>OY735240.1:32255714-32655714 GCA_963457665.1 Thysanoteuthis rhombus | reverse complement strand
GTAGAATTATTATTATCAATAGTAGAAGTAGTAGCTGAAGAATTAATAGTAGTAGTAGAATTATTATTATTATTATTATTATTATTGATATTAATAGTAGTAGTAATAGAATTAATATCAGTAGTAGTAGAATTATCATTTGTAGTAGAATTAATACTAAAAGTATTTGAATTATAATAATTCATAGTAGTAGTTTTGTAATAATAACTATTAGTACTGTAATCAGTTGTAGTATTGTTTATAGCATTAGTATTATAACTGTTAGTAGTAATATCATTATTGTAATCAGCAATTGTATCGATATTATAACTATTATTGATATTGTAATTTGCAGTGTTATTAGTACTATGATTATTAGTATTGCTATTAGTAGTAGTATTCATACTGTAATAAGTAGTATTATTGATATTATAACTATTAGTAGTATTATTAATATTATAACTATTAGTACTGTAATTAGTTGCATTATTAGTGTTATCATTAGTAGTAGATTTTTGTGGATGCTGTCAACTTTAGTCCAAAAAATATTGAAATAAAGTTATTTAAGAAGTAATAATTATAATTAGTAATAATTATGTATTCTATATGTTAGTAGTGCTTGCATTAATCATTGAAAATCCATTTCTTTGTGATTTTCAATTCACAAAATACAGACTGAGTACAAAAACTTTCCAGAACAAATTTCAGGTTTGAAAAGAAATTGCACATTTTGTCAATCAAATCATTTAATTCCACCTCTGACCTTTTAATTCGGTGATTTTTATTCAAAGAGCACAACTTATATGAGGGAACCCAAATGTACCCTTTTGACCCCCTAGCAGTGCTGGATCAAGGTGGGTGCTGAGTAGGCTGAAGCCAGCAGCCCCCAATATTTAAGGGTCAAAAAAAATTAGTTAACAGAAAAAACTGCCTTGAGAAAAGCTTGTAAATGACGCTGTAATGATAATAGGTATATGGAAGAAATTCAATAGAGTAATAATTCAATTCAAAAGAATTTCTTGTTTCCTTACCCTAGTGATCATTTTAATAGGAGGGTCCCTGTTTGAATTACTGCCAGGGACCCTTTGCAACCTTAATCCAGCCCTACCCCCAAAACATACCTCTAAAGGTGATATTAGACCGTCAACCAAAAGTGTTAACATCTATGTTGGTTTCTTCAGTTTTTACACTGGTCTGGCTGGCTACGTAGCTATTACATGTACAGTCTGTACCACTGAAGCTGAAGGAATGAAATATTTATGCCTCATTGTATCTACAAAAAACATTGGGGGAGGCAAAATTTCCCCCGAAGTAGGTTTTTAGTGGAAGGTTCATTTTACAATGTAAGTTTATGCTAAATTGACCCCTTACATCCAGTTGCATTCATCCTTGTTTTGTTTCTTTAGATTTGAACTTTCTAGTGATCCAACATAAAAGTGAGAGAAGTAACATATTCATTGATCACCCCTTTTTCCAACTTTTCAAATGATCAATTTAGCATGTTGCCAAAAGACAGTTGGTCATGCACCGGTTTCTATCAAGTGACCAACCAGGCGTAAATTCTCTTGCAAAACAAGGATCATTATTTAAAAATCAAATCTTTGAATTTGTCTTATAAATGTTTTATAGAAATTTCAGCTTCTGCTTTCTTTCTCTAGATGTTCTTAGTATATGTTGTCTCTTTATATTCGATCATTAGAGTGAAATAGGGCAGTGCCCACTCTACGGGTGCATCTTTGGAAAGGACCGGACTTTTGTCGAACAGCCTGCAATAACAGTCGTGTAAAAAAAATTTCCATTCGTTGTGCGAGACTACAGCTCGGATACTTCTATTTCAGTGTTGCCGATTTTGCATCTAAATTTAAGTCATTAATTTTTTATAGAATATCAATAAGCTGTAGTTTTTTAATTACTTTTATTTAATTTTCCAAGAACCATTGATCAAAACAACTTCGAACTCGACACCATCATGCCTTCTATGCTGACTAATATACATGGCATACAGTGACCTGTTGTCGAGTTATCTCGATGCAGAGACACCCACAGAGATTCCTCTAATGAGAGATGAAAGTTTTGACATACTTGATTGATTAATACTATCTGTTATACTAAGGGTTAGATAAATAGCTACTATTGATATCATCTCACTTTCTAGAGTAAAATAATTTGCAATGAACTTTTTTTATTTCTATTATTATTCGGACTATCCTCATCTTGGTTGTTTTTCATACAACATTCCAGCCGTTGTACTCTACGGCCTTCATCAGGTATCATCTGGTAGGTGTGGGGAAGAAACAAACCGAACCCTCTATTTAACCAACGGGGGTATATTGATCGCACTCCCCTCTTAGCATTAGTAGTATTATTATTGCCTCACACTGGGATTGAACCGAGAACCATCAGATTACTTGCAGTAATTTTGTCTGATTCTGTAACCACTACACTATGGACACAAAGGGTTCAGTTCATTACTTCCCCACACCTAACAGATGATACCTGATGAAGGCCGTAGAGTACAACGGCTGAAACGTTGTATGAAAAACAATCAAGATGAGGATAGTCTGAATAATAATAGAAATAATAATAATACCTCATCTCAAAAATTCAGAGATATATGAACTTTTTTTATAAATATTTTTAGTATTTGGTATGTCATTATGCTTGTAATCATTGGAGTTTTGAATTGTTTGTTTTATAATTCCTACCCAGTATATCAAGGATTACATAAACAGCTTGTTTCAATATAATTTTCCTTGAATTTCTATAGTAAAATAGTTTGCAATGAATTTTTATGTATCTTTTAGTATTTACTGTATCAATATGTATATAGTAATCAGAGTGGATGAAAGTTTGAATTGCGTCGTGTATGTAAGAATCACTATGATAATTAATTTACTAAAAGGGGTGCCTACAATTAGAAAATCTGAAAATAACCACCCGAACTCATACACTTGATAACCTCCAAAGAACCTTGTCACGATTTCTTGTCTCATTGCCTTGGCATTAATTCGGGTGGTGTCATTAAACCTAATCTCCTTCTGACCCCCAAAATCATTGCTATATTTGAGCACTCAATGACAGGCAAGAAAACATCCAAGCCGGTCCTGATTGATTATATATATTGATTATAAGAATCGAGTCAGCTTTCTCGCTCAGCACAGACTCATAAGGTTGAGAAAGGATTACAAACAGGTTTGGTCTGTCACTCAATTGGAACCATCACATGATTAATGTCTTTTTGCTACTTGCTGTGTTGGCGACACCCTCAAAATATTATCAAGGGGGGAGATCATTCGATCTCCCACTTTTTGTTGGGTAGTGATCTCTAAAAACGTCTAAATGTAGAATTTTTAAAAATGTGAATGCTGCTGGACAAAAAGTGGGGGTTCAGTTTAGTATCAACTTACATCGTGAATTGAACCCCCACTAAAAACCAATGGTTACGGAACTTTTAAAAAAAGGAAAAAAATAATCGTTTTTTCGCAAGAAGTAGATAAGGAGTAAATACTTAAATTTTTAGCTCTCTATCTTCATTGGTATGACCTGTATGTGTGAAACGTACATATATAGCCAGCCAGCTAGCAAGACCTGACCAGACCAGCTTAAAAACTGAAGAAACCTATTCTCCTCATCTACACCAAAGTAGAGGGGGTCGCCAAATATGGAACAGGTAATAGTGGTTTACATGGTGCCAGTAGCAAGCAAACCTTTCCCTGATCCACACAATACAAATTTGGGCTCTTGAAAATACAGTAGTCTCCCTTTATCCACAGGGCAATAGGTCCCTAAACCCCCAGCTGATGCATAAACCTCTGAAGCTAACTATTTTAAATTAAAGCAAAAAATGTGTAGAATATCAAATGCTGGCAAAAAGTATTTGAAATTATTGCATGGGCTCTTCTTTTAATTGGAGACCAATATCTGACCATAACTGATTTTGCCTGACGAAATGTTTTTGTTTTGCAAAACAGTAATATCTGCTCTCCTTATCCTAGAAAACTCCAGAATAATATTGCCTGCAGAGTTTATTCCAGTCCTCATGAAGCATAGGGTTGCATAGTGGTTTCAGTCAAAGGTAGGTTTTCCGGGTTGGAGTTACTAGGCCCCATGCCCAAGATGGATTGCTTTATGGGACTATAGAGCTCCAAGTACACTTTTATTAACCAATACAGGCAGGGGGGCATTTATGCCTTTCCCAAGAGTATTAGTCTGAAGTGTTTTCCATACTGGTAACTGCTATGCCACTTCACACTTCTATTGCTACCATTAGTTTTTTTTGTTTTGTTTTTTATATTTTGTTGCAAAAGAATTGAATTTTTTAAAATTTTTTTTTGCATCTGAGATTTCTATAGTTTTGTTTGTAACTTTCTTTGCAACTTTTTATCATTAAAAGATGCACTTTCTCAATATTCTGCAACTCTTTTCAAAGGAAAATGGGTCTGTCGCATCATCTGCAAGTCCAACTGCCTCTTCACCTTCTCATCAGAACCCCCAAACAAATGGACAGAACTCCCCAGCAACTGGACAGTCCCGGCCTCCTGCCCCACCTAAGATGCGAAAAGGTCAGTAATAAAACCATTCCACTGGATTTTCTATTCCCCAAACTGAAATTCTAGCTTTTTGTGGATGCAACTAAAATTAATAAAATCTTTTATGATAAAAACAGAGATGGATTTTCCTCTGACTTTGAGAAAGTCAAATCTGGACTGTCAGGGAGGCTGGCAGACCTAGGTAATGCAATGTTTTGTCAAAAAGATCTACACAAGAATGTGGCTATCACATTGTACATAAGCTCAATCAATAGCATTTCACTGCAGATTGAGTAACTCCATAGGAGAGTGTCTGTCCATGCATGTACAGTAAGCTCCCTTCTGATTGGTTGTATAGTTACATCAAGGCTGTGCCGCTGGTTCTCAAGAAAATTTTAAAAAACACATATATACGTAGAAGGGAAAGTTGTTCCTTGGAAAATTCAATTATTGAAAAGGGTCCCTGAATAGGTAAAGTTTGGAGACCATTGTTCAGTGCAATAAATTTACCAACCAAACTCTGTTTCCAGAAGTGGAGACTTAATTTATATCTCATGCATAAAAAAAAATCATTACATCTTATGTCAGAATAAAGGACAGTTTTTTAACTATAATTGTCTAGGATAATATTTCTATTGTTATGTTTGTGGCTATTATTAAAATCCTCTCTCATAATTCTGTTTCTGTTTCTAGCTCCAGAATTGCCAGCCTTTGAACGACGGAATTGGTTAATCCATTTGCATTATGTAAGGAAAGATTTTGAAACCTGTAAGCTCTTAATTAAGGAGACTCTGACAGAGACAGGAGGCCTGTGTGAGTTTGCTCTCTATGTCAATGGTGAGTTCACTTGGAGTAGTGACAATTCAAACTTATTCAACTAATTCCATTTTTTATACCAATAACCACTATAGGCTCTCGATCGTTTCGTCAAACGCTGTATTGCCGACACACAATCAGCTGACAGCAGTTTGGTTATGCAGACACTTCATAGACAACATTTTTAATGAAGTGATGTTTTACTAATTTGGGTTTTTTACCAAGTGCAGTTTTATTGAATACTTTTTATACCATTTAGAGATTAAAAAATGAGAAAACCGTGAAATTTCTTGAAAAAATGAAATTTTATTTTACATCTTGAATAAAAACATAGCAAAAACAGGATGGTAAAATGAATTTTTGTGAATCATTCAGAGAAATAATCCAGCAGACATTGATATCCTATATTAAAAACGTAATTAAAATTGAAAAAATATTAGTTCTTGAGCTTTTTTTCCTTGGCTTTGCAAAAAAAAAAAAAAAATTCAATTTCTGTCAAAAGAAACAAAACAAATTTTCATTAATCATTAAGTAGAATATCGCAATGTTTTGAAGTCATTTTTCGTTTCTTACTTTTATTATCAACAATATACATAATCAATAGTTAGTTATCTGAATAGTTACCTGATAGAACTTTTTTTTTCTTCCTCTGTCGATTCTCTGTTGGAAGAATTATTTTATCATTCCTATACCATCTTATATCTCTTCCATAGCAAGCTACTTAGAGCTTAACACTAAAGACATCCCTTTGCTTTTCTCTCCCAACCATCATTACATTTGTAATTCTGACTGAGTAAAATTATTTTCAGGATTTGTTGGAGTTTTTTTTTCTTGTTACCTCTGCCAATGAAGTTTGTGTATATATCCAATATGTCTGTCACACAATATCTCCAAAAGTTCTCAATGAATTTCAATGACATTTCGTGGAGAGGCGGGCAATGGGCAACAGAAGGATTGGAAACAGATCCTGGATTTATTTACAATTACTGGCCTGTCTGTCCACACAATATTTCCAAAAGTTCTCAATGAATTTCAATTAAAATTTCTGGTTTGGCCAGAGGGTAAGGAAGAATTGATTACATTTGAGGGTGGATCCAGGTATTTTTTTCTCGATTGAGAGATATTCTTTCAATTTTTTTTTTTTTCACACATTTATATATTCAGTTTTGTCCGTCCATATAGTAGCAACTGCTCAGACCCTCAGTTTATGGCAGTGTGTTAACTGCACAAATCAGAAATTAAAAATCAGCTCAAGGGCAAGTCTTAAATTCACGAACAAGCTTCCTGAGATAAAAGGGACACAAGAGACTTGCCTAGAGATTATTCATTTCCGATCTGCGCTGTTTATTCATTGTCGTAGACTGACAGTCTGGAGAGTTGCAATGAGAAGCAATGAAAATTCAAGACACAAGAAAACTAGCCATCATAGTCAATTGAACAACCATAGCGTCAAAATTTGTAGTCGTGTAAAAAAAAAAATTCCATCAAAGAATAAATATGATCAGAATAAATTCTATGTATGACTTCTTTGCCATTTTCAGCTAGAAAACAGCTAAAATTAAATGAAGAAACGTCTAGATTAGCAGGAATCTAGTTGTTATTAATTGACCGGTCAAAATCAGGCTCTAAAAAGGTTAAAAAAAGGTTTTTACAAAAAAAAAAAAAAAAATGAATTTTTTAGATCAGGTCTAGTGGAGTACTGATGCAAATTTTCAAGAATGTTGACAAAAAAGTATGGCCAGGAGCACTGGAATACACATGCGTTTGCATCAGTACTCCACTAAACCTGATCTAAAAAATTTATTTTTCTATTTTTTGTAAAACCCTTTTTTGACTTTTGTAGAGCCTTATTTTGACAGGTTAATTAATTGATAACATCTAGATTCTCCAGAATCTAGACATTTCATCACTTTATTTTAGATGGTTTTTTTGTTGAAAATGCCACTGATGTCAAAAAATAGAATTTCTTCTGACCATATTTACACATAAATAAACACTCAAACCTACATGCATATAAAAAAGTTTAGAACCCTCCACCACCTCAATACCAGTCAAAAATTAATAATGGTTGACGATGCTTTATCTAATAAAAGATAAATCAACCTTGTTCTTGCTTTGATTAAACTTCCAATTTCTTTTCTTGCAGCCTTGATTCTTCGACAAGAAGGCAAAATCCAGGAATCCCTGGATTTGTTTCAGAACTGTGTTTACCTGAACCCTCAGAGTTCGGACAACTTGAAACAAGTGGCAAGATCACTGTACGTTACCTTTGGTTTTTTTTTATGTCGGATATTTTGCGTGTACGAGGCTGGATCAATAAGTCCATAGCCTGAATTATCGGCCATTCACCGAATTTTGGTCTGAAATTCTCCCTGTTTAACTTTAATCCCTATAGTTCCGGATCACATTCCTCCTCTGGTGATCCAGGATTTCCTTAATTCCCCCCCACACACATTTTGAATTGTCATCTCGTAACTTTTTCACCATTATACGTAACAATTACACATTTCTCCCAAATTCTCCTCCTGACTGAAAATCCTCCCTTCGAAGCAATGTGCCTCCCATTTGTGAAACATTGAAAAAGGAGATTATGTTGAAAAATGAATAATTGTTGTGTAAAATAGATGCACCTTTCATCATAAAGCTACAGAGTTACTGATGTACCTTCTCATACATATATATTCACACTAAATGCAATTATATATTCATATATATATATATGTATAGTAGATGACCAAAAAAAACCCTAAGGATTTTTTTAACTGTAGTTGCTAAAAAATATTTCAAATGGTTCCCAAATATGTTGATTGTAATTCACTGATAGTTATCTTAACGATAAATATCTTATCTTTTAATGGAATTGCCAAGATTTCGGCAAGGCAAAAGTCATTAAGTCATAATTTAGCGACTATGGTCCACAAAATCCTTTGCCTTCTTCAGGGACGGGGGGGTCACCCAGTATTCAGGGTTGAGCATTCTTTGAGTGAGGTAACTCGTCCATTGTAAGCTTATGCAATGCTCTTACATAGAAATAGAGCTCTCTGGTGGATGGACAATATATGCATAAATAAATATATCGCTTAAATTCAACTTTACTGACCGTCCAGTTCCATGGATCAGAGGTAGGATACTGGCCTCTTGGTCTGAAGCAAAGGTTTCAATCCTACCTCGTGATACTGGAAGGGATATTGGATAGTCTATAGCCACACTGAAGAGTTGTAATACAACAAAACAGCTGTCTGTGGATGACACAATAATATATATATACATATATATATATATATATTCTCGTCTAGAAAGCTTTACAGTTTTCAACACTAAACATTAAAAAAAACTTTTTCAATGGATTTTTTTTAATGTCACTTCAGTCACCTATTTCCCAATATCTGTCAATACAATTTATGTAATTTTCCTCAGTGGTTTTTATTACCTGTTTCCCTATACTTTGTTATTATTGTAAAATGTATGAATTGTTTCTTTTGGGGATCACATATATGTATATATATATATATATATATATATATATATATATATATATGTGTGTGTGTGTGGATCAATATGTCAATAACTAGACACATAGTTATCAGCTGATTTTTTATCTGAAATTTTCTCTGTATAATGTTTATGCTATGTGATTATTATTCACCAGCGAATTAGGTACATTGCCAAAAAAAGGAGATTATGTTGAAAAATAAATAATCGCTGAGTAAAATGAATACTTCTTTCATCATTAGGCTATGAACTTATTGATGTACTTACATACAGTAAATTTGTAACCATACAATTCTGTTACAACCATTGCCAACCTTGACAGGCTGAATGATTACGATATATGTTTCAAATTATAAAATCTATGATAGGCAAATTAGGAACCATTGATTAAAACTGTGAAGATTCTTCAGTTTCCAGGTGAGTGTGGATAGCTGGCTGTTTTTCTATCTATCTGTCATGTTAACAGACTGCACTAATGGAACTAAGGGTTAAAAATTTCAACATTTACTCCTTATATGCTAGGCCTCACATGGAGAGACCATAAGACAGCACAGAACATCTGAGAAAAGACAAGAGTCAGGGACATCATAGAATCCATTAAAAACTCAAATGGCAGTGGGCTGGCCATGTTGCAAGAATGGCAGACAACCGATAGACATCGCGACTCACGACATGGATCCCCTGTGATCACATGTGCAACCAAGGCCGGCAGAATATTAGATGGAGGGATAAGCTAGACAAATTCAAAAAAGTACTGCCTCCGCTACGCCCATGACAGAGAAGTGCTACACTGGGATTGTCTAAGTCCAATGATGGACGTTAAAAGACTGATGATTTTTTTTTTTTTTTTTTAGATACACCCCCTAATAGGTCTCTAGCTGGAATTCAATTTTCTATGTAAGTTTATGCTAAATTGGTCCTTTGTTCGTACCTGGCAAATTTCACACTTGTTTTCTTCTAGTCATCAATTTTAGTGTCTAACAAAAGGGGAGAGAAGTGACATTCATCGATCATCGCCAAAACAGTATGTTACCATACCTATTGAATGACTAACCAGACCTGTTTTCAATAAGTTTTTAACCTTACTTATCAAATCACCATAGCCCCACATATGGCCCGCCCAACCAGCCAGCCAAATGAGCTACAGATTCTTCTCTCTTTGCTTGTCTGTGTGCGTGTCTTGGGTGCCCTTTTGGTGGGAGGGTGTCTATGGTCATTTTGGACCAACAATGCCCAAATCTTATGCCGATAATTTTAGATAAAAGATCTATTTTTTTTAGATAATTTTAGATGATTAGCTCTTGTACATGTGCCGGCTACAACAATTCATTTATATGAGGTACAGATATATTTTTCATTAGATCTGACTTGTTTTTGCCACCTTCTCAAATTTTTTGTTGTTTTATACAAACTTTCATTTCAAGTTTTCAACATTCCTTACTATGTTACCTTTGACGAGATTTCCAAGTGATGTATTTGTGAATTTTTGCCTTCTTAGTTTTCTCTTGGCTCGCCACAAGGCAGCGATCGATGTTTACCAAGAAGCAGCAAAATTCAACCAGAAAGATTGGGTAAGTGGCCGAATCTCCCTCAAATCATTGTTATATTTACTGTATTTATTTATAAGTCACACTTTTTTGTACCAATTTTCAATTTCAAATAGGCCATAAATTGTGGCTGTGTATTCATTTTTGTCTTTATCCTTCAAGAAGGCAAAATTTGTCATCAATTATTATGTTTAGGACCGATTAACAAAAACATTAGCATCTTCATTGTCTGCTAGTTGTAAATCTTTGGACTCCTTTAACAGTTTGAGTCAATCTCTCAGATAAAACTGCAACTATCTCACAATGATTGCTCATTATAAACAGAAACTAGCTTTGTGCCCAAAGGAAAACGAAGAGATTATTTATAAATGGATAAAATACGCAAATATTCATCTCATTATAAATGTATTCATTGCCAACAAGAAACACATTCCTCGAATGAAATTCATCTTTCTGTTCACTTCCTACAACTCTTCATATTTCCTGATATTTAATAATTTCAAAACAAATAAGACAAGAGAATTGAGTCAAATACAAAAGTGAAACAACAGCAACAATAGTTTTAGTAGTAATTGCCAGTAGCAGCTCATTTTGTGTCTGTGTGTTTGCAGTACCCTTTGCTCTCTTTCTATTTGCTTTAGCATGATAGAAAACCAACCAACCAACAAACAAACAAAGAGAATCACAAGGCCTTTTATATTATGAGATAACCACTACACTAATGTGCAGTATTAGTTTTATGACCATTATACTTATGTAAATCTTTATGTAATTTGCCAGTAGCAAATAGTTTTCATATTCATGAAGTTATAGGTATAAATGACATAAGAATTTTGAAAGCTTACCTCAAATAATTACTTGTGGTCATCTTTCAAAATTTTTTGGTTATATCTTTAACTCGAAACTCATTTATCATGATTAATTAGTTTACCTGTGCTTTCATTTCTGACAGCATATATGAAATTGATAGGTACACATTGCAGCTTATATACGTTGATAATAGAGATTTGCTTTGTGATGAGCTCGGAGAATAGCATTCTGTTGACTACAAATGGATTTTCATTATTCTATATCTTGGTTTTTATTACTTTTCATAATTTTATTATTCTTCAAAATTAGTATTTTTATTACATCATCAGGGAATAAAATTCTATTTTCAATCCATCAGTTGCATGAATGATATTCTATTTTACCACGTCAATTGCATCCTTACCGTGACAGATGACGAATGCATACTTCTTATTGTTATGGGTAGATGGGTCTATTCTGTAGACCCATTATAACACAGGAGCCAGAGTCCATAATTTTTTACTGTGTAATAAATGAGTCCATGTTGTAACAAATTTTCCACTTTTACAAAACCCACCTTCTCCCCCATCCCAAAAGGGAGAGAAAACATTGTAGCACAAAAAGAGAGAGAGAGAGAAAAAATCGTACTGAAGACCCCCATCCCTACCAGTAGCAATAATCAAAACGATCCCACCAATTTATCAGTTAGAAGCTATTGGCTTTATTAATAAAATTATTTTAGAAATATTAGTATTATTTATTGATATCATTAAGTAAACATTTCTCTCTCTCCTATCATGTCATTTTTTTCTCTTCTATATGCTGGGGTGGTGGGGTCAATGTTATTACATTGAAAAATAAAGTCAACTCCGGAGTTGACAATACGTTAGTAATCTTTTTAGTGACAGATTAAAGGAAAAGGTGTCATGAGTTTCATTTATTGACTATTGGAATATTTTTATCTAATTCATTCCCTTTTTACAGTTGGTGTAACCTGTGCAAAACATATCATAGGAGTCTTTCCACTTTTTTTATCTAGCTACTGTTTTGAGAACCAAATTTCCAATCCTGAAAATTGGAGTACTTTCTCAAACATCATTATAAGTGATTCCATGTTATATCAAGCCACGTTATAACAGATCAATAGTGTATATGAATATAGTGTGTAGTTAGGTTTGCTTTACATTCAGTAATGTTTGCTCTGATGAACAGAATTCTTAAATGAAAATACTATTTATTCTAATTTTTGTTTCAGGAAATTGCACACAATGTGGGGGTGTGTTATATGCATTTAAAGGAATATGAAAAGGTACGTGTGAGCTTTGAATCAGTTCAACCATTAAGTTTCAAGATAAAAGAAAATTCTTTGAACTCTTAAATTCATGAACCACTTATAATAGACAATGGAACTCTTTGAAGAATAGAAGTAAAAATGATGGAAAACTTTTGTGAATTGGATAGGGAATAAAAATTGAAAAATCACCCTAATGGTAAAAGGGAGATAATTTTGATCAGAAGTTATTTCCTTTTATATTAACATTCAATTTTTTCTTACGAAGTTAAAAGTTAATAACATTCCTTGATTATTAAAATTCCAGTTTCATTATCATTCCAAGAGTTGTTTTAACAGTTGAACTCATATTTTTATTGTTGGTTTTGTTGCTACCATCTGCAATAATGCAATGGTTAGCACATCTACCTCACATGCAGAAGGTTCTGGGTTCAATTCCTGGTACGAGCAAAGAGTGTGGAAAACTCTTCATTAGGGAAAATTTCCCTGTGCACTCAGAAGCTAATTGAGTACACACTAAGCCACAGCTTTCCAAACTGTATTGTAACACTTTAGTGTGTCACTGATAATCTCTGAAAAATAAGTTTGATTTCATATCTTTCTAAAGATACTTTTCCTGAGATGACATTATATATTTGGCTTGACCAACAAAACTGAAGTAATGTGCTGCAAAAAAAATCCTAATTTCAATATGTTTCTTCAATGCAAAAGGTTTGGAAAGCTCTACTCTTATCTGTGTGATTAGGGTGGAAGTATCCTTTCAGTGGACTTGCATCTTGCCAAAAGGTTAGTCATAAAAACTTGTAAGAATGAAGTCCTGGTCTCAACCAGACTCAAAACTTGTGAGGATTGCTAAGCTAATGCATGCAATGGAAACTGGGACTGGGACACCGGACATTCATACATTGATGGGAGTTGTCTCTTATGAGACGGATGCTTTATTTTGTTGTTCCCACAACATTTTTATTGATCTATTCTATAGCCTCCTTCAGGTTTACAGTTGAGTATCACAAAACCAGCAACCTCAGGACTAAGGGTGTCCAGACTGTCTGAAGTTTCCGGGTTTTTTGTGTAGCATAGGCTGGGCCTACTTCAAGATACTACAGGGTCGGGTGAGGTCATTAACACCACAAAGTTACGTGAATTGTTCAGAATTTAAGAGTACCTCATTATTAACAAAATACTTGTTAAATTTTATGAAATCTCTATAAAATATCTTTGTACCACTTCCAAACTATTCTGTACACTATTCGGTTTTACAAAAAAAATCTCCTAGAAATTCATTTAATGGCTTTTCAAAGAGAAAATTTCATTTGATTAATTATGTTTATGTTACGAGCATACTTCTGAAACGTTGTTATCAAGAAAGAATGGTATTTTTTTTATTGACAAATAAAAACTTTAACAAAATTTGATTATTCGATTCTTAAAAATGGTCGGGTTTCTGACGTTACCAAGTTTCTGAGACTCAACTGTACCAGCTATAACCTTGGGATGAGTCATTATTTGACGTCTCATTTGCTCAGTTCTCTGATGATATTTTGTTGTCATTTTAGGCCAAAGAATCTTTGCAGCAAGCAATTACTCACAAGCACCATGAAATTTCTTTCATTATGTTGGGTAAAGTGCACATGTTGGAGAGGAATATTGAGCAGTCTGTTGAAGTGTTCACGAAAGCTGTGGAGTAAGTTACCTTCAACAAACCCTCCTGCTGGGTCATTACTAATTTTTGTCTAGTATTTCTTTCACTTTAATTTTTGTTGCTTTTTATGACAACCACTCTGACTCAATGGTGAAGCATTGGGGCGGGGGGGGGCTGGTTTCAGTGGTTAGTCCCTGCTGACACTATCAGGGGAGGGGTGACACGAAGTTAGATGCCTAAAAACTTTTCATATTCTTTCTTGGTAATTCTTTTTTTTCTAATGAAAGATCTATCTGTCCTCACGATATCTAAAAAATTTCTCAATCAATTTCAATTAAATTTTGTGGATGGGTGGACTATGGGTAAGTAAAAGTTGGTTGGATTTTAGGGCGGATCCAGGAATTCACCTTTGAGTGAGAGATATTCCTATTTCATCTTTTTTTTTTTTTCATACATTTTTGTATATGCTCATGACTATTCAGATTATATCCCCAAAAATTCTCTATGAATTACTTTGAAAATTCGTAGAAGAATGAACGATAGGCTTAGAGAAGAACTGATTGAATTTCAAATCAAAACCTTGCCATGGTACCAATACTTTTTTCTCATTATATCACAAAAGTCAGAACTGAAAAATGGAAAACTAAAGATGAATAGAATTTTCAGTAAATATAGGTTTATTCCATCACATTCAATGATATGGGGAGAGTCGTGATGAATAATGTATAATGTATTAGTACAGAAAGATCACCAACATTCTAGATATCCTGTGAAGAAAGCAAGTTCTGGAAGGTGTGACTACCCCTGGTGATACCAATCATGGCCCCATCATTGCTTTGACCATCAGTCTACAGCTATCAGTGGACTGTGCAAATTGAAAATAAAGAATATGCTCGCAGTAAAACTTGAACTCATGTCCCTTTTGCTTGGTTATTTGTGCCAGTTGTTCTTACTGATTGAGTTACGAGAACCTTATGGTTGGCAAACCGAATCTAACATTTCAACCAATCATTCATTTTGCCCCAATCTCTCGGCACCATATTTGTCATTGTTTATATAGTTTAGTGTCGGGGGCACCAGAGTTAGGTGTCAGGGCGCCAGATTTAGGGCTGCTAATTATATTAGCCCCCAAAAATATAAATTACCAGAATCAATCTAAGAAGATAAATCCTGGGAAGCAGTGTGTTCGTTGCTTAAGCACAAAAACAAGGTTAGTACACATTTAGTTGGATCGTTAACAAAACAAAGAAATAAGAACAAACAAAGAAGTAAACTACATGCCAGGTTTGATTCATGAGTGAATTAAAATAAACAAGGACCGGAGTTTCTGCCGACACGAATATGTGGAGGGATCTACCAGGATAAAAGATGTAGAGATAGGAAGGATGAAGGGAAACGAATGTCACTAAGTAAATGTGAGATAGAGTCTAAAGAATGTCCGTCAGTTTGGTCATCCTAGTTGTAGCCACTATGAAGTCATCTTCAGAATTCTGACCTAACTACAATGAGAGTGCTTAATTTACAAAGGATGTGTTCTTGAGATGAATATGAGATGATGCATGTGTAAAAAGAGAGTGTGTATAAAAACTATACTAACTATCCTAACTAAAGAGAGAGAGAGAAGTAATGAGCTTATCTCGAGGCCGTCGGAACACAGAGAGAGAATGGCTGGCCGTAGAAGCCAGGGCTAGAAGCATAGCCAGCTAAGGGGTGCTGGAGCATTGGACCATGTGCGTCCAGGGGTTTTATAGGGGTTGGAGGAGGAAGTGACGTTTTGGATATCTAGCTAGAAGAAGAGTTTCGTACTTAATTCCTAACTAAAAGTATAGGGGGCACTACAATAGTAGTAGTACTAGTAGCAATGGTATTATCTTGATTTTTATTTCTTATCAAATGAAGCAGTATTGACTATTATTCATTTTTGACTCAGTGGTTGCAATAGAAAGCAACTAAAATCAAGATGAAATGAATGTTTGTCAAAAATGAATAATGGTGCATAATGTTTCATCTTAAAGCCTGGTGATATGAACAAAAATTCATATCCCAGTATTGTCAGGCTGAATACTGATATACAATATATAACCCAGTATTTTCTTATATTCAATTGCGAGTCAAAGCCACATGAGATTTTTCACAAGAACTTTATTTGAAAAAGACTAAAATCAAAATTCCAATAAATAAAATAAATAAAAACTAGGCATATCTCTGAGATATCATTGATTTATTTACAAAATATTACTTTTGTTTTTTGGTGACATTGATAAATATCTTGTCAAGTAATATAAACAATGTGTCTATCATGGCTCACATGGGAATTGCTTGCCGATGTAATTCAAATAGAATTCAGCTTATTGGTCAACAACAATTTATTCATTGTATTTCTCACTTACATTTAAATCAAACCTTTATTAGAAACTGTCAACCAAAACTGTCAACATTGGCTTTTTTTAGTTTTTAAGTGATTCTGCCTGCCTGGCTGTCGCATGTACAGCTAGGGATCTGAAAATTCAAATATTTATTCATCGTAAAACTAAAAAGTCATTTTTTTTTTTTATATCTCCTAAATAATTTTTGGGGGTTACTATGTATTCTCATGCTAAATTGGTCCCTTAGTTAGTTTCTGGCATGGGTCACTTTTGTTTTTTGAAACCTCAGACTTTCGTTTCAAGTGATCAATGCCCAATAAAAGGTGGAAGAACTTATTTATTCTTTGATCATCCCCAAAATGGCATGCTGCCAAAAGTCATTAGTCACATTACAGTTTTTATTATTTAGTAACTAATCAGCACTGTTTACATTTTATAATTACATTGTAGACCTGTTATAACACGGAAGTCAGAGTCCATAATGTTCCACCATGTTATAAATGAGTCTGTGTTGTAATGAATTTTCTCTTTTTACAAACCTTGATCCAAGTTTTCCTCTTTGCTGTATGCAGAAAGATGGGTGTCACTTCCTGACGGTGGGTGAAAATAGTTGTAATGTTAGTAATTTATTAATACATTCACTGTAAATACTCGACATACTCTGGCGACCCTCGTAATCCATGCAGAAATTGAAAAAAAAATTTTCAAAGTGGAGTTGGTGGTAGGGTGAGGCTGGTCCTGCAGGAAGACAGAAATAAGTATTAAAATCATTCAGAAGTATTTAAGTTTTTTAAATCATGACACCTCACCAGAAGGTTACATTTTGACAAATCTTAGAAACATACAGAGCAAATTTCAACGAAGAGCCAACAAATGAGAGAGGAGAAAG
The DNA here is from genome assembly GCA_963457665.1 of Thysanoteuthis rhombus. Lineage (NCBI taxonomy): Eukaryota > Metazoa > Mollusca > Cephalopoda > Oegopsida > Thysanoteuthidae > Thysanoteuthis > Thysanoteuthis major. The sequence goes on along the minus strand of OY735240.1, from coordinate 32,638,374 downwards.
CGAGAAAAAAAGAGTCAAGATTATTTGACAAGGGAATTAATTGGACGGAAATAGTTTGGTAGTCAATTAGCGAAAACTCATCACCACTTTTTCCTCTCATCTGTCACTGAAAAGATTGACATCAAATGAAATCTAATGATTAAACCATTAGATTGGCCACTCTGTGATGGGAATGCACTGGACATGTTTAAGGCTCAAAATTCTCAAAATTTAATGTAGATGGACCCAGTGCATAACATTTTTAGGGGTCTTTTAATTTTTGTACTTTGAATGCCAAATCTAATGTTTTGAAAATAGTGGTCCTTGCTCAAACCGTGTTATAAGGGGTCTACAGTGTTTTTTATTATAAAAATTTTCCCTGACAATTTTATGTGAAGTTTTTTTTTTTTTTTATCCTTTAGACATTATTCATAAAATCTATTAATTCGATTTGAAAATGAAAGTTTTTTTCTATATTCTAATCTGTTTAGAAATAAAACCTTTCTTTTACAATTGTAATCATTTCTATAATTCTAGAATTTTTCCAGAGAATCCTGATCTTTTAACTTCCCTGGGACTTCTCTACATGGAGGTAAGTTGTTGCAAATCTTCTAAAAGCTCTATATATTTTTTTTAAAAACTGTCAGCATAGATTTCGTCAGTTTTAAGTGATTCTGGCAAGCTTGCTTGCTAGCATGTACACTCAGGACCAATGGAGCTATAGGGCTGAAAATTTAAACATTTAACATTTCAAATATGAAACTTTTAACTGTTTCAAATTCATTATTATAAGCTAATTTACTCTGTCTAGTATCCTCATCTTGGTTGTTATAATGTTTCAGCTGTTGTACTCTCTGGCCTTCTTCAGGTGTCAGTTATAGTTGGTAATCTTCTGGAAATTTCAAACTGAACCCTTTATTCAATTGATTTGAAAGAATTTTTTTCCCTGACAAAATTGTCTAGAAAAAAAACTTATTTTTTAATTCCACCCAAAATAAGTTTTTAGATGGAGGTACAATTAACAATGCAAGTTTATGCTAAATTAGTCTCAAGATTTGTATCTGTCAGCATTCACATTTTTCTCTGATAATCAGACTTTTTAGTGATCCAACAAAAGGTGAAAGAAGTGACCTTTTCATCGACCACCTTCTTTTCCAATTTTTTAATCATTCACCTTCAACACCAGGGGAACTGGAATTGTGGGGACAGCTGCCTTTCCTTGCCCATTTATTTCTGATCACCAACTGACTAAAATTTTCTTACAACTGCCAAAATAGTTTCACTCTAAAGTAAAATCTCTGAATTATTTGGGCTCTCTATACTTTATAGGTAGAAAAAGTCCCCCTCCAGCTTTATTATTTGAATCTTTGGAGTAGCAAAACATCTGTGTTTTGTCAAATTCATTTCCTCTCTCATTATGAAACTAACAACTGAAGCCATAGAATACAAAAAAATGTTCTTGCCTGAACCAAAATCGAAAAGTCACCTGTTCCACTATAGACATCATAGTGTTGCCAAATTAACCACCTTTTGGCTAGATCTGGCTGAATCTTTTTTTTTTTTAATTCATCCAATAATAATCTACAATAGCCAAAAATCTGGCCAATTTTTTTAATAATTAATAAGTTTAATTAAAGTATTTTATTCTCATTAAAAATTTGCTCTGGTTATTTGAACGTTGTCTAAATTGAGTGATATGTCAACCCTATAACGACGGAAGATTAATTCAAATAAGTTTCTACATAATATAACGCAATTTATAATTAATTCTGTTGCACCAAATATGTCCCTTTCATGAGTCCATAGATATGTATAAACTTTTCAAGAAATAGCAATATTACTCTTTAATTTCAGGTGGGCCACTTCCAGAAAGCTTGTGAGAGTTTAGGGAATGCCATGACCTTTGACCCGACCCATGTCAAGGCGATCGTTGCAGCTGGTAGTATGATGCAAAGGCATAGAGACTATGACGTTGCTCTGACCAAATACCGAATCGCTGCCAACAGTATGCCCGAGAGTGCCACTTTATGGAATAACATTGCTATGTGTTTCTTCGGAAAGAATAAATATGTTGCTGTGAGTAAAAATACTTCCAAGGTTTTTTTTCTATAAAAAGTACCAAAAGAAACTTTTGGTACTTCCATTAAATAATAGACTTCACTTTTTAAAGAGGAATCTGTTTGGGTTTACAGTCATTAATCATTGCTACCCGTATCAGACTGGTTTAATCACTGTTGCTGGGTTTGGCTTATTCATGTGTTCTGACATATATATGTATCTATCTGGACTTTGCCCAACACTTACTGTTCATAGTAAGATTGGGATTATTTTGCACACACACACTCCTCCGAGGGGAAATGCTTTTTTCTTTTGTTTTTTGAAAATTCCCCTTCAGAATAGGTATTTAGTGGGGGGGGGGTTCAATATACAAAAGTTCATGTAAAATTGGTCACTTATTTGGTTGTTTGGGGGGGGGTGTTTTTTTGAAAATTTGGACCTTTTATTGAGATCATAGTCCCAAAAAAGCAAGAGGAGTAACATGTTCATTGATCACCCCATTGTTCCAATTTTTTAGTAGATCACCCCCAACACAGCATATATGTTTGATGGTGATTCATAATCTCCCTTGGAATGCTAATTTTTTTATTTAGTTGTTCAGTATGAAATGACTAATTCAAAGAAAATACAGGTAGACAATCTCTTATCTGAAATCTTTGGGATCAGATACTTGTCAGAATTTGGAATTTTTCTGCTTCTTACTATTACCCAAAAGGGAATCCACAGATCTTTTAAACATTTTTGCAGTTTTCAAAGTCAAAAAACTCATAAAAAAATAAGCAAAATATCCATGAATGGCTGAGACACATCTGACTAGTAGGAGTGCTGAGACACAACTACATGGCGTGGGTTGAAACTGCATTGTATGAGCCGTCTTGAAACAATAACTTCTTCAAGGCCTGGTGAAGTGTAGTTGGAGTAAATGAGACAATCTTAGTTGATCATAGGTTGCATTGGTCATGTTTGGTGCCAAACATGAGCTTTGGTATGCAGGTGTCATCTATGGGTAACAGGTTTAGTTTTCATAGCTTTTCAGTTATCATTTAGAGAGGAGATTGTGTACCTGTTAATTGGAGAATTTCATTTTTCAAAAAGGTATTTGTTCAATGGAAACATTCCTCTTTGGTAACCAAGTTACCAATTACGTTCTTTAAGAATTCTTTGTTTAAAGAAGAAATAAATTCTATGAAGGTTTCTTCAAGATGATCTAGATTGAATTTCAATGAATGAGGAGTTTCTTTCTTTATATTCCCTGATGAAATAAGGAGATATCTTATCTAATATGGCTAATTTAGCAAAATTGGCCTGAATGTGAAATCTAATTATAAATAGCTTTTATGCTCAAAATTGAATGACCATAGCCACCAAAGGTTGCAATGGGTCCTATCTTTTTTTATTTGTGTGTGTGTTTGTATGTTTCCTGGCTCTACCGTTTTGTCTACAAACTTGAAAATTGGCATCAGTACTCCATAAGATCCCTTCTGAAAATTTTTTTTTTTTTTTTTTTTTTGAAGAAATGCTTTTTTGAACACTTTTGGGCCTCAGTATGACAGGTTTATCAATAGCATCTAGATTCTCCAGAATCTGAATGTTTCTAGATGTTTTTTTTTTACTATATATTAAATGGTTTTCCAGTGGGAAATCACCTGTGATGCCATGAATAGAATCAAACCTAACCATATTTATTCTTCAATGGAATATTTTTCTCATGACTTCAAATTTTGATGCTATGGTTGTTCAATTATTTACTGTGATGGGAAGGTTTTTTTTTCTTAAATGACTTCTTTCTCACTGGTAATCCTCTTGGAATTCCAACCGTATTATTTCAAAATGTGACACTTGCGTATGAAGCATCGATCTCTATTTGATCTTTTGTAGGCCATCTGCTGCTTAAAACGTGCCAACTACTTGTCCCCGTTTGACACTAAAGTCTTATACAACCTCGGACTCGTACACTTACATAACCAACAATATGCATCTGCGTTCCATTTTCTCAGCTCTATGCTGAGCTACAAACCAAAAGATCCTTTAGTGTTTATGATGCTGGCCAGTAAGTATACATTCTCTCCATCTTGTTAGCAAAAGCATTACCACGTCAGTAAACTGTTTGTAGTAGAATGAGTATACGGCTAAGCCTCGACTTGCGTCCAAGTTAAGATCCGGTATTATGGAGCCTATTCATTCTGGGTGCAAGTCAATCATTAGAGGGCAGTGGGTCTTATTTCATTTTGCTCCATGCCCTACATTGACAGCTAGAAAAAAATGTTGCCCCGTCTCCACTATAATAAAAAAAATAATAATTTACATATATATCATGTGGCAAATCCTTTGTAAAAAAAAAAAAAAAAAAAATTTTAAATGTTGATATATGATATTAAGTTATGTGAGCATTATTATAAAATAATGAAAGATCAACATTAAACACAGAGAATACGTATAAAAGACTTAATCAAAACAAGCAAGAGAGAACGTTTGGTAACAGAGTATCGTTTACGTTAATATATTAACTTTAAAGAAATGTTGAACTTCTTCATTGTGTGAAATTTAGTAACAACTTGATTACCTCATCACCAAGTTAATGAGTTAAGCATTAGTTATTACAGAATCTGTAGTAAAATTAGTAAATAATAGCATTGTATAATTAGGAATTAATAGTATTATATGATTAGTTAATTAGTAAGCCTTAACATAATTACTGCTGATTTTGTTTGTGTACACATATTGTACATAGTGAATTTTCAGAGAATGGAAGCTGATACAAATTTATAGTTTTAACAAATTGTTTAATCTATTTATTCCACTTTTTCCCATAGTATGTTTGACACACCTTGATGATCCTGATAATGCAAGGAAGGCTTATGAACAATCAATTTTACTTGACCAGTAAGTAATTTATCATCTTCTCAATTCTTTTCTCTTTCTCTACTTCTTTTTAATATTAAATCCCACAAAATTTGCTCATTCCCTCAGTATCTTGTTCATTCATACCATCAATTTTCACAAAATATTTTCTCTCTGTCATCTTATAATCTCTAGAACAATGGCAAACTGGGCCAAAAATTTCAACCAGGAAAACATATAAGAGAGCCTAACTACTCCTAAAATTTAGTCAATATCATGACTAGGTCCAACCTTGGATTAAAGTCGTGCAATCATTCATTTATGGTTTTGTAGTATCTTTTTGGTCCTGGATAGTTCAGGTTGGGGAATGGGTAACGTGAAGATGTTTTTCTCCTTGTGATTTGATGTTGGCAGCAACATCTCTGGAAGTATGGAAGGAGATAGGGAGATGAACAAAGAGAATGTGCACCAAGTATGAACACAGACACGGAGATGAAACAAAGTAAAAAGAACATATACAAATATAAAGATGGACAAATAAGTCATACGTTTAATACAAGAACATTAATGACTAATAGCAAATAAAAATGCAGTACATATAAGAATAACATAAATCTGATCGATTGCGTAAAGAGATGAGAAGAGATAGCGAAAGATGGGAGCTTATTGTCGCTGTAGTACAGTCGTCTGAGAAAGTAACGTTTTCGATATCTAAGAAGGGTTTCGTATTTAATCCCTAATTAAAAGTTGAGGTGCAACAGTGGTATGCTTTTTTTCAGATTCTTCGATCTGTATCTTATAAAATGTCACATCTTAGTTTCGTATCTTACTAATATCTTTTCTCATACCATATCTCATCAAATCCACCATTTAAAACTGGTTTTTGGTGCAGTTATTGGTGGTTCATTTTGCTTGCCCAACAAACTCTAACATTTTTATACCTCATCATTTTTAAACCTCACAAAGTTAATGAGTTAAGTATTAGTTGCTATGGCATCTATTATAAAATAAGGAATTATTTGTATTATGAAATTAAGAGTTAATTAGTAAGCCTTTACATGAGTCAGTTTCAAGCCACAGAACATTTTCTGCTCTTCATATCCAAATTCTAAAATACTGATTTATGATATCAAGTTGTGTGCGGCCATTATTGGAACTGGAACATTTTTGTTGAAAATAAGTTGTTGAGTTCATAGAAATAAAGCCCAGGTTTTTTTAAGGGGGATAACTTATGTGGAAACCACATATCAATTTGACTGACATAACCAATCGCTGCAAATGATTTTCAATGATAGATTTTTATATTTTGAATGTGTTGGCTATCTCCCACACTGTACAACATTTATTTTCTAGTAATGTCTTGATTTGATCGCTATCAACCTCACTTGCTCTAATCAAATATAGAGTATCGTTCAGAGAGAATTCTCATTCATAGTATCTTCTCCATAAACAACACAAATCTTTTTTTATGAGTTTGAATCGCAATTTTACTTTTCTTTAAATAAAAAAATTGAAATATTCCTAAAATGTGGCTTATTTTCTTGAATGTTAGAATCAGTAAACGAAAATATACAAATTTCAACCATTCATTTTCTAAATGCTTACTGGTATGATAGAGGCCACAATGCATCAAAAGCAATCTTTTCAAATGAAGTTAGTTAAAACTAAAGACTCCTAATGCCATCTAGCAACAAAAACACAACATTTATAGAAATTTGAAAATTCACACTTGAAACAAGCAAAATAGAATTGAGAGATTCGCCACCAATTTTTTTGTGTTTATATACAATCGGAAAATGAAATATTCATAATTGAACCACCATAGCTTCCAAAAGTGGTGAAGGGTTCTATCCTTTTTTAAATGTGTAGGTGTTTGTGTGGTCCACTGCTTCTGGCCATACCATTTTGTCTACAGACTTGAAAATTGGCATCAGTACTCCACTTCTAAAAATGATTCTTTGATTTTGCAGGGGGGGGGGAGCTTTATTGAGCTTTATTTGACTGGTGTATCAAATCGCTAGATTCTGAGGATCTAGATGTTTGTAGATGTTTTTTTTAATATTTATTTTAAATGTTTTCCTGTGGAAAATGCCAGTGATGTCATAAAGAGAATTTATTCTGACCATATTCATTCTTCAATGGAATTTTTTCAAATGACTTCAAATTTTAATGCTACAGTTGTTCAATTATTGACTGTGATGATGTGTTATAACTAAATTTTTAAAAAATCTTCAATAGCTTCACTCATTCTGTGTTGTCGTTCTTTCTTTTTCTTCATAGGAGTGATCCGAATGTCTATCTGAATTATGCAGTTTTCTTGTATAATCAAAATCAGCGACAGGAAGCCGTGAAATACTTCACTTTGTTTGAACAGAAAAAGACGACTTTCATCAGCAAAGGTGGAGTTATTGACCAAGAGGTAAATAACAAATAAACATTTGCTTTCTTTTTGCAAAGGACATTTTTAGTTTGTTTGAAACAATCAACTAAAACTCTCACATGTACAGGCCACACCAATGGAGCTAGAGGGCTGAAAATGTAAACATTTACTCATTATATTTAAGAAAAGTGATTTTTTTTTAACCCCCCCCCCTCCGATCCAAACAAAATAAGTTTTTAGGGGTGATTCAATTTACAATAGAAGTTTTTACTAAACTAGTCCCTTAGATGCAGCTGGAGAGAGAGAGAGAGAGAGAGAAAAAGTAACTTATTCATTGATCATTCCTTTTTCCGATTTTTTAATTGATCACCCCCAACAAGGCAGGCTGCCAAAAGATGTTGGTCATGTGATTTTTATCAAATGACTAACCAGACCTGGAATTTTTTCCCGGTCAATGATACCAGGGGTTCTCAAACTGGGATACGCAAGGTTTACGGAAACATTGGAATATTTAAGTAATCACTCAAACGAAACGCAATTTGTGTTTTGTTAACCCAACACACAGTTGGTAACACTACCAGAAATGCCAAGACGAGTGTTTTGCATAGTTCTCCCTCAAAATTCCTTACCTCCCACTCACCTACACAATTTTTGTTAAAACCTATTTTCTCACACATTTTTGTTTTAGGAAAATTTCAGGATAGCTTGTCATCCACTCCAACGCCAACTATTTCAATGTTGTGAAATACTCAAAATGTTCCCACTTGGCCTTCGTTCTTTCCAAATCAAGAGAGAGCGGGGAGGTTCTGATATCGTCATTTTAACTTCGATTTGTCAATTTAGTTTGAAGAAAGAATTGCAATGGTTGGCATTGTGTTGTGTATGAAAATATAGAGCTAAAAATTCTATTTTCAAGTGTTTACAAGGGCCAAAAATTAAAATAAACCAAATCTTATGCAAAACTGCCAATTGAGAATGATATGCAGGTATGTCTCTCTAGAGATGTCCTGAGAACTGAGCTACTTGTTGGAAAGAGCCGAGCTCATCCATCTCACCAAAGATGTAACATTAAATCAAATTAAATTCTTCATCATTACCAGCCTTTTAACGTCAGACATAGACCTTCTCCAAGTTTCACCAGGCCTCTCTATCATTGGGCCAAAATTTTCTGAATTTATCTAGTTTGTCTCTTCATCTTGTATATGATCTCTGGGGATTCACGTTGTGAGTCATGATGTCCATCAGTTGTCTGCTATTCTTGCAACATGTCCAGCCCATTGCCATTCAAGTTTTCTAATAGATTCTATGATGTCTCAGATTTCTGTTTTTCCCCTAATATACTGTGCTCTTTTGTGATCTCTCCATATAAGGTTGAGCATGATTCTTTCATGTGCACATTGCATGGTTCTCAGTTTGAGGGTCAATTTTTTGGTTAGGTTCCATGTTTCAGCTCCATAGGTGACTATCAGGAGGATACATTGGTTGTAGACCCTTCTTTATTTGACTAATGGTATTTTTTTATTCTTGAATGTTGAGCTTACTTTACAAAAAGTTTGCCAACCTAGTGTGATTCTTCACTTGAGTTCATGGAGACTCGTTGTCTTAAGTAGATTTTTTCAGGTCTGCATTAACAAATAGATCTGGTCAGTTATATAATAGAAGCTGTCTGGTGACCAATGTCCTTTGGCATTTTGCATGAACACTGCTGGACACAAACTAAGGGTCCAATTTAGCATAAACGTACGTTGTAAATTGAACACATATTCACTAAAAAAACTATTTGAGGGAGGAGGGGAGTTCTCAAAATAACAAAAAAATATTTTTGTCTACACCAGGAGTAAGTGTTTTAATCTCCAGCTCTGAGTATGACCTACACATGTGATATAAACATACATACATAGTCAGCTGGACCAACTTGAAAACTGAAGACACCTATGTTGATGCTGACAATTTTGGATGGCGGTTTCTAATACTCCATGTCTATTGTCCTTTCTATGGTATCAATGCATTATTCACTATTGTCTTCACAAGGGGTATGCCAATATTGCTGGGTAGGATGAACGAGTACGCTGGAAGAAAAAGGTTGGAAAACTCTAATTCATACTATCATTAAGTTTGTTTTTGGTTTGTTTTTTTTAGCTGCAGTGAATGTCCACTGGTCTATGAATGCCAAAAACTTTTTTGCACAGACCAACTTTGAATAGGTTCAAAGTGTTCACAAGAGAGGGAAGATGGAAAAAGTGGACCAAGAGGAATATTTTTTTCATTTTTGCATCACACTATGACTTGATATTCCTTTTTTAATTTCTTAAAACAAATAAAAGCGTTCGTAATTTAAGAGGCTAAAACATTTTTTGACATCTCATATCATAAGCATCAATTATGACCAATGATTGGAAGCAAAAATAGATACAAACAAAAATGTAGCAAGGCTTTAGAAAATCAGTCGGTGTCCATTTTCAGAGAGAATTTTTTTTATTCAAAATCTCTAAACAGCTTTACTTTTTTTTTTTTAAATCAATTGGAATCAAATAGTTTTATCAAAGAAATAAATATTACTAAATGCTATCAAAAATTGTGTAAACAACGTCACAGGTTTTGTTCAGAGTCTGTGTCTTTTCTTTGTTTTAGTTTGACATTCAAAGAAAGCGGATGTCATTTTCAAAACTAAGAAAACAATGGCTTCTAATGGATGTAATCAAAATGTTATTATCTGTTTGAAAAAACAATTTTTAACACTCTAAGAAAACAAGCTTTTTTATCAACCGATGTAACTAAACATTCTAAGCACTGTAAAGAAATCCAGGACTGTACTGAGTACATTCTATGTCAAGGCTTATTTCAATATTTCATTTATCAAGTCTCTCCTATTCCATTTTATGTACATATATCAAAATTGCTTATCATTGAATGAAACCCATCATTTGTAATATTCCAAGGAAATTTATCAGTTTCAAATATTCCTTCTACCGAGAATTTTTTTTCCCTTTTCAATTTAGCTTCAAGAAATGGCTTCGCGTCTTGGTCCCATTTTACAAGTGGGTGAGAATCTGGTGTGGAAGAAGCCCGAGGAAGCAAACAAGGCCCAAGCCCGGAAAAATGCCAATGTGATTAAAAGCAAAAGCGAAGGGAGACTGACAAACACCACTAAACATCCTGCAGCCGCAGCGGCGACTCCCTCGGACACTCAGACACAATCTAATGGCACAGACAAAACTTTAAACACAGACCAATTCAATATTCTCAGCCCTAGACATGCAATAAGAAAGGCAGGAAACCTGCCTCCCTTGCTATCTGGTGCCCAGCTCCTCCCTAGTCTCAAACCAAAATCAACAGCTATCAACACAAATAATCCGATGCAGGGAGATGCTGGGAACCTCGAGAAAAAATCCCACCATCCAGAACTTGTGCAGCTTTGAGATAGATTACAAATGGTTAATATTTGGATTAGAGCAGATCAACTTTTCTTTTTTTTCAAAAGTTGATAGCAGTGATAGCATATCTTCATTTCGAGATTAAGAATCATTAATTTTCTTCAGACTTTTGTCTGAATCTCTGAGATGAAGAATTACCATTATTACTGATTGATTTATTTTGTCTGGGATCCTCATCTTGGTTGTTTTAGTCACTATGTTTTGTGCAGTTGTACCTTACTATCTTCTTCAGATGCCTGCCCTAGTTGGTAACTTTCTCAGAATTTCAAATCAAACCCTTTTTCTCCTTTTATTTCCTTCTTTTTTTTTCCTTTTTTTTTTTTTTTTTTTTCTTGTTGGTGGGTTTGGTTTAAAATTCTCAGAAGGTTACCAGCCATGATGGACACCTGAACAACACCAGAGGGTACAATGACCAAATCATTGTAGCCCTAACAACCAAAATGAAGACATGAGGCTGAATATCTCAATGTATGATAATTTCTTCAGACTGTTTCACTAAACTCAAAGCATTTATAAATCATCTTTTGGAATAATTTCTTACCTTCTTCCGGTATAAATAGATGCTATCTTAGCCAGAGATTGATACGACTTGTGAAACTCCTTGGCTGGAATTTTTCTTTGTAAGGTGAGCAGTTGAAAAATCAAACGATGAGGGAAGAAAAAGGGTAATTGTTTGGAATAGGTGAGATTAAACATTATGCCAATTTATCAAGTACTGCCATTTTGGATTTGGCTATTCTTGAATGGCTAAAAGTGGCTATATTTTTCAAGAAATTTATGGAAAAAATGAAAGATACTGAACATTCAATTGTCTTTTATTAGATTTAACTTGAAAGGATATGATTTAGAGTAAGTATTTCAGTTGCAGCTACCAACATAAGTTTAATTTTAAAACCTACCTACTAACTCTAACCTACCTATTAACCTTAAATACTTGCCATATTGACTTTAAAGTAAACAGTATTTTTAGTTTGAAAATAATGCTATTTGTTCATCAGTAAAAATCTGGTCATTTTGAAAGGCTTTAACTTGATTACCTCCCCTGCAAAATACTGGAATTATATTTAGTCTTACCTATTACAAACAATTACCAGAAAAGGTTTTAATGCAATGCAGCCACCTGACAAAGATTGGAAATCACAAGTTGGAAAAATCTCATAATTGATAAACTGGATTGAAGTAACTTTGTGAATCATTATTGGATTTCATTGTTTGAGGTGTGTGGGGGGGTCATAATCCTCCAAAACACTATCCCGAATGTGGAAATCCCGAAAGATCAAAATCCGAAATAACACAATCCTGAAAACCAAATTCAGGAAATATGATTCCGAAGAGTTCTTGATAAACTTTTATTTTCAATTTTGAAAAGTGATATCTCTGAGAAACATATAAAAACACATTTACTTAGCAAAAAAAAAACACTGTATGAAAAAGTGTATTGTAAGTGTATTATAAGCAACTGAACTTAACCCTAACCCTGCCAAGAATAATGTTGATAATAATTATTTCTTTTTTCCATGGGAATTGGGGTTTTCAGGATCTTGCCTTTCGATGTCTCAGACTTATAGGCTTGTGGTTTCCTGGATTTCAACCTTTGATCTTTCGGAATTTCAACATTCGGGATTACTGCATTTAGGATTGTGTCGTTTTTGAGATTATGAATTACAGCATATTAAGGGCCAGGAATTTTTCATTATTCTTCTTTTTTCTAATATTTCAGTCAGTAAATCCTCTGATCATCTTGGGAAGTTAAGCTGATAAACAACAAGTTGAAAAACTTGTAATTCCGGATTATTAATAGATTTATCTTTTTTCTTTCTTTTTCTTTTTTTTCTTTTTGAAGATATTTATAGCCTTGAGTATCATGAATTTTACATGATCTCAGATGGGGCCGTAGAAGAATCATCAAAAGTCTCGCAGTTATATTTACGATAATATTAATAATATGTCCAGTCAATTCTTTGAAACATATTTCTTTCTTCTTCCACTTTGAACTTTGAACTACTCCACCATCTACTGATCAGTCTGAGTTCTAAAGAAAATAGAGGGATAAAAACATATATATATATATATATATAAAAAAGATAAAAAGGTTTTATTAACAATAACCCATCACGCAGATACTCACACTTCAAAAGTGGGATGAAATTTATTTAACTGTCAATACTTCAAAGAATTAAAGAACCACTGCTTCTGGCAAATGAGGCCCTTTGTAAAAAAAGCATCAAAAAGTTTTATGTAAATATTCTGTAGAGTTAGAGAAACATGTGGTAAACTGCTAACTTACTTCAAGAGAGTAATTTAACCCAATTATATTCATATTTATAGAATGATAGTGAATCTTAAGACCACTAACTGAATCTGCAATAAAACTGTACAAAGCTTTCAAAACGTGTTGAATGTTTTATTTTTAGCTGTTGAAAAAAAGGAAACACATTCTTTCTTTACCAAATGTTTTCAGGTAGGGTTGAGGTGTGGCCGCCTACAGTCATCAGCTCAGAAAAGGAAATCAGCGAATCAAGTTCACACTCTGGCTGAAACAGTTTGCGTTCACATCACGCTAATGTTCTTAAGGGAAAATCATGAATCTATCTCCTTTCCTTTCAACCCTGGGTAGATAACAAGGCAGACTCGGCTCTTCGCCATTGGTTGGCAACCTGTCTAGGAGAAGGATAACTCTGAATCCAGCCTTGTGAGGGTCCGGCAATGGACGAAGTAGGGAATATGTTCCCAAAGTGCATGGTTAATGGGGCTCTGATGAAGCTTCAATGGGCCCAAAAACCCCAGGAGAGGATAATTTACCCAAAGAAAATAAAAGGGAATATAAAGAGACAAATGAAATGATGCAACTATCATCGCCATATCCCCAGAAAATTTTGATTAAAAGTGGAAGATTCTTTTTTCTTTTATTTGAATATTGTATGTTTACACTCCCCATACCTCTGTGTATGTGTGTAATATATATATATATATATGTATGTCATTTTCGGAAAACAACTGAATTATGAATTTTTCTTACATTTCTTATTTCCAATTATGCATTATATAAAAAAAAATTTATAATTTGGTAGTTTTTCCAAATTGACAAATTAATGAATTATACATTGTCAGAAAAATCTTTCCACTCATAGAGAAAGGCTTATGCAATGCTCTTCCAACTTAGGAATAGAGCACTCTGGTGGATGGGGAATTATGCGTGAGTGAATATATTGCTTAAATTCAACCGTACTGACCGTCCAGTTCTCCACAGGGCAGAGGTAAGATGCCAGCCTCTGAGTCTGAAACAAAGGTTTTGATTCTACCTCGTGGTACTGGATGGGATAATGGATAGTTTATAGCCACACCGAAGAGTTGTAATACAACGAAACAGCTGTCTGTGGATGAAACAATTATTTAATTATTATTATCATATATATATATATATATATATATATATATATATATATATATATATATAAAAAGGTGCTACACAAAAGTTCAAGGAATTTTAAATGCTCATGTGAACCAAATGTAGTATGGATTTTTGCAGCTAACCCTTTGTGAACCAGAGTAAATATGTGCAAGTAGATGTGAGGGAAAGTAATTTTCTTTTCATATTCAAATTCCCAAAACTTACTGGTTGCATCTTGTGTGTGTGGATATATATATATATATATATATATATATATATATATATATATATATCTCAGATGATTCAAATTTTAAGAATACTCACCATCACAGTCAATAATTGAACAACCATAGCGTCAAAATTTGAGGTCATGTAAAGAAAATTCCGTCAAATAAAGAAAGGGTCAGAATAAATTCTATTTATGACATCACTGGCATTTTCCTCTGGAAAACGTCTAAAATAGAGTGAAAAGATCATCTACAAAAATCTAGAAAATCAGGAGAATCTAAATATTATTGATAAACCCATCAAAATAAGACCCCAAAAAGGTTGAAAAAGGTTTTTTTTTCCAAAAAAATTTAGAAAAATCATTTTTAGTAGGGGTTTAGTAGAGTACTGAGGGTAATTTCCAAGTAGACAAAACAGTACGGCCAAGAGCACTGGAGCACACAAACAAAAAAACAAACACGTATAAAAAAAAGATAGAACCCTTCACTATCTTTGATTGCTATGATTGTTCAAAGTGATATTATTTGTCGAGGACAATGAGGAAATATTCATATGATCCAGTTTTCTTTCATTGTAGTCACAAACAAGTCTGAAACGATCAAAATCAAATTCCATTACATAGTCAGCAAGGCTAGCTCGTTAACCATTACCAATGTTGCGTCTAATTTCATCATGGTCTGCGCAGGACCGTAAACTCCTGTGAGCAACTGAAAAAGTAGAATGTTCCGAAAACATTTTGACTTTTATGACAAGCAACTTGGACAAAGAGAGCAATATAACGATTGATCGTCTGGCCGCGTACTCTCATTATTGAACCCTTTTTTTACCTTCCACTGAAACTTTCAAATATTCCGCCCGGTATTCAAATTTTCCTTTTTTTTATGCAAGGTCTTCTAGCCATCCATCTAAGAGGGGACGCTGATCATAACCCTCGCTTCAAAGAACAACCCCTAAAGACTTTTTTTCTACTACTTTCTTTTGAGATCTTCACAAAAGTTAAGCCCACACGACAGCAGATTGTCATAAAAGCAGACAATAAAATTTAATTACAAGATGTCAGCTTTGTAGGTAGGCTCTTATCATTCTCTTACCTGTCATTGTCACAAAAATCTCAGGTGAAAAAATACTTATTGTTCCCTACTTGAGGATTTGATGTCCAGGTAAAACCGTTGACAACATTTTGTAAGTCACAATAATGTTGGATTATATTAGGGCCGAGCCTGTAGCATATGTTATAGAGGGACTACAGATTTTTAAAAAATACTAATATTTTTATAAGGACTCATCATTTGTAACTGCAATGAAAGTTGACAGTTTTCAGAATGGAGGGGCAATTTCATGTCAAGACCAACTTTCAAATCGGTTAACAGCATTTGTAAGGAATCAAATGACCTGAGAGAGAGAGAGGTTAAAGAGAGATGGACAGTGTTTTTGTTTTTTGCTTTTTTCAACCGGTCCATAGCGTTGTTAAAGATAGAAAGATATGATATAGAGAGTGGGCAAAGAAAGAGGAATATTTTCTTTCTTTTTTACATCACACGTTATACAGTACCTTTTTTTTTCAGATCCATTCGCAAGATAAAAAAACAAAGTACAAAAAAAAGAGAAAGAGAAGAGAGAAAGGCAGAGAGAAAAGAGGAAGAGAGAGGACAAAAAAAGTAAGAGAGAAAGAAAAATAGAGAAATAAAGAGAGCAGACTATACAGTTTTAATATATACTCCATTTATATATATATATATATATATATATATATATATATATTTACATTTATAACTATAGCATTTTGGGCAAGATTCTGCTGCAATCATCATTTTTGTTTCAGATGTTTTAATGGGGATTAGCTTGAAAACTCAATAGGAAATAAATAATTTTATTTGTGACAAAAATGAAAACAAACGCTGTCAAAAAATGTATAAACAACGTCGCAGTTTTTGAAGAGAGTCTGTTCTCTTCCTTGTTTTATTTGCATTGTAATGTAATTTTTTTCCATTTGCTACAGATGAAACACTGTGGACCTGTTATTATCAGACTTGTTATAATGCAGAATCGCATGCACCCCAATTTTCATAACATTAAATTTGGCTCTCAAATAGCTAAATGCAAAAATAGAAAGACCCCTAAGAATCATTATGCACTGGGCCTATCACTGTCAAATTTTGAGTATTTCAAGCCTTGAACATGTCCCGAATATTTGGCTCACTACCACCACAGAGTGGCCAATCGAATGGTTTTATCATTAGATTATTTTTTGTCTCAATCTTTTCAGTGGCAAGTGAAAGGAAAGAGAGGGATAAATTTCATATATTGACTACTGTAAGCTTTTTGTCCAATTCATTTCCTCTCTCATTTGTTAGCTCTTTATTGAAATCAGCAACAAAATATAACCTTCTGGTGAGGTGGCACTTTTTTTTTTTATAACTCGAATTTTATATTTATTTCTGTCTTTCTGCCAAACTAGCCTCTCCCTATCCTCAGTCCCACATTTTCTTCAGGGTTAGTCTTAAAGAAGTTATGGAGGGGAGGGTCTGGACCTGCCCTGACTCCATCAGCGTACGTAAGATATTTATAGTAAATAGCACTATTATTGATGTAGATTTACCAAATACTTGGCCTTCTACGATTTCTTAAAACATATACAATGGCAGTGTGTGTTCAAAGAATTTACTTGTTCTTTATATAGAAAAGAAGCTAACTTCAATTTTCCTGAAATAAAATTAACAAGGTAAAAGTTATGGCATTTACACCAATAACAGAGGTAAATATAATTTGAAGGAATTGGTCGGAAAGAAAATAATAACTCAAGATTTGTTGAAATGAAAAAGGTAATTCTTATGATAAGAATAAAAAGGGAAATACACTAAGAGAAAACACAGGTACTCAAATTTTTACTGTAATAGATAAGTCTTGGTTAGATCTAGTAACTGAGTGAGCGAAAATTAAGGATGCTGACACTGTAAATAAATATTATTAATACACCTTTGTGTTTGTTGTATCAAGGGAGTAATTCTAAAGAGAGAAGATCAAACCAATCGTATGTACCCACAAAGCTGTGTGAGTTTTTAGAGTGAATTGGGCTTATTAGAAAAGATGCATTTCAAAGAGAAATGTCCTTGATAGATAGTAGAATCAAAGGAGAGGGAAAAGAATGGTCAGACCTTACCCTCAAGAAGTGTCAGAACAAAGAGAGTTAATTTTGGCATCTCTTTGATTTTATACCAGATTTTTACCACTACCAGCAGTAGCAATCTGGCTGCTCCCAGAAGGGTCAAAATAACCAGTAGAAATTAACCAAGGGCAGATAATTCGTCTGCATACAGGAATCATTGATTTAATATGATTTCAACTGTCAGCGATCCCTATACTAACTTCACACCAATTTTCACTCATTGTCAGAAAATGACCCCAGCATTCTTATTAAAGCAAAGATGAAAATTTGGATCAAGGTTTATAAAAATGAAAAATTTGTTATAACACGGTTGAAAATTATGGACCCCAACTTCCTTTTATAACAAGCCTACAGTATACAACAATTATGTCTGATATTTCAATAATAGACCCAATAAATTTGACCCTCTGATTGACACGAAGCTGCCTTATGTTGGCGAGTTGACTTATCCGGCAAATGTTGAACTGAACTATTGAATTAAACCTTAGTTTGGGGTTGACTTATACGTTGACATATTCAGAAGTAAATGCTAGAAACGAGAAACATTCTTCAGAAACTGAGTGACACTTGTGTGTTTACCTCTTCAAATCAAGTGGAGGAATAGGTATTATCCTACGTCTTTCCTTGTCGGTCTGTCTACATGATGATCTCAATGAAGTTCAATGAAATTTTCTGGAAGGATAAGGAATAAGTGGTTCAATTTGGGGGCGGATCCAGAGATTGGTTTTCAATTGAGAGATATTTTCCCATTTATTTTTTTCTCTCATATATTCATGTATTTGCTTATGTCTGCCTATATGATATTTCTAAAAGTTTTCGATGAATTTCAATGAAATTTTATGGAAGGGTGAGCCATGGGCAAAGAAATTTGGGGGGGCAGGTCCAGGAATTTTTTTTTCAATTGAGTTAGAGAGCACATACCTTTATCATCGGCGTACACTGAGTGCTTTCTACTTTTATTACTGTAAACTTCTTGCGATACAAGCAGTGAACACTTGAGTGAGGCGAATGTGACAAAGCACCTGATAGCTATCCCTATAGAGGACTTTGCAGACTATTTTGAAAAAGTATAAGGGATGCTGGGATACATATGTGAGGTCCAAGGGGAGAACTTTGAATGGGACTAAGGCTCCATTGCTCTGAATAGGCTATTTTTTATTTATTTTATCTTTATCAAATGGCTGAATACTTTCCAGATAGACCTTGTATTGTCTGTTTTAAAACACTTTGTTTTTCTGGCTGCTATTAAGAGAAATTCATTTCCTCATTATTATTCTTCTCATTGGAGGGGTTAAGTGCTTGCCCTTTAAATGTTAGTCAAGTACTTGTGAAAGACCTTCATATCCTCGTAAAAGACAAATGTTTACGACTACAAACTGAGTGAAGCAATATAAAATTCTCATAGCAATTGGGTCAACAAGGTTATCCTGTAATACTTGTGTAAAAGAGGCATATTCTAAATTCTATTGCGGTGTATAATAGGTATTTTTGTTTTGAGAGTTCATGTTTTTTAACCTTCGTATTCATATCTTTAAAAAAAAAAATGAATGTCAATAAAAAGGGAAATAACTTCTGATTAAAATTATCTCTCTTTGACCACTGAGTGAATTTTTTTTTCAATTTTTTTCTCTTATTCAATTCTCAGAGGTCTGTTCATTGAAGAGTTCCACTTTCAATAACAGGCAGTCCATGTATTTAAGAGTTAAAGTTCATTTTAATTCTCTTAACATGGTATCTTTTGCGCCAGCAATTGGATTCTCAATGAATGAACAACCGTAGCATCAAAAATTGGACTCATGTAAAAAAAAAATTCCATCAAAGAATAAATATGGTCAGATCAAATTCTAATTATGACATCCCTGGCATTTTCCAGTGGAAAAGATCAAAAATGACGTAAAAAAAAAAAAACATCTAGAAACATCGTCTGTCGGAATAAGGCCTGGAAAAGGTCAAAAAAGCTTTTTTTCCAAAAATAAGAAAGGCATAATCAGATGGTGTCTAGTGGAGTACTGATGGTAATTTTCAAGCCTGTAGACAAAACAGTATGTCCAGGAGTGCTTAAACTCATACACATATACCTTTGGCAGCTACCATTGTCCAATGGGCTCCACATGAATGTAAAAGTGTTTGAAGACTTGTGTTTCCGTTCTCTTATTGATCAACACACAAAAAAATGTCTTTTGGGGGCAAAATGATTTTTAGCAACAAGACGAGAAGGAGCCAAACAAATAACAATACAGGTCTGGTTAGTCACTCAATAGAAACTCCCATGTGACCAACGTCTCTTAGCAGCATGCCATGTTGAGGGGAGATCAATAAAAAAAAAATTGGTAAAAAAAGCTGATCAATAAATAAATCACTTCTCTCAATTCTTGTTGGATCATTAAATAGTTTGAATTTTCAAAAAAACGAGCAGGCGCAAACTTGGGACCAATTTAGCATAAACTTGTATTGTAAATTGAACCCCTCACTAGAAACCTATACAGCAGGAAAATTCAAAGAAAAAAAAACTTTTTTTCTTGATGTGATAAGGAGTAAATGTTTAAATTTTCAGCCTTCTACCTCCATTGGTGTGGCCTGTATGCATGAAACAAACATACATACATACTTACAAAGCCTACCAGCCCAGCCTGAAAGCC
This sequence comes from Thysanoteuthis rhombus, assembly GCA_963457665.1. Lineage (NCBI taxonomy): Eukaryota > Metazoa > Mollusca > Cephalopoda > Oegopsida > Thysanoteuthidae > Thysanoteuthis > Thysanoteuthis major. The sequence goes on along the minus strand of OY735240.1, from coordinate 32,618,258 downwards.
AAAAAAAATCATTTTGACAGTTTTGGTGACAGTGCTGGTTTACAGTTTCTAATGATAGAGAGTTAGATACACTGTTCGATGTTTGTAGGCAGGCAACTGCTGCTGGTAATAGTACTACTATTACAGCTACTCCCTCAATTTTCATTTTTTTTCAACCCAATTCAGTTGCCTTATTGTTATAGAATTATTTTAAAAAAACAGAAAATATGAAGATTTATAGAGAATATACAGAATGATAATTCTTGTTCAAGGTGTGTGTTTTGGGGTTTGTTTTTTTTTAGATAAATATACTTATATTAAGATATATATTCGCATAATGTATCCGTATGTAAGTAATCCCATCATTTTTTTTACTTTCGTTACTAAAAAAAGACAAGCATTGCATTTTATTTATATAATTTTCAGTTAAATGGACAGCAGTAAAAGTTTAAACGGCCTCAATCAAACTTGAAAGGTTATATTAACCGACATTTTCTCAAAGTTGTTTCAAATCAAAACAACCTTGACAGAATTTTCAAGAAGATGGGAATTCATCCTTTTTTTTTTAATCATAAAAGTTAGTTTGACCAAAATGTGATATAAAAACACGGCTTGGAGATAATACATTTACCCTGAAAATTTGCCAGCCATACAGTGATGGCTTAAAAGACAGTCTTACACACCATTCACATAACTGACAATGCTACTGAGAATTTTGGACTATTACACCTACTACTACAAGTATTCATCTAAAAAAATTCAGACAACTAAGAACTATTGCATCTACTACTACTAATAGATGTAAACATGCTTGATAAAATTGAAACTAGATTGATTTTTCATTCAAGTTTACCAGAAATGGTAATAATCATCTATGTAGATATGTATATATCCATTCAGGTACCATCTGTCATGACTGACAATTGCTTCAGCGGCCACATTGCTAGTCGAGTCTATGAAAAGAACACATTACCCATGTACACAAAGGAAAACTTACTAAATCATATGTTGTTCACGAGTCATTGACAATTCGGTAAAAATTCTGCATTAAAGAACACACTTTTTATCCAAAACTTCCCCACAATAACAAAAATGCTTGGAAGCATCATTAAAAAACTGCAGTCACCAGAGGTGGTGAAGGGCTCGATCCTTTTCTATATGTTTGTCTGTTTGTTGAAGTGTTTGTGCGTTCAAATGCTCCTGGCCATACTGTTTTGTCTACAGACTTGAAAATTGGCATCAGTACTCCACTAGACCTCTTCTAAAAATGCACTGCTTATTTAGGGGAAAAAAGCTTTTTTGATCTTTTTTAGTCCTTATTTTGACTGGTATGTTAATCACATTTAGATTCTCCAGAATGTTCCAAGATGTTTTTTACTCAATTCTCTAGATGTGTGTAGATGTTTCTTTACTCCATTTTAGATGTTTTCCAGTGAAATAACACTTAGATTCTCCAGAATCTAGATGTTTTTTTTACTCAATTTAGATGTTTTTTAGGGGAAATAACTCCTAGATTATCCAGAGTCTAGATGTTTTTAGATGTTTGTTTTTCTAATGTTTTCCAGTGGAAATAACACTCATATTTTCCAGAGTTTAGATGTTTTTAGATGTTTGTTATTTTACTCTATTTTAGATGTTTTCCAGTGGAAATAATACCTAGATTCTTCCAAATCTAGATGTTTTTAGATATTTGCTATTTTAATCTATTTTAGATGTTTTCCAGTGGAAATAACACCTAGATTTCCCAGAGTTTAGATGTTTTTAGATATGTAGCTTTTTTACTCTATTTTAGATGTTTTCCAGTGGAAATAATACCTACATTCTCCAGAGTCTAGATGTTTTTAGATGTTTATTATTTTACTCTATTTCAGATGTTATCCAGGGGAAAATGCCAGTGATATATCATAAATAGAATTTATTCTGACCATATTTATTCTTCAATGAAATTTCGTTCTTGATTTCGAACTTTGATGCTACAGTTGTTCAATTATTGACAGTGATGGCAAGTTGAGTCTATTTTCAAAAATGACTTTTTACTCAAAAACGACCTTCCAAAAATCAGAGCGCTCTTCAACTTTAGAAAGTAGATTTATTCTCTACTCCTATTTACTTAAGTGCTTTGACCTTCAGAGTGCAAAATTATCCATGCAAATTTGTTTTCAGTGTTTTTATCAACAAATTTATTTCTTTTCTCACATCCTAACAGTCTCGCTTGTGAACAGTTTGTATAATCAGCAAATGCTGCTTGTTACAACACGAATAAATTGAGAGAAAAAATTGCTTACAAACGAGAGAGATAAATAGTATCACTAAAAACTGTATAAAAGGATGTGGTTGTAAAAAAACTGACTTATTTATTACCAACGAAAAGTTGACCAGCCTATAAAAGCCAAAATCGCTTTCTTTCAAACCAAACTGAAAAAGGTCGAAAGCATTCAGAAAAAAGGAGGGGAAAAGAGAGAAAGTGAAGGAAGGAATATTTTTTCATCTTTTATTTCACACAAGATCAAAATCGAGGACACAGAACTCGAGAAAGTAGACCACTACATCTACCTAGGATAACGAATCTCAATGAAACCCACAAAAGAAGAAGAAATCAAGCGAAGAATCACACTAGGATAGCAAGCCTTTGGCAGAGTTAGCTCAAGCTTCAAAAATAAGAAGATCCCATTAATCCTAAAAAAAAGGGTGTATAACCAATGCATCCTCCCAATAGTCACTTATGGAGCTGAAACATGGAACCTAACCTAGAGACAGATCCACAAATTGAGAACCATGCAACATGCACATGAAAGAATTATGCTGGGCCTCACATGGAGAGACCACAAGACAGCACAATACATCCAGGAAAAGACAGGAGTCAGGGACATCATAGAATCCATTAAAAATCTCAAATGGCAGTGGGCCGGCCATGTTGCAAGAATGGCAGACAATCGATGGACATCACAACATGGATCCCCTGAGACCACATACGCAACCGAGGCTGGCAAAATGTTAGATGGAGAGACGAGCTAGACGAATTCAGGAAGTACTGGCACCGTGACGCCCATGATAGGGAAGTGTGGCAAATCCTGGGGAAGGTCTATGTCCAACGACGGACGCTAAAAGACTGATGATGATGATGATGATGATGTCATATTAATCTTTTTTTTAAATCAATTACCCAAATAAAAAAAGGTGACTTGAAAAAGAGTTTGCAAATAAAGAAGCAAAGCCATATTTTTGACACATCTCACATTGACAGCTTTGAGTTATAGGGAAACAAATAAATATACTCTTGGATACAAACAAAAATGAAGCTCAAGTAAACCAGGGAGTGTCCATTTTTAGAAAGTCTTTATTAAATCTCTTAACAGTTTTACAGTATACTTTCTTTTTTAAATTAATCAGAAACAAATAGTTTTATTCCAGAAGCAAATGCTGTCAATAATTGTGTAAACAGCATTGAAGGTTTTAAACAGAGTCTCTTCTTTTTTTTAATTCAACTACTTAATCCCTATGAAAAAAATTCATGGAAAGACAGGTTTTCTTGCTTTCCAAAGATAGAGAGTTCCTATAAAAGCCTTTTATAAGCTGAAATGGCATAAAGTGAAGCAATTATCATTAATTTACATGGGAAAAAGTTTTGAGCATCCCAGGACCCCAATAATGGTGAGGGAGGTATGTCAGGCTGTATCATCAGAGGTTGTGGTTGTGGGAGGTACAGGAGACTGGGAGGTGAAAGAGGGTAGAAGAGGGTGCACGTTGCTTCTATAATGACTCGCTGCAAAATAAACACTGAACACTACTTTTACTTTTAGCCTTTCTTTTAAAAAAGCAAAAAGTGGTTTAAAGTGATCTTTTAAAAGGCATGGACAAACCAAATTTAGATTCTTTTAGATAATTTTAGAATTCGATTGTCCGAAAAACTCTTTCTTATGAACCTTCTCAAAACTATAATCAGTATCTTTGCAATCAGTATTGACTTCTTTTTGATAAAAGAAATTCAAAAAATCACATCAGTAGAAGAGTCCATTGTTTCAAGTGGTACACAGAAGATATTTTTTATCAGCAAAATTATTACCTTCAAGTAGGAAAGTCCATGGTTACAAACAGAAAACCAAGAAAATCACGCAGTTCATTATATAAGTAGATGTTATTTAACTCTGAAATGGAATTCATATTTCCCAACAACGAAGGCACTATTTTTTTCCTCTAACAAGTCTAGAAAATTTACCCTCCAGCCAATAGACAGAAGGTTACTTCTTTCATAGGACTACCCTTACCCCTGAGGAAGGTAATCTATCCTAGACAGTAACCTGAACTCCTATGTTTGACCTCTGAGTGTGTATAAATGTCAGGACAACTTGACGTCAAGCCAAGTTGATGACAGGCCAAGTTGATGCCAAATAGCTACAAAATATTTGGAAGATAGTTGTTCGGAGAATTAAAAAATATATTTTGTATCTTTATCTAATTTCATTTTAAAAAATGTTAATTTGGTAGCATTTAGTTATTTATAAAAATATTTGAATAAATTTTAAATTTATATGAAAATTGAATTTATTTATAATTATGAGTGATTCCTCAAATATTCCAGAGGAATTCTTTCTCTTTCTTCAAAACTATATTACTATGAAATTACTTTGTAAACATACTATAAAACTATTTATTACAAAAATTAAAATCCTTTTTTTGTTAACAAGTAATCATGCCACATTTTATCACTGAATGAGCTTTTTTAAACAAACCATAAAAATATCTATTACAAAAAATAAAAAACCTATTTTTTGTTTGCTTGATATCATACTATAGTTTGTGTTTGTTTGTGTTTGTTTATGTTTTCCTGCCTTCCTGGCCATACCGTTTTGTCTACAGACTTGAAAATTGTCATCACTATTCCACTAGACCCCTTTTAAAAATAATCACTTTGATTTTTGGAAAAATAAAAGATTTTTTGGGCCTTAATTTGATGGGTTTATTAATAACATCTAGATCCTCCAGAATCTTGATATATTTTTTACTCCATTTCAAATGTTTTTCAGTGACGTCATAAAAAGTATTTATTCTGACCATATAAACTCTTCAATGGAATTTTTTTTTTACATTTAGTTTTAAATTTTGATGCTACAGATTTTCAATTATTGACTGTGATGGTGAGTTTATCATATTATTTTATAATGGCTGATTTTTGGTTGAACCATTTCTTTGTTCAACTTCGGACTTTACCCAGTGCCTGAGATAGTTCCAGTAGGCCCCAAATAGACTGTATATTTGTCCAAAATTCAGACAAGGTTTCACCTTTTGCAAAAAAAGATTTATGGGGTTTGGATTCACTCCCACCCAGATAATAATGATCTGATTTTCATCTATTTCTATATAATACTAGAAGTTTGATTCACCCGACCAAATTTGGCATGCATACTAAATGGACCTAGGGGAAGATTTTAAAGTAAAATATTTACAATACCACTAGGCCGCCTAGTTATAAATAATTAAAAAATTATAGGTAATCATAGAAATTGATTTCTGTTTTGGTATATATACTATGATAGACGCGTCAACAGACTAAAAGAAATTTAGAAGTTGTATATCAATGTTACTAGTCTGCTTATATAGTCTAATGGTTAGCACTTCTGCCTCACATGCAGACCGTCCTGGGTTCAATTCCCACTATGAGCAAAGTGTGTGGAAAACTATCCATTACAATAAATTCCCCTGTGCAAGAATCATTCAAAAATGGCAAGCCTTTGGCAGAGCAAGCTCAACCTTAAAAAATAACAAGATCCCATTAATCCTAAAAAGAAGGGTGTATAACCAATGCATCCTCCCAATAGTTACTTATGGAGCTGAAACATGGAACCTAACCAAGAAACAGATCCGCAAATTGAGAACCATGCAACATGCACATGAAAGAATTATGCTGGGCCTCACATGGAGAGACCACAAGACAACACAGTACACCCGGGAAAAGACAAGAGTCAGGAACATCATAGAATCCATTAAAAATCTCAAATGGCAATGGGCTGGCTATGTTGCAAGAATGGCAGACAACTTATGGACATCGCGACTCACATCATGGATCCCAAGAGATCATATGTGGAACAGAGGCTGGCAGAATATTAGATGGAGAGACGAGCTAGACAAATTCAGAAAGTACTGGCTCCGTGACGCCCATGATAGAGATGTGTAGCACATCCTGGGGAAAGTCTATGTCCAACAAATGCACATTAAAAGACTGATGATGATGATAAGTCTTATGATTAGGGTGGCGGCAGCTCTTCAGTCAACTTGCATCCTTACGAGAGGCTGGTCAGAAAACTTTTAGGAATGAGATCTAGGTCTCGACCAGACTTGAGACTTGCAAGGATTACTTAACAGATGCAAGCAACATAAACCGTGCCTATGTGACTGGCCATCATGCTCCGTTGGGAGTTGCCTCTTAAGAGACGTAACGCTTTACCATAGCAATATAACTGGTATTTTTACTCTCGTCAAACGACCTTGACTTCAAGTTTACATATATAAGGGACAAAAGTAGTAAAACTGCCTTATGACCGAAGATTGATTTGTAGAATTGGTGGAGTATTATAGTGTAGGTGCAGCTCTACTGTGGGAACTCACTAGTAGGCTAGGTATTAACTTAGAATATAAACCAACCGTGTCTCATGTATTGTAACAGAAAGAGAGAAAAATGCACTTAAAAACGGTCAAGATTGGATAAGGTGGATGAAAGTGCACAGACCTTCATTTTATAATTATTCTTTTCGTCTGTGGTTTTTGCACGTTCTGCAAGTTAGAATCGAGGTGCGTCCTTGAGGCCAGAGTGTCCTCGACGCCAGAAAAAAATGGTATTTACTTACCAAAGCAAACAAGTATCTGCGATTCAATGAAATAAATCGTCATTATTGTCAAATACTGGTTTGTATTCTATTTGCCAAACATTCCAATCAAAAGATGACAACCAATCCTTTTCAGAAGTGGTTCTCAACCTTTTTTGAATGATGGCACATTAAGAAATATATTTGATTTATATTACTAACTATAAAAATGAAATGAACATTACAGTAGCCAATGAATGGAACTTTTATATTAGCATACATATAGACCCCCTTTTTCCTTCCATCTGTGACTGAAAGGTTGAGATTTCACGAAATTGTCATAAAATCAACTTGATTGGCAACTCCGTGGTGTGAGTGGGACAGACATAATACCTGTACTGGATACGTTCAAGGCTCAGAATACAAATTAGTGTATTTGGAAAAATTTACAAGGCAATCATCACGGCACTTTTATTCTGCAGCACACAGTTTGAGAACCAGCACTCTTCAAACCTCTCTGACAGCAGTTCTCTCTTCCTCCGCTGACCTCTGACCTAAGGTCACAAAGACTGACAACTGAGCCACAGTCCAAATAAAACTAGCATTCCAAAAGAAATTATGAATCACCACCACTCATATATATAACTGTGTTGGAGGCGATCAATTAAAAAGTTGGAAAAAAGGGGTGGTCAATAAATGTTACTTCTCTTGCCTTCTGTTGAGCTGTGATCACTAAAAAGAAGGAGTGAATTTAAATAAAAAACAGGCAGGCACAGACTATTGATCAATTTAGCATAAACTCAAATTGTATATTGGAACCCCCCCCCCCCAATAAAAAAAACTTATTTTGGAGAGGAATTTTCAAAAAACAAAAAAATATTTTTCCTACTGATTGAGAGGAGTGTGTGTGCAAAATAACAAGTTTCTAATATGAACAGTAAGGGCTGGTTGAAGTTGATTGATAACTAGATAGATAGACTAGCATTCCAAGGGAAATTATGAATCCCCACCACCCATATATGCTGCTTTTTACCTAGTGGATTAAGCAGCGGTTTTGGTAAAATCTAGTTACCTTGATAAAAATAATACCAGTATGGATTGAATCATAGATTCATAATTGAAAAAAAAAAAAAACAAAAAAACACGGACACAAACTAAGGGATCAATTTGGCATAAACTTTGATTGAAAATTGAACCCCCTAATAAAAACCAATCTGGAGGCCGGGGGGGGTTGGATATTCAACAACAAAAAAAAAGAGCTGAGTATGAGCAAAATTTCCAGATAGATACATACATATAAATGTCAGAACACATCAACAACCAAAAACCCAGCAACAGTTATTAAACCAGTCTATTGTGGTTAGCAGCGATTAATAAGATTTTGAAATATTTGGGAAGTGACAGGCAACAAGGAAGGAAATAGAGCGGCACAGTTGTTACCCAGCTTTGTATAACTTTTTCGTTAAGAAAATGCCTCATTTACCGATTCCGATAGGGAGATACAAGGGCCTATCAACCTTTTGGTGAGCTTTGAGAAAAATTGCCAAATTAACCATTTTCAGATAGATCTGGCTGGATATTTTTAAATTCAGCCAATAAAAGTCTATATTAGCCAAAAATCTAGCTATTTAAGAAAAATAATTAGTCAGTCCAATAAAAGTAAATCTATGATTTTCCTATTGATAATTTGTCCTGGAATCTTGGTGTGTAGTTATTTTATTTGATATCATCATCATCAGTCTTTTTTCAACATCCGTCGTTGAACGTAGACCTTCCCCAGGATTCACTACAATTCTCTATCTTGGGCGTCGCGGAGCCAGTATTTCTTGAATTTGTCAAGTTCATCCCTCCATCTTGTATTCTGTCAGCCTCGGTTTCGCATGTGGTCTCTGGGGATCCATGTTGTGAGTTGTGATGTCCATTGGTTGTCTGCCATTCTCGCAACATAGCCTGCCCATTGTCATTTGAGTTTTTAAATAGATTATTTGATATCTCTGACTCCCGTTTCCTTCTTTATATACTGTGCTGTCTTATGATCTCTCTATGTGAGGTTAAGTATGATTCTCTCATGCACAGGTTGCATGCTTCTCAGTTTGTAGGTCTGTCTCTTGGTTAGGTTCCATGTTTCAGTTCCATACATTGGTTGTATACTCTTTTTTTAGGATTATTGGGATCGTTTGTTTTTTGAAGGTTGAGCTTGCTCTGCTGAAGGCTTGCCATCCTAGGGTGATTTTTCGCTTGATTTCCTCCTCTTTTGAGAATCTCATGGAGATTTGTTGTCCTAGGTAGATGTAGTGGTCTACCTTGCCGAGTTTTGCATCTTCAATCTTGACAGTTATGTTCTTATTCTCAACATGATTGTTGCACACGATTTTCGTTTTACTGAATTTCATGTGTAGGCCAACTTTTTTGCTTTCTTCAGTTAGTTCATCTAGCATTAAATGAGCATAAATAACATTTTTAGCTGAAATTAAAAATCTAGCCAATTTTAGCTATTTTCAAAGACAGTTTTAGCTTCAATACAAACAAATCTAAAGTAATGCATGTGAGAAAAATAACAGCAAAAAAAAAGCTATTATATGAATTATAAAAAAAAAACTAGACATGACTGAGCAAGAAAACGTTCTTGGCATAATCATAACATCAAAACTCCAAATCCATAACATGTATCAAAAATTACAAAAAAAGCTGCAAAAATAACCGGAATAATAAAAAGTAGATTCAGGTTGCTTGATACAGAAATATTTAAAATTTTATACACAACATACAGAATATTCGGTACAAGCATGGTCCCGACATTGCAAAAACAAAATGAATGAATTGGGAAATATCCAGAGAAGAGTATCAAAACTTGTTCCAGAACTGAAAAAAAAACTCCCCTAACAACACTAGAAGAAAGAAGGAAAAGAGGAAACATGATACAAACATTCAAAATGATAAAGGGCATTGACAACATCCCAGCTGCAAAATTCTTTATAATGAATAAAAGAAAAAAATATATATAACCATATAATGAGCATATATGAAAATTTCTGTTTGTTTATTCATTTGTTTGTTTGTTTGTGTTCAAATGGAATGATTTCATTGGTTTATTTACCTTCCTATTATGACATTACAATAAAAAACAAACATCATAGAAACTCTTAAAACTTTGTGTCTGAACATCACATATGACAACAGCTTGAGATAAGATGAGATTTTTTTTTAGATAAATTACCTAATAAAGCAGCTTTGGGCTCCTCAGTGCCAATCCATACATGAATAACCCTGTCACTTCTGACAGGTATATTCTAGGATATATACAAAGAACATTGCAGAAAAAAATTCAAGAAAAACTTCTTCTCACAAAGAAGAGTCAACAATCGGAACAAATTAATGGATCAGGATCCAGGAATGATCGAAGCTGAAACAGTCAACAAATTTTGAGATAGATATGATATTTACGCAATCAACAAGAAAGCAACAAATTGAAAATTCATGAAAAATAAACTAATAAGAAAACTCTCTAACAAAAGTACAAGATACAAGCACAAACATAGCCATAAATTTTACTCAAAAATATGTCTTATCTTGTAAATAACAAACCATACTTGGCATCACTGGCCTTGAGCTTGAATAAAAACAGACTAACATTCATATGATTGCAGACTAATGTCATAAATGTAAGTCATCCCAGGACAGATATTAAAAACAAGAATTCCTTGTTACACAGAGTGTGTTATTAGGTTGTTACTTATGAAATGTCATTTTTCAAATGGTCAGATGAAAGTTAATATAAACAACAAAAAATGCTAGATATCTAATAAAAATTGGACCTGTCCAAAGCAATAACCTTTACCCTCCAATGATAATATGCCATAACTATGAAATTACCTAAGTTTAGGGGTCACAAATTCAGTAAAATCACAAATTATGGCTTCCCTATTATTTTTCAAAATCCTTGAAAGGATTATAATCTGTATGAAGAAGGTCAGGTGGATATGGAAGATGCTGCTAGACTTCATACCTTAATACTCTAATCTGGAACACAGTCAGTTGAGAGAAGTAGGGTAAGCCACTATCATGGAGCATTTCATTCAGTTTGTATGGGACCAATTTTCCAACTTTTCAAACTTTCCTGTTGCCCTGATAAGATGTGATATGGTCTCTGTTGAAGTCCTACGGTCTTCAGAAAGTTCTCAAACTGTTGGTCACGGGTCATTGGCGTCTGTTGTCGATAATTCTCCATCATTAAGAACAGGTTGGGGTCTCTGTCAAGGTCTATTATTGCTATTTATATTTCCAGATCAAAACATATTGAACCAATGCTGAACAGTTTGCAATATAATAGTGTCCACTCCAAATGCTTTGTTGATATTATCAGCAGCTTGAGAAGTATTGAGTCCTAATTAGAAATCGCTATCGAAAAACAGGAGAAACACTGTTGCGGTTGAAGGCTCAAAAAACTCAGCTTCACGCTCCAGGAAGAAGTTTGTATCATATGACAGAACACACTGTTAGAAACTGAGGAAAATCAAGACGGTAACCCATATCAACTGAGTGTATGAGTAAGACAAGTCCAGAGTTCAACCCAATGTGGTTTCTGCTACTCAACGGGAACAAGGTATGGAAATCCAGGACTAATAAGAAAAGGAAAATGACATTATCCGAATCCAATGTTGTAATGTGGCTACCATTGAAACATTCTGTTCACCACCATCATATTTGGATAGTATGTCTGAAGAAGGCCGTAGAATGGTGTAGTGTTAATGTATTCTCATTTTCTTATTCATCAGTTGGAATAAAGGGTACACAACTACCGATCATAGTATGCTGGAAGCAGGACTATGAGCCTCGTATCTAAAACGGAAGTGAGCAGGGAGCCCCATTTTGGTAGCTAGGGTCAGTCTCCTTAACCAGAAGCTGTCAGCTTAAATGCATTCATCTTTTTTTTTTGCTCCTTCGTTTCTATTGCTATCGGAACAGTTGGCAACCGAACACAGTTTAAAACCAGCGATAACAAACCAAGCAAAAAATACAACAGGCCGAAACGTCATGTTTACTACACTAACAAGAAGGAGTTTCAATCGTCTAATAAACTCTTTGAACAAACTATATCTTAATTTACATTTAATCTTTAAAAATAATCACAATTACATAAGTAGATCTTTCTCTCTTAGAATTATTCTCTCTGACCTGAAGAAAAAAATAACATGTATGTATAGCACCCCCATTCTTTTAGTTAGGAATTAAATACAAAACTCTTCTTTTAGCTAGATATCGAAAACGTCACGTCCGACGACAACCCCTATAAAACTCCTGGATGCACATGGTCCAATGCTCATTAGCTCCAGCACTCCTAGCTGGTTACGCTTCTATCCCCTGCCTTTGCAGTCTGCCATTCTCTCTTTTTCCTTCTCCCTGGTCCAAGGTTCATTGGCGCCAGGACCCCTAACTGGTCATGCCCTTGGCCCTGGCCTTTGTGGCCAACCACTTTCTTTCTCTCTCTTTTCATCTCCCTATGATTGTTATCATTTCGCAGACCCACTGGCCGATCTGATCTTAACCATTCTTCCTCCATGACTTATCTCTGTACTAACTTTGCCCATTTCACTTCACAGATATCAAGCCTCACACATACGCACAGCTTTGCAACTGCGCCACCGTGTGTTCACTATGTGCTACAATGCGTATCACCTCTCATGCTCGTGAACGAAATGGCAAAGTCTCTTCACTATCCGATAGTTACAATAATCTTTCCTAAACATCCTAACCCTGGTAAATCCCTCAACATATCTGTGTCGGCAGAAAGTCCAGTCCTCATTTATTTTAATTCACTCATGAATTAAAACTTAGCACTGTCGTTAACCTCTTTGTTTGTTCTTATTTCTATGTTTTGTTAACAATCCAACTAACTGTGTACTAACCTTGTTTTTGTGCTTAAGCAGTGAACACGTTACTTACCAGGATTTATCTCCTTAGATCAATTCTGGTAATTTATATTTTAGGGGGCTAATATAATTAGCAGCCCAAGATATCTAAAGCAACCAGAAATTTACTAAAATCTGCTTGATCGGCTCATAAGAAGACCTTCAAGTACTTTGTGGGTCAAAACAAATGAGAAAGGGAAGAGGGAAACGTCTGAGTAACCTTTTCATAGTGCGAATGCTCCATTTATTCATACCAGTAGGGAATACTTGAACCAATTAACACTCAAACCTATCAACCTTTTGGTGAGCGGTAAGTTTGTTTAAAAACAGACTAACATTCACGCTATTACAGGCTGATGTCATAAACAGATGTGGGGTCGCCAGAATTGCCTGATATTAATACAGAGGACCTTATTCAGATCTAAATTCAAACGATTTCTAGTTTCCATATACATATATAAATTGAGATAAAACAGGTCTTCTTAGTTATTCTGCAGAAACCATCATAAGACCTATGTTATTTGTTGGTATGCTGAATAAATAATAACAAATAGGTCTAGCTGATCCCTCAATAGAAACTATCACATGACCAATTTCTTTGGCAGTATGATATGTTGGGGGTGATCAATTAAAGATTTGGAAAAAGTGGAGATTAATGAATTAGTTACTTTTCTTGCTTTTTGTTAGGCAGCAATCACTAAAAAAGTCCAATTTAGAAAAAAAAAAAAAAAAAAAAAACAGGCATTAATGAAGTAAGGGAACAATTTAGCATAAACCTAACTTGTAAATTGAAAAAAAAACTATTTAGTGTGGAGGGGGGTTAAAAGAGAAAATGTTGGAAAAAATCAGTTCACCACCATCACAGGCCGTAGAATGAATGTCGTGTAAACAACACAATCAACAAGAAGGGTTTTTTTCAATCACCTAAAAAAAGATTCCCAATGACTCCTCTCAAAACTATAGACAATTTAGTTGCAAGCTGTTCGGGTTAAGAAAACCATCAGCGGCCGAAGGTTGTGTTTGTGATATTTTGATTCAAATCTTGTGATCCATTCGAAAAATTGTTGACTTAAATACATTGTGGCAATGTCAAAACAATGATTTCATCTGCCGAATATGACCTTCTTTCAAATTGGCTGAGTTATGTTATTCAGCAGATGGCTACAAAAGTTTATCCTGCACGAAAATGGTACCATTTGCATTGCTTTAAAATGTTATGATATAACAATTCTAGCCTTTTACAGCAATTCTTTGATTAGTGCAGTTTTTGATGTAATAAGGTTATGGCATTGTTGAACAAATTAATGGAACTAAATATAAGCTGGGAAAAAATACATTAAACGATAGCAAAACCTTGAACATGGCGGTTAAGGACAGTGTGGAAAATTCTGGAACAAATTCTGATTAAGGTATATCTGTATATATACTAGAAAACACTCAAAGAGCATATACCTCTGTCAATTCTATACATTAACTAAAAACTGAATGAAAATCAGTTCATATATAGTTGCAATGCAGGAGAGGTAACTGCGTAATATTCAATTCCCTATATTCGAGACTGTTGTCTTAATATAAGAAGAAAATATCTCTCAATCGGAAAAGAATGCCAGGATCTGCCTGAAAATTCAATCAATTCTTGCTTGGCCAATTGACCACCTTTCTCCAAAATGTCATTGAAATCCAGAGAGAACTTTTGGAGATATTGAGTGGACTGACAGACAAACATAAGTGAATATATATAAATATATGAAAAATGAATGATAAGATATAAAAGGATATCTTGAGTCTGCCATGAAATTTGAACAATTCTCCCTCAGCTGGTGGCCCACAAAATGCAATTGTGTTTTATTGAGAACTTTTGGAGATACTGCGTGGACAAACATGAGTAAATACATATACCTCTTCCAAGAAATAAATCAGTATTAATACGGTTTTTTTTGTGACAGCTTATTTTTGATTGATCATCCCCAACACAACATCTGCCAAAAGACTTGGTCACATGACAGTCTATTTATACTTATTTATTAACTGAAAGCCTCTGATCTTAAAAAAATGTTTTTATCTTATCATTTGATGAGATATTACAACTGAAAAAACCTAAACAATATCCAAGTAAGAAGTTCTTCCGTTACTTCAGGAAACTCGAGTTGAATTCAAGCTTCTAAAAAGTAAACAAGTTTAATTTATTCGCCTTATTTTCTACATTTAGGATAAAATTAGATGCGAAATTGTTAAATGAAGGATTATTAGATGAAGAATGATTAAAGGTAGGATTATTAAAGGGGAATCATTGAATAGAGAATGATTAAAGGTGGGATTATTAGATATGGAATTTTTAGATGAGGAATTATTACATGGAATGATTAAACGTGGGATTATCAGATGGAGAGTGATTAAATGTGAGATTATTAGAAGTAGAATGATTAAATGTGGGATTATTAGATATGGAATTTTTAGATGAGGAATTATTACATGAGGAATGATTAAATGTGGGATTATTAGATGGAGAGTGATTAAATGTGAGTTTATTAAAAGTGGAATTATTAAATAGAGAATGATTAAATGTGGGATTATTAGATGTAGAATTATGAGATAAGGACTGATTAAATATGGAATTATTAGCTTGAGAATGATTGAATGTGGGATTATTAGATGAAGAATAATTAAATGTGTGATTATTAGATGAGGAATGATTAAATGTGGAATTATTAGATGAGGAATGATTAAATGTGGGATTATTAGATGAAGAATAATTAAATGTGTGATTATTAGATGAGGAATGATTAAATGTGGAATTATTAGATGGAGAGTGATTAAATGTGAGATTATTAAAAGTGGAATTATTAAATAGAGAATGATTAAATGTGGGATTATTAGATGAGGAAAGATTAAATGTGGGATTTTTAGGTGTGGAATTATTAAATGTGAGATTACTAGAAGTGGAATTATTAGATTGAGAAGGATTAAATGTGGGATTATTAGATTGAGAAGGATTAAATGTGGAATTATTAGATGAGGAAAGATTAGAAACTAAAACCAAAACAGTCAACATAGTATCAAAAAGTTTTTGAGTGATTCTACCTGGCTATGTATATGATATGAGTAATGGCCAACCAATCAAGCTAGAAGGACGAAAATTGAAACATGTACTCCTTATTATTACTAGGCATTTCTTATGCCTAGAAAAGACCTTTTTCGAGGGTTTTTCTTAAATCTCTCAAGTATGTTTCTGGGGGAGGGATTCAATTTACAACGTAAGTTTATGCTCAATTGTTCCTTCAGTGTTTACACTTGTTTTCTGAAAATTCTGATTTTTTAGTGATCCAACAAAAGGCAAGAGAAGTATCTAATTCACTGATCTTCCCTTTTTTCCAAATTTTTAATTGATCACCCCAAACACAGCATGTAGCCAAAAAACATTGGTCACAGGACGATTTCTATGGAGTGACTAACCAGATCTGTCATTATCATTCTGATCTTGGTTGTAGTCAAACTGTTTCAACGGTTGTGGCCATTTTGTTACTAAGACCAATTTATCGTTATGACAATGTGGTTGACCCACAAGATCAATCTTCCTCAGCACAACAATAATTTTCAATTTCACTTCTTCATTTGATAAAAAATATCAATCTCCATTCCGGTGAGAAATTTGATTCTAATTCTGATTTGATTCTAAACTACCTTTACAAAAATAGTCAACATCAAATTGGAACTGACCACAATTTCACAATTCTGCATGCTTGTAAAATCACAGGGCAATCAAAGGCATCAGACAAGATGTATATTTTAGCAAGATTCACACAAATACCCTAGGATGGCAAGCCTTTGGCAGAGCAAGCTCAATCTTCAAAAACAAGAAGATCCCAATAATCCTAAAAAGAAGGGTATACAATCAATGTGTCCTCCTGATAGTCACTTATGGAGCTGAAACATGGAACCTAACCAAGAGACAGACCTGCAAACTGAGAAGCGTGCAATGTGCACATGAGAGAATCATGTTCAACCTTACATGGAGAGATCACAAGACAGCACAGTATATAAGGAAAAAAATTCGGAGTCCATGACATCATAGAATCCATTAAAAAACTCAAATGGCAATGGGCTGGTCATGTTGCGAGAATTATAGGTAACCGATGGACATCAGGACTCACAACATGGATCCCCAGAGATCAATTGTGAAACTGAGGCCGGCAGAATACAAGATGAAGAGATGAACTAGACAAATTCAGTAAGTATTCGCTCTGCGATGCCCACGATAGATAAGTGTGGCGATCCTTGAATAAGGTCTATGTCCAATGACACACGTTAAAAGACTGATGATGATGATGTATAGTTTTCCCCTTTTGCAAAAAAAAAACAACTGTGGGGTCTGCATTTGCTCTCATCTCAATATCATTGATCAGGTTTACATCTATCTGTACATAATCCTCAAAGTTTGATTCACCCAACCAAATCTGGCAA
Source organism: Thysanoteuthis rhombus (assembly GCA_963457665.1). Taxonomy (NCBI): domain Eukaryota; kingdom Metazoa; phylum Mollusca; class Cephalopoda; order Oegopsida; family Thysanoteuthidae; genus Thysanoteuthis; species Thysanoteuthis major. The sequence goes on along the minus strand of OY735240.1, from coordinate 32,601,109 downwards.
GCATATTTAATGGACCTAGGGGATGGTATTAAAGTAAAAGATATATATATATATATATATATATATATATATATGACACTACAGGGCCTAATAGTGAAAAATTATTTATTGGTGCTTTTCAGTTGATTTCATGTATTCAAAATTAATAAATACAATAATGACTAATAATACTAATAACTACCTGGTCCCATGGAAATTTCATGGGTGTTCACAACTCTCCTCTTGTATTTCTGCAAGTATATAATTTTGTTCAAGTAATCTATTACCTACGGAATCATATTGAACCACCGTAGCCATCAAAGATGGCGAAGGGTTCTATCTTTTTTTTATGTGTGTGTATATTTGTTCTTGTGTTTGTTAATGTGTTCCAGTGCTCTTGGCTATACCGTTTTGTCTTCAAACTTGAAAATTGGCATCAGTACTTCACTATGATCCTCCTACAATGATTTTGTTGGATTTTTGGAAAAGAAAGCTTCTTTGACATTTTTGAGCTTCATTCTAATGGGTTTAGAAATAACATCCAGATTGTCCAGAATCTAGATGTTTCTAGATATTTCTTCACTATTTTAGATCTTCCTAGTGGAAAATGCCAGTGATGTCATAAATAGAATTTATTCTGACCATATTTATTCTCTGATGAAATTTTTTTTATGACTTCAAATTCTGATGTTATGGTTGTTCAATTATTGACAGTGATGGCAAGTTATTTGTATTGATTAATTTTGCTATCTGTCTATACTCCTGTGGTCTACTACTACTATAACTTGATTTTTTTAGGCTTTAGACTTGAGAGAGGAAAGTAATGAATGAATGATGGTTTTAGTGAAAGTTAAGTTTCATTTGTTCCCTTTCAAACATAAGCAACCTCTTCTATTCTTACCCTCGTTAATTACATTACATGGGTGGGTCTGTAATGAGAAGAGAAAGGATGAAAGATATAAGGAGAATTAATGATAATCAGAAAGTGTAAAAATCATATAGGGCTCTACTTTTTACTGGGGACATTTCCTGGCCTTTCCAGATTCTGTCAGACAAATGTTTTTGGATTACAAAATGGTATTCCTAATACTGCTAGTTCTCAAAGGCAAGCAAACTATTCAAGGCAGTTGCTATTGATGTTCCTGGCTTAAAATTGCCAAATTGATGTCAAAAACTACTATCGATACTACTGCTTCACAAATATAAACATAAAGAACTCAGTAACAGGGAAGGTGGTCCCCAATTTAAAGATAAACATCCTCACTATCTCAATGTATAAAAACAACATACACATATATAAAATAAAAGAGAATATGTAAACAATGATAATAAATAATGAACAGATCTGGTTAATCCCTCACTAAAAACCATTACATGACCAATGTCTTTTTGCACATGCCATGTTGGGGGTGATCAATTAAAAGAGTTGGAAAAAGAGGTGATCGATGAATAGGTTACTTTTCTCGCCTTTTATTGGGCAGTGATCACTACATAGTGTAAATTTGAAAAAAAAAGAAACAAGCATGAACACTGCCAAACAATAACTGAGGGACCGATTTAGCATAAATTTACATTGGGAATTATACCCTCCCATGGGGGAAAAAAAAACTTCACAGATTTTCAAAAAGAAAAAAACTCTTTTCTAGGCTTAAAAGTTAAAATTTTTAGCCCTCTAGCTCAGTGATTCCTATATTTCAAAAATTCAAGGACTCCTACACTATAGGAAATATTCTGGTGGACCTTTTTTTCAGCATTTTGTTTTTAGACTATCTAACAAACTGCAATAAAAAGCAATTTTTGACCTTTAAAAATCATATCTATCTTTCATTCTTGCAACATGGCCTGCCCATTGCCATTTAACTTTTTTAATAGTTTCTATGACGTCTTGGATTCCCATTTTCATCCTGATATACTGTGCTGTCTTGTGATCTCTCCATGTAAGGTTGAGCATGATTCTCTCATGTGCGCATTGCATGCTTCTCAGTTTGGAGGTGTGTGTCTGAGTTGGGTTCCATGTTTTAGCTCCATAAGTCACTATCGGGAGGATGCATTGGTTGTATACTCTTCTTTTTAGGATTATTGAGATCGTCTGGTTCTTGAAAAATGAGCTTGTTCTGTCGAAGGCTTGCCATTTTAGAATGATTCTTTGCTTAATTTCCTCTTCTTTTGAGGATCTCATGAAGATTCATGGTCCAAGGTAGATGTAGATGTCCAGTTTTGCATCTTCAATCTTGACGGTTATGTCCTTATTCTCAATGTAATTATTGCACGATTTTCATTTTACTGAAGTTCATGTGTAGGCTGACTTTTTTGCTTTCTTCGTTTAGTTCATTTGGTAAATTCTAATAAGATGGCACAGATCTGGGAACAATAATCATGTTTTACGATAACTCTACAATAGATGATGACGTTTCTCTGCCATATAATTTCGGGTTTAGAGGGATCACTGCTGCTGATACCCAAACGTTATTTGTCAGACCCCACTTTCAAAAGCACGGCTCTAACGCCATTGGTACTGCCTGCACACGCAACATGTACGTACATAGCCAGTCAGGCAGGAAGAATCACTTAAGAACTGAAGAAACCTATGTTGACAGTTTTGGTTGACATTTTCTAATATACTGTAATTTAGAAAATAAAAGATTCCTGGTATACTTGTATACCAACCACTTAATTCTGTTGTTTCTCTTGGGTTAGTGACCTACCCAGCATTAAGTGCAAAGGTCATTCGGTAAAAAAAAAGACCACCTGCCAATTATTACAACTGAGTCAGAGGAAATTGAATGTATTTTCTGTTACATAACAAATCAGAAACAGTCAATCAAAACTGTCAACATGGGTTTCCTAAGTTTCCAAGTGGGTCTGGCTGCCTGGCAGGCTATGTATGAATCATGCACAAAGGCAACATCAGGAACCAGTAACCTGAACTATCAACATAGTCAACATAGGTTTTTGTTCAGTCTTCAAGTGATTCTGCCTAGTAATGTACGTGTCATGAGTACAGGCCACACCAATGGAGCTAGAGGGCTGAAAATGTAAACATTCACTCCTTTCTATGTCAAGAAAAAAAACAGTTTTTCATTTTTTGAAAATCCCCACCCAAATAGGTTTTTAGTGGAGTGACCAATTTATAATGCGAGTTTATGCTAAATTGATCCCTTAGTTTGCGTCCAGCTGCATTCAAGCTTGTTTTTTGAAAATTTAGACATTTTTAGTGATCACTGCCCAATCAAAAACAAGGAAAGTTACTTATTCATTGATCATCCCTTATTCAAATTTTTTTAAGTGATCATCCCCAACATAACATACTGCCAAAAGTTTCTATTGAATAATTAACCAAGCTGTTTTATTTATTGCACATTTTTTTTACTTACTAACCATAGATTTTTTGGAGGGAAGTCAGTACTGGATAGTGAAAGCATCGTTTTCATCAATCTTTTATCGTTATCTTCCCCAGGATTCACCAGACCTCTCTAACATGGTCATCGCGGAGCCAATACTGTACTTATTTAGTTAGTCTCTCTAGGTTGTATTCTGCCAGCCTCGGTCTAGCATGTGATCTCTGGAAATCCATGTTGTGAGTTGTGATGTCCATCAGTCGTCTGCCATTCTTGCAACATGACCAGCCCATTGCCATTTGAGTTTTCTAATGGCTCCTATGATATCTCGGACTCCTGCCTTTTCTCTAATATACTGTATTGTCTTGTGATCTCTCCAATTGAGGTTAACTATGATTCTCCCGTGTGCACTTTTACATGGTTCTCAGTTTGGAGTCAGTCTTTTGGTCATGTTCAATGTTTCAGCTCCATAGGTGACTATCGGGAGGATGCATAGATTGTATACTCATCTTTTTAGGACTAATGGAATTTTTTTGTTTTTTTTGCTCTGCCGAGGGCTTGCCCTCCTAGAGTGATTCTTTGCATGATTTCTTCTTTTAAGGATTTTGTGGCGATTCATTGTCCTAGGTAGATGTAGTTTTGCATTCTCAATTTTTTTATTGTTGTGTGTTTAATTCCGAAACGGTAATGAATAGATCCACTCGAGATTTTCAATTAAAACAAGCCTTCTTGAATTCATTGTAACAGGTATTAAAATGTTGAAAGAGTAATTGATTCGATTAATGATAAATCATTATAGAAAATGGGGGTCAGAGACATCATAGAATCGATTTAAAAACTCAAATGGCAGGAGTCTGAAATATCATAGGTGCCATTAGAAAACTCAAATGGCAATGGGCTGGTCACGTTGTGAGAATGAAAGACAACTGATGGACATCACGACTCACAACATGGATCCCCAGAGCTCACATGCGAAACCGAGGCCGACAAAAAACAAGATGGAGAGATGAACAAGACAAGTTCAGAAAATACTGTCTCCGCAGCGCCCAAGATAGAGAAATGTGGCGGATCCTAGAAAGGTCTATGTCCCACAACAGACATTAAAAGACTGATGATGATTATTATCCTCATCTTGGTTGTTATAGTCACAACATTTTGGCCACTGTACTGTAAATGCAAAGTCTTTAATCAAGGTGCTTAGTTTGGAATTGAGGCTTTGCATTATTTTATGCACCTGTTGTTTGTCAGAGGAATTCTGCCAGATATTATCTCTTGGCTTCCTCAAAATAAATGGGGGATTTTGTTTTCTTGAAGCTTTGAGCCTTTTTCTGGGAATTTTCGCCATTTATGGTGAACAGTGATAATTTCCAGGAAAAATGTTAGGCCTTCAGCAAATTCTCAGGTGTGTTCTGTTTCCAAATTTACCTCCTTCAGGTAAATAGACGAATGAGAGAACGAGGGTGAGAGAGAAAAAAAAGAGGGAGAGTTTATCTATATTTGTAGTATGTTTAATTAAGATATCTAATTTGGTTATTTTTTTACATTAATAAAAATCGTTTTTAATACATATATATATATATATATATATATATATATATATATATATATATATATATATATATATATATCTTCTATAGCATTGGGATAACTACAGACACTCGAAGAAAAAAAAAAAGTCATGTTTCTACTTACCTGAACCCTTCCGAGAACAGGAGGTGACACAAGGTCGGTTTAATGTTGAGACACCACACATGCCACAACGAAGATCTGTTCCCACCACCATTCAGCACATCCAGGAGAGGGCACAACAGGGAACTTAAAACTCAAGAGGCTACAGGTATCAGGAGCTAATTTCTTCGGAGCTGAAGTAGTTGAACTCCGGAACAGTCTATAACAGTTTCATCTGAAAGCATAGAAGCATTAAATAAAATAATCTTCACAAGACATTGGTGGTACCATGTTTAATTACACATTTCAGACACACAACATACTATTGCACTTAATTAAAATCTCCCCAGACATAGAAAAAGAAATGAGACTCCATCTGCAAATTAAAGGTCTTCTCGTTAGACTACTAGCGGGGAAGATAGAGACAGCGATAGAAACGGAAACTAGGGGTACGAGAAGGAGGTAGGGTAGATGCAGTAACACCCTCCCCTGGAAACTAAAAAGTAGGGCAACGTCCCCGCCTCCTGCATATTTCCATCATTTGGTGACCAAAGATGTCCGTGTTTTTCTCAAGGGAAAACCACAAGGACCCAAGAAACGACACTTTGTCAGCATCTCCCAAAATGAGCCAATCGTGCTTGAAACCAATTCCGTAAGAGTTCGTCGCTTGGTAAGTCAGAAAAAAAAATTTACAACTTGAAGCGATGTAACTTTGAGGTTAACTTCAGAATTTCTGAAACCTTGTTTTTCAAAATTTCCCGCCGCGCCTTCTACGTTAACCAATGGGGAAAAGAAGCGAATGTAAAATGAAATGTTCAGTGTACCTAAGGGGAGATCACTGTGACTGCCTAAAAGTGACTCGCACAGAGTTCGCGAGGTGCTGCTTTATCGGCACGCGGCTTTTCAGGCAGCTAAGCAGGTTCTCACTCTTCTAAAAAAATTTGTTTACAATGGATCTTTTTCTAAATTGCGCTGGATTTTATCGGCTTTATGTCTTACTAAGTTCCACCTTATTCATCGGATGTTATAGTTCCAGCCTGAAAATATCAACCAGCGGTGAGTGTACCTGTCGTTTCTTGATCGTTTAAGGAATTTTATAGGTAAAAATCACTGTTGCATTCTGTCTTCGTTTTCAGTATTATTTCTTTCTTTTAACCTCATCATGTGAAGAAAAATGAATTACACCTGTCTGTTATATCTTTATTCTCTTTGCATTTGAAATATTTCATAATTTTCGGGTGCGAAGTCACCTTGCTACAAGGTTTGTAAATATATTGAAAATGACATCACAAAAAAATACTACCTATGTCCCATAATACTTGCTACAATCGCATATATAAAATGGGTACTAAATGTAACGAATTATGGGACAGAGGTAGTATTCCCTTTAATTTTAGACCTGAGTTCGATATTAGAGAGTAGAAAAATCTGAAAGGTTCTTCTTTTTAGACGAGGTTAATTTTTTTTTTCTCGTCTATTTTGTCTATCAATGGCTTATTTTTTGTGTGAGACCTGACTTATCCTTAAACTGGAAAAAAATGCGAATTCCTTGGCTTTTTTTCCCTGTTATTCAATTTAATGCTTAATACATATTTGATTTTTATCAATTAAAACGTGTCTAAGGTCTCTTGACTTGAGCAACTACTTTCCTTGTAAGTTGTAGGTATCTATTTGGTGCACCCACAATAACAAGTATTGTCTCTAAAAATAAACTGAAGATTCGGGTCTTTAACCTGTATTTTTGCGAGAAATTTATATTGATGTGTGTTGAATCATTATGACCTTCATTTATTTTTTATTTATTTAAAAAAATGCAATCATTTCGATTCACATTTTTCCCCAAAATTGAAGATGAATAAAAAGACCACATTAGCTTAAACAAGGGAGAGGTTTCCGTTTGAACTGGGGTATCTGTTTGCTATCGTAATCCATTTATTTATTTATCTGTTACTGTTAAGGATACACGATTACAACCATTTGAACCCACAATTTTACTATATGCAGTGCAATTGCACAGGGCCCCCCAGATTTTACTCCACTCTCAATATCTTTAATTTTTTCCCTGCGAATAAAGTAAAATGTCTTTTCTCAAAAGAAACTTGTTAGGAGATTTTTATTACACAGTCCTTCGAGCACCTATGATTCAGTCTTAGATTGAATAATCTAATTTTTATTTGTTTGAAAATAGAGGCTGCTCTTCTTGGTCCTAAGGTAATGTTACTGGGCCCCAATCTGTTAAATTCGTCCCTAATCATAGCATGTTTCCACAGATGAGAAGAAAAAACACTTAGTGTCTTTGACATTGATTCAAGTTCAGAATTCAAATTCTAATCCACGACTAACTCTGCTAAGACACATCATATTTAGATATGGGCCATTTTTTATGGCTAAAATTGGCTGTTGGATTGCCAGATAACTGGAGATTTCACTTCCTCCCTGTATGATAATTCCCAATTTTAAAAGTGACTAATAAAATTACCGAAGTCTCATATTTATGATACCGTATGTGTGGATTTTTTGTTTAACTCATTTAATTTGAACAGCGGTAAAAATCTAGCCCCATCTAGCTATTTAAAACATATAGAAATTGCCCATATCAAAATGATAACTTCATAAATGCGTCTTCGGAAAAATAGTCAAATCGGCGTATTTCTTCTCTCTACTGACTTCCCCAGAACATACTCTGTGTGTGTATATACATACACACATATATATATATATATATATATATATATATATATATATATATATATGTATGTATGAAAATTGCACGGTTCAGGGCTGCCACTTTTACAATCGTACTAAATTGGTACTTAAGGGCATTTTTAGTAAGTTTGGTACTATGGTAGGAAAATTTGATACGTCTTTGCTATTTCCTTCCAAATAGTTCATAAAAATGCTCACTTGAAGACTGCGACTGTATTTAGTGGAACCCATCTGAAAAAAAATATTCAAACAATATGAAATGACTTCGTTCAAATTTTAATGATGCAGATTTTTTTTTATCATTTTAATTAAATTTGATCAATTTCTCTTGAAATGGCTGAAATATTTAGTAATTTGATCGGTGTTTTGGTACGTTTTGGTACATTTACTAAAATCCAAGCGGTAGGCCTGGTTGATATCCTACTATGACATTTTCGGGGTACTATGAAGGGTTGGAAGCCCATATTTGCTATTCGGCATCCTTTTCTGTAGGGGCTCTTTTGTGGCATGACATTTCTTATCTTAAGCCTTAAGGTAAATGTTTACTACTATACAAGCTAATAAAGTACTTGGTTTATTTAGTTGCTTTTCTTCTCTTTTCTTTTTTTTCAATCTTCCCTTGGGTTTTGATTTATTTTAATAGAAGAAAAAGAGTGAATATTTAGAACATAGTACCGAAAACGAAGGTATTCGTTGGGGGCTGTACTCATTTTTAAAAACGAGAAAAATGATTGAGATCCAAAGATACCTTTAATTATTTCAATATAAGCTAAGCTGCAAACCTTTCAAAGATCCGAATATACCTTTCTTTCTTTACTTTAACATTGTCATGCCGCTTTAAATATCTAGGTTCATGCCTTCCATTATAACGTGCAGATTAAGAACCAAGATATAAAACTTATTCTCTCTCCGAGAGTTTTGCATGTTTTTGACATGACCCAAACTGATTTCGATGTGTCAGATACTGATTTCATTTACCTTCTAAAGAATAATGAACGCACCACTGAAGAAGAGTCTGATTTTTTTTTCTTGCTCAAACTAACATTAGTAATTCACCTTTTCTTTTTACTTTAGGCTTCAAAATGTTTTTAGGGTCACAACAAACATGTTTTTATTTGAAATATTGATTCTTTAATTTTAGAATTGAAATTATCTTGAACATTTAGGAAACCGGTATATTTTTTCAATCGATTGATATATTACTTTTTATATACCTAGCATCTTCGTGTGAAAACTTAAAACACATACTTAAAACCTAATAAAAGGTCAGTAATCGCAATATACTTGTTAATAACAAATATTTTTCTAGTTTTGATCTTTATTAAAGATATATGTAAAGTAAAATTCAAACTGTAATTTTCAAGAAAAAATTTTCGCAATACCATATCAACGTTGAGTGACTTGTATTAATACTACTTATGTTGGAATACTTATTAAGTTAAAGTAAAAGAGTTGACATCTAGTTATTTTCCCCCTTTTAATTGCTATCAAAAAATAGTTGAGAAAAATTGTTTAAATTCTTTTTGATTAAATAAGATTTGTTTTTAAATTTATTTTCTCTGGGAAGAGGGACTGAAAAGGGTTTGCCATAATGAGATTTTTTTTTAAAATCCTTTTTTTTTTTTCTTATTATTAGTCAGTGTTACTCATGATAATAGATTGCAAAGTTTAAATTCTTTTTAGTAAACACTTGGTTTGACTTAGTTGAAGGAGAAAATGTTCAACTCTTAGTGGTAGACGATTTCAATTACTTAATATTTTGTAAAGCAAGATACTAGTGTTTGAAAGTCCGACCCTCCTTTTCTCACGTGTAGTAATATTGTATTCTCTAGACCTTCTCTCCAGTGACCACGTGGTTAGATTCTTGAATGATTCATTCATCTAGGATAAAAATATCAGATGTTTTTTTTTGTTGGCTATTATATTATCTTGTAAAACTTTAACACGGAAGTCTTTTATCTAAGTATTTATTTAGATGTTGACAAATTAGTCAACAGATTAACATGTTTATCGGCAGAAAGATACCTTTTTATAAGTTTTTACTCATCTTTCTTTTTTTTTGTAGAACAGTAACTTACTATGTTGTAAAACTTTAATAAAGACAGATGTTTTTTGTTAAGGCATGTCAGAAATCGTACCGGGCAATCCTTGCAAAAAAATGAAGTGGTTAGATTTTTCTACAATATGGCTGAAATCGGGTATTCTTTTTCCTGGTTGGAATATTACAGGCTCTAAAAATTCATACAAAGGCTCCAAAAAAAGTATGAATATGCAACATATTGATGAGATTAACGTCCACAGAAACGTTTTTCTCTTTCTAAAGATCAAATGTGTAAATAAGTCAAAATAATTCTAGATTTAAAAATACCGTACTTTATATTTATATAGAAATTTATTTTACTTTTACTTATGGTAAAACTTGCATGCACTGATGTAAATATACAAAAGGTTGCCTTCCGTAGTGGCTAAAAATGGCTAGATTTTTCTTGTTTTTTAATTTCCAGCTAGCTTGATAGCTAAGAATATGAATGAAATGAAATCTTAGGGTATTTTAATATTATTTTAAAAATAAAAAATATCAATTATTAAAACCCCTGTATGATTTTTCGAGTGTACTTGATATTGATTGATCAAAAATTAACACAATAATGAAAATAAATAACAACTTCATCAGAATATGGTTTTAATTAATATATAATTCAAACATCCGAAGATCTCTGGAGCCATAACATTTGAAGCTGTAAATGAAAAAAAACAAAAAAAACAGCCACTTTTAGCCATCAAGGGAAGCAACTTGTATTGATGTTTTCGGCAAATGCGTGCAAATTTTACTCCTTTGGGGTATGTATGTATGTGTGTATATATATGTGTGTGTGTGCATCGTATTGATAAGTTGATGAAATAGTGAAAATAAATCTTTTGTTCAATACAATGTTTTTCAAATGACTTTGTTGATCATATAGTTTTTATATCGATTAACTCTTTAATCTTAGATCCAGCCACTTTTAGCCGATTAAAATGGCTGTTCAAGAAATACCTTCTAGTGAGGAGTGGTACCGTATACGAAATTTTTTTTTTTTTTTTTTTTTTTAATTAAAAAAAAAAAAGTTTCTTTCTTTAAAATATTTCCTGACTTCGAATACCTAAAGAATGAGTTTCAAATTCATTCACGTTTTATTTGTAATCGAAACTAGAAAGATATTCAATTGCTGGAACCGGTGCAAATTTGGAACCAATGGTGTCGATAACTAAGATACTGTTTTCTTCCATATATATTACTGCTATCGAGATATCTAATTTTGTTGAAGTAATTTATCTCTCGCTGGACATGGACCCCCCCCCCTCCAAGATTTCCCATATCTCTCTATCATGAGCGTCGCGAAGCCAGTACTTTCTGAACTTGTCTAACTCGTCATGCCATCTCATTTTCTGTCGGCCACAGTGTTGCACATGATCTCTGGGGATCCATGTTGGTCCCGTCCAGCGGTTGTCTGACATTCTTCCAACATGTCCAGCCCATTGCTTTTGGGGCTTTTTAATGGATTTTATGATATCTCAGACTCTTGTTTGTTTGTTTGTTGTTTTTTTTCTTCTACTATACTGTGCTGTCTTAAGATCCCTCCGTGTGAGGTTGCACGTTGCATGGTTCTTAGTTTTGCAGGTTTGTCTCTTGGTTAGGTGCAATGTTTCAGCTCCATAGGTGACTATCGGGTGTGTGCATTGTTTGTATATATATACCCTTCTTTTTAGGACTAGTGGAATTTTCTTGTTCTTGGATATCGAGCTTACCCTACCGAAAGTTTGCCATCATAGAGTGACACTTTGCTTGATTTCTCCTTCTTTTAAGTGTTCCATAGAGGTTCGTTTTGTCATGGCCCAATTTTATATCTAAAAAGTGGCTAGATTGTTGTTGTTTTTTTTTGGGGGGGGGGGTAGATTTAAATGCCAGGTATCTGTAGATTTAATTTCCTCTGTATTAATGTTAATTTTGAATTTTTAAAGTGACCAATGAAAATTATCTAAGGGTCACAAATTGTGCATGTGATTTTTGTTTTCTTTTTTTTTCTTTTTTTTTTTTTTTCCAAACAGGTAAAAGTCCAGCCACTTTTAGCCATTCAAAATTGCCAGTTTAAAAATTGCCTTCCTCAAGATGATTACATGGTGCGTCACTGCAAAGATTATAGCCTATAATTTTGTCGAAGTAACTTATGGAATGTATGTATATTAAGTATAATAACATACCAAGGCAAATAAAGTTACTTTTGCTGTCTGTATTTCTTGGGCCTACTACTACTACAACTTACTTTTCAGGCTTCTTTGTGGAGAAGGAGGGAGTAATAGATGAGTGACTTCATAAAGTCCCTTTTGCTCCCATTTAAGCATAAGCACTCTCTTCTATTCTTGTTGCATTGTTAATTACATTGCAAAGGTAGGGGAGTTGGTAGAGGAAGAACAAAAGATATAGGGAGACTTTCAATTTCATTATTGTTATATACCATGAAATGGGGCTACTTGAACCATGCCGGGTGAGGTGAAGTGTCTGTCTCTCAAGAGACTCTTAAATGGAATAATGATGGTCGGTGATAGTCCCGATTTCTGTTGCACAAGTGGTCATTGCAAGTCTCGAGTCTGATTGAGGCCAGGACTCTATACCTACAAGTTTTTATGACCACCCTAATCACACAGCTTGGGGTGTACACAATTAACTGCTGATTGCCTATATAGTAATTAGTCCTTATTTATATGTGTGTGAATATATATATATATATAAGGACTAATTTCAACCAAACTCGAGACTTGCAATGACCACTTGTGCAACAGAAATCTGGGCTATCACCGGTCATCATTATTCCATTATTTTATATAATATATATATATATATATATATTTCTATTCTTTTTTTTTTTTTTTTCACACTCTTCACATGTATTGGGAATCAAACCAGGACCTTCTGTGTGTGGGGCAGTCATGCAAACCATTGCAATATTCGAACAACATAGTTGATAATGAAATGCAAAAAGTACTGAATCTGTTGTTAGTTTTCTCCTGTGCTTATTGGCGCAGTTCAAGTAACCTCCATTTAACAGTACTATAGTTAATTTCCCGTGGACAACAATCGACTTCTTACCTCTTTTAGCTACTTAAAACCTCAGAAAGGAAAAGAGTGAGAAAACTGAAGAACATGTCAAGATGAATTAATTAAAGTCTCTTTATTTGTGGGAGAAGAGACCAATGAAGAAAGAATCTTGAAGCATTGAGTGCATCATCATACCGAACTCCCTTGCCTCGTGTCGGATTTTAATGAATATTGGCATGTCAAACGAGTTTTGGCTTTAAAACCTCCAAAAATAAAATCAGTTTTTCAAAATTCTGATACAAGGAACTCTGTGCCCCAACCTTTCAATTTTTTTCTTCTTTACCCTTTCGTAACTCAGATCCTAATTAAGATAGAATCCTTCAACAATACTTCAATACAATTTTGTCTATGAGGTGCCCTTGAAAAAAAATATTTTGATTGGGGGGGGGGCAGAAGGACCCCACAGCCAATCGCAATTCAGAAAATCTTTTTCCCATAAACTGCCCCTAGGCACCCTCTATCATACATATGTGAGTATTATAGTTTTTGTTTTTTTTTTTTTTTTTTTTGCGGGGTTGTGTCCTTATGGGTGCATAGGCGGGTTGAAGATTACCCATTTTTACAGGTTTTCTAAATTTCAAACCCCCAAAAAATGTAATCAAAGGGCTACGGTCAAATCCTCACCAATCTTATACCTTATACCTTATAAGAAAGATTCCCCTTATTTAAAAAATCTATAAGAATTCATTTTACAAAAGGGATTGCTCACCCCCAATTCACTCCGTGAAGTTGAAAACAAATGGATGAATTCTTGCTTTTTTTTTTTTTTTTTTTTTTTTTATTGATTCAGAGTAGCATCTTGGACAACAAAAGTATGATTTTCTCTAAAATCACCAATGATAACTTCTTCTTGTGGTATATTTTCTAATAAGGACTCCAGTAAACTGCTCAGAGTTTTAGCATTGTAATGATGTATGGTGAGCTTTAAGAACAAGAAAATCCCATTAGTCCTAAAAGGAAGAGTATACAACCAATGCAACCTCCTGATAGTCATCTATGGAGTTGAAACATGGAAGCCAACCAAGAGGCTGACCCGCAAACTGAGAATCATGCAACTTGCACGTGAAAGAATCGTATTCAACCTCACACGGAGTGATCACAAGACAGCACAGTATATGGGGGAAAAACAGGTATCCAAGACATCCTAGAAACCATTAAGAAACTCAAATGGCAATGGGCTGACCATGTTGCAAGAATGGGAGACAAGCGATGAACATCACAACACAACATGGATCCTCTGAGAATAACTGCGGAACTAAGGGCAGCAGAATATGAGATGGCAAAACTAACTGGACAGGTTCAGGAAATATTGGCTCCGCAATTCCCACGATAAAGAGGTGTGGCGAATCCTGGGGAAGGTTTATGTCCAACAATGGACAATACAATAATTCATCATAATTGTCAATAGGTGTTGTGGGATTCTAAGTTTGATCTATCAGGAGTCGTTTATTGGCTGGATACTATTGAGTCTCTACCTTGGACTTCCTCTAGTGATTGAATATAATCTGATTCCATTTTTATCAGGGCAATCTCTACAATTGCCCCAGCGTGCATCTAGGAGTGTCTGCACTATATACTGTCTTTTTCAATCGGGGATACTGCATCAAATTCAACTTTCTTTTTTCTTTTTTTTTTCTTCTACGACTTGTTATTGGTCACAAATACAGATTGTCAGAATATAGTGTCACTCATTTATATCTTTATTTTCAAGCCTTTTTTATGTTTAATTAACCACTATTATAAAGGGAGTTGAAATCTCACTACAATACTGTTGAGCAAACAGGAATTATGAAGCTGTATCAGATTTTTGCGAAGACATATTCAACCAACCATTTTTTTTGGGGGGGGGGGTATCCTCACAATATCTTCAAAAGTTCTCAATGAATTTTCATCACATTTTTGTGGAAGGCTCGGCCATTGGGCAAAGGAGTAACTGATTTAATTTTTTGAACGGATCCAGGGATTTTCTTGGATTTTGGTAACATTATGAAATATGACAATTTGGGGGTTGTCTGATGTAATAACTAAGTTACTCGGTCTAAGGGAAATAATGCAGTCTTGAAATGAGTCAAGGTTCAAAGTGATGTCTCTGACAAATAATTATTACTGGTTTTTGTCATTGTATAGTTTTAGGATCTCTAAACTGATCGCTCGTTTTTTTTGGGGGGGGGGGGCTTACAATGGCATTGGTAGAATTATGTACTCTCCGGGTGATGACATGTTTTTATAAAAATGAAGTATCAATTTTGGGACAACCACAGCTCACTACTTGTCTTCCTCCTTTTAAAAAGTATGCTGGACTGACCATGGTATGATGGCTAGCAAGCTGACTAATTTTGATAGCACCTCTTACTGGTGAATTCTTGCCAATTTAAGAAATCTTCCAGTGGAAAAATTTGCACTCCTCAGAAAGTTGGATTTTTTTTTTTTCTTTCTAGCTCTGCTGTGTAGTGAGTTCAATCCTGAGTGCCCTACAGTTGTGACCTTAAGCCTGACTAACCCAAGCTTAGTAAATATCATCAGTATTACAAATTCATCCTTTTGAATGGCCTTTTATCCTTCCCACCATCAAATTCAATTTGGAAATATTTGGTTGTTAAATATAAGATATCCTCTCTTTTTTTAATAGTAATACGAATCTCCATTATCTCTATTATTGTTCGGACTATCCTCATCTTGGTTGTTTTCCATACAAATTCAGAGAAACACGAATCTTCATGTTGGCCATTAAAATGAAAACACAAGAATGTTTTACCTCTCAAAGCATCAAGTCTGTTACACATCTGTAAAATGTTAGCTTCCTGTCGGGCATTAAACGGAAACGTAAGCATGTTCTGCCTCTCCCATCACTCAACAAGGTCGACATGTTTTGAGGGCTCGATTTCATCCCATCCCTTGGCTGTGGTTGGGGAAGAAAAGAAAAAAAAAATGCCATATTTTATGACTTGCCACCGGTGACGATATCTCCATTTTGATAAAATATCTTCCTTGACTTCAGCTCTTGAGAATACATTTCGTCTCGATCACTACTCACTACTAAATTACTAATTGATAATGATGGTTAGATGAGTATTTCATTCTAAATTATTTTACATGATAATTATGGGAGGCTCCTCTATGAACCACAAAGTCTGGTTCCGTCAAAACATACACCTTGGGAACGCTTGCTGCACTACTTCAGTAAAAGTATGAATTATGGCTTCCGTATTTCCGAATCCCTGTAGCCCCACAAATGGCTCACCTGACCTACCAGCCATGTGGGCTACAGATTCATCTCTCTTTGCTTGTCTATATCTGTGTGTGTGTGAGTGAACAGCACTATTCCTATTTCATACTCGAAAAGTAATCTAATTCCTTGGGTGGACATAATTTCTGTTAAAAGCTCAAAAAAACCTCAATAATAACAAATATCATCTCTAAAAAGAAGAGTATGCATCCTCCTGATGGTCACCTATGGAGCTGAAACATGGAACCGAATCAAAAGATTGACCCTCAAACTGAGAAGCATGCAGTGTGCGCATGAGAGAATCGTGCTCAACCTCACATGGAGAGATTACAAGACAGCACAATATATCAGAAAGAAAACGGGAGTCAGAGATATCATAAAATCTATAAGAAAACTCAATGGGCAATGGGCTGGTCATGTTGCAAGAATTGCAGACAACCGCTGGATATCACGACTCACAACATGAATCCCCAGAGACCACATGCAAAACCAAGGCCGACAAAAAACAAGATGGAGAGATGAACTAGACAAATCCAGAAAACACTGGTTCTGTGATGCCCATGATAGAGAATTGTGGCGGATCCTGGGGAAGGTCTATGTCCAACGATGGACGTTAAGACTGATGATCATCATCAGTCTTATCAGAATACCTGGCTGAAAAGTTGCTGTAAATGTCCAAGAATTGTTGTTAATGAAGACATAACCAGCAAAATGAAACTCTATTGGATTCCCCATAAGGAGTTATTTTTCCTAATAAAATAGCTTTCCACTACATTTTGTAGCAATCTGATGTCTTATGCATTCTTTGAAATTATCGCATTTTGAGGGTATTCAATCAATAACTCTGGCTACAATGCACCATTTTGAAGGAGATTTACATACACACCAACTTTTTATTTAGATTATACTGATAAATAGAGAAATAAGATGATTATTACCAGATTTACCCTGAAGACTACACTATTGGAAATGGTCGACCAATCAGCCAACAGATTCGTCTGTGTGTGTGTGTGTGTGTCTACGGGCACTCCTCGTCACATTTTGGGGGCCACAACCTTGAAAATTTGCCAGTGTATACCATTAAGCACCGTCTAAAAACGATATTGGTTATCTTAGGGTTTTTTTTTTTTTTTTGGTTTTTGTTTTAGTTTTTTTTTTTTTTTTCCTTAAGCGCATTTTGGGGTCTCTATGGTCATTTGTGAAGAATGCCCAAATCTTGTAATAGTATTTTTTTTTTTTTTTTTTTTTTTTTTTTGATAATTTTAAATAATTATAGGTTTTTTCCTTTTTTTTTTTTTTTTTTTTTTTTTTTCTCCAGATGATCAAGTCAGGTACATGTGCAGGCTATGGTGATTCTTTTATATGAAGTGTGAATATTATGATTTTCGAATCACACATGTTTTTTCATTCTCATTATTCATTCTCCAAGCTGATGCATTTTAGAGATGCCTTACTTCTATACCTCTGGTTACGACACACCTTTCGGAAGAAGATAGACCTATCCACAACTTTCTATAATATAAATCAGATTTACATTGAATCTACAAAAAAAATGCAATTACATTAGTAAATCGGTCACTTTATAGCATTTGTCTCTACTAGCTGAAAATACCCCCCCCCTGCTGTACGGAACTCACTGTCGTGAAAGCTCAAGTTAATGATTTAATGTTTTATGCTTCTAGGTTCATTAGGCTGGCAAATTAAATGTGGCCATTTTATTTTTATTTTTTTTAGTAATTGTATCCTTCAAGATTCAGTTTATACTTATTTTTTTTTATGTCCGTTGATTGTTTAATGACAGGCAATCTAATATTTGAATAGCAAATGCATAATTTTATGAAGGTAAATTGTAGTTAATTAGTATAATGGGTTTTTAGTCAACAATTGTTTTAGTTTAGTATACGTCGCAGTTTTCATACAAAAAATTTTTCTATTTACCTTATGTAATATTATATCAATATCAAAAACAAAATTGAACAGCCCCCCCCATCAAAATATGAACGTAAAGAAGAAAAAAATTGAAATTCAATAATAATTTCTACTTGCTTAGTTTTAGTTATGTAAACATAATTACTATAACAATAGTTGTGACAGAGAGGTTAAATAAATTCCCATTATACATAAGATGATGTATCAGGTGGGGAGGACCCATTTCCTGTGTAACAACCTAATATTTTACAAGAATTCCGATCTCAAAGGCTGCAAAAGGTTAAAAGTGATCGTCTGGGTCAAAATACTGACGTTAGGAACTGTCTTTCTAGCGATGCTTACTGAATAGTCTTGAATAATTTCCCAGCCTCCATATATTGGAAGAGCGGATGGCTTAATGGTTAACAGCACAAAGAATGGTTCAACAATCCAAGTTCAAACTCCAGCTGGGGTCAGTTTGCGTTGATTTACACTAGTGTCCATCTAAGGCAGCAAGCTTGTACCCTGGCCTTGTAAAAGCCGACAGAAACCATAAATGGGTCTTCCTAGATTGTTTGAGAGGTAGATTAATTCTTAACTACTCGTGTTACACTCTACTCCAAGCAAAGCTGGAAGCTGGAGTAGATTTCGTTTTTCAACCATAGCAACAAGAACACAATCCTCATCTATTTTAGGGGAGATAATTCCTCACTGATTGCACTTCCATTAATAAGAGAAGAGTTGCCTCCCCTAAATATTTGTGTGGAGGGGGTTTGCAACGGCCATTCTTTATCTATAATTGATTTTGGCCGGTCATCATCTTGGAAATTTATAGCTCTTCCTGACACACTCAATGTGACCAGTCATAGTTTCTCAATGATATCATTGAAAGCACATTAATTCTTTGCAGTTCAGGTTTTCAATTCCAGTGATACATAATTTTGATCATTTTAATATATATATATGTGTGTGTGTGTGTGTGTATGTGTGTATATATATATATATATATATATATATATATATATATATATATATATATGAGAGAGAGTCTAGAAAGCTTGAAACACCAAAAAAAAAATTTCAAAACATTTTTTTGTATCAATTCAGTCACTTAATTTACCCAATATCCGTCAATGCAATTTATATAATTTTCTTTGGTGTTCCCCCCCCCCCGTTTCTCCTATACTTTGTCATTGTGGCACAATATATAAATTGTCTCTTGTTTGGATCATCGATTGTTTACCATGTAACCGTTTGAGGGATTTTAAAAACAAAAGTCATATTAACATGGCACCCCAGCAATGTTGATCAAATCCACCCCCACTTTCTTATTATATAGTTTAAGCCATACATGTAGTTTGTAATTCTATGTTAGGTTTCATGTGTATTGTATATTGATATTATTTTATACTATTTTTTTTCTTATTTTATACTATATATTTATTTTTTAAACAAGGCTTACTTATGTAGGTTACCCTAAAAATGTATTTGATGACAAGGGATCAGTGTGTGTGTGTGTGTGTGTGTGTATATATATATATATATATATATATATATGATATAATGCAATATCCGATGTATGAGGGGTTACTTCATAAAGTGCACAATACATTCAACATCAAGTTGTTATAGTAGAGCTTAAGATATGAAATAAAAGATTCACTGTAAAAACATGTTTATCTTTCTGCCGTTTCAGGGTTTCTTCAGGCAAATGATTCGGTTTATTTTACATTCCTATTTGGGACATTTTGGGGGGTCTATTTTCCGAGGGTGGAGAACCTTCATCTTGTTCTATTTATACATCTTTTCTTTTTCTTTTTCTTTAGCTGTTGGTCCCTTATATAATTAATAATTGTGTCATCCATAGACAGCTGTTTCGTTGTATTACAACTCTTCAGTGTGGCTATAAACTATCCATTATCCCTCCCAGTACCGCAAGGTAGGATCGAAACTTTCACTTTTGACCAAGAGGCAGATGCTTTACCCCTGCCTTACACAGAATCTGATGGTCAGTAGAACCGAAATGAGTAATCTATTCACTTATTCCCCATTCCAGAGTTAGAAGAGCATTACATAGTTGCTTATTGCAGACAAGTGCCCTGCCTAAGAGTGCTCAACCCTAAAGAAGGGAGCATATTATATATATATATATATATATATATATATATATAAATGTGTCATCCACAGTCAACTGTTTCGTTGTATTACAACTCGACAGTATGGCTATAGAATATCCATTATCCCATCCAGTACCATGAGGCAGGATTAAAACTGTCGCTTTAGACCCTAGGGCCGGTATCTCACCTCTGTGCTAGGGAACTGGACAGTCAGTAAGGTTGAATTTTCAAGTGATATATCTACTCGTACGAAATCCCCCATCAACCAGTGCTCTATTCCTAAGTTGGAAGAGCATTGCATGAGCTTCTAATGAACAAGTCAACTCACAGAGTGCTCAACCCTGAGTAAGGAAGCATTAATTATGATAATTAAATAATTGTGTCATCCACAGACAGCTGTTTCATTCCCCACCCCCCTCCCTGCAAATATGAAGAAAATCTAAGAATTAAAAGGGAATTAGGGTGTTGAGTACAACTATATTTCAATTGTGTGAAGGGGGAACATGTCTTGTGGACCTATAAAAATGTAAGTCTTCCGAAAAGGAAAAAAAAAAAAGGAAAAGCCTACTATAGTTTTATTTTTAAGGATATCTTGCAGAATTACAGGTTGATGACATATTTTCAATGTGTTGTTTTTTTTTTGTTTTTATTTATATATATATATATATATATATTTGTGTCATCCACAGACAGCTGTTTCAATGTAGTACATCTCTTCAGTGTGGCTATAGACTTTCCATCATCCCATCCAGTACCACGAGGCAGGATTGAAACCTTTGCTTCAGGCCGATATCCTACCTCTGGGCTACAGAACTGGACAGTCAGTAAGGCTGAATTCAAGCGATATATTCATTTAAAAAACAACACATTGAAAATGCAATGCTTTTCCAACATGGAATGGAGCACTCTGGTGGATGGGGAATCTATGCATTAATAAATGTATTACTTAAATTCAACCTTACTGACCGTCCAGTTCTGTGGAGCAGAGGGAGGATACCAGCCTCTGGGTCTGAAGCAAAGGTTCCGATCCTACCTCGTGGTATAATGGATAGTCTAACCACACTGAAGAATTGTAATACAATAAAACGGCTGTCTGTGGATGACACGATAATATATATATTTGAATAAAAAGTTGTTGTGGGATAATGATATGTGAGGTAGAAGGCCATCAATTCTTGAGGGAATTTTGAACTGGCAAGTCTCTAAGAACTCTGAAAAAGCAACTATAAAATAAGGGACAAGCCAAAAATTAATAATTAAGACTTTATGTAAAAATTTAAACAATTTAAGAGTATTACTATTACTTGGTATGTATCTTGGTTGACTATCATTCTGATGTTTTTATGACCATGCAGAGATTTGCACAGTACCCTGTGCGTGAATGTTTTCAAAGTGAGTGTCATTGAACATAGCTGGTCAAGGGAGAATTTGACACCTGCCTCCCCCAAGGGCATTAGTTCAAAATGAGCATAAGCCGCCTTGGGCGATACTGTTTTTCATTCTGGTAACTATTCTGCAACCCACGCCTCTATTACTATGTAGTAAAAGCAAAATCCTGTTGCAGAAAGATTCGAAGTTCCAAGGAAGTGTTATGTGGAGATAGGCTTCCATGGCTGAATTGGTCATAGCATCATCCATGAAAAATGCACTCCAGGGATATCGAATGCGAGTCCAAGTCTTGTCAGGAGTTACTTCAGAATATCCATAAAATTATGGTGTTTAATTTAACGTCCATTTTTTTTTGATCAATAATCTATCTCTGGAACATGCCAATTATTAAAATATATTTTTCAAAGACATTTCTGGTGGGAGCCCCTAAAATCTTGGCGGCCCTGTGTGACTGCTCTGTTTACACTGCCTCCAGTATGGCCCTAGGTGCTTTCAGCCCTAGCAGGGGTTATTGTACATATGGTATTAATTTGGGAAAAAAAAAATTCATATATTTTTGGTGTAAAGATACATTAATTCAAATTTGTCATTAATAAAAAACATTTCGATTTGGGGGTAACTGAGTCATGTAAGCCTCATAGCAAGGTTATGTACAGTGTTTGGTAAATTTTTTTTAAAAATGTATTTGATTGTTATGGGCCGTACGGCCCTTCCTGTTCTGAAGAGGTTAACACGTTTCTGTCCAAGTTAAGTAAATAAATGCTGTTAATGTAAGCCGACTCTTTCAGATGAAAAACAATGGAAAAAGGAGTAAAGATTAACACACGCAGGGAAATCTGGTTCCAACCTTCAACTTTGCGCTCGAGCTGAGTCATTTGAAAATCGACTCTGCACATGTTCAACTCCTCCCCCCTGTAATCACATACTTCCGACTATCTGGTTCCAGAAACGACCTCCCCTTCCTCTCCTCCTTTGTCTAATCATTTCCTCAAAATTGTAAACAACCCCCTCCTTCCTCACAGCTATCGCTTTAATCTCCCCCCCCCCTCCATTGATACAAAGTAATTGTGTCTGTACAGGCTCCCTCCTCCCCCTTCCCGGTTATAACACGGGTGTCGGGGTCCAAGAAAGCAAGCAGGGTTATAATCAAACCGTGATAATTGTGCAGTGGGCATAGGCAATAGATGAAAGACCGAACATTATCTATTGTATAAAACGAAGATTTGGACAAGAAAATATGGTCATTCTTTATTGGTTGTTTTGTTTGTTGGGGTTTTTTGTTTGTTGGGGTTTTTGTTTTTTGGGGTTTGTTTTGTTGTTTTTGTTTTTTTTTTTGTTTGTTTTTTTTCCCTCAGATGTTTTTATACATCTCTCTTACCAACTTTTCAGTTGGTCTACCTGTCCCAATCATGTTGAATATAAATCATCAGAGCCGTATCATGTTGGTTTGATATGAAACTTGGGCTAGACCTTCAGGTGAATCAACCTTATTCTCCTGTTCCTACTGCCACAACTGATAATGTTAAATATGATTTTTTTTTCACAGCCGGATCACGTTGGATTGATATGAAATTTGGTTCAGACCTTCGGGTGAACCATCCTTGTTTTCCTCGTCACCCCCCTCTCCTCCTTCTAGAATTACTACCACAACTAGTAATGTTAAATATAAATCTCCTCAGTCGTATAATATTGAATTGATATGAAACTTGGTCTAGACCATCAGGGGGACCATTCTCATCATCTTCCTGCTACTATTACTACATCTAGTTATGTAAAATATTAATTTCTCAGCAGTATCATGTTAGATTGATATGAAACTTGGCCCAAACGTTCAGGTCAATCATCCTCGTCCCTTTGCTACATCCTTTAGAATCCCTTTGAAACCTTGACATGAGGATGGTTGACGCTATGGTTTTCATCTAATAATTTCACTAAAATGACTGAAATATTGTATTACAAAATATGCCAAATTTCAGTATTTAGAAACAAAATATTTACATCAGCAACCTAACCTTTTCGACCCATGAGCTGTGCCTCCAGCTGCCCTGTACTAATTATTTTGACAATTTAGAGCTGGCTTATAGACATTCGCACGTCACAATTACAGCTCTTTTTAAATGTTACTGAAGACCAACACAAATACCCAGAGAATTCAAAACTTATTCTCATTTTTGCTCGATTACTTTAAAGCCTTTGATAATATATTATTTAATATTTTTTATTCCTGAAAAGGAAGGGAAAAAAATTACAAGCTTTCCTCCCAGGAAAATCGGACACAAGGTGGAATGGGGAAGGTTTTTTGGTCATCACTATCTTAACTTTAAACTTAGCTAGTCTCATTCACTGACCCGTTCGTACCAACATTGTTCCTTTCATCATAACATCTCATTTGTTCAGAATAAAAAATCTTTCTTACTCCTGTCACCGAAATTCCGCATGTTCTCCGTGTAATTTCTAACTTAGAGTTTTATGTACAATTTTGAAAGTATCAACCATAGACTGATACTTGCAGAACTTGAGGCTGCTCGTTTCCATGATGATTCACTTGATCGGATTTTCTTTTACCTTAATGGTCGACACTGAAAGGTTACTACAAATGAGGGTGAGTCTGGTCGGAGAGAGGTTATTAATGGTATGCTGCAGGGATCAGTTTTGGGACCATTACTCTTGACTGTTTTGGCCTCTAACTTTAGACATGTGATATGGGGGGGGGGTAAATTAATCGGATTTTTTTTTTTTTTTTTTTAACCAATAAAGGTTAGTATGTCAGGTTGAAATACCAGAACACAAATGTGGTTATAGCAACAAAAAGCAACAATAATAACTCAAGTACAGATATTGTTCAACTCCCTCCCCCATGAATATGACTCCTTTAGTCTAATAAGTTTTTGAGAGCTCCTGGAATTAGCAGCGTGCAATCTAGAGAATGAGTTATGAGCGGAACTGGGACTGTTTCGATCGACTACAGAGGATCAGCCTGGCATTCTTGAGAAACATCAACATTATTTTCTGGTTCTGTCAAATTACGTTTCTTTCTGGGAAACTGAAAGATATCACTTTGAACAAGTTCTGATATTGCAAGTCTGACTGAGCAGTAGTTACAACATAATCCCCCTCCTGGCATGAACGCAGTCTCCCTGGAAAAAATCATTAATGATATTATGTTGTGCACTGACAAGTTCTGACGGTATTTCACGGATAACTGAGAGGCCAGATGCTATTGTGGTGGGGTATCAAGAAAGTGTGTCTCGGCCTCGAGTCCATTTTCCTGAGCAGTGAATGATAGTGAATCTTCATGGCAACATGCTTCCCTTGATGTTTTGTATTCATAGATTAGTAACGCTACCCGAGTCACGATCATTGAATATCCCAAGTGACAGCCTGTGGTCAGATGCTACGACTAAATTTTTACAGCTGAGTGTGAAGCTGCCTGAATGCTGTAGAGCCCTAGTTAGAGCAGGGATATCGTTCATAGGTATCGCTTGTTTGCACATGATACCCAATATGTATTATTCTTGTAAATGTTTTTAAAAAATGTCACCTATATACCTATTAACATAAATGGTGACCTTGACAGAATTTCAAAATAATCTAAATTTTAAAAAAAATGCTTGAGGTCGAATGCTAGTAAAGATATATTTATTGTGCTTGGGTCTCGGCAGAATCTTAAAGGATTGAGCAACATTCACTTGGACCCAATCGTGATTGATGATTACATTGTCGAAAGAGTGCATGAGGCCAAAAATCTTTAAAGTATGTTTGATGAGGAATTAGTTGCTAAGGCGTATATTAAGCTAAAACAGGCATTTAGATTTACAAAGTTCTGGATTGAATCATCCAAGCCTAATATAACTAAAACCTACATTCTTTTCCAATTTAATTTTTGGCATATCCTATTACAAATTTAGACTGTACAACCTCAAAATAGATGTGTTCGGTTTACCTTTAATTAGAGGAAATCTAATCACTTAAGTGCTTTTATTTATTTATATATATATATATATATATATATATATATATATATATATATACTTTTTTTTTTTTTTTTTTTTTTCTTTAGAGAAACATAAAATTTTAAATATGAATTATTGGAGACTGCTTCGGTCTCACCTAATTTATTTTAAAATTATTACAGAACATCTGCATGTACCATTTTAGAACTTGTTTCGAAATTCACGATCATTTCACTAGAAAAAGCTTTTCTAGAACCAACTCGAGAAACATATCCTGTTTTATTTTTGAAAAAATTCAATTAAATTTCTAAAATAATCAACACAAACATTGTTCCGTACTACTCTTGTCTTAAATGCAAAAATTATTTTTTAGTTTGGAAAGAAAGTCTGTCGCATTTTTTGCTGTGATAATTTTGAGGTTATTTTTCAATCATTTATGGCAAAACTAACCGTGAAATCTTCTCTTTGTTCCTCTTTTTCATATATTCAATATCCTGTTGAAGAAAATTTGATTTGTTTCGACCCCACCCCCAAAATGAGTGTAAATGAAACATTTTTGAGTCCTTGCATCACTAATGGAGCTAAAACATGGAACCTAACCAAGAGACAGATCCACAAATTGGGAACCATGCAACATGCACGTGAGAGAATCGTGCTCAACCTCCCATGGAGAGACCACAAGACAGCACAGTATATCCACGAAAAGACAAGATCATAGAATCCATTAAAAATCTCAAATGGCAGTGAGCTGGCCATGTTGCAAGAATGGCAGTCAGCTGATGGACATCGTGACTCATGACATGGATCCCTAAAGATCACATGCACAACCGAGGCTGGCAGAATATTAGATGGAGGGACAAGCTAGACAAATTCAGAAAATACTGGCTCCGCGACGCCCATGATAGAGAAGTGTGGCAAATCCTGGGGAAGGTCTGTCCAACAACGGACTCTGAAAGACTGATGATGCTCTACGAGTTCAGAAAAGGTCCGTCAGCTGCAGAGACAGCAAGAAATATCTGTACTGTCTATGCAAATTGATCCTTAAGTGTCAGGACATACCAGAGATGGTTTGTTTTATCCGGTTGTGAAATTTTTTTTCCAGAAGCCCTTGCTCTAGGCGATTGACTTGAATCAAATTCTTACTGTGATTGAAGAAAATCCAAAGTTGATGTGATAGGAACTGGTGTACCAGTTCAATACAAACCTGCAACAAATCGTAAACCACCTCCTTGGGCTCAGTAAAGTGTCCCCATAATCTGACCAATTCTCAACTTAATTGGAGAGTGACCATCTATTCATTAAACTTGAGACATGCTACTGAAGCATTCCTGTAAAGGAGGGTTACTAGTGATGAAAAGTAGGTCCTTTATAGTCATATTCAGCAAAAGAATGGTCTAGACTATAGGTGCTATGATTCGTCTACAAAAATAATTTACAAAATTATTTGCTAACAAACTTGATTGGATACATCGTGTTTTTCACAATAGAGCTGTCAGGTAAAGAAACCATCGCAAGATGGCTGCCTCAGGCAACACCATTGTGACCTAAAACATCTGAAGTCTCAAATCATTTCACCCGAGACGTGGCAAAGTAAAGGATTACCTGCAAGAATTGTTGGGCGGACCTTGCTTGTCATCGGAGCGTGTCGGCAATGCACAGACATTTGAAGAGGAGGCACATCATACATGTTGACAATGCAGACTTGCCTCGGTAAGATGGTTGTAAAAAAAAAATACCACGCACTTTTGAAAATGCATCAAGTTCATTAATAAAATTCACGGATGTTATGAAATATTAATGTTATCATTTTAAAAAAATTGTAGCAAAAGAAAGCTAGGGAGGAAATTTGAATGTAGAAATAATCTATGTTGATTAGATAAACACTGATATATTGGTTTGACAAATTGCCCCACATAAAAAATACAATAAACCGTAGCCATTTTGCAAGATGGAAATTGGCACAAAATCAAATTTAATAATCAAATCGTTCGCATTTTTAGTTTAATAAGAAAAAAAGCAACTAATGAACTGATTTCAATGAAATTTTTTTTTTAATGATGAAAATTTTAGAAGGTAAATTTTTTTTTTTTTTTTTTTTTTTTTATATGGAAAAATCGTTTTTTGTCAAAACCCCTGAAATGTTTTAATTCTATGAAATTATATCCACATGAAGAAAAAATATTCAATTAAATTTAATCGATTAAAAATTTTTTTTTTTTTTTTCTAAGAACTCACTAGGGCAAATTATTTGATCAGTGGGTGACCCAATCCCCTATTGACGAGATGTCATGTCTGTTAAAAGCACAAAGCTCCTGAAATATTGATTGTAACATAATTACTTTTGTGTCTTTAAAAATGAGAAAGATTGGAGAAAAACATAAGATGAATCTTTTTGAATTAAACTGTATAGAATGGAAGACATTATTGTTTAGAGTTTTTTTTCTTCAGAGAATTTGATTTCTTAAACTTTTAACATTTCTTTTTAATATTTATGAGATGTGCTCAAAATTTTGAATGTTGTTTGGAGGAAAAAAACAAATGTGATTTTATACAAAATGGACCCACATTTTTTTTTTTTTTTTTTTTTTTTAAATTTTTGACTACGTATAAAATCTATGACAGCCCATTATTTTTTTTCTGTGGGCTGTCAAGGCATCAGTGAAAAAGACAACAGTCAAAAAGCAAACAGTGTAGTATGAACAACTGCAATTTACAACGCAATTGGTCAAAAGAATCTGATAAGTCGACTAATCGTTTCAGTAATCAATGACTAATCGACTATCAAAATAGTCGTTAGTTGCAGCCCTAGTTATGATCCAAGGGAAAGCCTGTGCCTGTAGCAAACCCAAGATCTCACCCTGAGAAGGTTTTGTTGGATATGTAGGGAGTTTTTATCATAAAGTGTTAAATGATATTTAGTCAATATTGATAGACATTGTGGGCCAATAGAAAGCATAGCATCAATCCTTGTTGAAAAAAAGACCTTCACTGATCAGATTTTTGCCTTACTCTTTCATGATAACCAGGACCTTGTGTTGTGAGATGCACCCAGGAAAAGATTCTGGCCTTAAATATGGAAGTTCTCCTGATTTGCCAGACCTTTTTATCCGTCAGATTATCACTTTTTCAAATGTTTACAACATTTCCTAGAGAGGAAGCAAACCACCAGTAATGAAGCAATTAAAAATGACTAGGAGATGAGATTTTTGTTTTTTGGGGGCAGGGTCTCAAAATTCAAATAATTTTATGCTTAGTGTATTAAAAACTTGCTCGGATAGAAAATTAAAAGTATTACCTAAAGTTAATAAAAATTAGTTTTGTCTTTCCAACCTAATAATACTATCAGTTAACCGTTTGGATGACCTTGAATGATTACTTCAAGAAACTGTCAATTCTCCTTATCTTAGTTAGTCAATTTTTTTTTTTTTTTTTTTTGTTTTGATTTTATCTCTGATCTTCCTGATGTGTTGTTTATTTCATGATTTAGTAGGTTAACCTTGTTACTGTTATTAAAGCTCTTATCTTAGACACCTACCGTGTACCGAGGCAGGTTTTTTATTTATCTATTATTCTTTTGTTTTTTTGGTTTTACTTTATAATTCAGGTTTTTTAACTTCTATTTATATTTATGTCAATGAGTATGAAATTAAACATGTTTGTCATTTGCTGTCAATATTCTGGGGAGTTGGTGGGAAGAGTATTTTTGAGGTAAGATCACGCTCCTTTACAATGTTTATATTATGTTTTTTTTTGTTTTTTTTTTTTTTTTCAATCAAAGATGTCTTTCTTCTATCCAAGCTCTTGAAGGGAGACAAGGGACAAAAATAATATCAAGAAAAAGATAAAATGTTGATTCACCAACCAGCCGCCTTGAGGTGCTTGTAATAATGGAGTTCAAAGAGGTATATGTATCCACTTGTGTCTGTCTTCGGCCACACAATATCTCTGAAAGTTCCCAATGAATTTCTATGACATTTTGTGAAAGGGTGGGCCATGGCTAAAGAACTAGTTTAATTTTGGTGCAGGTCCTATGGGATTTTTTTTTTTTTATTGAGATATAAATTAGATAATTAAATCATCCACAGACAGCTGTTTCGTTGTATTACAACTCTTCAGTGTGGCTATAGACTATCCAATCCATCCAGTACCACGAGGTAGGATCGAAACCTTCACTTCAGACCCAGAGGCTGGCATCTTATCTCTGCCCTACGCAGAACTGTACGGCCAGTAAGGTTGAATTTAAGCGATATATTCACTCACGCACAATTCCCCATCCACCAGAGTGCTCTATTCCAAAGTTGGAATATATATTAAGACACAGTTATGCCCCCTTCATCAGAACTATATTTTGAACTGTTATATATTCAGTTTTTAGTCGGTGTATGGTGTTGATTGGGGTTTGCATTCTCTGAATGCTTTTTAGTTTTTCTATGTGATTCATAAGATTTATTCTGGTGTGCTTCGTTTGTTTGTTTGTTTTTTCTTTTAATTTTACTCTAGAGCATAGCGTAGTGGTTACAGCATCTGACTGCAAGCCAGAAGGTTCACAGGCTAATCCCTCGTTTAAGGTCATGTATGGCCTCGTAACGATACCATCTACAGAAAATAAAATCCTTTTGATATTTTCTCACTCTGCAGAGCCATAACAAGGGGAAAATGTTTAGCTGGGGTCAAGGGTTAATCAGGCCAAATGCAACTGAAGGCTTTGAATTGTGTTGCATCTCGCGTCTCAAATTCCTTGTATTTTAGCAGTCTTGTAAAATATACTGTTTTCAACAGTCTAATATTTGCAGAAACGCCTGATCTGATGCCCTAGGCAAACTTTCGGAAAGTCTGCAATTTTGGTGTAACGCAGACATAAGAATGACTAATAATTGCATAATCTATCTCAAAATTTCAACTTTTTGTTATTTTTTATTTATTTATTTATTTTATTTTTTTTTATTTTTATTTTTTTCTAAAAGTGGGGGGGGGGTTACCCCCAGCTTTGCACTGTTATAACTGACACCGACCTCACAATTCAACAATATAACCCTAGCTTTTGGGTGTTGGTGCTGTTGCCAGGCTTGACCTCCTGCCTTAACATAGCAAACCTTAAGTAACCCTAGCCTCTAGATGTTGGCTCTGTTCCACGGGCAGGCCTCCTGACTCTACTAACCGTACTAACCCTAAGTAGCCAAGTATTTTTGATACAATACCTTCAAAAACAGGGATTTACACATTTTTGAGTGAATATGTCAAAACTTTCCTATCTAATCTAATCTAATTACATATATTGTGATACAACATATAGCAGAGTTCTCACCTGTCAGGGGGGGAAAAATGAATTTTTCAAGGTCAGAATTTTAAAATTGTCGGATTTATGTAGTTTTCCGAAATTGTTCAAAATGTCGGTATTTTGTATATTGTCAGGGAAATATCAGCTCTCTTTTTTTTTTTTTTTTTCTTTCTTCTTTTAAATACTTTTTGACGGCCTAATCCCTCACATATTCAGATTTTGTGAAAAGAAAACGTTCTATCAAATGAAACATAGCCCTTCCCCAACATTCTCAATGTGACCAGTCATAGACAATTATTTAATTCGCAGATTCTTCATATTTCAGGTTTTCAAGTCATTTCAAATATATTATGGGAGGGGTGGGTCAACCCCTCCCCCCTTTTATGTGAGGAAAATCTAGAAATCAAAAGGGAATTTGGAAGGCCAAGTACAGCTCCCTTTTGGTGGGGAGGAGAGTATTTGAAAATTCAAGTTTTTTAAAAAAGCATTTTTTTGCCTTGTTTAGTATATCTCTGAATTTTTGAGATGAAGTATTATTATTATTCCTATTATTATTTGGACCATCCTCATCTTGGTTGTTTTTCATACAACGTTTCGGCCATTGCACTCTACGGCCTTCGTCAGGTATCATCTGGTAGGTGTGGGGAAGTAACGAACCGAACCCTTTATTTATCCGACTGGGGTATATTGACCGTACTCCCCTCTTAGCATTAGTAGTATTATTATTGTCTCACACTGGGATTGAACCTAGAACCATCAGATTACTTGTAGTAATTTTGGCTGATTCTGTAACCACTACGCTATGTATCCATGAAGGCCGTAGAGTACAATGACCGAAACGTTGTATAAAAAACAACCAAGATGAGGATGGTCCGAATAATAATAGAAATATTGTTTTGTTTGTTTGTTTTTTTTTTAATTGTTTTTTGTTTTTCCATTTCAGCATGTTTTACAGAATTATAGGTTGATGACATTTTTCGATATGTTGGGTTTTTATATATATATAAAATCTGAATAAAAAAAGTAGCTATGGATAACTGAATGACTGGTAGGAGTCCATCAATTTTGACTGATGTATTGTCAATGAAATAAGAAAAATATCAAGTTTACAAAATTCCTGTGTACTTGAAGCACATAGAAAAACATTTTTGAAATGTGTTTTGTTTTTAGTTTTTTTTCTCTTTTAAATATATATATATATATATATATATTATAATGTGTATGTGTGTGCAACCCTCGGCTAATGATTACATATACTGAGTGAATGAAAAGAAACTTCTCATTGGAAATTGATTATAAGTTTATTATTTATTGGTTGACCATATTCCAACTGGTTTTACTTTGGATTCTACAATGGTAGAATTCGCCTGCTGTGTTGAAAATTCTGTGAACGTTTTGCAATGGCTTCTTTAGACCTTTGCAAGAAGTCCGATGTTATATTGGCCATAACTGACCTAACCCGTTTTTTGTTTTTCTTTTCTACCTTTCAGACGCATTTGCTCCTCGAAACATAAAACATTATTCTTTTGACGAACAGTCCACAGATGTCTACGTCTCTTGGGATCCTCCTTTAAATTATTTGCCTCCCAAATCCCCAGAACTTTCCAAGAATGATGCCAACGCTAAAAGTGACGGTGATGCCACGCTGAACCAACTTTCAATCCCTTTGCACGACCCGTCTGGCAGTAAATCTGATCATCACTCTCAGTACAACGTTGTGAATAAGAACTCACAAGGATCGACCAATACAAGCCACATCGGTACCGATCCCTTCGAGATGAACTCCACAAAGAACCTGACGACCAAAGGAGTAAAAAAGAACATTGAAAATCAAAGCGAAAATTTACTTGGATCGTTTCCATCCACCCAAGATAGTACCTATGACCTTTATGGATTCGTGAATAGCTATACGATCTTCTATAAACAACAACAGGATCCAGGTAAGTAACAAAGTTTTACATTTTTCTTTCTATCCTATAAAATGAAATTATCATTTCAGGCTTCATTAAATACCGGACAATAAGATGAACAGTTTACGAAAATATTTGTGATTCATCCAAGTGCTATAATTGTCCATATCCTGCTCCAATAGATGCCCTCCTAGACATGATAACAGTGCATTGGACCCAGGGTGATATTTTCATTTTTTTTTTTTTTTTTGTTTTGTTTTTTGTTTTTTTGTTTCATTTTCTTTTTTTTTCTTCTTTTCTTTTTTTTTCTTCTTTTCTTTTTTTTTTCTTTTCTTTTCATTTTTTTTTTCTTTTCTTTTTATTTTTTTTCTTTTCTTTTTATTTTTTTTTCTTTTCTTTTTATTTTTTTTTCTTTTCTTTTCATTTTTTTTTTCTTTTCTTTTCATTTTTTTTTTTCTTTTCATTTCATTTTTTTTTTCTTTTCATTTCATTTTTTTTTTCTTTTCTTTTCATTTTTTTTTTTTTTTCTTTTCATTTCATTTTTTTTTTTCTTTTCATTTCATTTTTTTTTTCTTTTCTTTTCATTTTTTTTCCCCCATTTTTGGTTTTTTTTTTGTTTTTTTTTTATTTTTGATGCATCTGTATAAGATACTGTCAGTCCGTTATATCTTAAATATCAATTTTCTCAGTCATATCATGTTTGGTTGGTTTGAAACTTGGCCCAGACCTTCAAGTGTACCTTTATCATCTTCCCACTGCTTCTGATTCATTTAGAATGATTTTGAAAATGGAAATCATTTTTATCTCGAAACCCCAGTCACACATGGCACTTTCTCATTTCCTTCTCTCTAAAAGCCTGTTTTTTTTTCCTCCTCCTCTCATAACGTTTTAGACAGATATGGACATAAGGATGGTGGATACATCATTAAACTTACAGTTTTTATTATAAACTGTACACATTTCATAAGTGACAAATTCTGGCAAAGCTGTATGCTAAAACCAAAGTTAAAAGGATGGCACAAAAGTGGCTTTGATCATCACTCAAAGTGTCGCCGTTTCATTCTACAAACAAGAAGTTGTTAGAAACTGTCAATCAAAACTGTCAACACTAGTTTCCTCAGTTTTCAGGTCAGTCTGGCTGGCTATGAGGAATTATCATTATTAGGTCAGTGCTTGTTCCAAAGGTGCACCATGTGCTGAGCAAGCAGCCTGCCATAATTGTCAAGTAAAATAATTTTCCAACCCCCATGCAAAACTATGGCTTTGAAGTATCTCTGTTACTGCTCTTCAGTGTTGCCAATTTAGATATTTCATATCTGGATTTAAATCTTAAAGGGCAGAAGTCAAGGGAGATAATTTAGAGAAACTATGAAAGATCTATAATCTTTGAGTGTTTTTTTGTCTGTTTTTTTTAAAATAATTTTCATTAATCTTTATTAATTTTCTTAAACTGCTGATTAAAATTCAACACTGTACTACCTTGTGTGCTAATTAATATATCTGGCAAATGTCAATTTTGTACGATGGCCAATTATCGAGTAATCACAGTATATTCATAGATTCCTTCCATTGAAGTTAGAATATACATTGATTTACTGTGACTAATGTCCTTATCTTGATTATTATAGACCTAACATTTCAGCTGTTATACTCTCCAGCCTTCTTCGGGTGTCTGTCATAGTTGGTATCTAGTAACCTAGCGGTTGTAGTGCCAAAAAGTCATATACTATGGTTGAAAGGGAGAGACAGATGGGCAACATCTCAAGGAATAATCAACTGATATAAGATGTCCTCTAGCATGGACAGTGGAATGAGTAACCCCCCAGGAGGTTACTATCACACACCTGAAGGAGGCAGGAGTGTACATCGTCCGAAACCTTGAGACTTAAACTACCAAGGTAGGGATACTAGTCTCTTCTGTCTGTCCAATTGGATCTTTTATGATGAACTGGATTTGAAATAGGGATCTCTGGTTGGAATTTATTCCTGTCGCACCAACTTCTTTGTTTGTTTTTTGTCTGTTTTTTTGTCTTTCTTTGTTTTTTGTCTGTCTTGGTTTTTTGTCTGTCTTGGTTTTTTGTCTGTCTTGGTTTTTTGTCTGTCTTGGTTTTTTGTCTGTCTTGGTTTTTTGTCTGTCTTGGTTTTTTGTCCGTCTTGGTTTTTTGTCCGTCTTGGTTTTTTGCCCGTCTTGGTTTTTTGCCCGTCTTGGTTTTTTGCCCGTCTTGGTTTTTTGCCCGTCTTGGTTTTTTGCCCGTCTTGGTTTTTTGCCCGTCTTGGTTTTTTGCCCGTCTTTGTTTTTTGTCCGTCCTGGTTTTTTGTCCGTCCTGGTTTTTTGTCCGTCCTGGTTTTTTGTCTTTGTTTTTTGTCCGTCTTGGTTTTTTTTTTTTTTTTTTTTTTTTTTTTTGTCTGTCTTTGTTTAATGTAATTCAAAAATTTACTATTTATTTTTCTTTATTTGTTATCTAGATGTGAAATTTGCTAAAGTTGTTGGCAGCCAAACTTGGGTTCTTATTCCCAACATTACTGCAGATACGATCTATGAAATCACAATAAGAGTTTGCTACAGTAATAAAAAACAAGTCAATTCTACAAAATATATTTTAACCGTGTCAAGCAATACTTCTTCAGCTTCAGGTAAGAAAGATTTACTCATTTGTCTTTTTTTTTCTTTTTTTTTTTTTTTTTTTTTTTTTTTTTATGTTACAAATAATTCGCCTGCTTAGGTACCAAATAATTTTGACACCATTTGACATTTTGAACCACTTGTCGATATGTGGTGATTATATATTTTTGGTGGGAACTTTTTAACAGGTTATTGTCAGTCCCAAACACTTTATTTTATTTCTTTGTGTGTAACATGAAAAATTCTTTACCCAAATCAGAGTGGAAATCAATAGTCAGTGAACAAAATTTTTTTTGATTTGGGCTTCTCTCCTCAGGAATTCAAGAACAGTTGCTGGGTTAAAGGGTTAATATGATTGAACATAATTTTTGAGTACCCCAAAATTCATTTCCATCCTGTAAGATGCATACAACACAATACGTACAACACATTTACCCAAGGAACAACTAAAATAAACTGAAGTACGCTGTTGACCCGATATAACATGGTTTGAGCATAAACTCCAATTTTCAAAACTTTTACTACA
Source organism: Thysanoteuthis rhombus (assembly GCA_963457665.1). Lineage (NCBI taxonomy): Eukaryota > Metazoa > Mollusca > Cephalopoda > Oegopsida > Thysanoteuthidae > Thysanoteuthis > Thysanoteuthis major. The sequence continues at coordinate 32,565,351 of OY735240.1, read as the reverse complement.
CTAACTGTAAAAAGGAAATGAATTAGACTAAAATATTTCAGTTATCAATAAACAAAACTCGTTGACCCTTTCCTTTCTGTAGCTAACAAAATTCTTAACTCTTACTCTAGACACTACATATGTATCTGTTTTGTCAAAAATGTAATCTTCTGGTGAGGTGGCAGGATTTTAAAAAATTCTTATATTTATTTCGGTTTTCCTCCCAAACAAGCCTCACTCATAGCCCTCAACCCAAACCTATAGGTTTTCTCTTCATTTCTGCGTGATTTATCAGGGTCAGTCTTGAAGAAGTTGGTGGGGGACTCTGGCCTTGGATTAAGGTTCGTAAAAATGGAAAATTTATTACAATACAGATTCTCTCATAATGCTGTAGAAAATGATGGACCCTGACTTCCAGATTATAATGAGTCTAGAGTGTGACTAGATTTTGAAAATAGCTAAATTTAAAATGGCTTCAAATTGAGTGCCAAAGATGTACTAAGGTACAAATTCTTCTTTCTTTCTTCTTTCTTTTTTCTTTCTTTTTCTTTTCTCTCTTCTTCTTTTTCTCTTTTCTCTCTTCTTCTTTTTCTCTTTTCTCTCTTCTTTTTCTCTTTTCTCTCTTCTTCTTTTTCTCTTTTCTCTCTTCTTCTTTTTCTCTTTTCTCTCTTCTTCTTTTTCTCTTTTCTCTCTTCTTCTTTTTCTCTTTTCTCTCTTCTTCTTTTTCTCTTTTCTCTCTTCTTCTTTTTCTCTTTTCTCTCTTCTTCTTTTTCTCTTTTCTCTCTTCTTCTTTTTCTCTTTTCTCTCTTCTTCTTTTTCTCTTTTCTCTCTTCTTCTTTTTCTCTTTTCTCTCTTCTTCTTTTTCTCTTTTCTCTCTTCTTCTTTTTCTCTTTTCTCTCTTCTTCTTTTTCTCTTTTCTCTCTTCTTCTTTTTCTCTTTTCTCTCTTCTTCTTTTTCTCTTTTCTCTCTTCTTCTTTTTCTCTTTTCTCTCTTCTTCTTTTTCTCTTTTCTCTCTTTGTCTTCTCTCTCTTCTTTGTCTTCTCTCTTCTTTGTCTTCTCTCTCTTCTTTGTCTTTTTTCTCTTCTCTCTTTTTCTCTTCTCTCTTTTTCTCTTCTCTCTTTTTCTCTTCTCTCTTTTTCCTCTCTTTTTCCCTTCTTTTTCCCTTCTTTTTCTCTTCTCTCTTCTTTTTCTCTTCTCTCTTCTTTTTCTCTTCTCTCTTCTTTTTCTCTTTTCTCTCTTCTTTTTCTCTTTTCTCTCTTCTTTTTCTCTTTTCTCTCTTCTTTTTCTCTTTTCTCTCTTCTTTTTCTCTTTTCTCTCTTCTTTTTCTCTTTTCTCTCTCGTTTTTCTCTTTTCTCTCTCGTTTTTCTTTTGACAAAATTGAAATAAAGACCATTGTAACAGTGCACAACATAAAAATAAGCTGACTTGTACAACTGCATAAAATTGGATCTTTGAAGCTAAAAAACATGTGGGACTGCTGAACAATAAAGCCAAATTGGGTCCCCATGTTATACAAGAGGCCACAATTTTATAAATCTTGTGCTCCTATTACACAAGTATCATGTCACACACAAAGAAATACGGTAATCTGAAATTCTATTAAATGTCATATATATATATATATATATATATATATATATATATATATATCTCTGCACCTAGCATAAATGAATCTACATTGGCCTCACATGTACCAGAACTAATTATCTGAAATCATCCTTTTCTTTTTTTTCTTTTTTTTAAATACCAGCACAATATTTGGACATTGTTGGTCCTAAAATGACTATGGTGACCCCCAAAAGTACTTTTAAAAAAAAAAACAACAAATAGCCCAGTGTACAGACGTGCAAGTACAGAATCTATAGCCTACTTGATTGTCAGGCATGGCTATTTGAAGGGCTATGATGATTCTAATAATGTGTGTGTGTGTGCATGTATTGTGAAATGGACATTTGTGTTCTGACAGAATGATTATAAATTGTGTTGTATCATAGAGAAACTTATTTGAGATGATTTCCTGTCATTACACTGTTGATGTATCACTTGCAACAGCCTCATTTTCTTTAATTGTTTATTCTATTTACGTTATCTAGGGCGAGCAATTCATCAACCATGTAACAACAGGAAATCATCTCCAATAACTTTCTCATTTTTTACAATGCAATTTATAATCATATATAGTTCTGCGTAGGGCAGGAGTAAAATGTCAACCTCTGGGTTTGAAGTGAAAGTTTCGATCCTACCTTGCGGTACTGAAAGGGATATTTGATAGTCTATAGCCACACTGAAGAGTTGTAATACAACGAAACAGCTGTCTGTAGATGACCCAGTTATATATAACCAGTGAATATGTTGAGTGTATTAATTTTTCCAGTTGGTAAATTTTTTTATTTTTTTATTTTTCCCCCTCAGTTTGCAAGTGCAATCCCAATGGCACAAAGGGAGGTCATGAGACTTGTAACTTGACCACTGGTCAGCCATGTTATTGTAATTCAGGCTATGGTGGATTATTCTGTGATCAATGCCGACCTAAACACTACATGCACGGAGATAGATGCCTGCTTTGTCCTTGCAAGTCACAATTCGGAAGTTTCAACTGTAGACTTGGTAAGTTACCTTCACCTTCTCCTCCACCCCCCCCACACACTCTCCACATACACAATCAAAGGTGATGTGTCTTGTTAGTCACTCAATAGATACTGTCACATGACCCACATCTTTCACTAAAAAGAAAACTATTTTTTCCCTTTTTTCTTTTTTCTTTTCTTTCTTTTCTTTCTTTTTTCTTTTCTTTTTTTTCTTTTCTTTCTTTTTTCTTTTCTTTCTTTTTTCTTTTCTTTCTTTTTTCTTTTCTTTCTTTTTTCTTTTCTTTCTTTTTTCTTTTCTTTCTTTTTTCTTTTCTTTCTTTTTTCTTTTCTTTCTTTTTTCTTTTCTTTCTTTTTTCTTTTCTTTCTTTTTTCTTTTCTTTCTTTTTTCTTTTCTTTCTTTTTTCTTTTCTTTCTTTTTTCTTTTCTTTCTTTTTTCTTTTCTTTCTTTTTTCTTTTCTTTCTTTTTTCTTTTCTTTCTTTTTTCTTTTCTTTCTTTTCTTTCTTTTTTCTTTTCTTTCTTTTTTCTTTTCTTTCTTTTTTCTTTTCTTTCTTTTTTCTTTTCTTTCTTTTTTCTTTTCTTTCTTTTTTCTTTTCTTTCTTTTTTCTTTTCTTTCTTTTTTCTTTTCTTTTTTTTTCTTTCTTTTTTCTTTTTTTCCTTTCTTTTTTCTTTTTTCGTTTCTTTTTTTCTTTTTCTTTTCCTTTTTTTCTTTTTCTTTTCCTTTTTTTCTTTTTCTTTTCCTTTTTTTCTTTTTCTTTTCCTTTTTTTTCTTTTTCTTTTCCTTTTTTTTTCTTTTTTTTTCCTTTCTTATTTTTCCTTTTATTCCTTTTTTTTCCCTATTCTCTTTTTTTCCTTTCTTTTTTTTCACTTCTTTTTTTCCCTATTCTTTTTTTTTCCCTATTCTTTTTTTTTTCCTATTCTTTTTTTTTCCCTTTTAAAGATGTCTGAAAGGTCAGGACTTTGTGCATGAATTGGGAATTATCAGCCACCCTGTATATTCTATGAACCTTTATTTTACCCATTTGTATATGGTGTGTATTAACCTTTTTTTTTTTTTCCTTTTTCTTTACAGTTAATGATGTCCCGGTCTGCAACTGCTTATCTGGTCACACCGGAAAAAGCTGTGACAAATGTTCCAATGGATACTTTAATTATTACCGAACGTGTGCCAAATGTATTTGCCACAACAATGTAGATCCACAATCCCCAGAAATCTGTGATCCTGATATAGGTTGGTAGTTGATTGTGATTTTTATTATTCTTTTGATTTCAGGTTGGGGGTGAAGAGCAGCAATAAGTTGGAAAGACTTACCAAAAATTGTGAAAACTTTCAAGCACTTCAGGGTTCTCCCATGTTTGAGGAATGATAAGTTTCTCAAGGTCAAGGAATAGTAAGGGAGTTCCTGAGGTTCCCAGAAATTGTTAAAAATATCAGGGAATTTTGTATATTGTCAGGGGGAAAATCAGCTTGCCTTTCTTTCTTTTCCTAATACTTTTTCCTGGCGGCCGTCTCTCTCTCTCTCTCTCTCTGTATCTGTCCCCTGGCAGCCGTCTGTCTCTCTCTCTCTGTATCTGTCCCCTGGCAGCCGTCTGTCTCTCTCTCTCTGTATCTGTCCCCTGGCAGCCGTCTCTCTCTCTCTCTCTCTGTCACACTTTTATCTATTCAGATTAGTTTTTGAATAAAAACATTTTTGGCATTCATAGACCTCTCGGCTTTCAAAACTTTCTGCTTACATATTTCTTTTTGATTTCTCTTCCAATCAGGAGCTTGCAAGCATTGCCTTTACAACACAACTGGTTTTGCCTGTAGTGAATGCCTACCAGGCTTTGTTGGGGACCCAATCCTACATAAAAATTGCTCGAAACCCAGTAAGTATGTCTTCTGTTTTTTGTCACAACCTCCTTCTCACGATTCTGGCATTTTATCTGTTTCAACTGAGTTCAGATTATTCATGTGATCTAAGATATATATATAACATATTCCATTCAAAACCTGGATTAACCGAGTAGTGAAGCAATCAGCTGAATGTGTAGGATTCATGCACATTTCAAACTCTGCTTACCAAGGGCGTTGTTAGCTCAGGTGGTAGATCAATTTGCATTATGACTTCTTCCTGGCTGACGCAAATCTGACTCCCACATGGCACTCCTTTTCTCTGTTTATTTGAGTGGCCAGATGTTTGATCGGGTTAATTCCGATGTCAGAGGAAATGTTCCCAAATAAATTCTCTACAATCATCACATTCTGTCGGACATGAATTGTCCAATCTAATGATATACTATCTATCTATGTATCCAGACTTCACTCAACCCTTATTGTTCATTGAAAAAACTTGGAATTTTGCTCACTCACTCCTCTCACTGAGTAAAAACAAAATGTTTTGTTTTTGTTTAGTTTTTTTCAATATATAAACACACACTCACACACAGCTCCATTTTCTTTAATTGGTCATTCTATTTAGATTGTCTAGGCCAAATGATTCATTCACTGTGTAATAACGGAAGATCATTTCAAATAGTTTCAACATTATATAACATTTATAATCATTTGAGTAATATATATGTATGTATGTATATATAGACAGTTTATATCTGATATAATTTGATAGTTATAAAAGACATTATTAGTAAGAACTATATTTTTCTCGGCACCACTGCAAATCAAGTGCCCCCAGATCATGTAAAGAAAGAAATGAGCTTTATGCGGGGGATCAAACCCACACCCACCAAGAAGCAGCTTATATGCGACTCAGCTCATACCAGCTGAGCTAAAATATCTTTATAATTGACAGGCAAACATACACACACACACACACACACACATATATATATATATATATATATATATATATATATAACTGAGAGAACAAAAATTAGAATATGTGTGTCATCCACAGACAGCTGTTTCATTGTATTAAAACGCTTCAGTGTGGCTATAGACTATCCTGTATCCCTTCCAGTACAGCTATGTAGGGTCAAAACCTTCGCTTCAGACCCAGAGGCAAACACTCTACCCCTGCCCTACGCAGAACTGGACGGTCAGTAAGACCAAATCAAGCGATATATTTACTACCAGAGTGCTCCATTCCAGAGTTGGAAGAGCATTACATAATAGCTCATAGTAGACAAGTACCCTACCCTAAAGGAGGGAGTGTTTTTATGTGTGTATATATATATATATATATATATATATATATATATACGCTCCCCTATTCAAGGTTGAGCACTCTTCAAGTGAGGTAACTTGCTCATTGTAAGCTTATGCAATGCTCTTCCAACATAGGAATCTAGCACTCTGGTTGATGGGCAATACATGCATGAATAAATATATCGCTTGAATTCAACCTTACTGATCGCCCAGTTCTGCGTAGATAAGATGCCAGCCTCTGGGTCTGAAGCAAAGTTTTGATCCCACTTCTTGGTACTGGATGGTGTATTTATTCGCTGTCCCACCGCAGCAAAATGTGACACAAGGTCGGGCTTAACATGAGGAAAAATCCAAAAATGGCTCCAGCCGACACGGCTTTGGTTCGCTAAGTAACCAAAGCAACCTACGCTGCAAAAGCGTCAGGACAAGTCCTGACCTGCTCTGTTAAGTGCAACAGAGCAGTGCTGCTCTCGGGCAACGGTTCCCCTGCAGCTGGGCCGAGTAGTCATAGGAGAGCCCAAGGACAAGTCCAAAGGCTCCCTGTGCATGTAGCAGTGCGCAGCCTCGGTAAAACCTGGCTGACGTACTGTACCGGCACACTCAGTCTTGATACCAACCCCAACCCAATCTGCGGCCCATTTGAGAGGCAAGTGTCAGTATCAGCGCCTCGGTCTCTGCCGGGGAACAGATACTACACCTTGATCCTACCAAAATGGCCATAGAAAGTCGTGCTGGATGGATAGTCTATAGCCACACTGAAGAGTTGTAATACTACAAAACAGCTGTCTGTGGATGACACAATAAAATATTTAATCACCACGCATACAAAGGAAGCTGTTTATCATAATCACAGATAATTTTATCATAAGGTTATATTATTACCAAAACAGTCAGTCCAAAATACTTATTTCAAAATTAAAATTTCATGTTATTTATAATGTACCAATGATTGAAAATTTATATCAATGAATGTAAAGGGTTCCGATTTTAATATCCTCTGCTTTTGTAATATACAACGCAATTTATGATATGTGTAATGGGAATTTGCTACACAAACACAATCCTTATTCTATTATATTTGAAGCTCTACTCTAAACCAAATTGATATTTCAAGTTGAATGTATTGAGCACTCTATGAAATAAACCCATCATGCAGCAGATATTGTAATTATATTATGTTATATTGCATCCCTGATTTGTACTGTGTGATATATGTATTTCACTTTATATCTTAATTTTTTTTATGTATAGTAGTAATGATAGTAGTAGTAATGATAGTAGTAGTAATGATAGTAGTAGTAATGATAGTAGTAGTAATGATAGTAGTAGTAATGGTGGTAGTAGTAGTAGTAATGGTGGTAGTAGTAGTAGTAATGGTGGTAGTAGTAGTAGTAATGGTGGTGGTAGTAGTAGTAATGGTGGTGGTAGTAGTAGTAATGGTGGTGGTGGTAGTAGTAGTAGTAGTGGTGGTGGTAGTAGTAGTAGTAGTGGTGGTGGTAGTAGTAGTAGTAGTGATGGTAGTAGTAGTAGTAGTAGTGATGGTAGTAGTAGTAGTAATGATATTTGTATTTTTATTTATTTTTTTTTTCTTCTTAGAAGCTTCCAAACCTAAAATCCTAAGCAACCATTCCGAAGCGTCGTTCCCACTCAGCCTAAAAGTCGGACTTCCACTCGTGATCATCTTCATCTTTATAATCATAGCTATTCTAGTTCTCCAACGTCACCGATTCTACCGCAAATTACCGCCTTTCTGGACTATTGAACTGAAGGACGACCATGACAGCATCAACTTCACATCAACCGAGGGCCAAGAATTTGGTGGTGCCTCTTCAAACAGCCACGCTGCTTCTAACCATGACGACATGGACTTCTACGCCAAGCATGCCAGCACGGGCGGAATGCAATATTCACCTTTGCAGGAAACGATGTAACAATAATGCTTTGCCTCTAAACTCCATCAGGTTTTACATTTGAAACAAATTTCCATCAGGAAGACTGAATTACCTCCCTTTGATTTCTCTACCAAGCCTCATATTTTTATCACACTTTTTTTTTTCTTCTTCTTTTCTAAGAAAAAAAAATGAAATATAACATTTGAGACCAATAAGACTTGAAATTTGTAAAATAATCTCGATTAAAATCAAAGAAATATGAGTGTTCATATGGACCATATTTACTCGACAGCTGGCCATTGTGCAAGGTTGACGTACAAGAAATATTAATCAGCTCACAAGGCAATGCAGCGTAGAGTTTGAAGGTTTTCAGATCAGCTGCTCTCGAGAGATCTATTCAGAATAGATAAAATCTCAAATTATAGATCTTCATCTTAATTTATATTTTTTTTTTTTTTTTTAAATAGCTAAATTGGTAACACAGGAAAAAAAGGACTAAAATACTTCAGAGCCATAGTTTTCTATGATGAATGGAAAATTTTTACATAACACTTATAGCAGGCTACTCCACGCACCATAAAGTCCAGCCCCTTACCCCGTCTGAATCTGCACCTTTCAGAAAGAATGCTACCCTAGTTCAAGTAAATTTGGATTTCAAGTCTTACATGAGAAATAAAAAGAAAAAAATCGTCCAAAATTGAATATGATTTATTTCATCTGTAAGACTTGTAAAACCTGGTTGCAAGACTCTAGACTGAATGCTTCAAAGATGTGTGATTAGAATATTAGACTAGGTAAAGGAATACAAGGGAGGTAATTCAGTCTTTTTTTCAATCGGAAATTTTCTTCGGATGCTAAAACCAGTGATACCCGCTCCTTCGATGACAGCTGCATTGTATATTTTTCCAAACAGCCACAAAAAAAAAAAAATCAAGCAAGAGTTTTAAGATTTTAAATATTTTTTTATGAATCTTTTCATGGTTTTGAAATTACGATTTTTCTTTTAACTTTTTGATCATTAAGTCTTTTGTATACATTATTTTTTTTTCACATTTATTTTTATTGTTTTTTATTGTATATATGTATATGTAAATATATATATACATCTTGTATTTTTTTTTCTTTATGTGATCTCGTGTATGGATTGTCTTATCAAAGTGATTGAAAACTACTTATTAAAATCTACTTATAAGAACAGGAAATATAGAAATTAGTAAATATTCTTTCAGGTTCATAAACTCTGAAAATTGAAGAAGTCAAGTACGCATTTAAAAGGAAGATAACCCATAACAATAATCTATCCTGGACATGTACATTTTAGGGTTTTACAAACATATCCCATCTTATGTAAGCTTGGGGCCCGGGTTACTATTACCTACAAAAAAAGATTAAACATTTTCTCCATATTTATAAAACAAGAAAGAATATTCATTTGCAACTAGTAATCCATTGAACATTTTTTTCTCCTTGTAATTTCTGATGCAGTTTCTCCAGATAAACCCCTACAAATAAGTAGTGAATAGTGATTCAAAAGCTCTGAATCATTCAAATAAGTCAGCGTTATCGGTAATCTCGCTTTGAAATATTGAACTAGTTGAGTATTACAGAGTATTCATCTAGAAATTATTTAATGACTCTCAGTTCAAACATACTTTCAAGATTCAATGAAACATTGAGAAACTGAGAGTTGTTACATAAGTTGTTAAGAATTCACTTCCTGGACATTCTACTGGATTTTTAATTTATTTTTTACAGATCGTTTTTTTTTGTTTGTTTGTTTCTTAAAATCTTCAAAAGATAAATGGTTACAAAAGTTTTCACTTGGTGTGTATGAAGTGTGAGACCAAGAAGAAAAAAAAAAAAAAAAGTATCCCTATCACCAATTAGTGATGATGTCAGATTTGGCAAAAATGATGTCTATAATCATAACACACTTCATATTTATTTCTAAACACAAGCGTGTATGTCTGGAATCTCTCTTTTTCTTTTCTTTTTTCTTTGCCTTTTGTTCTTTGCCTTCTTTTCTTTTTCTTTTTTCTTTTTTTTCTTTTCTTTTTTCTTTTCTTCTTTTTTCTTTTCTTCTTTTTTCTTTTCTTTTCTTTTTTTCTTTTCTTCTTTTTTCTTTTCTTTTCTTTTTTTCTTGTCTTTTCTTTTTTTCTTGTCTTTTCTTTCTTTCCTCTTTTTCTCTTTTTTCTTTCTTTCCTCTTTTTCTCTTTTTTCTTTCTTTCCTCTTTTTCTCTTTTTTCTTTCTTTCCTCTTTTTCTCTTTTTTCTTTCTTTTTCTTTTCTCTTTTTTCTTTCTTTTTCTTTTCTCTTTTTTCTTTCTTTTTCTTTTCTCTTTTTTCTTTCTTTTTCTTTTCTCTTTTTTCTTTCTTTTTCTTTTCTCTTTTTTCTTTCTTTTTCTTTTCTCTTTTTTCTTTCTTTTTCTTTTCTCTTTTTTCTTTCTTTTTCTTTTCTCTTTTTTCTTTCTTTTTCTTTTCTCTTTTTTCTTTCTTTTTCTTTTCTCTTTTTTCTTTCTTTTTCTTTTCTCTTTTTTCTTTTTTCTTTTCTCTTTTTCTCTTTTTTCTTTCTTTTGCCTTTTCTCTTTTTTCTTTTCTTTTCTCTTTTCCTCTCTCTCTCTTTTTTTTCTTTTCTCTTTTTTTTCTTTTCCCTCTTTTTCTTCTTTTCTCTCTTTTCTTTTCTCTCTTTTCTTTTCTCTCTTTTCTTTTCTCTCTCTTCTTTTCTCTCTCTTCTTTTCTCTCTCTTCTTTTCTCTCTCTTTTTTCTTATTATTACAGTTGTGCATCAGTTAATGTCCATGATACATACTTTGTGTGATTTGGATGTTGTGCAAACGCCATACTTTGTACGTACCTAACAAAGCTATACAATGTACTTGTTCACTTCCTGTATTGACTGAATAGCCAGAATGTTGTATGGTATTTTAGTTAATATATGTTTGCAAATGGATTTGTATGATATTTTATATCGATAACTTATATGAATTATTAATCAATTGAGTATTTGCAGTGGAAAATGCTTTGTTTGTGGTACTTTGCTACTAATCTGATCACGTCCATTCTGTCCCGTTGGGATTTTGGGTCCATGGATGTTGTCAGGAAGGACATTAAGTGATGCATCACTATATTTACTTGCTGTAACTGTGGAAATTCCACGGGTGTTGACAGCTAAGATTATCCATTATCTCATGTCACTGACCTACTCCCGTTTTTTTTGTTTTGTTTTTTTACTTTTTTCTTACTTGTGTAATCTCACTATCTCCCTTATCCTTTCTAATCATTGTTACCCTTCCGTGTTTGTATCTGTTGAACAAACCTGGATTAGTTTTACCCCCATCTGTTAGCTTCCTATGTTCTTTTCTCTCCCAACTGTCTTATTAAACTACCTAACTTTCTTTCTTTCCTTCTCTCCCTCTCTCTTCTTACCTTCTTGAACTAACTCTCTTTTCTTTCCTTTCTCTCTCTTCTTACCCTCTTATTAAATTAACTCTCTTTTCTTCCCTCTTACCCTCTTATTAAATTAACTCTCTTCTCTTCCCTCTTACCCTCTCTCTTCTCTTCCCTCTTACCCTCTCTCTTTTCCCTCTTACCCTCTCTCTTCTCTTCCCTCTTACCCTCTCTCTTCTCTTCCCTCTTACCCTCTCTCTTCTCTTCCCTCTTACCCTCTCTCTTCTCTTCCCTCTTACCCTCTCTCTTCTCTTCCCTCTTACCCTCTCTCTTCTCTTCCCTCTTACCCTCTCTCTTCTCTTCCCTCTTACCCTCTCTCTTCTCTTCCCTCTTACCCTCTCTCTTCTCTTACCCTCTCTCTTCTCTTACCCTCTCTCTTCTCTTACCCTCTCTCTTCTCTTACCCTCTCTCTTCTCTTACCCTCTCTCTTCTCTTACCCTCTCTCTTCTTACCCTCTCTCTTCTTACCCTCTCTCTTCTTACCCTCTTATTAAACTACCTGACTTTCTTTTCTGCCTTCTCGTTAAACTTTCTTCTCTCTTCCTACCCTCTCATTAAACTATCTAACCCGTCCCCCTATGTTAATTATCAAAGGTAACATTCAAACATGGGTAGGAACGAGCAAGTCAACTTAGGGACTTTTGGGGGGTTTTTTTGTTGTTTTCTTTTTCCACCCATCATTCAACTTGCATGGTTTCATCTGTCAAGGTTTATGCAACCTTTGGTTGATGTCTTGAATTTTGCAGAATCCGTATTAGCTTAGAAAAATAGTCTCATTTTGCACATCCTCTCGTCCCATCAACGTGTAATAAAGGTGACTCCACTCGCTTTTTTAAAACGTTGCCGTACGCTGCTTTTTCAACTTTTACTCGAGAGAAAGGCAAAATGCAATGATAGTGTTCGGCCTTACGCAGCAACCTGTTAGAAAGCGCTCTCTCTATCTCTCTTGCCTGCACCCTAGTCTCTTGTACGTCAAACCATCTCGACCTCTGACAACTTGGCCTAACATACTGACATAACCGTTATTTGGGTCTGGGAACGCTCAAAAAAATCCTCCCATATGAATTAATTAGAATTGCTTCTTTGCTTTATGCCATTCTAGCTTACTAAAGGTTTTTATAGGAAAGCTCAACTTTTGATTGTGGGAGTAGGGACTGCTTTGCCATAAATCTGTTTGCACAATAACATTATAGGCAGTGGATAATTCGAAAGATTTTCATTACATGTAAACACCTGAATGGGTCTTGTATATAGTTTGATCCTTTTTTCCTTCCTTTTTTCTTTTTTTTTTTTTCCTTCCTTTTTTCTTTTTTTTTTCCTTCCTTTTTTCTTTTTTTTTTTCTTCCTTTTTTCTTTTTTTTTTTTTCCTTCCTTTTTTCTTTTTTTTTTCCTTCCTTTTTTCTTTTTTTCTTTTCCTTCCTTTTTTCTTTTTTTCTTTTCCTTCCTTTTTTCTTTTTTTCTTTTCCTTCCTTTTTTCTTTTTTTCTTTTCCTTCCTTTTTTCTTTTTTTTTTTCCTTCCTTTTTTCTTTTTTTTTTCCTTCCTTTTTTTTTCCTTCCTTTTTTCTTTTTTTTTTCCCTTTTTTCTTTTTTTTTCCTTCTTTTTCTTTTTTTTTCCTTCCTTTTTTTTCCTTCCTTTTTTTTTTCCTTCCTTTTTTTTTTCCTTTTTTTTTCCTTCCTTTTTTCTTTTTTTTTCCTTCTTTTTTTCTTTTTTTCCTTTTCTTTTTTTTCTTTCGTTGGTAGTAAGAAGTGTAAATTATTGACTGGGAAAGTGGGAGACCTGTTAGTTTTCATGATGTGAAGAAAATAATGCATTTTGCAGATTGAGCATATACGAGACCCTGTTTATTTTTTCTGGAGGCGTGGGGAGATAAATAACGTTAGTTTTTGGCAAAAATCCACGAATAATTTTTTTGTAATAATGAATGAGTTGGCTGTGTATTTTTCATTTTTGCTTCTTCTTTCTTTCAAAACAAAAAATTGAAACGACTAAATAAGCAGTTTTTATTTTAATTGTTTATGTATTGGAATTAAATATTTCCTAAAATAAGCTTACAGTTTTAGATGTGTTTTATAAAGAATATTTGTAAATTTGTGTTCTAGTTAAACTTTGCTGTTATTTCTCTTACAATATTTCGGCCGTGTTCCCTCCGGACTTCTTCAATCTTAAATGTTGTGAAAGAAATATCATAGACAAGGGAGAGAGTCCAACTACGACTCTTACAATGATTAAAACACTCCATCTAATAAAATTCAGACAAGAAATGTTTGTTAGGTTTCATTTATGACTTTAGAGTCAAATTAAAGTTTTCTTGTGAAATGCCTTCTTGAACCAAAAATTGAATTTGTTATCTAAGATGTATTTTACAGATATCCAATGTAAATTCTAAACATTAGAACTTTCTTTACTTGGTGGAATGAAACAAGCTATCTATAAAGGTTCCCCTACAATTTTTCAAGATGTTTTCCTCTTTCTTTTCCTCTTTCTTTTCCTCTTTCTTTTCCTCTTTCTTTTCCTCTTTCTTTTCCTCTTTCTTTTCCTCTTTCCCTTTCCTCTTTTCTCTTTCCTCTTTTCTCTTTCCTCTTTTCTCTTTCCTCTTTTCTCTTTCCTCTTTTCTCTCTTTCTCTTTCCTCTCTTTCTTTTTTCTCTCTTCCTCTTTCTCTTCCTATATATTTTCTATCTCCTCTGAGTCAAGCAATTCCATTTATAGCAACCCTTGAAGCACAGGTGATTCTACATATTTTCTTCGTCCATGGGGATCTTCTCCAATTCTTTCTCAGTTGCTCAAAGAAATCCACACTGGCCTGGCCTTGTTCATTCCAGCCTAATGTTAAACAGTATTACCTGATTTTTTTTTTACCAATCACTTTGACCTTGCTATAAATCATCAAATATGTTCCTGATCCACAGTTTGAACTGGGCCCTGTGGACTGTCAGATTTTCTAGAGTTGATGGGTCCCTTTTTTTTTTTTTTTTTTTTTTTTTTATTTTGCACACCAACCAGGTATGAAATGGTTTCTTCAAAAAAAAATTTCTTCAAAATATAAAAACTGAGGTCCAAGTTATCAGCTATTCAACCCCAGCCTCCAACTTTTGGGACACCTCTCATAGGGTTAGTACTGCTGGTATAAAAGCTACCCTCAAGCCAATATTGCTGTGATTATTTTCTTTTTAAATTATGACTATTCTTGCCTTTATTAAGCATTTTACTCTAACAATTAGATCTGTTTGGAAGCCTTCCATTTTAAGCCATCGTGAAGAGTGGAAAAGATGAGTTCAGTGTTTGACATTATTATCATTATTATTATTATTATTATTATTTGGAATCTCACACCAGTTGCCTGGTGGTAACCGCTGGAGTTTGAGTGACAGCAAGTCTCGTCAAGTCTCCAGCCCTCCTCTCCTAGTACTCATAGGTCGCAGTAATTCTGCGATTTACAGTTACACAGGGGTTGCCCAGTGGTTATCGCTGAAGGCTGAGTGACAATAAGTCTCCTCGGGTCTTCAGCTACCGTCTCCTCTCTCTTTCACCTATCATGTCAGGGCTACAATTTGTTGCAGTCCTTATATCTCTAGCACCTTCCTCAGTATTCGTGCAGTTCCCAGTAGTGCTGTGGTCTGTACGGTCTCAATCCTTCCCCTAATCCCGATCTCCTCCAGTCTCACCTTCAGCGTTTTGGGGACAGTTCCTAGTGCGCCCACTATGACCGGTACTACCCTGGTTTTCATATCATTATTATTATTATTATTTCTTTAATATTTCAAACATTGTGTTCACTGCTTTGCTCTTTTAAAAAAACCCAGCAAGAACTAATTCCCCAAAAATGTTTCTCCTTGGATTATTTAGCTAGCCTAAAACATCGAATGATGACTTATGCAAGCAGGGAGTTGAAATAATGATTTTATTTCATTCATTCCCACCCTAAACCCTTTTGGGATATACTTTACTGTACCAGACCCATCAGAGTTAACAACTCCATTTCTTTTGCACACCAACAAGGCAAAACAGTGTGGCCAGTGTCGGGAAAGGAACAAGTTCTTGTAGCCTTCCTTCCAAGTCATTGCAGTAGCTCCTCACAATTTCTGCCATGATGGCACTGGCCGACTCGATGTTGTGTAAGGAAGCCTCTCAGCTGGTATCCATATATGTCCCGCCCATTCAAGTCTTTTCTTTGGTGACAACTAATCTGAATGGAGGAGAGAGCTTTCCATGGAAATTCTAGCAAATTGCTCTATTTGTCAAGCCGATATTTTGATCTGCTTCGCACAGCCGCCATCTTTAATACCCATGAGACAGGTTGGAGTGTACCAAAACATCGCGGATCAAGTCCAGAAAGTCTGTGATAAGAACAACGCTTATTTGTGGATGTTTCAAAGACTATTACCTCTTCTATACTTCTGAAGTTTGGCAAATGGGTGTCCTGCGAGAAGATCAATCTCTTTTTTTTTTTTTTTTTTTTTTTTTATTTATATTATATATGAATCGATTGCTCCGACCAAAATAGCTTTGGGGTTCAAGAAGCTTATTTCAAGTCCTAGACAAAACCTTTATGAAAGTCAGTTTTTATCTAAATACCAAGTGTGGGACTGAGTATGAATTGAATAGCAAGTCAGGTTAGTCGCTCATTAGATACTGTCGCATATCCTACGTCTTTTGGCATCATTTGGTGGCAGATCAATCAAAAAATTGGGGGGGAGGGCGATCAAATGCCAAAATGATGAGTGTTGGGGAATTCTTCATTTCAAGAAAAGTCTATACTTTTCTATATGTATAAAACAACAGGCTCAGTCTGTCTGTCTCAATGGTGCAGCTCAACCAAATTTGGTATGCGTACTTAGTGGACCTAGAGAAAGATCTTGGACTATTATTTTTTTTTCTCCAAGTAAAAGAGGTGGTGTCCATTTTTGCGATTTAACTATAATGCAATAAAAAAAAAAAACATTGTGTATTGATTTAAAACAGATTTCTTAACTTTGTCATGACATTTCAAAAGATACTTTTCTAGAGTCAGTTAAACTGCTGGGACAACATTGCATATTTAGCTTAGCTAACAAAACTTGAAAAATGTCAAAATTTAATTTTCTAAAAAATATATCACCGATGCGAAAAGCACAAAGTTAAGGAATATCTGCGTTGAAGCATTTGGTGTGGTTGTGTGTGGGTGGGGGGATGAGGAGTCTATAAGATTTCTTTGTTTCAAGAATCTTTACTTTTCTATAAATATAAAACTGGCTCAATCCGTCTGTCACTGTGTCCGTACCTTAAACATTGGTGCAGGTCAACCAAATTTGGTATGTGTACTTGGTTGACATAGGTGAAGATCTGAGACTTCTTTTTTTCTCTTTTTCCTTTTTTTTTCTCTTTTTCCTTTTTTTCTTTCTCTTTTTCCTTTTTTTTTCTCTTTTTCCTTTTTTTCTCTTTTTCCTTTTTTTCTCTCTTTTTCCTTTTTTTCTCTCTTTTTCCTTTTTTTCTCTCTTTTTCCTTTTTTTCTCTCTTCCTTTTTTCTCTCTTCCTTTTTTCTCTCTTCCTTTTTTCTCTCTTCCTTTTTTCTCTCTTCCTTTTTTCTCTCTTCCTTTTTTCTCTCTTCCTTTTTTCTCTCTTCCTTTTTTTTCTCTTTCTTTTTTTCTTTTTTTCTCTTCCTTTTTTCTCTTTTTTTCTCTTTCTCCTTTTCTTTTTTTCTCTTTTTCTTTTTTTCTCCTTTTCTTTTTCTTTTTTTCTCCTTTTCTTTTTGTCTCTTTTTCTCTTTTTTTCTCTTTTTCTCTTTTTCTCTTTTTCTTTTTTTCTCTTTTTCTTTTTGTCTCTTTTTCTTTTTGTCTCTTTTTGTCTCTTTTTCTCTTTTTGTCTCTTTTTCTCTTTTCGTCTCTTTTTCTCTTTTCGTCTCTTTTTCTCTTTTCCTTTTTTTCTCTTTTTCTTTTTTTCTCTTCAAAAAAGTTTGAGGGTTTTAGAGGGGGTTTCTATTTACATTTTGATTATGATACAAACTGAACCTTTTGCTCTTTTTTGTAGAGACTCAAAAAAAATTTTTTTTTTATTTCTACCCCCCATCCCCCATCCCCATATGCACATTACCTGGAAACTACCCAGGTTTTCAGATGCCTACTGGGGAGGCCTTCTGCTGGAACTGGCTAAAAACTACCCAATTGGGCAGAGTTCAGCTAGATTATTTGTTTTGTTTTTGTTTGTCTTTTTTCTTTTCCTTTTTTTTTTTTTTTTTCCACCAAATCGTTTTAGAATTATCCAAAACGGTCGTTAGTCATTGTATCTTGTTGAGTTTGATGACAATGAAAAAAGTTGTTTTGTTTTCTGTCTAACCCTGTCTACCTGATGCAGAGAGTCCGTCTCAATTTGAAGGAATTGAATTGTTTTACTTTTAGTCCCCGTTCTTTTGATTTTAATGCTTACTGATTATTTGAAAATGATGTCTGCACTACAAGACCCTTGTAGATGTTGGCATGTCATGAACGTTATTGTTTTGTTGTGCCAGGATGTGGAGTATCCTAACCGGATTAAATTGATGTTTCATAAAATATCAGAAAACAGTTAGAAAAAAAAAAATTTTTTTTTTTTTTTTGCCCTACAAGAACTTTATATTTTAATAAAAAAAGCTTTTTTTCTTGTATTTTTTTTTTTATTATTCTTATTTTAATTTTTTTTGTTTTATTTTTTTTTTTTTTAATTTTTTTTTTTTGTGGTGTTCTGATATGTAGAGACACTAAAATATGCCTCAAAATCACTATTTATGTGTCCTGTTGTCCAAAGGGAAACTAATCTTCCGCACTTTGTGTAAAAAATCCCCCCCCCCCCCCCCCAATGAAATTAATTCTGTCCACTTGGAACACAGTTGTCTATATAACTTTTGCCGTCAAAAAAATGGACATAAATTTTAAGCTTGAAATCGACGCCTGAGAATTTTTTTTTTTTTTTAAATCTGACAAAAATCAGCATACTATTAGATTTCAACAAAATTTTCAATACTCCTTTAATAAAGAATGAATTTTTTTAATTTTTTAATATTTTTTTTTTTTTCCCCCAATTTTCTACTACAAATTTCTGATAACAATTTTCTTTGATTCCAACTTCACCTTTTAATTTTTTTTTTTTTTTTTTTTTTTTCTTCCAATGTCTTTAAAGATGATAAAATATTTTCAAGGGGCAAATTATTCATATCTTGGTTTATAGTTATGTAAATTGGCAACCATTTCAAATCATGGGAGGTTGCAAATTGATACAGATAACACAACACTTATTTGGTTATTGTTGTAAATTCCACTTGCACGTCCCTTCAGCTTTCTGTGGTCGACAGAAAATTTGCCAGGTTTGAGCGATCAATCATAAGATCAATAACATCCTTGAAAACATCCCGATTGTTAGTGTTAAGTGTTTTTTTTTGGGGGGGGGGGGTACAGTACATCAATTCTTAAAAACTTTTCAGTTGTCATCATTGATTTTATTTTTATTTATATATATATATATATATGTATATGAGAGTTTTTTTTTTTTTTTTTTTTTAAACAATTTTAATCAGATATCGATTTGACATTAAAAATTTCGTTCAAAATTGTTCACACCTAGTATAACTTCAAATCTATATTTATGAATTTATAAACCATCCCTTTTTTTTTTTTTTTTTTTTTATGACTCGAGTTGTTATTGATGTAAGATTTGCAGGTGACTTCGTTCGAAGGGTGCAAAAAAGAAAAGAAAAGAAAAACAATCCTCACCTTGCACAGTCGTAATCTCTTCTCTGTCTGTCTATCTGTTCATATCGAACCAAGCCGATACATAAAATTAACATTCTCTACTGTGATTTGGAATCACGACCAAATAATCTGTAGGAGGATCTTTCACCAACTGAGCCAAACTGACAAGTCTTTTACTAAATTATTTATTATACACACAATCCAAAAATTGCAGAAATCATCGGAGTGGAAGTGGAGTTTGCCCCTGCGGCAACCAGACTTTTTCTTTATAAAAGCATTATTATTATTATAATTATTATAATAATAATTTTTTTTTTTTTTTTTTAAATAGTTTTAGAAGTATATCTCTGAAATTTTGAGATGAGGTATTATTATTTGGACTATCCTCATCTTGGTTGTTTTTCATACAATGTTTCAGCTGTTGTACTCTACGGCCTTCATCTGGTGTGGAGAAGTAACAAACCGAACCCTTTATTTAACCGACAGGGGTGTATTGACCTACCTGATGAAGGCCATAGAGTACAATAGCCAAAAGTCGGAATAATGATAGAAATAGTTTTAGAAGTGTTGCAATAAGAATTAAGGTGGAATAAAACTACAAATGAAATGATCATAATAATCGTAAGAGTATTGAATCAGAATATTGGAATTAATATAAATAAATGACAATAAGATGGAGCTATACTCTTCATTAGTGATAATTTATTGACCAACATTTTGTGACATAACTCGACTCTTCGGATACTTATTGAACTGATATGAACCTTAGTGTTATTTTTGAGAAATTTCCAAGACAATTCCAAATATACACTTCTATATCCTGGGCAAAGTCCCCTTTAGCACGGCCCTTAAGAAATACCGTATCCTGAAAAGGAAATAAAAATGGCATAGAAGTCTTTGGTGAGGCATATTGTTATCGAGACAGGGCAGCCAAAATGTGCCATGGAAATTGGAGGACTGTTTTGGATGTGGAAGCAGTACAAAGAGTTTTTACTCGTGACATTCATGGAATGTCAAATCTTTATCATGAATAAATATTAAATAAACTTGGTAAAACTTCGTTGTTGGAGCGTAGAATGAGACGAGACGTTTAGATGGATCAAACAACCAAGGCAAAGAATTTTTTTTATAATTTATAAATTTTCAAACTGTGTAACCGAAAATAGAAATTAAGGTTTAAGTGTAATGAATTACTGGAATAAGTTGCCAGGCTGTTTGAAACAAAGTGTCAATAGGTTTGGTGAATATTGCCATTATTGCATAACTGATAAATTAGAGACAATTCTTCGAACCTTTAAATGAAATTTCCAAGAGGATTTGAGTTGATTGAATTTTATCTTTAAAGAAAAATGGTGTAAAAGAAAAAAAATGTATATATATATATATATATATATATATATATATAAATAAAAAATATATATTATTTGAGATGGCCAGGGAGATATATTAATAAAGCTGGAATAAAACTAGTAATAAAATAATTTAGATTTCTCATTGAATTTTTATTCGTTGAAAAAGCCATTTCTCTCTCTATTTGTAAATTTAATATGAAGGTTCGAATGATTCTACTTGTTATACTAATTCAATCGTCTTGAAATGATCTTTTGCTATGATTTTTCGAGATAATACTGCACATCCATACGTAAAAGTTTAAGATGTAAAAAAAATTATTTTGTTGAATATGAATTCAAAATTTACTGGAAGACATTCAGAAAGCGTACATCTCTGTCAACACCTTACACTAACTAAAAACCAAATGAAGAGGTCATGGGTATAGCTATGATGCAGGGGAAGTAACCGTTTCAGATTCCACTTTTTTTTTCTTTTTCTTTTTTTCTTTTTTTTTTTTTTTTTTTTTGGACTATCGTCTTTGTGCATCAAAAAAATACCTCTTCCAAAAAAAAGAAAAAAATGGTCTGCCTCAAAATTTAATTAATTCTCCCTCCACACATTGATCTCCCTTCCATAAAATGTCATTGAAATTCATTGCGAACTTTTGGAGATATTGTGTGGAAAGACTCCATTGGCAAAGGTTATTGACCTTTTTTTGTCCCGAAAGATTTTTTTTTTTCCCTCCAACCAAGAAATGTATATCGCTCTGCTGAAAATGATGGTTGCGTGACCAAAATGGTGACATAAGCCTAGAACTTTTCCAGAACCTTTTTATTCTTAGATGAAAAAAAGGCTTCAATATTTGTATATATTTTATTATCTAATATTTTTATTTGCTAGAAACAAATCAGAACATTTAATAAAAACAGTTTGCGCGCGAATTCTTTGATTCTTGATTTGTATCGACAGTTTTAATACAAGAGTCATGGTTAAATACAAGAAGCAACAAGATCATTATTACCTGTAATTATTATTCTAATCAATGTATAAATCTTATCCCATTTCATTACCGTGTGTACTTGTGTATAGGTCGAGTTTTGAAGACCGAATTTTTAGGCAAAAAATTACACAAATGACAATTTTGGTTAAGGTTAAAATTCAAACATGATGGGAAAGACAAAGGGCAACCCTGGGCTTTTGGAAATTAAATTTAATGGTTATTGCCCACTAATAATGAACAACAGAATACAAAAAGTCACTATCACAGTCAATAATTGAACAACTGTAGCATTAAAATTTGAAGTCATGTAAAAAAAAAAAATATCAAAGATTAAATATGGTCAGAATAAATTCTATTTATGACATCTTATGAAAACTTCTTAAATGGAGTTTTGAAAAGAGGAAAAATTTAAGTAGAGTATCAATAAACGAGTTAGAATGAGCCCTCCCCCCCAAAGGTCATAGCTCCCCCCACACACAAAAAAAAAAATTTTTTTTAAAGGGATTTAATGGAGTATTAATATGAATTTATGATTTATGACATCTCTGGTGTTTCCCACTGGAAAACATCTGAAATAAAGTTTGTTTTGTTTTTTTTGTTTTTTTTCATTTTCTATAGAGTATTAATAAACCAATCAGAATGATGCCCCCAAAAGGTCAGAGTCCCCCCCCACCAATCATTTTTAAAAAGGATTTTATGGAGTATTGATGTCAATTTTCTGTAGACAAAACAGTATGGCTAGGAGTGTGTGCACCGAGACACACAAACAAACACGCACACAAAATAGGATAAAACCATTCACCATCTGTGGTGGCTAT
Source organism: Thysanoteuthis rhombus (assembly GCA_963457665.1). Lineage (NCBI taxonomy): Eukaryota > Metazoa > Mollusca > Cephalopoda > Oegopsida > Thysanoteuthidae > Thysanoteuthis > Thysanoteuthis major. Next base: position 32,543,454 of record OY735240.1, on the reverse strand, counting down.
GGTGGTTCAATGGTCAGTAATTATCCCTCAGAAACGGGCCAACCTATACACAATGCATAATGATTTTGTGACCAAAGATCAAGGGTTGACTTATACTCAAAGTCAACTTGTACACAAATGTATTCGGTAATGGCTACATACTACTGTGAAAAAGCTTTTTTAAATAATATTTCCCTTTGCTTCTCGTATTTTATAGTGACTGGTCAATGCAAAAAAAAAAAATTGGTTAGCCAATCTCAATTGAAAACTAAATCTTTGTCCTTTCCTTTCAATCTATTTATCCTGTTGTCTTCTATTTTTGCTGTGTACAGGAAAGCCTGGTACCACACGACATACAAGCCAACAATTTATTGTATGCTCAAAGAAAAATTGTTTAGATACTGGCTACTGCATGCTGATTGCCTTGTACAACATGCAGTTCGTGTTGATGTTTCTTTAAAGCAAAATTGAGTTTTTATTGGCTTGGGTGTTAGATTTGCAAAAAAATTTTTAACTTTAAAGTTTTTGCCAACATCTATATGAAATAAGTTGGCAGAAATTTTAATGTTGTAAATTTTTTGGTGTATGTAACACTTGAAATCATCTCATTTTTCTACTGAATGTTAATCAGAAAATGTACGGAACTATCAGATACATTCCAGGTAAATGAGGAATGTGTCTTGTGTGCGGTACCAGACATTCCAACGTTATACTTGATCTTGAACGCTTCCAGCTAACTTTCAATAATCTTTGATTTGGTAAAATAAACACTCGGCAGCTATTAAGAGATCAGATTTGTTCTTTGTGGATACAACAACAAATCAAAAAAAGTCCTCAGTATACTGCAACACACATAAACAGTTTTAATCTTTTATATTAGTCCCCAAGAAAAGCTAATGTCTATAATCATTTATGAAAAAGACCCGGCGTTATTAGAAGTCTCCTCTACAAAAACCTGAACTCATAACCCTCAAGACTAATGATATAAACTTCTCGATTTCGGTCTGGTTGGAACTGACAAAAAATCCCCCATGATGCTTTGCTCAATATTACTGATTTTTTTTTCTTTTCAAACTGGCAAAGCTGCAAAAATATGACAAATGGAGTGATCTGCAAGTTGTACAAGACTTACCATTCAGGATAAAGGTTTGAGATGTTTTGATTCCAACCAAAAACTAACACCACAAATAGAGTTTCTAGTCAGAGAGATTAAAAAAAAAAAAAAGTAAATTTTTTTTTTTCTTCTCCTTTTAGGCTTCCTTACTTGAAAATTATGGCCATTAGCTTTTGTTGGGAATGAACAATCCTCCCAACTTTGTATCTCAACACTTTTCAACAGCGATTTTCAATCATTCTTGGAATAAGTAAATTCTGTAAGTTTTGTGAAATTCTGTACTTTTATGTTTGTCGGAAAATGTAAAACCGAAATAAGCTCCCAAGGATTTTCTGTAAATTAATTGATGTCCTTCATTCAATATTGTTTTGCACATTTGATGCTTTTAGAAGAATTAAAACCGTCGGGAATTAATTTTCTGCATTAAAAATGCATCAAATTTCACATCCAGTGCCATTTTATAAATTTATAAATTTCTTTGTATTGAAAACATGTACTCGTGTGTGTGTATATATATATATACACGTGGTTGTACACACCTTGCATTATGGTGAGGAATATAGGTGTGATTTTTTTTTTTTTTTTTAATTTTTTTTAATTCTGGAAGTCGCTCTCAAATTCAGAAAAAAATTTTTAAAAACATCTTGATTGGCAACAGTTGACTTTATATTATAGGGAAAAAAATTTTATATCTAAATATTGTCAACACTGGACCCACAAATTTAAAAAAAACAATGAAAAAAATCATCTAAATTGGCAACCCTGTATTACACAGATATGTATGTATGTATATATATGTGTGTTTATATATATATTTATATATATATTAAAAAAATATATATATATATATATATATATATATATATATATATATATATATATATATATATATATATATATATATATATGGTGGTGACCTTTTATAAACAATGAGGAAAACATTAGGTGAATAGGTATTTATTCACAGACATTTCATAGGAATAACCCCCACATCATCAGTGAACTTGGAAAAAATGTCTGTGAATAAAGACCTATTTACCCAATAGAAACATCTTTTACTAATCATATATATATATATATATATATATATATATATATATATATATATATATATATATATATATATATATATATATATATATATATATATATATATATATATATATATATATATATATATAAAATGAGCTGCAGAGCTCAATTTGGTACATTCTTTTGGTGGTGGTGTGGGGGAGTTGGTTAGAAGTAAAGGTCTATAGAATCTTGAAAATAAAAATGACTTTCATGTTCAAGTACAATGAAAGAAAATTGAAATATAAACAGTGTAAACAAAAACTATGGAATTCAGAAGAAAATCAATATTGTTGCGATTCTCTCTAAATCATCTTGTTCATCAGCAATGCGGTGTTGAATATATTCTAGTCTTGTGAGGCAGTGCTGGGAGAAATTGGTCCAATTGGCTCAAGGCCAGCCCTATATATATATATATATATATATATATATATATATATATATGTATTAATTATTGCGTCATCCACAGACAACTGTTTCATTGTATTACAACTCATCAGTATGGCTATAGACAATCCATTATCCCATCCAGTACGAGGCAGGATTGAAACCTTCACTTCCAGACCCAGAGGCCTGTATCCTACCGCTGAGCCACAGAACTGGACAGTCAATAAGGCTGAATTTAAGCGATATATTCTATTTTTTTGCTTGAATCCATCCAATAGAGTGTTCTATTCCTATGGAAGAGCATTGCATATATATATATATATATATATATATATATATATATATATATATATATATATATATATATATATATATATATATATATATATATATATATATATATATATATGTTTGTATTATGAATGTGAAGTGATCTGACAGAATGTAGATGAAAATGACAATTGGTTGGTAAAGAGCCTAAGTTTTTCTCTTCACCTTCCAATTGCCATTTTCATATCTCTCTCTCTCTCTATCTATCTATATATATATATATATGAAACTAAAAAGTGTTATTTATTGGTAATTATTAATTTTCCTCTTCTGGGGTCTGTTCCTCAACCTCAGATTAAGGATGTCTGCTTCCGCAGCGGAAGTTGAAAGAAAAAAAACCCGAGTTGTCTTTTAGCAAAATGAAGTGGATTTTGTCCAAAAGAAAATCTTGAGAATGACCCACACTACTTGTTCATTTAATCACTGATTCTAACAAATATTTCATTTAACGTCTTTAGTATTCCACACTCGGAGATAGTCTTCCTCCACACTCCAGTTGTCTTTTTTGTCTCACATAGGGTGATTAATAGTGAAAACCAAATTGATAGAACATTAGTATCCATTTCATACCATTTGACTATACAGTACTAACAGGAACTTATAGAAATTCCATGGTTTGAAAAATACTACATACGATAAAAAAAAAAAAATGGTTTTGATAATGTCAATTTAATACTTGACTCAAATTTTGACCAACAAAAAAAATCCCTGCTAGTGTTTCCAAGTATGGTTTGTTATTTATAGCTAAAACTTTTTAAAAATGGCTAAAATCAGCCAGATTTTTCCATTCCCTGCCAACTCATAAAAGAAAATAACTATTCACTAAGACTCCAGAACAGATTATGAATAAAAGTTGTAAACTTACTTTTATAATACTTTCAAATTCAATCAGCTATCATGGATTTTTATTGGCTAAATTGTAAAAAAAATCTGCATGATTGATCTAGCCAAAAAATGGCTAATTTGTCTTTGCTTTGCTGGCAGCTTTCTTTCTTTTGCTCCCTCTCTTATTAAAGTACCTTATAAACATGACATCATTTATTTGAGGGTAGCTGTTACACTTTGATTATTGTTGTGATGATGATTTGATTGGGTTCCCCTAAATCTGTCAGAGCCGATTTGTTGTATGTTTATGTAATCACCCTTTGTATATAATCATCAACAAGCTGAATCAGTGGAAATTCCACGGGTGTTGACAACAACTAAGATTATCCATTTTCTCACGCCTCTGCTCTTTTCTAAACTTATACATATATCTTCTCATCATCTCCCTTATCCCTTCCAATCTTCATTGCTGGTCCATGATTTTATCTAAATGTTATACTGACATAGATTAGTTTTGTATGCAAAAATTGTCCTACCCCTTCAGTAAACTACCTATCCTTCTTTTCTCCCTTCTTTCTCTCTAAATAAAAAAAGGAATATTTTAATTTATTCAATTTGTAACATAACAAAAAAATGAATGCCCATCATCTGCTTTGTTTAAATTTCTGCTTTCCAAGATCTCTCTCATGATTGGTCAATTGGCCAAAAACTGACCAATGGCAGTGAAACATAGAGATTATAGCAAACATGCAAATAGTGTAGATATCTCAATGGATTTTTTTTCTATTTCTTTTTGTCTTATGGAATTATATTAAAAGCTTTTATCCTTAATCCTTAAAAGGGACGATCAGTTTGTGCAAGTTTTGATAATTTCCACTTGTGATATGCTTTTTTTTCCCATTTCTTCACACTGTCATATATATACGGTGCTACCCAGAAATTCAAGGAGTTTTACCATGAGAAATAATTTTTTTTAATTACTTACCCTAACACCTTTCCAACGTCTTCTTTGAAGTCCTTACAAGGTGCTATTGGGAAGTTCCTGGACTCTGTGCTGTGATTGTACCGTTCAATGGAAAAGCACGTGCAGCTGACACTCATTGTTACCCGACCAACTCAGCCAGTCAGCCTATGGGCTTTGTATTATCTAATCATGTTCTCGTATTACACAAGGTTTTGTGACGTTGTATGAGAATATCTCTGCAATCTGCATCAAATTTTGTGTGAAGCTCTGGAAATATGCTACGGAAACCTAAAAATGCTTTGTCATGCTTTGGGCGAACATTTTTAGGTTGATGACTGATTTTTTGAGTGGCGCACGCATTTCAAGGCTGGTAGAATGTCAGTTCAAGATTATACCAAATATCTGTTATGTCCATCTATCTGTCTGTTATTGCATAACTCAAGGACGGCTAGAGTTATGGCCAACAAAGTTTCTGTGGTTACTAATAGGACTGCAGATCATGTTCCAGAATATTGATTTTTTGGAAATTCCAAATTTTTTGCAGCCTAGTTCAGGAATTTCAATGGCCCCTCATTCAATAATCCGGCAGTTTTTCCAAAATTCTATGCCAAAGTCCATACCATATTCAATTCGTGCGCGCTATTTAAATTCCCTAAACTCTGGGTAGCATCCTGTACATTGTCTTGTGCCAGACTAAGCTAAGCTTAGTGAATATCTCAACATTTCTATTGTATACTTGATCTTTTTTTCGTGAAGGAAGTTCATTTCTTCTGGTGCAGCTACTAATCACTTCAGACAAGCAGCTTCCAAAGATAAAGCCGTGTTTTATTGTTTATAATTTTGAGAAAATCATCAACGTTCAAAGAGTTTCTCTAACAATCAAGCTCATTCTTCTTGCTCTGAAACCATCTTTGAATGTACAATCCATTTTGTACCAGCAATGGCAAAGTTCATCCAGTAAATTATAAGGACGGGCCAAGTTTTTACATAAGTAATGATATGGGTTAAGATTACGTCGCCACTTTCTGGGTACATAGAATCCATGTGTTAAAATGGAGACCCCCCCCCCCTCGCTACAGTTAGTTGAAACTACTGGGGAAAAAAATCCCCTTCTTTACAGACGGATACACCTGAGGCAGGCTGTAGAATGGATTGGCTGCAACATAGTGTAAGCACCAACAATAACAAGAAGAATGAGTCTGTGTGTCGATAAACCCTTTGAAAGTTTCCAAAAATGTTTTCAAAATAAAAGCATCTTCAAAAAAATAAAGCCGTGTTATGTATTTCCTTGAATTCTTTTAGAATTTGTTTTTGGAAAGGAGTCCATCTTTGTTCTGGCCTCCTCGATATATTTGTTCCTTAAAATTGCAAGGGAGAGAACTTATGCGAAGTTACCTCCCTTGAACAACATTTTCAATCTACTAGAATGAATTTAAGAGTCAAGGGGTAACAACATTCCTGGCCACTTGAAGACGAAGGATCTGTAGACGCTGGATTTGAATTTGAAACTCATTATTCTCGGTTATTTCCCTAAGCATACCCTCATGGAGGAGGCTGCACTCGTTTTTACAACTTACGTCCAAAACTATTTTTAGAAATTCCGGTATTGTATGTTAATGTTTAATCATCACAATGTATCTAAATTATTTTTCTTTAAATCATTTTAAATTCAATAAATTCCTTTATATTTTGCTGAGAAAATAAGATGTGCAAAATATTTTTCAAAAACTCAATTGGGTAAAAAAATTATGAATATCCTTAACAGAATGATATACTGAAGATTTCAGTACATTATTTTGATATTCATTTTACGTTCTTGTAAGAATGTGGAAACAAACATGCTATTAGGAAACGTCATTAACTCTTAAATTCATAATCCACCACTAACTACTGGTAATAGACAGTTCATCACTTCACTAAATAACAAGAAAAGTGTTCTGGATTTTTTTCCCCTTCCAAATCACCAGGAGATAATATCAATCAGGAGCTATCTCCCTTGAAATTCACATTTCATTTTCTTTGAATTTAAGAGTTAAATACTACCCTTAGAAAAGTCTGCTGTAGATTCTCCAAACTTTTTCACACAAAGTTGTCTCCCTTGGTCAGCATTTTAATTTACTGAAGTCAAAAATATTAATCAACCATTAAGCAACAGAGGATTTGATCCATCATTCATTATTAAGGTTAAATTGTAAACCTGAGCGTACGTCTCAACCAGATTTTGATTCTGTTGGCTCAGAGATATAGTCTTAATTTTAGATCAATTTTTCTTTGAAATTTGAATTCAATGGGAATACAATTCAAGTAAAATGACCTTTTTTTTTTTTTCATTTTGGTCAGAACTAAATACAGGACTTGGACAAATTTCACCATTATTGGCAACAGAATTCAACGAGTTGGTAATCTTCCAGTTTAGGTCATCGGAAGATACTGATAATTTCAAATATGGTCCAACTATCAGTGAAAAATAATTAGATAGATTGCAAGTATAAATTCATGAAATAAGGGGAAGCTTTTTTCCGTGTCCAGAAGTTCACAGCACCCTCTCACCATTTCAAGTATCATTAGTTTTCACTAGAAACTTTTGCACATACTAAATTTTGTTCATGAACATCACACAAAGCCATTCAGCTATATTTTTTCTCTTCTCCTTCACAGTGCCACAATTGTTTTCTTACACTAGTAAAATTAGACATAATTGTACTTGAATGTCTTGCCTATGTTTTCAAGAGCTTCATACAATCTTAAGAGAAGAATAAATCCACATTTCTCATTAATCAACGAACATGACCACAAATTGCTCAGTTACAATCTCTGGCCTCTCATTATTTTTGACCCACCATAATAAATGAGTTTGACATCTGTCCTTGATGATGAAGCATTGGCAATTATCAATTTGATTTTTGCTTTCAGCTCATTCGTTGCAGCTCTCACCTCATTTTAAGATAATTAATCAACGCAGATTGGAAATAAATTTTTATATACAAGACTGGGGTCGAATGACTAAGGGAAAAGATTGTTATACCCAGTGTGTCATTTCTTCCAATTTTCAAAGCCAGTCATACACTAAAATCCCTAGTTTTATTTTTTTTTTTTAATCTTTTCTTTGTTTGGTGGAAAATGTTCACAAAATCATTATGGTACGTATTGCAGAAGTTTGAATCCAGATATATCCTATACCTAAATGTGTGCTTGTTTCATTGTAAAATTAAAATGAAATAGAATGAAAACGAAGATCTGGAGAAAGGAAGTCTTATAATTTTGACTCAGGCTGGTTGAAAAAAAATTTCAAAGATATAAAAACCAAAAAATAACTTAGAAAATTGAAATGAAGTTAAAAATTAGTCATGAAAATTGATAATGATTTCTAATATTTCTCATTTAATTCTAATCAATGAAGTATCTTAAATTCATACCGTTATGTTGCCCAGATATCAGCGACCGATTCTGATTGGGGGGGGGGGGCTGTACTTTAAAAATAATCATAAGTCAGCATTTCTATTAAAAACGTGAATAGAACAATATACTGACTTTGTTTCTGTTTAATGTACAACAGTGGATGTGAATTTCTATGCTAAGAATGGGAATTTTTTTTTCTTCCATTTTGGACTTTAAAGCCCTCCCCTACAGCTGCTTTTTTTTTTTTTTTTGTACTTTTCCCAACTGACGATAGAAATACATATATATACATATATATATATATATATATATATCAAGAAAGATACACAATCCGACAGAATATTTACAAATACATTCTGAGTAACCTTTTCACCAAATCATACATCCATTTCTTCATTGTCCATGTTCAGAAACAAGTGCAGATGTGGATAATGAATGAAGAAGAATAGTACAGTGAGGATAAAGCAGTTATTTGGGCCGTAACCTGTCCATGGGGCCGTTCAACTCAATGGGAAGAGTAAAGCTACGTTGAAGTAGCTTCCTTTTCAGTCACAGGTTCAATTCCTGCAACAGCCCAGTTTTTTATGCTGCCCAGGCCAAGAGACTTGATCTCCTCGTAACAGGCGGTAATTTCAAATAAAATAATGTGCATATACACATGGTATCAATTTGATATGAAAAATTGAGAACAATATCGAAAATGCTAGTGTAAGCTTGGTGAAATGCATCAAAGTAAAATTTTCGAAATGTAACATTTTTTTCACTGCCACATTGTCAAATTAATACCACCATTTCATCAGATAACCTCACAACAATAATTTTTAACCTTCTGTCGGATCATATACCCATTTAGCATAATTGTTGCGTCAAAAGGAACAATTGATGCAGATATAGACTGAATAAGCACGATGAGAATTTTAAGTTGAAAAAGTTACATAGGCCTTTTTGCATTATCAGCATCTGATGATGTTAATGCCAAATACATTCACCATGTAATAACGGGAATTAATTTCAAATAAGTGTTTCAACATAATATAATGCAATTTATAATCATTTTATCAGATCATATATCCATTTTTAACTGTGTTCATTTTATATATATATATATATAAAAATGAGAGAGAGAGCAAAGATATTTGTATTTTACATAAGAAACACTAATTTCCAATGAATACAGGGGGGGGGAAACAGTCAACACCCACGTACACTGTCCAATCCAGGAATTGAACTCTCAACTTCAAACAAACCAAATGATCTTTCATCAACACTCTTATCCACTAGGCCAGTGGTAACCAACCTCGGTTCATACTAACCAAAAGGCTTTGCAAAAATTTGTGTCAGTTAAGTTCAATAGAGAAGCTTGTCCGAAACTGTTGATATTAGGTAAAGCATTTTTACATAAGACATTTTGGTTTTGACAAATTTCATTTCGTGAACCATGTCAAGCTATTTCTGCTCTCCAAAGATTCAAGAAAAACAAAATTTTTTAATTACAATTGTCATAAAATAATGAAATGAAATTGTTTAAAATATATGCTTGCAAAAAAACACGAAATAAGATAATTGATTTTGTATCAACTTTCATTTATCAATTTACACCAAGCTACTTCATCTAATCAAAAGCTGTTTTTATTGCACTAAACTTGATAATATGTCAAGTTTCTAATAAGATGTGTGCGGCTTGTGTAGTCCTTCAATTATCAGGTTTATTCCAAGTCTCTCGGTAAGTTTTGGGGTTTGCATCAGGTTGGAGACCATTGTACTAGGCTGTCTGATAGGCAGTGATTCATTGGAGCTTACCATATCTTAATATCTGTTCTTCCCTCATTTGTAGCTCCCATATAATATTCAGATCTACACTTAGCCAACTAATTGGATTATTCGAGCATAGCATATGAGATGATTTCTCCAATTTATTCTCAGGGTTGGCCCTTGCTCTCCCCAGATCCCCGGGTAAACTGAAGTGGCATCCTTAAAAGCGTATCATATTTTTTTGTAGTAAGAGAAAATAGGAATAAAAAGTCCTTTATAAGATAAAGAGAAAACATTTCCTGCACAATATCAGATCATTTCATGAATATAAGATACATTATGAACTTCACTCCCACAGCTTAACTATTGTGAGAAAACAATCTCACTTAACTAGCCAAGCCTGTCTGACCTTGTTGTAGGTCATGAGAATTCCCTTTTCCAATTGTTTCTTAGTTTCACCACAAGAAAAAGTATTAAACGTCAGATATTTATGGAAAATCTTACTTCACAGCAGAATTTTTTTTTTTATTTCTACAGTTTTTATTGATCAACCGATTTTTTTCCATTTCTATTCGGAGGATCCAACTGTCTCGGGCACTCCCGACACTTTGGGCAACAGCTCATGTTGGAGGTACCTGGTCGTGCAGAGCCTACTATATTTCCATGTTTCATACAACATGGGGGGGGGGGGTATTTTGAACAATGCTAATCTCCAGGTTATAGGCCTGCTATCTCGACTGATGTCTGGGCATCAGTAATGATAATATTAATAATAAGGAATTAACCCAAAAATATAGTAACCTGCCCCTAAAATTAATTCAGCAGTCACTAGTCCTAATATCTTAAATAACTGAATACTCTTTTTCTGCTTTTTTTAAACTAAAAAAACCTATCAATAAACGGAAAAAAAACAACACTTCACATTTCATAAATCTTATCTGCATATCTTTAAAAAAATAAAAAATTTTTTAAAAAAGCATGAATAATCTCAAAACCTTCAACTTTACATATAAAAAGTAGATGAGAAAAATAAAGAACTTTTTTCTTCTAGAAACACTTCAGTATTTCATCTCCATAATTAATTTCCTTTTGAAAATCTGCATAGATAATCTTAAAACTTGACTTTATGAAACTAAAATAAAAAATTTTTCCTAGAAATATTTCACATATCCCATCAGCAAAATCAATTCAAAATGGCTTCAGGCCAGAATATAAGAAATGGCATTTTTCGAGAAAAAGCGTTCATCCTCCAACAGAGATTATCAAGTGAACTTTCAATCTGGCCTCGGGATAGCGCAGCAAAAAAAAAAAAAGAAAAGTGTTCGTGCGTGTAGAAATGCAAGGAAAAGTAGACGCAGAGGAGTGGAGCTTAAACAATTTAAGCTTTATTTGAGGAGCCATCAAATATGACTAAAAGCCAAATTCAAGAATGCGTAAACAAAGAGGAAGAAAAAAAAAGAAAAAAAAAAAAAGAAGAGGTCGTCTTCTTGTCATTTTTTTTTTTATAAATTGTAATGTTTTTTTTTTTCATAATGGCAGAGCAAACATTATTATTGAAATTTTCATCATTTTATTAATATTTTTTTTTTAATATTTTTTTTTTTAAATTTTCAAGAGATCCACCCGCTTTTCAATCAGAAGCCAACAGACCAACCTGATATAACAGGGTAGCAAGATGCAAGGAACAGGGTGGATGTACCCGCTGCCACCTTGATTTGATTTTTTTTTTTTTTTTTGGAAAACACTGAACAAACGTGCACGTGTGTGTATGATCCAGTGTTTTGTCATCACCTGAGGTTATTCAAGGTCACAGAAGAAAAAAAAAAAAAAAAAAAAAAATAGGAAAAAAAATCCAAATTAAAAAAAAATCACAGCTGGAACATGTGAAATGCATCCACAATCTTCTGAGCACCAAGGAACACTAATGAAATAATTAGTTTGAAAAAAAAAAAAAAAAAAAAAAAAAAAAAGGAAAATTAAAAGAATTAAATTAGAGTCATATCTCAAAAGCTGTGAATTATACTACAAGAGGTGATTGATAAGTTCATGGCCCAAGGTTCAAGGACTGGTTACACAGTTCCAACTAAATTCCCGTACGGTTAGACTCGTCAAATGATGACAGAAAATTCAAAGTTCAAAGATTCATCACCCAAGGAGATCCACAAAACTGTGGTGGCCACACTACAGTTCTCGATACCAACATAGCAAATGATTGCACAATGAGCGATATCATCAATTTTCCAAACTTTAACTAACAAGTTTCCATCTTCTCAAAAAGAAAAAAAAAAAAGAAAGTTTTCAAATTTTCTGAGAAATCATTCAAAGAGCTGAACTGTACATGAATTTAGTTGGAACTGTGTAAGTCATGACCTTGTACCTCGTGCGATGAACTTATCAATCATCCCTTGTATTTGATTGTATAATTCCACCCCCTCAGTTTTATAATTTTCTGGTACAATCATTTTTATTTCACTAATTCAGCAAGAGAAAAAAAAGAAAAAGAAAAAAGAAAAAGAAAAAAGAAAAAAAGAGAGACAGTGAAGAAGAGAAAACAGTTTCATTCGGACAGTCATATCGGATATTTTTCACTTTTTATATATAAACATACGTGAAAGAATGACTGTAAAAAAAAAGGAAAGAAAAAAAAAAAAAAGGAAAGAGAAAAAAAAAGAAAGAAAAAAAAATCTATTCATACATTTACTTCCACACACACACAAATATGTAGACAAACATTATATACATACACACATCAATTTAATTTTTTTTTCGAACATGACCTCATATTTTAAATAAACTTTGTAAATTTTCAACATGAAATCTTCCTGAAGTTTAAGGGAAAGAAAGGAAAAGAAAAAAAAAAAAATTTAAGGGAGTTTTTTCATTTTTTATTAAAAGTAAGAAACTCTGTTATTTCATAAATTTTAGACATATTTAGTTTTGCTGTCAGGGAAAAAAAAAAATTAGTTTTGCTGTCAGGGGAAAAAAAAAATTAGTTTTGCTGTCAGGGGAAAAAAAAAATTAGTTTTGCTGTCAGGGGAAAAAAAAAATTAGTTTTGCTGTCAGGGGAAAAAAAAAATTAGTTTTGCTGTCAGGGGAAAAAAAAAATTAGTTTTGCTGTCAGGGGAAAAAAAAAATTAGTTTTGCTGTCAGGGGAAAAAAAGAAAAAAAAAAAAAACTATAGAAAAGGCATCCTTTGGATATTTTTCATCATAATCTTTACACTACCATCATTAAAAATCTGTTTTATTTATGGGCTCAGGAAAACAGAGAAAAAGAAAAAAAGAAAAGAAAAACTACTATATGTTATTTACACAAAACGTTTCAGCCATTGTACCCTCTTGGCCTTCTACAGGTATTTCCATTTGAAATTCCCAGAATGTTACCAACCACAACAGACAAAAAAAAAAAAAAAAAAAAAAAAAAAAAGAACATGGAGGGTGCAACAGACGAAACGCATAGTAGAATAATGATAATCCTCCATCTTACAAAAAAAGAAAAAAAAAAAAAACAACAAAGTAACATGATGTAAAAAATATGTAAAAAGTTATATTGAAAATATGAGGTCTGACAAAAAAGTCGACTTTTCTGCAAGCACTCTCACATGCGTGCGTGCACGCACACACATACATACACACTAACAGATTTGTTTTCATTCACTTTCCAATAAGGGGGGGGACAGTGTAAAAGAGTTGAGAGAAAAAGAGAGATATTGAGAACAGGGAGACGCCGGGAGGGGGCGGGGCGGAAGGGCAGGGGGGGGGGCATGTGTTCAGTTCACTACGACCAGTGAGTAAAATTCCGCAAACGCAGAAAGTCCACGCATAGAATCCGAACATTGCGGTCTATGACCAGAGACTTGTCACACAGCATTTTTAGACAATCATAAATATATATCGCAAAACTCTTTCAGAAGAACTATCCCGTCCCATGAAGGATGCAACATTTACTAATGGGTTTTGTATTCCAAATGTAACAATTATTATGGGACAGAGATAGTACATTACAGAAACGGGGGAATTGTACAACAATTGAAAGAGGGGGGGTTAATATCAGCTAACATTATTTTCTTATTCTTTAGTGAGAGATACTTTCTCCCTCTTAGTCACCAAGCACATAGAAAGCAGCAAAAAAATTTCGTTACGCTCAACAAAATTAGAGATTTCTGGTGATTGTCACGATGATACAAAACGATAGAAAGAGTAATGGAGAGAAAGAGGGAGAGAGAAGTAAAAAAAAAAAAATTCAACTTTCAGTTATGCAGGTTTACAAAATGGTTAGCTATAAAATGGTTAGTTCCATTCAACTTGAGAGAAAAAAAAAAAAAAAAGAGGCCAAAAAACTAATTTATTTTTTACTATATATTTTAGATAGAGGAAGATTGTTATTTTATATCTTATTATGAGGAAAAAAAACAAAATAGAAAATATATGAATGTGCCTCAAAAATAACAGTACAAAAAAAAAAAAAAAAAATATAATTCATTTTACTTATGAAATGTAAGATTCAAAAAGTGTTTTCCTAAACAAATCAATCGATCAGCTATTAAGGTTATAATGAAAATAAAAGCTTGGTCCTTTGGTATCACGGTTCTTACCATAAACTAATCTAGGTAAGAAAGAAACAATTCAACTTTAAATATACTAATCCTAAGAAATACATCGCAATTAAATGTTTTTTTTAAAATAAATTTGAAAAAATTGGAAAGCCATTTTTCTTGCTCAAGTTAAACAGAAGATGCCATTTTATAGCTAACCATTTTTTAAATCGTATAACCAAAAATATTGTCAATTTTGAGAAGAGACATTATTATTCAAAAGGTTTTTCGGATAGATGAACTCATTCTTTTTGTAATTTTTGTTCTCCAGCCACAATATTTTGGCTGATCCACTCTACAGCCTTCTTCAGGTGTCTATCCATATAAGTGGAAGCCACGACAACTCACCAGGGGATGCGGAAAGGAAATTCTTCGTTCAACAAGGAAAGGACTTAAAAATATCTGCAACCTACATTACAAGCATGGCCACTAACGGGAAGGAACAAATTGTTTGCTACGGTTATTTTACTTGGCACTACCAGGGAAGGAGACTCTTACTATATAGGTAGTGCAACAGAAGAAGGCTGTAGAATGGATCAACCATAACATGGAAACAAAAATATAGAGTTCAATAGTCTGAAAAATCCTCTCAGAGTAATACAGTGGTTTTGTTTTGTATGTCATCAGACATAGAGTTTATAAGGCTAAAAACCTGACAAGGTTTTTGTAGATTTTTTTTAACAAATCCAGATTCTTATCTGAGGCTCCAGATATATGAAGACATTTTCAAGATCTTTTTCTCTAAGAGTTCTACTGTTATATCAATGTATCCAAGTTAGGGATCCTTGGAAATCATCAAATCCAAGCGGTAACATTTATCTATCGAACTTTTTGCCCGGGGGCATTTTTCTGGGCAAATTATGACCCCCCTCCCCACAAAGTGATAATCGATTCAGCGATTTATTAGTCAGTCCACTACTCCTTGATTATAGAAGTATCAGGACGGACAGAAATATATCCCTTAACCCTTTAGTTATGATTGCTAGACATATATATATATCTACCTGAGACATGATTTCAAGCATTAAGTACCTCAATAGGTTAGTCTTGGAAGGGGTAAAAAAAAAAAAAAAATACAAAATTAAAATGTCAGTTTCTATGTACTTATAAGCCATGAGCAAAAATAGATGTTATGTCCTCAAGACTCCTAAGTGGCTCCCATGATTCACAAAGCCATTTCTGGAGAGAAAATGTCATTATTCATAGGTATTTGTTAAAGTGAGTGCAGAAATTTGACTATTGTTGACTGAAAAAGACTGATAAATAGAAATTGGCATTGTATAGAATATGTTATGGCTTATTCATTTTACAAGGTTCATTTGTTCCCCTCAAAACTTCTACATAATGATTAAGGGGGGGGGTGACAGATTTGTGTACAGAATTTATGAAGTCAGGTTTAGACAAGTCTACACACCGATTCATTGGAAGTGTTCATCTCAGTTTTAGCCGTTAATAGTTACATTTCGATTGTTTCAAGCCTTCTTCAGTTACCAGTCATATTTAGTGAGATTTTTTGGAATTTCAAATTGAACCCTTTATACAATCTACGAATGTCACCAAATATGACAAACACTCCAAGAAGACTGAAGTAAACAGCATCCAAAAAACCGTAACTATAACAAAGATGAGAACAGCAATTCGAATAAATCGATGTTTAGAAATAATAATATTCTGAAAATTCAGATACTTTTAAATCTGTCCAAGACGAATTAGTAATGGATAGAGAGAGGAAAAAAAAAAAAAAGTATCCCATCAATTCTCAACCATGTTTCCTATTATGAGACCTACTTTATTCTGTTCAATGTCTGAACAAAGAAACAGAAAGAAACCATAAATGGTTAATCTTTTTTTGGCGAATCAATGAATTTAGTTTTTGGAACTGTCTAATTTTTTTTTGCATCACTTGTCCTGAAATAAATGTTTTTTTTCTTTTTCTAGGCACATTAACATTTATATGGGTCATGTACTCTCAGAATCCAAGTCTACAAAATGCAATAAAAGTTAGGATACAGAAATAATGCTAAGTTTATTTAAAAAAAAAAAAAAAAAAAATTAAAGAAAACTTTAATGAAGATGAAAAACAATAAGTATTATATATATATATATATATATATATATATATATATATATATATATATATATATAATTTGGCCACATGTTCTGGACATGCATTTTAAAATCTTTCAACAAATATATACAAATAATAGTGTACGTGAAGAAAATACAAAGTTGAAGGGAAAAGAGGTTCGGATCATACAATCAATTCTATTAAAATGAAATAAGCCTTCTGACTAAAAAAATTTTGTTTATTGTTTTACAACTTCAAGGAGGATCCAAGGAACATATTTACTGTATATTATAAATCCAAATACTCACATATCACATAACATATCTGAATACTTACATATGTTATCTGATTTTTCTCTCTGCTTCATATTAAAAAATTTGGTGTCTGAAGATCCTTCGATTTCCTCTAATCAACCCAGGAGATTGTTCCCTCTAAGCTGTGCATGTGTGCATGAGCACATGCTTTGCAACCAGCGCACAAAGGAAATTAATGTGCACACAAAAGATTTCAAATTCTGTAGATAACTGAGTTTTCATTGAAAGAATAAAAAAAATAAAAATAGAAAATAAAATAATAGATTCACAATGTCTAATCCTAAAGTGCACACATACTTTTGTCTCTGAAAAAAATTTTGCAGTTTGTTTTTTTTTGCAATCAGAGATTACAAAAGAATAGGGGAAACATTAGCCCAGAAAGCAATGGAGTTGAATATTTTTCAAAATGTATATGCAAGATACGAGTCCAAACAGAAAATAGAACTAGACTGGAAATGGAAAAATAAGTGCAAATAACCAAAGAGAAAAAAATTGTCCTGAAAATATCCTATATTAATTATTCTGGAGACAAATTGTAACAGAAGTTTAAGAAAACGTACAGCATGTGTCGTATAGAAAGATAGCCATTACACATTGTTTTAACTTTTAGTTTCATACAAGAAAATTTTGATGTTAATATATAGGAATAGCTACTAATCAAAAGTTACCTCCCTTTCAACTTTCAGGTAAAATTTTTGATTCCATTTGATATAAAGTAACAAATGTAGTTCCTACTACAGAAGGGATTAGGAGCTGCCCAGAGCAGTTTCCAGTGGTTTATGGTGTTGTGTGTTAAAAGCGGTACTGGATTTTCTTTTATCATTTTATTCTACGGGAATGTTGACCGGAGATCAGGTTTTTAATTTTGAAAGAGAGAATCTAAGAAAATAAGAGGAAAATTGGAAAAATTAGGTAATAGAGTGAAAGAAAACTTTTTTTTGCAGTTATTAAAAAGCTTGTTGATTTTGTCTTTAAAATATTTATTATCATTAGAAAATTTTGTAAAACAGAGTTCGTTAAGGAGGAAAGGTATTGTATAAAGCAGGGGAAAAGAAAAAAAAACTGAGAAAATGGAGGAGGAAAATATGAAAGAAAAAGGACGTGGGGAAAAAAAAAAAAAAAAAAAAAAACGGCAGTGAATTAAAACCCAAGTATGAGACCCAACCAAGTTTCCCCAAACACAGTACACTCATCTTTGTTTTTAGAAATCACAATATTTTCATCTGTGTAATCTGTTCCAGGTGGAAGAGTATATGTCTTTGACATTGGATCATCACAAAACCAAGGGGCCTTACTGATATGTTGTGATATGTAAGTATCCTTATTATAATGGAGGAATATTTTATATATATATATATATATATATATATATATATATATATATATATATATATGCGTGTGTCCCCTCAAGAATTCAGTGCAAGCGAATCAACTCATTCATTGCTTTAGTTCATTGTACATTCTTTAACTATTAATTCTTACATATAATGGTGCAGTTTATACTGAAATTCAGTACAAAGGGGTTTGAACATCCCATCCCTCGGGCGGGTTTTCATTTAGTTCCTATAATTCAATGTTTATTTCCAAGGAAGAACCAATATATACTTTGAGGGGGGGAGATCTATCAAGTAAGGAGTTGTTGGTGTGTGTGCGCGTGCACGCATCTAAAAACGTAACCAAATGAATAGTTCGGTTACAATACAAAAAAAGGGGGTTCAAGATTGGTATATACGTAATAAGATTAGAAGCTAGCCAATAGAGAATTGAATGGTGGAGGAGGAGAAAATTAATTACACTTTTTTTTTAAGAAAATAAAAATAATCTATCCATAACATTTTATCCCTGTTGAGTCTCTGGACCAGGCTGGCTGACACTGGAGCTACGAAGAAAAAGAAGAAAAAAAAAAGAAGCTGTGTCTGATGACTAAAAGGAAGGGACTGCATATGAAGAAGTTTTTGAGTACAATACCATGTCAATGACTCTGTGTGTGTGTGTGTGTGTGTAGGCTTTGTGATCAGTAATTGGTAAGGATTTATTTCCACGTAGATATCAGATCACTCATCAAAACATTGCGGCTTAGAAACAGAAAGACCTGTGGACAAATCCAGATAAAACCTTTTTCGGATTTTAAAAATAAACAAAAAGAAGAGATTCCTATGCATAAAAAATGGAGAGAGAATTATTCTAGAGAGAAATATTTTGGCACGACTTAACATCAAGCTTTTTATTGAAAATGCAAAATACACACACACACGTGTATATAAGCAGTGTGTGTGTGCGCGCATGTGTGCGTAGGTGCATATGTCACCTGTGTGTTCACATGTAACAGGTATGTGTATATTTTGCACTCCTACTGAAACGTTTGATAAAAAGTCGCAGTACCGTTTTTTTTCAAGTTATTTGTGGCAGATTCATTTATAAAATAAAATAAGAAAAACTATTAAAAAAAAAAAAAAAAAAAATCTTATTTTTTACCTACTTCCTTTATTGTTGTAGAAACCAGGTTTTCTTTGGTTATTTTTTTTTTTTTTTATTTCATTTTTATTTTATTTTTTTGTTTCTATCCTCCGATTTTGCAAATAGGAAGGAAGAAGAAGCGTCATGACTTCTTGGATGAGGGAGAAAACATACAGAAACCCTACAACACTGACAAAAATATGATATATATATATATATATATATATATATATACATATATGTATATATCTTAATAAATGGGTTAAAGGGGACAAAGGAAACGTTTGCGTTACTTTTCTTCCTTAAAACAAGGGAAAGTAAGTGTTATATCATTGATCATTATATCAGCTGTGTCGATATTTTACATATATATATATACACACACGCACACACACACAGACATACATATATATATATATACATATACATAGATATATACATATACATATATATATAAGATGCAATCTTCATAGAGAAGAGCATGAACAGATGGGGAGAGGGGTGGTGGTGGTGGTGGTGTTGGTTGTAGCTGTTGGCAACAAATGTTTAATAGTACTTGTTGTAGTGGTGGTGGTGGTGGTGTTGGTGTAGGAGAAGTTGCTTCTTTCCCCACTGCTAGAGTTGTAAGAGAGAGAGAGAGAGGTAGAGACACACAGAGAGAGGGGAGAGCTACTGTGTGCAAGAGTAGACAGTCCCGTCTTGGGGCTGTGATAACTTCTGATTCTCCTTCGCCATCATCAATCGCCTTATTTCAGTTAGTAAATGTTTCAGTGTGTAGTTTTTCTGCCAGCGATTAAGAACATCCATTTTTTTCCGGTCAACCTGAAAATACAAAAAAGTAGGAATTAATTTTTATTTTTTTATTTTTTAAATTCAAGATAAAAAGGTGACAGTATCTAGAAAGTAGTTTGCCATAAAAATTGAAGGAAGAAAAACCAAAGACGAAACAAATATTACACGGTATCCAATCCACTAGAATCATAACTGGAATATGGTCCCATCATGTTCTGCAACCAGTGCACAAAGAAAATGAATGTGTACACAAAAGATCAGTTACCTAAAATAAAGTAGTAATGAAGGAGTTTCGATTTAATTTCAAACTTTGATAATCTGTGCCTAGATGGGTGATATGGTTAATTATTTATTTCGACATTGCATTACATAAAAATAAGAAATACTCCACGTCTTATTCAACAGAATGACAAACTGAATCAAGTAGTTCAAAGTTAAGAACAAAATCTAAACTAAATACATTAGTTTTATTAGCGATGAGAGAAAGGCCGTGCCCAAATTAACTGTCTAGATTCAGTATGCACATTTGTCAGAGGAAAAAAATTTGTGCAAATAGGTTTCAGGAAAATAAATAAATAAAATAAAAAATGACAAAAACAAATTTTGCTAAAAGGAATTACTTGGTTTTATATATAAACTTTCTCAAGTATTTACGACTTTGAAATAAGATGGAGAAATATATTTAGAAAACTATAGTTGTCAGTAACAGTACACTTTGGAATTGAGTAAAAAACAAAAAAAAAACATGTGCACTTACTGGCTCAAGTTAATCACATACACAAGTATACAAATGAAACTTCATGAAGTTGGTTATGTATTTGTATATATTTCTATCTTAATGAAGTAGATTCATAAGCAAAACACTGATTTTTTCCTCGATTTGTTGGGCACAATAAATAGGATTAATTGAAATTAATCAGTATAGAGTAGGTGTTCTCAGCAAGATGGAGGACCCCCCCCCTGGGGGGATCACATTCGCATTAGCAGATTCAAACAGAATAGAATTTTTTTTTTGTCTTTTTTTTTTTTGACATACCTAATACAGAATGCACCTTTTGAGTCTAACAATCTCGGGGGGGGGGGGGGGGGCATTCTGAAATATGGTGAAATGGGTGCCTATGTAAAAAGAGGTTGAGAATCACCGGTTTAGAGAATCTGTTCTTCTGAATAATTTTCACTAGATTTTTTGTTTTTTTTTTCTTGCAACCCTGAAGTTGCCTGCTCATGGGTTGCCATGGCAAAAATTGGTAAAGCATCATCCCTGTCAGACTGGTCCCCAAGAATATAGGGTAGAAGTCCAAATTTAATCAGAGGCTACTTATTTATGACCCATGATACTTGTTTAACAGTTGTAGAATGTAACATGACCATAGCATTGAGAAGAATAAATTAAAAAAAGGATAATTTTTTTCAGAAAGCAACAATAAAGATGACCAGAAAAACTAGTCAAAATTAATAATGAAAACGTTCCATCAATAATTAGGGAACCACAGGTCTACCCTAACAGGAGAAACCATTTCATAAACTTACTTGGCCATTTGAGTCATTGACACCATTAAGCTTAATTCTGGTAAGAAATCTGACACATGGACATTCTTCTGGATATTTTTTACCACACACTATCTTCAGAGTATATATCCTACCCTCATAGGGAGTCTGGAAGAAAAATAAATGAATGAATAAAAAACAATACAGACACTTTTTATAGTTTTAAAAGGAATTCAACAATAGAATGTTTACAAAAAGAAATATTTAAAGAAAGGGGGGGAAAAAGGGGGGGGAAGAAAGGGGGGAAATGGGGGGAAGGGGGAGAAAGGGGGAAAAGGGGAGAAAAAAAAGAGGGGGGAGGAAAAAAAGAGGGGGAGAAAAAAAACCGAGGGGGGAAAAAAAAAAGGAAAAAAAGAAAAGAAAAAGGTGAAAAAGAAAAAGAAAAAAAAAGGGGAAAAGAGAAAAAATTTTTTTTTAAAAATGAAGCATTAATATTCCATGAGATTCCAGACCGAGATAAATTTATGTAGATCCAAATGACTTTCATAAAGAAAGATGAATCTGTATTATTAAAGTGTGTAACCACATCTACATCTATTCTTCAGGTCATGCTGTAAAGAGAGTGGAAAAAGAGAGATGGAGACATGAAAGGGGTCAGTGCTGTACACTGTAACCTCTGACACAACCATCCACTGTTTCAAAAAAAAAAAAAAAAAAGTTGAAAAAAAAGTAAAAAAAAAGTAAAAAAAAAGTAAAAAAAAAAAAAAAAGTAAAAAAAAAGTCAACTGTTGAATTTAAAAGTAAAAATGGAAGCAAATTAAGGAAGGGTGGAGGAAGAGAGGGAAGGTTGGGAAAACAATTTACACTGAAAACTAAAGGAGAAAAAAAATGAAATTTTCAAAAATGGTGAAGGATACAGGCCTTCAGGAGACAACCCCTAATGGAGTACTGAGGCTGGTGATGAAGTCCCAGTTTCTGTTGCAAGCATCGGCTTAGTGATTCTTGCAAGGCTGGCAGAGACCAGGACTTGATTCTTGCCAGTTTTCATGACCACACCCTTGGTAGGATGCATGGCCACCAAAGGGTACCTCCTACCTATTCAAACATCTCTAAGTGTACTCAGCTGCTGAGTGCACTTATGAAAAGTTTTCAACACTCCGCATATACCGGGAATTGAACCAGGGATCTTCAGATGTGCTAATCAGCAGTACCTGAGCAAACAATGAAAAATAGTAATGAAGAAAGAAATGATTATATCGTAGAAAATAATGATAGATAAGAAGACACGGATGTAGAGTTAAATATTATTTCAACCCTGGAATAACCACAGGTAGAGATGGTTCTGTAGAAAAACACAGAACATTTTGATGATAATAAACAAGACCAGCCTTATTTCAGTGGGGAATTTCAGGGAGGTGTGGCTATTAAATAACGAGACTGGGCTGATGCGAGTCAAACCACAACATACGTGTGCAAACCACATGGTGTGCGTTGACTAATGGGCAAGAATAAATAATCCTTGAAAGTTTCAATCCGCTCGCATTCTCAATTTGCTGTTATGCATTGCAAGAAGTAGACACGTTTTTTTGACGTGTCATAAAAAATGATCAGTACACATACAGTGAAACAGATGTGGTCATAAATTGCTGAAGTTGAATCGTGAAATTCTTGAAATCAAAGTTAAAAGTTGCTCAGTATTAGATAAAATCCTTTTTGAATGATGAATGGCAGAAAAGAAAAAAAAAAAAAAAAAATCTCTTCAATGCTGTTTAATTAGATGCAAACTCTGGTAGTTGTAAACAAAAAAATATAAATAAATAAATACCGATACAAAATACAAGGTGCCAACCTAAAGTTGATGGAACTCGGTGTGAAAATTCTTCCCCAAAGAAAGAAAGGAAAAAAAAAAAAAAAAAAAAAATTTTTTTTTTTTTCCCCATTCTTTGTGGAGTGATTTTGAGAGATGCATGAAATGTCCGATGAGACAGAAAATGCTCGGTAAATTGACAAACGAAGGTTGATAAATCTATTCAGACTCTTCTAACTTTTGGGTATCACCTTTTATATCAGGAAAATAGAGCCCGAACTCAATGAATAGAAATGGTATGAAAACAAAATTCCATTTTCACTTGGAATGAGTAAAACAATTCATTATATGATAAAACAATAGTAATTGTTTGGTATCAGTGTGTTTACACAGTGGTTTGAAAGGTTAACTTGAGTTCTTGTATTCGTTTCAGGTAATAAACAAAATCAACAATAGCAGCATTTTCACTTCACACTAATACTTCTGGGAGAGGCATGAAACCAGGTTTCCCCCTCAGGGCAAACTGGACTCAGAGAAGGACCACCCAGAATTCCATAACTAGGATTGGATTCCACAATTATCATCCAGCCATGGGTAAAGAAAAAACAGAAAAAGAAATTGGGGTGGGCAGGGCTTTCAATCCAACCCCGTGAACGAAAAGAAAAAAGTTTTTCTAAATAAAAAATAAAAAAAACTATCCACTGGAGGGCGAAAGAAAAAAAATAAGTTTTAACAAATGAACAATCTTGGCTTCAATCCATCAACAAAATCAAATACACTTTGGGCCTGATAGAATGTGGCTTGATATGATATAGTTTAAGCATGAACCCCTATTTTAAAAACATTAAATTGGGCTCTCAAAACAGATGAATACAACAGAAAGACTCCTATTGAATCAGGTTACACCAACTGTAAAAAGGACATGAATTCGATAAAAAATTCTGAAAGGTCAAATGAAACTCATCACCAAATTCTCTTTCATCTGTTGCTAAAAAGAAAGAGATTACACCTACTCTAGACACTCACTACATATGCATCCAAGTTATGACAAAAAGTAACTTTCTGGTAAGGTAGCACAATTTTTTCGATACTTTTTTTTTTTTTAAAATTACATTTCTCTCTTCCTGCTGATTTAGCCTTATCACATCCCCAAGGATTTCTCTTTACTTCTGCACAAATTACAAGGCAGCCCTCTTGATTGAAGAAGTTGGGAAGTCAGGGCTTGGATCAAGGTTGGTAAAAATGGAAAATTCATCATGTGGACTCACTTTTAACCTGATAGGAAATTACTACAGTGTTTCAAGATATTATTCAACCAACAACTTATTGACTGTAATCTTGAGAAATTTCACGTAACATCAGCAAAGATAAATTCGTGACTATTTAGAATGACCTTATATCAAGAATAAACCATTTGTTTTGGTTAGTTTGATATTTTTAGATCTTTAAAATAGTTATTCGCAAAACAAAATACTTCATGGAAGAATAACAGATAAAAATGTATTCTGTATATCTTAAAGATAAATTTTTTTTTTCTGTGACCTTTATCATCCACCCTCCCCCTCAAGGGCAACAAAATTTTGTGTACTCAGTAACTTTTGAAGCCTGTAATTTATCCGTCTCTTCATGTGTGATAAGACGAATGCGGGATTCGAGTACGCTGTCATTCGACAATTTCAGTTGCCAGCAATAGCAGAACTAACTGTTACGCAAACAAAGACGCCTACAGATCTTTACGGGTTTATTATCTCAAAAGCAAACTTGACACAAGTTACCCAAAAGCTGATGTTGATCCGAGTGCCACAGTAACCTAAAAAAAAATGTTGGTGAGGAAATTGATAAGAGTTAAGATTATCAGAGAAGTGAAAAAAAAATTCAACTTAATGATAAATAAAAACTATTTCAATGAATCCCTTGCAACTTGTATCTATCTGTCCCTCGTACTAAAAAGTTAAGAGAAATTTTTCATATACATTAGATACATCAAGGAGTCTGTGGCCTAATGATACAACAAATACATTTTTCAACCATCTCTTCCCTTGTTAATGCACTTAGACCAATACTTCAATAATATAGATTGAAAATAAAACAGCAAAAATTTCAGATCAAACTCCAGCTAATAATTGTCAGACTACAGACAACGATCCAGCTTTGTATAATAGATAGTGATAAATGATGATCTATAGTGGCTTTTTATCATATCCGAATCAATTATCTCAAAAGCTATTGATAATGTGTATGTATATAGATGTATCAAAACAAGAAAAAAATCACAGCTCGGATTTTAGTAATAATGTGTGGTCATACATTAAAGAAAGAGGGGGCAAAAAAAAAAAAAACCCAACCAAAACAACAAAAAACAACCACCTTAGGATTTGTCATTTATATATATCATGAAAAAATTTTTCTTCGATTAAAATTTTTTTTTCATAATTACAGGTATACCTTGATTAGTGCGGTTAATTTCTTCCACAACCCTCAATACCATACTCATCAATACCTGAATTATCCAAGCTATTCCTAGATGTATTGAATACCGTTTATTAAATATTCAATAAACTGCATTTGATGGCATGTATTCTGCACTCTTTTTTCGGCTACTCAAGTTGTATATATGCATGCGACATGACTTGAAAGGGTGTTCACTTCCATAACATAACCAGTAACCTATTAAATACTCTCGTCCATAAACTATCATTCGAACAATACAATCCTGCACAAAACTCAGCCCTTTCAGATGACGATGTTTTAGGGAGCTCTGACCGGATAGATAGCCCAGTAGTTCATTCTCAGGAAAATAAGAGAATGTTGAAATAATTTTCCAGGACAGCACAAGATTTTCCAGGACATTTTCATTCTCCACATGTTTTCCAGGACTGGAATATTGGTCCACTATTCAGGGTTTTCCACGACCAGGGATCAAGAGAAGCAAGAAAAGAGGAGAAAGGGTCATAACTCAATACCGTTTTTGAACTGATTTGAGCAGAAACGTGTTTTTGTTTTTTTTTTTTCTTTTAAAATAAAAATGTAGATTTTCATCGGCTCAATTTGGAAAAAAAGTCAGCCAGATGTAGCCAAAAACTGGCTAATGCTAATTTTCGGTTATATCTGGGCAGCTTCCGAATCTCTCTTGTTAAGCATCTCAACTTTGCCATTTTCCTTCACTGTGTCTCTTGTCAATTGAAGAAGAAAAACTTATTTATACAAGAAAAACACTCTACAAAGTATTTTTCCTTTCAACTCCAAAATATCAACAGTAGAAATCTTTGATGTTGTTGAACAAATTAAAAATGAAGTCCTCACTTTTTCTTCTATTTGTAGATCTAAAAACGTAACAATTTTTTGATTTGCCCCTGGGCAGAAATTCCCATCCTTTTTCACCCCATTACCCCAGACAACTTTTCAAAAGTAAATTTACAC
Organism: Thysanoteuthis rhombus; assembly: GCA_963457665.1. Classification (NCBI taxonomy): domain Eukaryota; kingdom Metazoa; phylum Mollusca; class Cephalopoda; order Oegopsida; family Thysanoteuthidae; genus Thysanoteuthis; species Thysanoteuthis major. Next base: position 32,516,693 of record OY735240.1, on the reverse strand, counting down.
CTTTTGTTCGGTAATTTAGAGTTTACACATCCGACAAAGCAACCAACAATAGGGAAATATTGAGATACAGTTTTCACCATCATTATTATTTAGAATTAAAAAAAGAAGTAATAATAGCACAAAGATATTGGATTCATTTTTACTCCCCCCCCCCCAATTATGATTTGGGGGGGGGGGGGGAAGTACAAATCCAGAATCAGCTGATTTGCCCACAGGTTAGGGACCCCTGCCGTAATGCTTTTGATTAGTTTGATTGAACTTGTACAATTTTACATTTTTTAAGCTATGGCACTTTTGTATACTATTTCGTAAATTTTTCTACCAATAAAATCACTCGTTACTCAAGAACTTTTTCACCCATTATGTCATATAGTAACTATTTTGTATTTGATATAAAAAAAAGGGATTTAAAAACAAGTACAAGTGAAATTAAACAGTTGCATACCCTAGAGTGAAGCAAGGAAGAAAGAAAGAAAAAAAAACCTTAAAATTTTAGGCAAGCTAAAGATGTTTTTAGGTGAATTAAATTTAGCCATTGTTTGCAACTGATGCAAAATGATACATCATTTCAATTTTTTGTAAACAAAAAATGTCTGAAAGTCCATGCCAAGTTTTACATTATAGTTACATTGTAAATAGACCCTCCCCCCGCAAATAAATTGTGAAATAAAATACTTAAAGACGTATTAAAAATACATGTCCTGTCTGGATTTGGCGAGGATTGATAGACATTGCGGCCTTGGAGTTTGCTTGTGTACCCACACAAACAATATCCATCTGCTTATTCTCCCCTACATACTTTGCACTTCATCAGGAAGCTTCGGATATTTTCCAGTGAAAATTTGCACTGGTCAGAAACTTGTAACTTTCTAAATCAAAGGAACCCTGTAAGATAATATCCATCGAGCAATATATAGAAAAAATTTTTTTTAAATTGGCTCACTAGTAAACTCAACTTCAATTGTACTGTCCCACATTAGTCATATCCAAAACCACCATGAGTCTTACCCAACTGATACTTGATACCACATGACCCAAACAAATGTTGCCTTTTCAACTATCCTTATTTATGATATATAAAAGGTATCTCATAATAAAACAGCTGGAGGTTTTGCTCTGAAAGGCGCATTCATACAACTCTTGAAGGATCGTAACAGCATTAACAATCACGCACATGGTCTTTTCAGATTTTTCTGACATTGCTTGGCAGTATTCAGGTAGATACATAAAAAAAAAAAAACACTGCAACGGTGATTAGACTGGTCTGTTGTGGGTAGCAAGGATTAAAAATGTCATCAGAATGAAGACAAATGGAAATGAAGCAGTATTTTAATTGAGTTTGATTAATTTCTTTCAATTCACTTGTATCAAGATGATTTTATTTGGTACTTTTATGGATGGTTCAGTACATTTGGTTCAAGGTTTCGGCACATTTACTAAAATTCTCTGGGGCAGGCCGGTTGAAGAGCACATTGAAAATGTTCTCTTGGATTTGGCCTATCAGCATCATTCTTGATACGGATCATTGGTATTCAATTTCTCCAAAACTTTGACAAAAAAATATTGAGAAACATCCTTTGCTAGATTAAAAACTAAATTGATTTTGTGAAGGAAACTTCCAGTGAGAAATCAATTGATAAGAAATTTCAATGTGGCATACACTATAAAACTTAAATGCCATTACTACAGGATCACGTGACTGAGTGGAAGATGATTTTAGGTAGGAAACATTACCAAGGAAAATCAATTCTAAACCATAACATTCAAACACCATTATTGACAGATCACATGACCATCAAGTGAATCATCATCAGACACCTTTCTACCAAGTTTCAAGTAAATCTGACTCAAAACAGCAGAGAAACAATATAGGGACGGACAAGCAGAGACAGCGTTCTCTCCAATACTGCCGACAATTTGTTCTGAAATTTGTCAGCACTGTTCTTAATCTTATTGTCAAACTATAGTCGAAGTTGGAATCGACCATGTTTACCCTTCGTAACAAAAACAATCCTTACCTAATCTAGGGTACTAAACTCTTCACCGTTCGCCTATCCAGTCACATTAAACCAAACCATACCAAATTACCATTTCCCTGCTGGGATCTGCCAACTGATCTAAACTGACAAGACTTATATATCTATGAATTAAACCATTACATATACAATGCAAGAGTGGTAGGAATCATATTCAGTTGGAATTGAAGTAAGAGTGAAGTTTGACCCAAAAGCAACCAGGCTTGTTATGATTTAAAGTTTGTTTTTTTTTCCCAATATTCAGCTTATACCTAGTTTTCATTTGTTTATACAGTAATCAATAGCATATGAAATAAAAACCTGCACAAATCAAAACCACACTAATCAAGGCATTTCTGTACCAACAGTTTATTGATTTGGTGTTGTTTAAAAGAAAAGTGGGTTTTAATACGAGACCCCCTTTACTATAAAACAAGGGGTTGAATAATTCAACAAGCAATTCTTTGCATCGTTCATTTCCATCCTGAAATGAAAGCAGTGGATTCTGGGAAGTAGCTGACCACTCAGAATAATGTCGATAGTGATACGTTTGGTAATTACATTTATAAACTATAAAAATGTCTTTATTTTGGTAGCTCTTCCTCATCAACAAAACAATTACTTGCGATTAAAAAAATATGTCCTCGACAATGGATTATTCTGAGCATTACTTTTACAAGCAGCAGGCTGCGGTATAATTATACTTCTATTTTAACACCCCCAGCACCAATATGTAGAAATTAGCCCAAATATGAGTAGGCCAAGAATAGAACAATAGGGATTCTCTAGAGACTAAGTAGCATTGCTGGAAAACAGGTATTTGTCACAACAGTGTGTGGAGGACGAAATGAAGACAAGGCGCGATTTTCAAAGGGCAACCTTAATCAAAATTGTTTGGCATGAAAAGTGTTAATATGCTCAACATACAAGTAGACATTGATTATTTTCTGCAAATAATTCTCACTTGATACGTTTATTTAATGAGGGGTTAGGTCAAAAAGAATCTATACTCAATTCTATTCCAATGCTGTGCCATAGATATTTACATGAACTACAAATTGCTTATCGATTGGCAAAACGAACGAGTTTTTAGACGTGTGCACATCTCAACTAGACACTTTTCTGTCAGTTGGTTTCATTTTATACAAACAGAACGAAGAGGAAGTGAGAATGTGTGATGTCATTAAAAGAAAATCTATTCTGATCAATATCAAGTTCATTGTTTTTTGTTTCCACAGTGTTGCAAAGTATCATTATTAATAGCTAAAACTTCAAAATGGCTAAACTTTTCAATTTCCAGCTAACTTTATGGCTAAAAAAGTTTTACATACTCATTTAAAGCCCACTCATCAAATGAAATAACCATACACCATGACTTAAATCATTGGTAAAAACTGTTCATTATAATTTACAACTTACTGTTTTTTTGTTTTCAAATAACCAGATTTTCAGGTAAGTCATCTTCACTTTCCTTTTCTTCCTACTACTACTACCACCACAACTAGTAATGCCACTACTACTTTGTTTAGAATCTTCTTGAAATTGGAAATCATGGATATGGACATAAGGATGGTGGACACATATTTGTTAAAAGCAATTTAACTACATGAATGCTTCCAATGTGAATGTACAACTGTCATTTACCTCAGCCAACAAAGTTGGAGAGATATATGTATTACCCCATAAGTCTCCACACAATATCTCCAGAAGATCTCAAAGAATTTCAATGAATTACAACAGTATGAACCATGGGCTCCATGAATTTCAATTGAGCTAGTGTACAGCATTTGCATAGGTGGGCACTCTGATTGCTTTCTAGTTTATCTGTGCTCCAGTTTAAAGATGTTATTTTGTTTTTTTTATAACAGCTTCAAGTATAGAGACAAATCATTTTTGCAGTGATATAAGTAAGTGATAATGCATGGGACTGAAGGCTGAAAGGACACCACAGTCAGTAATTGAACAACCATAGCGTGAAAATTTGAAGTCAGAAAAAAATCCCATTAAAGAATAAATGCGGTCAGAATAAATTCTATTTATGACATCATTGGTGTTTTCCGCTGGAAAATATCAAGATTCTGGAGACTCTAGATGTTATTAATGAACTTACACCCATCAAAATGAAGCACCAAAAAATATTCAGAGGAGGGTTCAATCGAGTACAACCAATTTTCAAGTCTAATGATAAAACAGTATGGCCAGGAGCATTAGAACACATTAACATATGCATATATAAAAAGGGATAGAAAAATCATTTGCCACCTCTGGTGGCTATGATTGTTCAACACTTTCCTAAAAATAAAGACGGTATCCCCCAGTTCAACACTACAATAAAAACTTTCATGTGCCAAAAGTAAAGAAGCCATGTGATTAATTTACATAAGGAAAACTTTTCGAGTAGACCCAACAATGGTGATGAGTATGTTAGGCTGAGTTATCAGTGGTTGGAGTGGTTGGAGTGGTGAGAGTAACAGGTAACTAGGGTGTAGAAGAGAGAGAGAGAGAGGAAAAGGGTCTGCATAGCTTCTGTAACTGTTCACTTCAGAAGGAATGCTGAACTCTATTTTCCCTTTTCGTAGAAGGAAAAAAAAAAAAAAAATGGTGTCAAGTGCACTTTTAGAAAAGAGTTTGCCTGCAATTCAATTTTCAAACTTTGTTAGTAGACACAAGGCCATGATTCCAGATGTATTCCTTGTAAACAGTTACTTGGTAAAGGAGAGTTGTATTATTGGTTAAGGGCCGTGAGAGCAGCGCTCACTCTAAAGCGAAAAGTCTGTATATGCTAACAAGAATACATAGGATAATTGAATATTTTTAAAATAAAAAATCAAGTTATGTTTCAATTCCATGTACTCAATGCAGAATGAGAGATGTAGAATCCAATATGCAAAAGAGACGTAGAAAGTTACTTACTCTAGGTGGGCCTACTATAGTAGCCATCCAATTAGAAAAACTAAGATCGTCGTCCTTCTCCAAACCCCAACTGATGCCATCACCTCCGCCTGATTGGCCTTCTTCATATTCATCAAGTAGCCGGAAATTTCTAGGAACTGAAATAAGATAATACAAGATTAGTCACAATGAACAGATTTAGAAATCCTAATCTTTTCCCTTTCAAGTAAATACTTGCACAAAGACCCAAACACTGAACAAGCAAGGTTCATTTTACTCATATCCAGTGAATACTTGCACAAATTGGGACTCGCTAGAAAGTATTTGGAAGGAAAAAAAAAAAAAAAAAAAAAGAATCTTACAGAAAACGAAAAAGAATTAATGTACAAACATGACTGTTTGTACAAACTCAAGAAATACTTTTTCACTTGAGTTTCAACTCGAGTGCAGAAGGATATTCTGTGAATAGTACCTTTTTGTATTTTCAAAGGGGAAGAAAAAAAAGTTTGGATTTTTATGAAAATGTTTTTTTTAAAAATCTAGGATGGTCCTTTTTTTTTCTCCTTTGACCCATATTCATGAAAGAAGAGGAAAAAAAAAAAAAAAAAGCAAGCAACAATCTAATTCACAAACTGCAAGCATCAGGAATTTTATTGAATTCGTACGTGTGTATGTGATAGAGGTAAAGAAGGACAATTAAGCTATCATGTTTTCTTTGCTAAAAATAAGACTTGTAATGAAGAAATATCAACGTATGTATTACAGCAGATCAAATCAAGAAGAAAAAAAAATCAACATATTAAGAAAGGTTCTCATTAATATCAACCTTACTAGAGGGGGAAAAAAAAAAAAAAAAAAAAAAAAGGACCTTTGCCCAACTTGAGCAATTCTGACATGGTCTGAACTTGGTATCATCCTTGAAACTTTTTTTTTTTTTTTTTAAACAAGCCCACAGTTTTTTTGTTTTTTTTTCAATGATTTGGTAAATTTTCTTAATGGTAAAAATAATTTGCAATCACAACAACATAATTTGGGAGTCTGATCCAACAACAACCAAAAAATAGTCCATCTGTTACTGGAGGATCTTCAAGAATTAACAATACTCACAATATACATTGTAACTCAACGTACAGAGGGAGCCACTAATTGTAAATCACAAATGATCTCTTGGGTCCAAAACTTTTTAAAATTAATTAAACAATTTTCATAATTATTTTTTTCACCCCCCAACTAAGCAAAATTGTTCATACTAATAAATGAAAATTGGAACAATTTTTATATCCTTCGCTTATTGTTATCAGTCAGTTATTGTTATCTCAAAGATTAAAGGGAACAAAAGAAAAAAAGAAAAAAAAAGAAGTAGAAAACCCTTTGTAGCAAGCAGTTTCCTTTATACTTAAAAGCCAAATTAGATTTGCATCTAGTGTTACAGTCTTGTCAGGAACTTTATTCACACACATGTGTATGTGATAGAGGCCCAAGAGAACGGTTAATTGAGCCAAAATAGTTTTGTTTTTTGTAGAATAAAGAAAAGAATAAACAGATAAAGACTTTCCCCTCTTGCAATTTATCTTCAAAGTAAACCATCTGTTGTTTATTTCATTTTTGAGGATTTCAAGAATTAAGTTTGTTTTTTGCCAATTTTTTTTCCCTCAAGACACAAAGGACAGTTTTCAAACGAGACTCAAAACCCTTAAAATGTTCAAATAAACATGCAAAAAAAATTTCTAATACAAAATAATAGTAGCTGCTTTGCTTTATACCATTTTGGATAGCAGGAGAAAACTGTACGCAAAGTGGTGCAAAGCAAACTTACAAAACGTCAGCATATCTGTATTGGGAAAGCCCAATACTTGAAGGTTTTTCTCTAAATCAAGTCAACTTGGTTTTCCTTCCATAACAAGATCCTCTCACCAAAGATCGACGAATCATACACTTAAAATGACGACGTCCATTAAACTTCATGGAGAGTCTGTTTAGTTACTTGATGTCAAACAACAACAACAAAAATGACAGGGTCAGATATCTTCAACATGCTTTCACATATGCTATAATTCTTCTCAATCCTAACCGTTCAGAGTAGAAACTGGAAATTCTGCACACGAACAACCCTCAATAAATGGGGAAAACATTTTTATAAAATTCAGCCAAGTGGCTGAAATAGTTATATTCTGAGTGCACTTCAACACTGAAGCATCTATTTTGTCAAAGTTTGTTTTCCTATAAACTTTTTAAAAAAGTGTAAATATGGTGTTCATTTGTAAAAGAAAAAAAAAAAAAAATTAAGTCTATCTGAAATCTGTGATTATCCCAAATGCAGCTATGAATCGTTCAAGGTCATTACCATCGGTGTGGCAAATGGCAATGACACGCACAGCCATTACTTCCTAATCGTAATTCAGTACATCTATTTTTTTTCCAGTTCTGCTACTTATGTGGTGAGCTCTTCGTTGTTCAAAGATTGATTAAGTCTCTGCAAAGCGGAGTGTCAGCTCATTGTGTTTATCCAAATAACTGTAACCCATTCACATATAAACTAATCATAAACGACAACAAAAGATTATTTGGAGACGGAAATGGGCCAAAAGTACGACAGAGATAGTAGTTGGGTCCTCTCTAAACACTATACCATCTCTTTTATTCATCATCTTTGGCAATACAATACATGGTGGAAAAAAGAAAAAAAAAAAAAAAAAAAATTATATATATATATATATATATATATATATATATATATATATATATATATTATTATTCAGGGTTGAGCACTCTTCAAGTGAGGTAACTCATCTACTGTAAGCTTATGCAATGCTCATCCACAGGAATAGAGCACTATTGTGGATGGGGAATTTCTGCGTAAATAAATATATCGCTTACTGACCATCCAATTCCATAGCCCAGTGGTAGGATATCGGCCTCCAGGTCTGAAGCGAAGGTTTCAATCCTACCTTGCGGTACTGGATGGACTAATAGAAAGTCTATAGCCACACTGAAGAGATGAAATTCATCGAAACAGCTGTCTGTGGATGACAATATATATATATATATATACATACATACATACACACACACACACAGATATATATATGTATATATATATATATAGAGAGAGAGATAGATATTGAATATAAAAGGCCTAGTCACTTTCTTTGTTGGTTTTCTGTCATATTAAAGCAAACAGAAAGAGGGGTAGGAAGTACTGCAAACACACCAACACAAAATAGTACACTGATCTCTGCACATGTTCGCTGGAATATTTAACTACTTCTACTATTATTGCTGATGTCCACTCAGATAGTGTAATGGTTAGCAAGTCTGCCTCACATGCAGAAGGTTCCTGGATTGATCCCCAGTATACATGATGTGGAAAACTCTTAATTAAGACAGATTTAAACATGGCATATTATCCATCTGGGATTATTTACGTAACTGCTTGTGTTACCGGTAATATCATGGGGAGGGTGTATTGAACAAGTACATCAAAACTTTTTATTCACTCTAATAATTACAAATAGTGACACAGAAAATTTTAGTCTGAGTGAGAACCTCCCTCCTGCAAATGATAATAACCTTCGTTGTATTCCAACAACTTCATTTAGATCTGGCAAGGTTTCAGTTTTTTCTCATCACAATCTACCAACGTTACTGATACACCACAATTCAACTTAGCTTCAGTCATTTTCTGCACTAAATGACTTAATTACCTGTGGTATATGCAGTAAAAAGAAATAATCTAATGATTAGACTTTGAATTTTTCAATTTCAGATCTAAAATTTTCTGTCTGCTGTGCATTGAGATTCAGGAAAAAAAGCAATTGTTAGGAGCTTATCCAAGCATTGCTAACAAATTAGGGCAATTATAAGTATAATAACCTAAAGGCATCCAACACGATTTTTTAATATATAATCATATAGCATTCACTTCACACAAATGCCTGTAAGAGTGGAACAAATTCACCTCTCCCTCAAGCAATGGGTCAATCGCAGGGAGGTTGGTGCTCTCTAACCCTATAAGGCAGTCCTTCTTGGGCATCGGGCTAGCACCCATGCCCGTGAAAAAACGATTCATACAATGATTAGGTTTCCACTGACAGTTCAAAAACTGAATACAAAATCATTGCCACACCTGTCAAAAGAGGCGAGGGGGAGGGCACGTGATTGAAGTAATAATATTAGGATATTCATAACAGGTAAATGATATGGTTGCTCACTTGAGGAAGATATTAGTTCAACTGCGGGGATGTGACACCGACATTTCAGATAGAATTAAATAATATCCATTACAAGGACATGTTGAATGAAACTAACTTGATTAAACAAAACCTCGAACATTTTCAATTACAACTATCCTGATTAAATGCAAAACCTCAGACACATTTTCAATGTGACCATCCTCACTGAATACAAAACCTCAGACACATTTTTCAACGTGACCATCCTCAGTGAATACAAAACCTCAGACATTTTCAATTGCAAAGATCCTAATTAAACACGAAACCTCACAGACATTTTCAATTGCAAAGATCCTAACACAAAACCTCAGAGACACACTTTTCAATTAAAACTATCCTGATTAAACAAAACCTTCGAGATGGCAAAAGGAAAGATCCTTGCAAACATTGAAATGAAAAGCAAATAAAAAGGTAAGATAAAATGAAAAGATTTTGGACATACCAAACAATCGTGAAATGAGTTGTGAGACAAAAGAGGTTAATTTGTGACACGTCCCAAAATAGACCCATTTACAAATGAGAGAACAAAAGAGAAGTATTAGTCATTTCAATAGGCAATTAGATTAGACCAAACGTTGAAGGACAAACACACACTAGCAGCCAAAATTATAACAAACAAAACAAAAAGAGAAACAAAAGTGATTGTCACACGGCTGTTTTTTAGATTCTAATGTTTGAACTCAAAATGTTACAATATTTCAAGGAATAGAATATATATACACTAGACTATTTGATCTCACAGACCAGCAAGGTCTTTTTTCCTGTGTCACTAACATACAAGGGCCAAATTTTCATCATTCATACATGATCAGTAAAATGTTATATGACCATCTGTCAAAATGTTTATCTTTATCAATAAATTATAATGAATACTGGTTTCCTTGATTAGTTTAGTTAATTTGTACCAAGATTCTCTGTACTAATCAAGGTCTTATTATAATCTAATGTTTTGTTTACTTTCCAACTTATAATTAAGTTAATTTGTACAGCAATATCTCAAGTGCGACATCAAAACCTGCACCATTCAAGGTATTCCTGTATATTAAGAGCAGTCAATTTTTTTTACAATTCATGTTTAGTAAACAATTTTTTTTTTAAATTCATTTTAGAACATAGTAAAATATGATCATTAAAGATACGGAAGTTAGCCATGTACGAGCAGCCTATGGTTTGCATACCATACTTTCACAAGCACTGCTCTCGATTGCATCAAACCCTAAACCCAAGATAATTTTCAGGTGGTGTGGCAATATACAAAACCACAGCATAAAAAAAAATTTTTTTTTAAATAAAAATAATCCCACTTTAGAAGCCCAAGAAATTAAACTTCATCTCATACATAAACAATGTCTTTTTTTTTCTATAACATTACTCTTATAGACTGAGCCAAACTGAAAAATCTTACAAGTCAGGAGAAATTCATGTTACAAATACATTCTAATAAATAAATAAATTCATAGCAAATATATATATATATATATATATATATATATATATTTATGATTTCCTATTTACTATATATAAAATACAGAAGTTGCAGTAATTATCTTCAGTCAGCATAAGAGGAGTGAAGTCTGATTCTGCAGCAGCTAAAACTTGTTCAAAAGTTTCTTTCCCATTCTTTAACCATTCAAGTACCAAAGGTGGAATCAGAAATGACCAAGAAGCATTCACACAGTGCATAACTCTGCAATGCCTTTGTCATTAAAAACTGAATGGAGATGAGATTAGTTTATATATGTGTATGTGTGTGAATGTATTTTATTATTTTAAATAACCAGCCATTCTCACATAGAGAATGAGTCACTCGGCCTAGACTGCATAAATAGAATAAACAATTGGAAGAAAAATGGAGCTACTGCAGGAATCAAACCTGCCACCGATAAGGTAGCTGCTTCAACATAGTTTTGCTCTTAACCTAATTAGCAAAGAGACAAGGCAGACACATACCTCTTCCAACTTTGTAGGCAGAGATAAACAAGTAGCTTCTGACATGAATGATGCCTTGACTAATCTATAGAAGCCTTTATTGTCATGTACGGTTCTTGTCATATAGTCGCTCCGTCATCCATTCCTTCCTATTTTTCAAAGCTATATTGTTTGTTTACTACCTTGTACTAGTAAAGAGACTCAAATTGTTTGAGATTTTTTTCCTCCACTTTTAACTAATTTCTTCATCAGAAAATAGCCAAGGACTGGATTAGCTAATAACACTGGATTAAATAACGATAGAAAAGATTAAAAAATTGGTAAAAAAATAAAAATAAAAAAAATAAAATAAAATAATCATTATAATTTGCGAGCAATCAGTGTGCCTAACATAAATAGAAAGAGAGGAAGGGGTAAAACAAACACATGAACACAAAAGAGTCGTTCTGCTGTGTATGTGTGTTTCTTCACTGGCTGCCTGGAATATAACTGCCGTTACCAAGGTATCAATTTCGTTTTTTTACCCAAAACGAATACAAGAATTTTAGTTAACAATACCTTAACCTTTAAGATTACTGTGTAAATACATCGACACAATTTTAGGCGAACTATTAACAGAACAGGCAACCACCAATTAATAGAATGCTTCATCTTAGTATCATAAAATCCAAACTGCTTTGCCAGCTTTTCCACAAATAAATTTTGTTGCTATGCATGTTGGAATAACAAATATGGTAGTATTGTCAAAGAGAAGAAAAATTAACAAGCCTACTTAATCATTCAGAAGAAAAAGTCTAGTGACCCATGTCTTTTGGTAGCATGCTGTGTTCGGGATGATTAATTAAAATTTGGAAAAAAGGGGTGATCAATGAATAAGTTACATCTCTTACCTATTGTTAGACACTAAGAGTATAAATTTAAAAAAAAAATAAAAAATAAAAAAGTGTGAACCCAGCCAGACAAACTAAGGCTCAATTCAGCATAAACTTACACAGAAAACATACGTAGACATCCAGGTCAGCTTGAGAACTGAAAAAACCTATGTCAACAGTTTCTAATAAAAAAGGCATTCATAAATAAAATCTTATGCAGACAAAAAAAAAAAAAAAAAAAAAAAATGAATTAAAAAAAATTGGTGAATACAAAATGAACTTAGTCGAACCATTATCTCTCCGCATGTTGGTATACTAGGTTCTTCAATGTGACAAGGCACTTGGTGAAATGTTTGTCTCTAATTTGAACGATATGGAATTTGTTTATTGGAAACTTATTCATCGTTTCACTAGCAATTGTAGGTTTTTATAGGGCTGAGGTGCTGGCCCAGTACCCCTCACCATTTCTCAACCAGGCTTCAGGCCAACTACGGCAACTACCATGTTGAAAGTTTTTCCATCAGAGTAATCTTCTCTTAAATGGACAGCGTAACAGAGCTCTAACTGGCCGGCTATTCACCTTCAGTTGAAGAAAGAAGTGGATTCATGCCAGGGCTTTAGAGCAGAGTGACGTAATCAGTCTTTGCCAATTTCGGCGTAGGTGTCGCATACCCTAGGGCAAGTCAGAGCAAACTCCCAGGCAGACCTGTGTAGGTCCCCAGGCACTCTCAGACAGGTCAACGTAGTCCGTCCAGCTTTTCCTGTGACAATTATTAAAATGTTTGAAAGCCAGATTTTGGATTTAAGATTGCGACAATACAAAATCCCTAGAGAGATACAGAAAAAAAAAAAAAAAAAAAAAAAGTATTAAATAACAATTGTATATTCTAACATATCCTACACACTCGCTTGAAATTAAAATTGGGGGGGGGGGGGATGTGCACCGAAGTACATCATCTAATAAAAAAAAAATTAGGTAACATAATATTACTAATATTACTACCCATACTACAAGTGGACATAGAGCAATTAAAATTAAGATGAGAGAAATACATAGAAAGCTGCTTATTGTGATCACTTTGGGACAGGGTCTTCTAGATAACAATAACCAGCTGAATATATAAAGCAAAGGATAAAAAACAAAAACAAAAAAAAACAGAACAATTTATGTTTGTTGTTATAAATTCATATTGTCATTAAATTTGTGGTTTCAAAAAAACTTTACATGAAAAAAAAAAAAAGAAAAAAAATCAATGATATTTATTGACTTTTGAATTCATTTTGAATGGAGTGTTTGGGACCAGCTGATTTTGATAACAATGATTATTTGATAATACTATTCGTGCAATAATTAATAATAGTTACAGACAATCCATTTGAAAATTGGAACATCTAGGAGAGAGAGAGAGAGAGAGAGAGAGAGAGAGAGAAAGCACAACCAGTAGTTAGCAGGTCAATCGAGAGACTAGTTGTATAGATTAATCAATTAAGTCTCAGCTAGAGATTATTTCTAGAATATTCTCTCTTGCTTTTTATTCAAAATATCGAGCTCATACGAGGAGCTGGAATACTTTCAAAATTATGCCTATTTCAGTCTAATTAAGCACAGAAGATGACTGTAAGTAAATCTGTTTGAGCAAGGTAGTCATGTATGAAGAAAAAAAATTATTTTATGATAATCACGTGATTACATTGCAAAATATCCACTAACTAAGTGCTTGTCATTGCAACCACCCCGACTGTGGCAGTGAGTGAATAGCGCAGATCGGAGATAAAGAATAAACTCTGGACAAAACTCACCGCCATAAGCTGATAGTCTGAGTAGTTAGAATAAAGAGGCAAAATTAAGACTGGTCTGATTGGTCACTCAAAAGAAAAAAAAAAAAAAAAAATGCCAGGGGACCAATGTCTTTTGACAGCATGCTGCATTGGGGGTGATCAATGAATAAGTTTCCCCCTCCACCTTTCGTTAGACAGTGATAACTAAAAACAGTTCGAATTTTCATAACAAGTGTGAATGTTGCCTGATACGAACTCAGATGCCAATTTAGCAGAAACTTATGGCGTACCCCCCCCAATTAAAAACCTACATAGTAAGCGGATATTTGGGGAGTGGGGGATAGTCTAGATAGGAGTAAATATTCAAATTTCTAGCCCTCTAACAGTCTGTTGGCATGAAACATACGGCCAGATAAACCAAGAAACCTACGCTGACAATTTCTAAGGAAAACAAATACTAATCAGACATTCATAGTAGACGATTCTTCCTCTTAAAGAAAATAAATCAAGATAATATAACAGATATTTGATAGTATTTGAGGAGGGGGAAAACATGGCAACTGTTACCTTTCGCGTTTCAAAATGGTCGCCACTCAAGCGGTAGAGCGATAGGCACTGAAGGCAAATTTGAACTCGAAGAAGCAGACAACCTAAACCCTTCAGCAGCAGCCTTTTTGAAACGAGAACTATAACAATATCCAAAAACAGTTTGTCGTATTCGATATCTTGATATGTAATATGCTAGCAAGCTAATTGCCAACGAGGAATCTCCCTAAAGCATGGTAAGCTCTTGCCACAGGTGATAATATATCAGCAGAGGTGGGGATCAGATAATTATTTTGCAAAGGTGATTCCGAGTAAGCCATCCTCACCAAAAACTGAGGTTATAGATTCCAGACTATGCAGTGACAAAAGCTTATAATTATTTATCAGAGACATACCTTTGAACCGGATTCATTTCAGCATTTTATTATTTCCCCTTAGTAACTCAGTCAATACTGTGTTGTTACATCACGAAATTATCTAATCTGTGTCAACAAAATTAGGAGAAAGTTAAAAAAAAAAAAAAAAAAAATCCTGTATCCACCCACAAATAAATTTAATTTATTCCTTGGTCCATTGTCCACCCTTCCAGAAAATGCCATTGAAATTAGAGAACTTTTAGAGACATTGTGTAGACAAACACGTGTGAGTACTTGACTTATTTTCAACTTCACTGGCAGAGATAACTAAAAATAGAACCTTTTGAAGACCATAACCTGTAGTTCAATGGAGGTGTCCACTATAAAGTTTAAATGCCATTATTGCTAGATTATGTGACCCTGAGTAGAAGACAAGATGCTTCAAACTAAAATTATCAAGGAACACCTATCAAATCCCAAGTAAATCTGACTTGAACAGCTGAGAAAAATTGATTTCAAAATAAAGCTTAGAAGCTATCATTAACAGACCACATGACCCTGAGAAGATTTTTCATAAGTAAGAAGCAACTTATCAAAGGACTCCTTTCTACCAAGAAAATCTGAAACAGCTGATAAACAATACGAGGATAGACTTATTGATCAACAGACAAAGCCTCTTGAAGAGAGGCAAGGGCGTCTCTAGAATCATCAGTTCAAATCACACCATACAAGGGAATCTTCTGATTTTAAAAGCAAGGGTTGAAAAATAAGTAAAACTCAGGACTGTCTCAAGTTTAAGGACACAGAAAATCATTTTCCGTTGGTCAGGTAGAGGAATACAATTTTGAACGAAGATAAGATTACCTTCATGGTACATGATGCCACACTTTTTTTCAAATGGCTCAAAGAATAAATAACTTTCAGTTCAAAACATGACGTTGAAAAAAAAAAAAAAAAAAATCAAGAATTGGGGAGGGAATGCATTTTCTCTCATTCCCTGCTGAAATAAAGGGCATCTTAGAATTTTTTTTTCCTAGAGAAAGGGCCCTTGTGTTTTCAAAGTTTTGAAACGACTGTTATATACCATCAAATACAATAATATATTCAGAATACCTGCTTCTACTCCTGTGTACAGTGGTTGTCACTGTAATACAACCACTCAATTCAGAATTTTTTTCATAAATTTTCAGTATCAATATTACTTTGGATAATGCAGTTAATTTAAGAGATATGAGAATTTTTCTTTTGAATCCAAAAGATAGTATTTTCGGGTATCTATGCCATTATATTTTTTGGAGTACTGAGACCGTATTCCTGATGCCAGAGAAATTTGCCTGGGTGTATAATGGCACCCAACAGGATTTTCTTCTTTCAAATCAATTTCAGCAGATTTCATTGACTCCTGTCAAGAACAAATTCCATGAAACCCACATGGGTTGTGGTACACCGATTCAAAATAAATCAAAAAACCTTTCTAAATGAAAACGAGGTCGGCGAGTCACATGTTTTCATAAATATGAATGATATTCATATGAAAATGACAGAATTGTACATTAACTTTTGAATCAAAGTATTATTAATTAATAGATTGTTTTGTATTAGAATAAATCATTGTTTGTAGTTTGTAGAGGCGTCCTTTCCTCTATATAAGAGTCAGTCAGTTGATTCTTTCTCAGCTGTATCGAGTCAGATTCATTCAAAACTACAAAGGTGTCCCTCAATGATATGCTTCTTCCCTAAAAAAAAAAAAAATCTTATACTCAGGGTCAGATCAGGAAATAATGGCACTTGAACTTCGTATTAAAATTGATTTTCTCAGGTGTTTTGAGTCACTTTTTAACCTGAAAGGTGTTCCGCGACAAGATGCTCCTTACCTAGGGCAGAACCCCCCCCCCTCGTGATTTGTGAAAAATGGCATTCAACCTATGAACTTTTGGTTCTTGTTTCAAGAATCTATTTTGCATTTAGTATGTAAACTATAGTTTAAATTAGAATTAAAATGAAAATGGCAAAGAATATGATTATGCAATTTTTTTTCAACACTTATTTTTTTTTCTGCAGCCCCAGCGTGATTTGGTATAGGGTTTTCTTGGTGTATCCAGACTTGTCTTCTAAGAACCAAATTTTTTTATTTGCCAAATGATGCTTGATAAATGCAAGAACCAATCACCAATTATGTGCGTGCCAAGACTGATGGTATACATTGAAGTGAAGGAATTCTGGCATGCACCTAAGGTTACAGATTAGTCTCCTTGGATATTTGTTTATGTCAACACATACTCCCCCACTAACGCGACTGAATTATTTATGCATTTTTTTTTTTGGTCACTGGTCTTTTCAGCCAATGATTTAATGGGATCCAGTGTGTTGTATGCTAAGTTGTGTTCTCATAGTTTCATATTTATGAATAAATTTCACAAAACCATTATTTCATGGCACACACACTTCATTTCTTTGGTTCAATAAATTTTCACCATCCCACTATAGCTTCATCAGCGATTTTAACCCACCACAGGATAGCAAAATCCAAAAAATTAAATAAAAATAAAGAAAAGGACCAATGATACTTTTTGCACCCCAAAATTGACTGGAACACATTTTCCCTTGACACCATTTACAAATGTAAACAAATAACATTTTCAAAAGTTACTTTACCCACAGAGAAGCAAATCATTTTTTGTTTACTAAGACAGTAATGATTCAATCCCCTAGAAATGTTGATTAAGAATAAAACAGTTTTTTTCTCAAGTTTCAAAAGTTACTTACCACAAGAAGAAAAAAAAAAAAAAAAAAAATCATTTTATTCTCCATATAAAGGTAGTTTCTTTCAAACTAATACATTATTTTCAGAAGTTGGTTAAAAAAAAAAATTTTTTAAATGAATATTAGGAATAAACAAGAGACCAATTTGAATTGTCAAAAAAAGTTTTATAAAATCTATGATCAGGTGCAGGTGATCTCATTTGGAATACTATTTGAAAGAATTTGAGGGGTATGAGGGACACAAACAGATTTTTTCCCCCAAATTTTATGAGAATTTTTCAACAGAACCATTGGGATTCAATGAACATTTCTCTCGTAATTTCATATCAAAAATAGTTATCCACGTTTCGATCAAATTGAAATTACGTGTTTATTCATTTTTGTAAAGACAGTGATGGCGAACCTATATATAAGTTTTAGGTGGCACGATGAAATTTGAAGAAAAACTCAACAGATTTCAGTTCATTTTATTATCCTAGTTTAGTATGTATGATTTGAAATTTCAAGTTGACTTTAAACATCAGTTTTATAAATATGTTCGGCCCTAAGAACATATCTTAAACTAAAATAAACCCAAGTGACAGTTCGACTCGATTATTAAAACAAAAACAGAAATTTCGACATTGTACTAAAATGGTTCCTCATCCCACATATAGATTTGATTAAATTAAATATTCAGTAGAAAAACATATTTGGCACTTTCAATCCATGAAGACATTCATTACCGCAGTGAGTTTGTTTTGAGAAAAAACTGAACTTTTAAAAGGAGTTCCAACAGTTGGATTGAAAGCACAAATTAAGAAAAAAAAATTAACTTTATCTTTTGTCAGCAAGTAACTTTCGAAAAATCATATTTAGGGAAAAAAATAAATAAATAGAAAATAGAACACTTCTTTTTGTCATTTTTTTTTTTTTACATTTGTAAAATGGCTGACATCTGAATGACGTCATTACAAAGCGGTCAATCTCTAGATATGAAAAGTATATTTTGTCCATAAAAAAAGGCAATCTAAAGAGAAAAGAGAAAGAAACCATGTACCTAAAAACAGTTCAAATGTTTTTTCAAATCAGCAAAAACAAGATTCAGTCACTGAATAGTGTAAGTAGAGAAAAAAAAAAAAAAAAGAAAAAAAAAGATTTACTTTTTCAGCAACTTACAGACCAGATTACAAGGGGTGGCTATTATATAACCAGTCTAGGCTTATGCAAGTCGAACCACGGCACACATGCATGAATTACATAGCGAAAAATACCAGAGAGTTTCAATCCGCTCACTATGAGTTTGCAGCAGACCTGTTTTCTGATTCGTTGTAAAAATGGGCATTTAAGAATTCAAGCAACATACAAATTTGAAATTTTTGATAAGTTGGAGGGAAAGAAAAGGTTTAGCATGCCAATTGAATTTTGTAAGGGGGGGTTGCATGCCAATTGAAATTTATGGAGGGAAAAGAAAGGTTTTGCATGCCAATTGAAGTTGGTGGGGGGAAAAAAAAAGTTTGTATGCCAATTGAAGTTTGGGAGGAGGAGGTTGCAATGCCAATTGAAGTTTATGAAGGAAAAAAAAAAAGTTTTGCATGTTAAGTTTTTTTGGTGAAGAATGCAGGTCATGTACACTTGTTCAAGTGACATACATTCTTCTCTATAAACTATGTTTAAATATATATATATATATATATATATATATATATATGAAAAGAGTTGACAGCCACTTTCCAATTGATCTGATATTCGATTTTTGAACGGATCGTTTTTACGACATCAGAAAAACATTTCAACTTCAAGTGATGTGTAACAGTAAGCCAATTGGGACTTCCAGAGGTGGTGGCTCATTGGTTAATGCACACCCCATGATTTACCCATATGCACCATGGTTCAACCTACATAAGCCTGGTCTGGATATTTTATAGCCACACCTCATATACTTTCTTACATTCCTGGAAAATAATACCTTATTGCTACAAGAAATTCAATACCTCGCATAAATGAATCACCATAGCCTGCAAGTGTACCAGAACTTTTTAACTGAAACTATCTTCAAAAAGAGAGATCTTGACTTAAAATTACCTAAAAAAAATTTGAAAAATTAAAAATTAAAAAACTTTTGACTAAAATTAACTAAAAAAATATCATCACAAATTTTATGCATTCGAAAAGATCAGAGACCACACAGAGAACACTTTTTTGAGAAAGGAAAAAAAAAAAAAAAAAAAAATGGGGGGATGGTACCTATTAGTATACACATGCAAATTTTTAAGTTTGTAGTTCTAAAAATGAAACCAAGATGGCATGAAGACAAACCTAAAAGAATCTGTAACCCATTTGGCTGGATGGTCAGCTATTGGTGGGGCTACAGTGATTCAATATCCATTCCATGTATCAATTCAATTATATTCTGAGGGGAAAGGGAAAAAAAAAAAAAAAAAAAAAAAACCAACAACAACAACACTAACAAACCCAGACATTCCACAAATCTCAAATTTCAAAACAGTTCTATAATTTCTCTAATGGGAATGTTGCTCACTAAACCAGAAGTTCACAATAGCCAAAAAAAATAACAATGGATTTACCACGGGATAAAAGCTCAGTAGGAATGTTCAACGGGAAACCATAACCATTTTAATGCAACCAGTAGTTTATTACACCCACAAGTTCAGGGAACTTTAATAGCGTTTCCCTGGGTGTCGCCAAACATTTCATATTTCTGCCAAGAAATAAAGCACCTCATGTTATTTTTTTTCCCCCCTTTTCGGGGAGCCATGTTCTGCCCTTGGGATAGCACCCCATACATACATGACTATCAAACAACTGATTGGGATGCTAAACATTCGGAAAATTGGAATAGATAGAACAATCTATCAAGTTACTCTGCGTTTCCTGGAGTCTTGGCAGACATTTCATGCAAATTACAAAAGGACGTCATCAGGAAATAGAGTACCTCTCTTGACAAGCACAATCCATTCAACGAATGTTTTGTTGGATGAAAATCCGTGAAGTGAATAATCAAACCAATAGAATTTCAGTAATTCATTCCCTATAAAAAAAAATATCTGACCCTTTGAATCTAAACAATATAATAAATATCATACAATTTATTAATTACTTACTAATTAGTGTATAAATACAAATAAACATCTAAATAATGAAATTAATAAATAATCTTATAATTCACCAGATGACCTGTCTGAAAATGAACACCCAGATATTAGATATAAATATAAATATATATAATAATGAATGAATTCTAAGAGGTTATGAATAATTTTATGAAATTTTGTAGACTTCATTTCTCCCTAACTAGAAATATTTTACCAAGCAATTGGCGTAGGGGATAATTGGGACCTCCCTCCAAGTGAAATTTTTGGATAAAAGTCCATTGCTTTGAGAGGTACCTCTGTATCCCATTTTCTATCAATCTTTCTTCTATCATTAAGGAAGCCATTTCATGCCCGAAGTTCCAAATTTCTGGGTAGTACCTCATATATGAAAGGGCAAAAATTAAATTTAAATAATGAAAATAAACTGAATAAATTAAGATTTTGCACATTGTTCAATGTCTCCAAGTAGGTAAATGGTTAATAGACGCTATTTGAATCAAGGGTTATGGTTCAATCGCTGAAGCTACGTTAAGAAAAAAAAAAGGAAAAAGAAATCCTCCACTTTTTGACTTTTATGAAAAAGGCAAAACAATAGTATCCAGCGAGTTTTGCAGCGAGCTATTATAGAGACAGCATGCACCCCTTCCTCTCAATCCTACACCCCAGTCCATAACTATCGCTATTTTGGGGTCTGTAAACAATTCTCCCCCCCATCTTAATTAAATGCTAATTGCTTCTCAGCTTTACGCCATTTCAGCTTGCATCAGAACCCTCCACTATTTTCAGAGAGCTTGGGAAACCTGACCAATGCAAAGGAAACATTTAAGCTCCAAGGACAGACCCCCAATTGTTAGAGACATAAGTACAAAAACAACAATAGGTCTATAACAACACCAGTAGCCTAAGTGATGCTTGACTGCAGAACACCCTAGAGATTGTATTTACCACACACACACATTATATATATATATATATATATATATATATATATATATATATATAATAGAATTCAACAAAATTATTTAACAAATTAGAGGAGCCCAATGAAAGATTAATATTTTAAAACTCCATTCTGGTCAATAGTGACTATCTTTCCACAATATTGCAAATAACAAGCAAGGTTCACAGGATTCTACTTTGTCTTTTAAATACCATACTGCAGGATTATTTGGCACTCGAAGGGGGGGGGGGAATAATTTTTCTCAAAATTACGACAAATTTTATCCTGTGTGCATCAATCTGAAAATTTGAAGAAACTTTCATGTAAAAAACAAAAAAAAAACACAACTATTTTACGGAAGATTTAGGAGTCAGGGGACTGGACTCCTTGATGGTTCCTAAACTGGAGACTGTAAACACCTGAAGGGTTGGAAAAAATATTACTGGGGGGTTTTGTAGGGGAATCTTCTAAAACCAATGATGTAGCTAAAAATTGGAGCCCCACCTCGAACATTTACTGAGACTTCTTTGTAGGTGAACCAATATTCATAAAGCTTCTGAGCCCCAGACGAGATTTAAAATCAAATCTCACCCCATCTGTAAAATTGGGGGGAGGGGGGCTCCTTGAGGCCCACCCCGGCCAATATCTAGTGCAGCAGTTCTAATCTAAGGGGCCACAGACATTGTATAATGTTATTGGAAATGCACTAGGCAAACTATTTATCCATGTAGCTTGGGGGGGGGGGGGCTCCGTTGTTTGGACTACAGAAATTAAATAATCTCAAATAAAACCCTCAAAAGTGAAATAGAAACCGTGAGAAGCAAATTAAAATAATCAAGAAGTGCCAAATAGCTGAGCCTAACAAGAATAATAATAATAAAAACTAGCAAATATAAAATTACTTAATTTGAACCGAATACCCTCAAGAGGTAACCTATTAATTTCAAGAGAAAAAAAAAAAAAAATGTAATAAATTTGTTTGGTGATTTATGCTGTTAAAAAATTAGAAAAAAAAAAAAAAAAAATGAAATAAAATAAAACAAACAAAAAAAAAAAAAGAAAAAAAATTAAATTGCAATTTCACACTGCTTCTCCGCCCTTTTTTGACAACAATTTTCTCGTTTTGGCAACATTCAGTACTATGTCTAGCCCATTTTTAGTACAATTTTTCAGCAATTAGATTTTTCTGTAATGCTACCATTTTGTGCTTTGTAATACTGGAGAAAGAAGCCCCCTTTTCATACAGATTGTAAACCTGAAGAAGGCTGTAGAATAGATCAGCTGAAACATAACACAAGGAAAGAATTCAATTGTCCGAAAAACCCTTGCAATTTATTTTACAGTTTGATTCAATTACTGTTCTGTAGTGACTTTATCAAAGAATTAGGATGGGAGTCATTAACACATCTGCAAGGATTAGTCAACATTATTCAGAGGGGGAAAAAAAAAAAACTTCAGGAATGATTTGATATATCAAGCGTTTAGATTGTAAATCCTATAATAATTCACCAAGAGTCTGTTAGTCAGCTCATCTGTACACATAGGACTACCACAGAACTAAAACAAACAAAACAATGAAAATTTTCTGTGTACCAATGTGGCCCCTGGACAGGTTTTTAGTAGGTATTTGAGAATCACCCCCATCCAGCAGGGGGATTTCCAGCAAAATCTTCTGTTGTGCTGATGAAAAACTACTTCATCACAGAGCAAGTGGGACTCTGCATCATCCATAGAGAAGAAGGGAGAGTAAGATGGAGATATCAGCTCTTGTCAACAGTGGGTACTTTGATATTATTCATAGAGAAAGGCCAAGTGTGAGAGGACATATGACTTTATGTACATTCAACAAGAAAAAAAAAAAAAAAATTTCTTTTAAATAAATAAATAAAAAAAATAGGAAAAACACCAAACCCTCTAGAATTCATAATTATCACTTTTCAAAAACAAATTAAAATTGAAGCCTGATTTAATACTATTTCATTCATTTTTTCCCCTCTTCTTCACAGCAAATTTTTCTTGCTTGTAAAGGCAGGTATACGTCTATATTCAATACAAGCAACACACGCACAAAATGAATTACTGCATTTGCCAATATATAAGACGCATATTTGAATTAAAAATAAACAACGCAAATACTACTGCATTCAATGTACTGATATCAATCAAAAACCTGTCTACTGAAGCTCAAAAATAGACATCTATGGGGCAGTAGCCCCCCACCCCAAATACCCTCATAAACCACATGTCTTACAGGCTTTGAGTATTCAATGCAGAACAAAATCTTCCTGATGTTCATTATAACTTTTGGCAAAATTTTTTTTTCTCCTTAAGAAAATTGAAATACTGGAATAGTTTACCATCTTATGTATAAAAAAAAAAAAAAAAAAAGAATAAGTTTGAATAATTTCAAGAATAATCTAGATGAATTCAGATCATCTTGGATTGACTGTGTAATTTTTGGAATTATCAGCTGAAATTCATAAAAGAATTTAGGAAAAATAAACAAATAAAATGTGCACGGTAAATGTTCCTCTATACTGGTAGGATTGTATCATTTTTTTTTACCAAGTTTCATACATTTTTATAACTTCTTATATATATTGCTGAGCTAATTATATATATATATATATATATATATATATATATATATATTCTAATCAGCTTAGCTTAGCAATATTTTCAGAGCAGGTTTTATGGTAAACCCTCTTCTCCAGACTCTTATGAACATTTCAGATTTTCACATGACTCTGAAATGTTTATTGTGGATTTGTAGTCATATAGAATCTCCTGTTTATCCTAATACTTATCAAGTCTGCTTTTAATGTTGAATAAGCATTTATAATGTAAATTGCTCAAGGAGATGCTCATAGAGGCATCTTTATTTAATAACAATAGGAATGAAATGAACAGAGAGATGGAGAATTATTAGATGAAAAATTGATCTAAAATTCAATGATTTTTTCTCCCTTGTGGATAGTATAAGAAATCAGCATTAGATAGGAATGAAGAAAAATGTCTAGTCAACTCTTAACTTTGCTGCATAAAATCCATTTTCCTGGCTTATTGCCAAAAAAATTATGCAATGTCAGTCGTCGAATTACAGATCTCTTCTCGTACGACACAAGTTTATATGAAGGAAGATTTTTTTAGAAAAAAATTGAAAAAAAAAAATTTTTTTTAAAATGAAGTTAAATTTTTTATTTTTGTCAACCAAGTCAAAAAAGGTGAGATAACTCATCCTCTATCAAAATAATCCAGCATGAAACGTCAAGTGAAAGCAAACAAAAATATGTTTACTTCCGTTAATTGCTTTTACATCATTTCTTTCATTTACATACCAAATGACTAGAAACTAGATTTTTTTTTCACTTGCCCAAGACCACTTGAGTGGGCAGCGTCATTAGTTAGGACAGCGGAATCCAAAAAGACATCAAAGCAAGGCTGGGAGAGGTTCAGTGTGCCTCCTTTCAACTCCGTTCCATCCGGGGGTCAAAGCTTTCCAGCTTTAAAACAGATGCTCTTGTATAACAGCAATGTCAAGTCTGTTCTGCTGTATGGCTCGGAGAGCTGGCAAGTGGTCAAATAAGACCCGAGGAGAGTGGAAGTTTTTCCTAACGGATACCACAGACGAATATGGCAGATCTTTTGGCCGAATAAAATCTCTAACTAACTGTAAAGCAACAAAAAAAAAAAAAAGTAGCTGGAGAATCACCAAAGAAAATACACTCAGACATTTGAGATGGCTTGTGTGCTGAGAATGCAGTAAGACCAGATCACAAAAGTCATCTTAAGATGGACACTAACAGACAGAAGGAAATCTGGGAGACCCAAGGCCACCTGGCGCAGAATGGTAACAATGGAGCTGAAAAAGGTGAACCTGTTGTGGGGAGAGGCGCAACATGCTGACCAGGATCGAATGCAGATAGCTCATAGAAGCCTCACATCCCATAGGGGGATGAAGAAGAATGAATCTGTTGGTATGTGCGAGAGTATTTTGGATTTTGAGTGCATTGACTTTCTTGAATTAATACTATTTTCATTGCTTTTCTATTATAATAGTTTTAATCTCACAAATGAGGAAATCCACTTTCCTTATTCATCGTGTAGAAAAAAAAAAAAAAATACAAAAGCAAATAACTATAGCAGACACAGCTTTGGTCTCTTCCACTTAATGTTACGTGCTGGAGTATTTTTTATTAAAGAACAAGAACAGGCTATCTCACCTTCTTGACTTTACCAACACAAAATGAAAGAGTTTCAAGAAAGGTCATCAACATTCTCGGAGTTTTTCAGATGATTGAACTCTTCGTTTATGTCATGAACACAACATTTCAGACAATTCATTCCACTACCGTCTCCAGGTATGATATCCAAATGTGGAGGTAGTAAGCAGAATATTCCGATTCCAGTAGAACCGGGTGAAAAATTGGAAAGGAGAGGCACTGAGTGATCATAGATTGTACAAGATTCAGCTAAATTACATTATCATCAACATAAACCCTCAATGGTTCCTCCATACATATTTGTTCACACAAGATTTCCATTTCATCTTGTCTTTCCTTTGTTAGTAGAGGTAGTTTTAGGTCTTGTCTTATTAAGTCACTCCATCACTTTGGTGATCGTCCTTCGAGAGTTCTATTAGTAGAATCGTTCTTGTATGAATGGTTGATGTAACTGGCATTGTCTTTACATAACACATGACCAAACCACTTCGATCTTTTGATCTTGATTAATGTCAGTAATATTCCATGGTCACTCCTTATATTGTTTGTTTTGACGTGATTTATACAATAAACTCCCCAGCAATCACTCAAATACACTCAGTTTTCTATTGTCTTCCTCCTTCAAACTACAACTTTCTCCAGCATATATGGCCTATCAACCTAATATTGTAAAAACAAGGACATATCTGTAAATCATGAAAAAATTTTTCTCAGTTTGATTATCAATAGGAAAAACAGAATTCAAGCCTCAAAAGTCTATATTCATTGCATAGTAAAAAGTGGCAAGCCCCTCATGTCTATTAAGACAAAGGAATGACACTGATGTGATTTCCCCAAGGCATAAGCCTAGCTAAATTGTATGGAGATCCTGGGATACCTAGTCAATAGAATCTCCCTCTAGGCTTTACTGATGTACATCAAAAGGAAAGTGGTGCAATATGTTTGGTTACAGGAGCTGCTAGAAGGGTGTCAAAGTTGACATCCAGCACTGGTTTTTAATCAGAGTTGTCCATCTCCTAGATTGGTTACCAATCATGGCAAGAGAGCACAGTCTGCCTAGCTAGTCATGGAAAAGATATGAATCTACTTCTCCCTGCCCACTGTTTGCACTGGCTTGAAGAATATGACACATGATCTACCAGGCTGTACAGGGCTGCACACTGTTTATTTCCAGCTTCCAACAGTACTGGACGAAGGGTCGGATTTTTCTGTTTCTTGCAATTCTACCCATAGCTGGGGGGAAGAAGAGATGGATCCATGTCTTTCCTAAGAGCATTACTGCATAACAATCACAGATGGTCCCAACCAGGAGTTTGAACTCTGCATGCTTGGCCACTGGCACCCACATTTTAATGCCCATGAGGAATTAAACTTTTGAGCAAACAGCAACAAAATTTGCGAACTCGTACCAGTTGGTTTCAATGACCTTTAGAATAATGAAGGGCACCAAACATGTCGAGAGGAAAATTAGACAAACCCTTCAATAAGCCCTGAAGTTAGTCAAACAAGATACCAGTACAGTTGATAGTGCATTCATACTTAGTTTTAGATAAGTAAAGAACTGTGTGCAGGTGGCCTAACAGTTAATGGCACAGAGAATCAGATCAGTGAACAGGGTTCACACCCCAGATGGAAATTCGAATTCATTTAACACTAATTCTCGCCACAGCTATGGATAGACAGCGAAGACTGGGCTCTCGAGACAGGATTGGGAACCAGTCTAGGAAACAGACAATCCAGATACCAAACCAGGAAATGGGGCCCCTCAACAGCCAGTGATGCACTGAAAGACGCAAAGAACATAGTGCAACACGCAGAGCGCCTGTCTCCAGCCATCCTGATTATGTCTTGCCTCTGGGCCCAGGCACAAGAGAGTGAGGCTGATGGTGCACAATCCCCTTTCACTATAATCCAAGTCGTGACTTCATACTCAGCAGTGCATCCTGGCCACATGCTCCAACCGCGGCCATCTTTGACCACAAAAGACGACCATCACAATGACTAGTAACATGGATTAGGAAAATTGAACGTTACTAAAATCTTTTCTGACAATCCAGACAAAGAGGATTTCAGGGCCCCCCAAAATTTAATCTCAAAATCTCACGATGGTAGAACAACATGTAACTCTGAAGGAGAAAATGAGTAAGACAAATATGACACACCCAAGGTTCCCTCCTACAGGTATATGTACCTCAAAAGATATGTAAAATTTACTTTTTGCATAAAATCTGAGGGGAATATTTTTTTTGTTTTGTTTTATATGAACTTACTAAGTATAATCCCCTTCCCCCCAGTCGGAAGGTAAACATAAGACTAGAAATCATAGTTAGAGTAATAGATGAGTTTTTTTTCGGGTTTTTTTTCAATATGTACGTCAGAAGGATACACATACATATTCACCTATGATTTTAAAACCATTACTCCCAGAGCCCTAATCTTTTTTGCTTTTCATTGCACAGAAATGTCTCACTAGAACTATTTAAAATGCAAACACATTAGAAGCTTTATATCCACTGCTCCCCAATTTATAATCTTATACAGACAAGTTTTCTGCATACCTCAAAAGATACAGAGACAGCCTTTTTTTGGGTACCAGTTCACCATCGAATTACTATGACTGTGGATTCTGTGCAGATTTCCCATTCAAAGTAGCGAGGAGATATTTACCTCATTACAAAACACTGAATTAGCGAACTTGAATCCATGTTCACAAAAATTAGAAGCTGTTCGATGGAAAATTGTATTGTTATCGCCCAACCCCCAAATTGCAACAGAAAATGAAGAAATGCAATTGCTAGCAGCTTTCCAGAAAGAGAAACCTTGCGAATAAGAAACAATCGGTTTTGGATTTAACGTTATTTTTTTAAAAAATTATAGAGCAATAAGTATCTTAGCATCTTTTGAGATACTATGTTTGTTTTTCAAGACATATCTGTACAAGATGAATTCATGTTCATCTACAGACTCACCTAAGAGGATTTAAAAGCTTAGCATTCATTTAATCTTGTACTTATGAAACCTATAACGTCTACAAGATAAAGCTACCAAATATTTACTACCATACATGCCTGACCATAAGACGAATGGTTTACGAAAGGTAGTGGACAACCACTCGCTGGAACTCATCCGAGCCCCATAACTGTCCGGATCCAAGTTTGGCAGTCAGTCCCCTAGTTAGAATACCATCAATTGGATGCAGTGAAACATAATTGAGCATCACAAACCCAGCTACTTTCAAGAATTTAATAATCATCAAGTTTGAATAATCCCATTTTGTCTTGTTTTGTTCCGCTCATAGTCATGAAATTGAACAAGCATTTTGCTAATATTAGGGTACCCTTGAATTCAGAACTATTCACATCACTTCATGGTGTTAATGCAGTAGCTGAAAGAAGGCTCGACCTATACTACATAAAAGCCCTGATAATTTCAGAAACTTGGGACATCCTTGGTCCTAGAGTTTATGATGTTAAACTGTATTTGTATAGTTTTTAATCTTTTCATTTAATGACCGACTTATATACCAACATATAAGGCAGTCTATTGTAGATTTACACAATTGTCATAGGACATTTGATTTATCAAGGAACATGGATGGAGAACGTGGTAAGGTTGAGGAACTGTTTGACCTTGAGACGCCATGATTTACAGCCAAATTTCATCATCCTGATTTTATATTTCAAGATGGATTTTAGCCATCCATTATTGGACACTTGCCACAACAAATGTAAGGAAGGAAGAATGTCTTTTTGGGGCTGAATTGGCAACTAATGAGAAGAAAGCAATGCAGAATGGAAGGAATTGAATTATTTTCAAATGATACATTTTCACAGCCTAGGGTTGGGGGTTTGTTTTTTTATGTATTGAGGGAAAGAAAAAAAAAAAAAGATAAGATTTGAGTTTAGAATTCTAATTTTCAAACAAGTACACCCAATTCTAAATTGGTGAATTTGAATCAGAGCTCAATTTCTTTTAGTTTATCTGTTTGTGATTACATAATCAAAACGTTGCATTGTAGCCAGAGGCATTGACTCGACGTATCCCTGAAAAAATGCACTAGCTTAAAAAAAATTAAAAAAATATTATATATCCCATCAGGGTAATTAGCACTTGAGTAATACTAGTTCAAAGTTTGCATCAACATTCACCTCTATATTATAATGGTCATTTTGTCAAGGGAAATAACTATTGAACAGCTAATTATGGAGTGGTCACCCATATCTATCTATTCATTTGCAAACGTATGAAAAATATGAGGTGATTCAGTTCGTATCAGATTGTACTAATTTTCTTTCCATAGAGTCTAGTATTGTCTAGAACTTTAAGAAGTATCATTATCATTCAACTAACTGCTTGGTGTTCTTGGTACTGTTACCACAAAATTCAGGCCAATCCATTCTTCTTTAGCCTTCTTCTGGTGTATAATCCACAAAAAGAGAGGGGACAAACTGTTTCTTCAGAAAATAATGAACGAAACAGTTGCTAATGTACCAATTGGTTGGTGTATTGGTGACCATTTTTCTGTCAATGAAGAAATAAGCCTCCCCCCTTTTCATGACAGATTATCCACCTGAAGAAGACTAAAGAATGGATCAGCCAAAATATAGCACAAGAACAAAAAGGTGTTCAACTCAACATCAGTTGATAATTGAACAACCCTAGCGTCAAAATTTGAAGTCATGTAAAAAAATTCTATTGAATAATAAGTATAGTCAGAATAAATTCTATTTATGACATCACTGGCGAGAAACATCTAGATTCTGAAGAATTTTGAGGTTATTGTTAGAAAGCTACCCACAAAAAAAATTAAAAAAATAAATAAAATCACAAGAAGGAGTTTAGCGAAGTACTGGTGCCAACTTTCAAGCCTCTAGAAGAAAAAAAACGGTATGGCCAGGAGCACTGGAACATACACACATATATAAGGGATAGAACCCTTCATCTTTGATGGCTACATTTGTTCAAAAATCCTAACAAATTTTGAAATAAACACTATACTTTCAAGACAAAGACATTTCATGAAACATGATATAGTCAATATATTTTACACTTTGTTCTTTTATATCTCCTCTAAAGAACAGTACAATTTCTAGATGCGAGCATCTATAGCATTGATAGCTATCACTGACTGACAAACAGACATAGCAAATGCCTCGCACCATCTGTGAAGCATTTCCTCCCACTCCTATGAAAGAAATACTCTCATCTGACGTCACTCAAGTGACATTTTATTACTACGTCATCCTAACGTAGAATTCTATTTTAACTACTTCAGGACACAAACATGCGTTAATTAAGTTCTTTTTTACTACAATATTAGCATAACAGTTATGTATGGATCCATTTTGACTACTATTTATCTTCTACTTAATTTTTAGATACACAGGCATCTCTAATACAAACTGCTGCCACCGACTGACTGACTGACATATATAAAATTTGCCAATTCAGCTAATTGAATTATTTCACAGGGATCAACTAGTCCCCCGCCCCAATTCAATCTATACATCCTAGATGCACATCAAAATAATTAGCAAAATTATCTGACGTTATTTTTATATCAAAACTAATCTTAGGAAAAATTGGTTTAATAGGCAATTTATTAAACATTAAAAGATTCAACAATGGATGAATCTAGAATTATCAACGGTAAGAGCCCCTACCCTTCTCCCATTACTAACTGAATTATACCCATGAGGAAGGCCATAGAATAGACCAGCCAGAAGGTAGTGATAAAAACCAACAAAGATGGTATTATTAATCTGGGCGATAACATTAAATTAACTCTTATAACTAAGAATGTATATTTTTTCACTAATCATCATAACCAAGTAAAATATCTCATGAAGCACCAACTGAAAGCAACCATCAAAACATTCATCACTTATGTTCATTTTCTAAAAAGAAACAATCAGATCCTAATAGAAAACATACCAGTTATTAACCACCGATTTGTCTTAAAGAGAAGTAAAGTATATTTTTAGAATAATGTTTAATCACCGGCAAGAGACACTAGACAATTTTCCAATAAAGATAATTTTATACCAGATGTGGAATTTATTTACTGGAAAGGCGTTCTAAATCTGAAACGAATCTGATACCTATATTTTTTTTTCTTCAGAACGATGTAAATAAAAATGTTTTGACAATGCTGAATTCACTAGACGGTAATTCTTAATGATGTGAGAGTCGAGCACTATACGATCTTCAACAAAAAAGTAATTTTAAGCCCAAACTGGCAGGATGTACAACATTGTTTTGTAGAATTACCCATGGTCACTATGAACTTCAGGATATCTATATCCTTGATGACATTGACATTCATATTATGACTAAAATGTCTGCTTTTTTACCAAATGAGGAAACTGCACTTACAAAACTCTCTCTCTCTCATATATATATATAACTCACAGGTCCTCTCCCAAGAATGAAATCAATAATCAAAAGAAGAGAAGCGAACCAAAACATTTCAAACAAGTTACCCACAAAAATTTCTCAGATATTCCAATAACTCGATTGTCCATTAGATACAACAAAATCAGAAACATTGCAAAATATTAAGTGTGTGCAAAAATTCCAAGCATTGTTTTGTTTTGTTTTTTCAAACTTAGAGATTGAATTCACGGTCAAGTTATTTGCTGGGAACTTTTGCACACCAAATAAAGTTATGTTACATAACTTAATATCTCAGTAAGTTCACCTTAATTCAATTTTATTAATCAAGACTTCAGAATATTTCCATAAATTGATTATTTTGAAATTTGCTACAACTCAATGATTAGATTCCCAGATTATATTCCTCCCCTGGTGATCCCAAGTTCCCTCAATTCCTCCCCATTTCAAATAGTCATCTGGTAATTTTTGTTTATAATACTCTGTACACTGGTAGTTGTCAAAACAATATATTCACCCTCCCTGGGAACCAAGAGCAGCCCTTTTCCAGTAAAGAGGGGACAAGAAAGAATATTCAGAATTTAAATCAGTGGCCACCTAGTTACAGGATAGGTATTCCACCCGCTATTTGTAGGGTCAGAGAATAATAAATAATTGCAACACTAATTTCAGGCTGTTACGTTCATTATTAAAACTACATGTAAAAGAATTTTTTTCCTTGAAGACCATCTTGCAAGAGAGAGATAAAACCTGGAGAGGAAATGGATGCCATTATATCACAAACTTGATGGATTAGAGTCAAAATAATGAGTTAATTTAGGATCATCAACTTACAAGATAAACTAATAGAGATTAATTACAAAACACATCCTAGAATTGATGAAGATCTTTTAACGATAACGATTTGAAAACCTTCCTTCATACGGAACTTGATTATGTTTTAATAAATTGCTGAAAGGGCACTTTAGAGAAATAATACAGTTTATATTAAAACCACATCAAAATTACGGAAAACAAAAAATACAGAATTCTTCTCATTACGAACGATTTATATTAATTTGCAAATCCATTTCAAATTAATAAATTAAACTCGAAATCCTATGTGCTACGATTGTTATTACATTTAATAAAGTTTCATATAAATTTAAACCAATATAAGATATATTCAAGGGAAGTTACTTCAGTCATGTTTAATCGTGTATTAACTTGAAAATAAAGATAATTATACGGAAATTAAACATAAATAATAGATACTATTATTTCTTGATAATTTAAAATATAAATTATGTTTTCACCTTAGACAAAAACGTGACAATTGGTCGTAGTATGAAGAAGAAAGAAGCAACAGTACCCAAAATAAATCGGAATATTAAAATATCGCATTTAATATTAAAACAATTTTATTTGGCTTTATTTATCTAATTATTATAAGACGAAGTATTGTAATCAATTGTATTTATTTTGACCACTATTTACCTTCAATATTTTTTTTTGTTTTCAATTTCAACCATCATCACGTTGAATGACGCGAGTCGTGATAAAAACAATTTAAATATTAAGATGAAGGTAAATATTAGTCAGAATCAATACAATTCGACTTTGAATTAATCTCTTTCTTTTATTTTTTTAATACGATACAAGCCAATTCTTGGCAATAAAAATAACGAAAACTGTGTTAGAAAAGCGATAATTCTAGAAGAGCTTAAGCAACGATTGTCAAATAAAAGGATTTCTTTTTCCCACAAGAGCCGAGGAGTGACGAAATGTAATAATTTAAATTTACTCAAGCAAGAGAAAGAGATGACAGCATTAGATACACACACACACATATATATATATATATATATATATATATATATATATATACACACACACAAATAAATATGTCCATCGGCAGGAATTTTCTTCCATACATCGTGAAAGTATAGGTGGGAAGTTGACTCTGATCAATATATGAATAATAATTGGTCAATAAGGAGAGGAAAAAGGTATTAAAAAAGGCCAGGAAAAACTAAAATAATAAATGATTTCCCATTTTATGGATGCTCCCCTTTTTTTCACTAGAACTCTCCTGTGTCAAATGACTTCTAGCAAATGCTCGCTTAATTCCTTTCTATAATTTTATACGAAATCATAGCTAGAATCGATTATTTGTCATTTTCTGCAGCCAATACGCCTTATTTTTCACTTTTGACAGCATTCAACGCTTCAAAAAAATATGGAATATACACACACACGCACACACACACACGTATATATATTAGATATATATATATTATGAATACGCACACTTATATAAGGTTAATCAATGAGAAGAAAAAATTATCAAATTTTACTAAGTTAATGTAAATAAGGAAAGGAAAGATAGGTTAAAAAAAAATAAATCGCTTGACTAAAGACTATCCTGCTTTCCTACAGCCCGTTTTACAATAAAGGTGATGATCACGTGAGCAAATACATTCCTCATGCCGATTTCTTGTAAAACGAGACAGACGGCTGGGTTGTTGTATGATTGTGTTTTTTTTTTTCCTATTTCATCGTAAGAATTCATTTATATCCCCACCCCCATTTAACGAACACGAAAAAAAAAAAAAAAAAAAATAACCCCATGCTTTCAAACGTTTTAAATTGTACACGAATCGCAATATGAGACAAGGTAAAAAAAAAGTACCTTAAAACCTGCCATGAAGAGACATTAAACCTAAGGGTTACAAATCAATTATCCTGATTCTGTTGAAACGGGGACTAAAAGTATTTTTCTAAAAAAACAAACAATTGACTTGAATAATTAATACGTATATTTATCTATAAGATAAATAAAAAGCATATCATGTTCATTTTGCGAGACATATGGAGCAGTATGAAACACTTGCTCAACATTTTGCCACAATTCAATACAAAGTACAAGAAATATCAATCAATAAAAACATTTTACAATAAATATAGAAACTATCAAATGTATAAAATAATTGATCAGGTGCAAAATCAACAATGATCACAATAAACAAAAGCTTGAAAAAAAACTATTGAGGCAACAAATGGATAAAAATCTATTAAGTAGATCTATTTAATTTATTTTTTAATAACTAAAATGAACCTTTTGAAATTTTTCATCAGAAAAGAGCCAAAGTTGTTTATTTCTAATTTTATTCGCTTATAATGGTTTTTAAGCTAATAAAATGTTATTTATTCATTAAATACAATTAAATAATAAATACGGATTGATTCAAGTTGCTAACATAACTTTAATAGAAACTTAATATTTAATAAATTTTAGTATCTTTTTTTTATATCAGTAAAAGTACAAGGTTAATGATATATTTTTTGTTTTTAAGCTTTCATTGAAGGGTTTAGGAAAGAATAGCTAAAAAAGTAGTTATTTATCATTATTAACCTAAACTGATAAATAAAATATTAAATTAAATAATGTTACATAAAAGATTAAAAAATTTGAATATTTTTTTATTAAAAAAAGATATTTTAGTAGCAGTATATGGTAGTTCCTTGTCGCCAATATGAAGTGACAAGGACACTTTTTGAAAAAAAATATTTTGTGAACATTGATTTTAACACGAAATAGCTTAATAATTTTATATAATTTCTATATATAAATTAATGTTAAATAATATATTCTTAATAAAAAGTTGAATAATAAAAATCACCATAAAAATAGGTGAACACAAATTGAAATCATTTTGTGAAATTTCTAGAATGGTTGAAAATTTATGTGTTGTATTGATTGAGTAATAATACTAAACTGAATTATTTTGATTTGCTTATATTGGGAATGAAATAGACATAAGAATAAAATTGCGTAAAAATAGTATAAGTAAGCTTTTTTAATAAAAATTGAATAAAACTTTCTTTCTCAGGTCAAAAACCTGATCTTATTCTAACCAAATATTTTAATAATTTTAACTACATTTTACCTTCATTAGATTGATTTGCTTATATTGTGAATTAAATGAACATAGGTAAGAAATTGCGCATAGAAGGTTCATAATCAAGTCCTTTATAATAATATTTTTTAAAAATAAGTAAATCTAATTAATTTTGGGTTGAAAACTAAATAATATTCAAAACCAAATATTTAATTAAGTTTTACTACTTTTTAGTTCTACCTTCATCTTAATTTTAGTTGTTTTTTTAAACACAACTTTGACAACTAAAAACTCGAGATGAAGGTTAAAAGCAGTCAAAATTAAAATAATGGTCACAATATTTCAATCTCAATAAATATAAATAATGCAAATCTCATCCTAATTCACCATTTTTAGATCATTGTGTCTTTTTTCTTTCGGATGAAACGAGGGAACATTTAATTTTTAATATTCATGTGTAATTTCACGATTAAAATGTTACTATCGCCCCCTTTTTATACAATTTCACCGTTTTTAAAGGCAATAAGAATCTCAAAATATAAAAATAAATACTATATATTAATACAATTTTTAAAAAATAGATCGAAATAAGCGAAAACAATGTTATTAAATACAATTTATTATTTGTAATAAATCTTTCTGAATTCTTTTCCCAGGATTTTTAAGAGATGTCAGAATCTATGGAGTAGGAAGAAACACAAAAACGGCTTCTATTTTTTAAATTTTCTTTTTACAAAGGATAAAAACGATGCAATTGTTTTATTTGACAGTTCTAAGAAGACAATTCGTAGATTTTTAGCAAATAAAAAGTTTAAAAGTAGATTTATTCAGAGTAGAAAAAGTGATATTAAGGTCTCAGTTTTGGCGAAGAATAGATTCGTTAAATACAAAGTGAGATACAAAAAAAAAAAAAAGAAACATGGTTCAAACTTGGTGTGTATAACCAGAACCCAAGTATGTGTTGTATCAAGTGAATGCATGTGTAGTAGATATAATATGTGTGTGTAGTCGAAATCTCTTTCTTTCTTTTCAGAGTCCACATTACGCTCCACATCCACCTACACATACAAAACTCATTTGTTTCAGACTAAAAATGGCGCCCCACGGAACAATATCACAACAGACGGACGAATAATAAGAAAACAAAGCAATAACTGATAGAAAATTAAGCATACGATACTAAATGATCACTTTTGCTACAATCTGGCACAATAACATTAAGGCAGAAAGAAACAAATAACCGATAAACCTGAATAGAAATGCCTACCTTCGACGTTGCAAGGAGCCGCCATGATTAGCCGAAACCGGACAAGGTACAGAAGTGCAAAAGTGTTGTATAAAAGTAGGAAGCCGGAACGAACAACGAAACGGACCTCGCAAGCCCGGCATGCAACACACTTTAAAACAATTACTACGATCTTTGATGCCTTCAAATACCTCTCCAGATAATTTTATTAAGCATTTATAATTTTAAATTTTTTAAAATTATAATTATAATATCTTATAAATCCTTTGTGACCATAATTTCTAGCTAGGTCAAGAATTTTTTTAATATTCGGCAGCTCAAAATTCCTTTCATTGCAGGAAACACAACTCTTTTTCGTGTTTTTTAAAAATTAAAAATCATTATCTCCCTTAAAAGCGGAGATTTTAGCTTTCTTTATTCATTCAAACAATTTTAAATGAATATTTTTTAAACATTTTATGAAAGAACAATTAATTATTAAGGATGGAAATTATTTCTCAATATGAACAATGAGTAATTCGTGAAACAAATTGATGGGCAGTTTTTTCATTAAAATTCTTTGTTTTCTCTTTTAATCAAATATATAGCCAAAAAGATTAATTCTGGGCCAAAGATTGATAATTGAGAAAGAATTGAAAGCTATTTTGTTTAAGATTATTCAAATTTAGTTTTTGAAAGAAAACATAATAGCTCCACCTTTTCTTTGTTTGATTTTTTTTTTTTTCAATTTAAAGATCTGTATGTTCAATGAAAATAACGTGTGATAAAAGTATTAATAATTTTTTATGAGTACTTCTCTCATCTTAATCTTTACTGCTTTTAATCTCAACATTTCGGACGTCATTCTACAACCTTTGATAAAGATCTCGGATCGGAAATTAAGCATAAGCTCTTGGTGAGACTTGAACTTTCCCCTTAATCTTACAAAGTTTCAAGCTGATAAACTATACAGACATTTTAATCAGGAACCATCACGCAAAACTATCACATAAAACTGTTAAAATAGGTTTCTCCAGTTTTTAAACAAATCTGGCAGGCAATCTATGTTTGTATGTATCACGTATACAGGCCATATTAGTGTCAACAGGGCTAAAAATTTCAACATTTACTCCTAATTATGTCTAGAAAAACGTTATTTTTTTTTTTCATTTTTTCCAAAAATCCCCTCCAAAATAGGTTCTAATTGGTGGGTTCAAATTTCGATGTAAATTAATGCTAAATTGGTCCCTTTGTGTCTGGCAGTGTTCACACTTGTTTTTAGAAAATTAGAATTTTTCTAGTGTTGATCACCCCTTTTTCCAGTTTTTTAATTGTTTACCCCCCTCCACACACACACACACACACACACACACGCACAGCATACTCTATTTGTAATTTATGTTGTTTGATAATGAGTTTCACTAATTGTGGGCATACCTCAAAACAACCCAGCCTTTGGTCAATGGTCTTACTTCTGGAGATGACTGTTGATTCGATGTGGGCTGTTTCAATGTATGCAGTACAGTATGTATGTACAGTTAGTGATACTCATTATCGAACAGTGTAAATTGCCAATACACAATACCAGCCCCACCGCCAAATGTTATTGAACCCCAAACTGTTAAAACATCCCTTATTCACAACTTGCACACACACACACACACACACACACCCTCACCATCTAGCTTTAATCAACTCACACATTCATTAACATCTCCTGACTCAGGACATCATCTGATATCTCTTCAGCATGGACACCATTCCAATTCAAGGACACAAAATTATCTGACTCGAATTCTACAGTTTATCCACAATTCACAAGAATCACATGAAAACTCACACATAACCCAGCTTAGCTTTGATTTATTTTCACACTCAGAGTTCATTTAATTAATAATCCCATCCATTACATGACACTAACCTTGTATAAACACACCATTTCCTGTCTCCCCATTAAACTTTTTGGATAGAACCAGGATGCCTGGCAAAATGTTGAAATAAATTGAAGAAATTACATTTTTACAACACATGGTCTTCTGAAATTGTCATTTCACTCCAATATAGTTTTCTTTGATTCAAAATAAAGCTGAGACTAGCTGGGGATGCAGGTTGGGGTACTTGACTCTTTGAGAAGCCACCTCAAACATTTAGTAAAATTTTTCTGTAGAAATGCAGTAGGTGAACTATTATTTATAAAGCTTTAAGAGCCCCACTTGCACCTGGGGTATTTACAGATAGCAACTCCTCTTTAACCCCACCCCTCAAAGCTTCGCCATTTGTATGAAACTATCAATTTGAAATTTGCAATTTCATCTTTCTCAGATTTTCCATCCATTCAATACTGACTATGTTGCTTTACATAATTACCAGCCTATCAGACACATGGTTTCCAAGTGTATTTGGGGGACTAACAAAACATTAGAGGAAAAAACAAGAGTCTGAGATATCATAGAATCCATAGAAAACTAAAATGGCAATGGGCTGGTCATATTGCGAAAATGGCAGACAACTGCTAGATATCACAACTCACAACATGAATACTCAAAGATCACACGCAAAACCTTACAGACAGAATATAAGATGGCTTGACAAACTAGACAAGTTCAGGAAGTACTGGCTCCGCGACGCCCATGATAGAGTGGTGTAACAAATCCTGGGGAAGGTCCAGGTCCAACGACGGATGCTAAAAGGCTGAGACTGATGGTGTTGACTCTTTACAATCTATCCAAGCTCTATAACGGCTCATATCTAACTCTGGTAGAGGGTCCCTAGTCATAACACCAGCACACAGGACACAGTATAAGATTTGCATATACAGTGTAATATTTGCATAGTTATTTTCATTTTAATGTATATGCCAGCACAGCAACTCATTCATTAGGCTACACAAGGACTCTGAACCGTTTCAGCTCCAAAAAGGAGTAAGACAAGATGATACCAGCTCACCCAAACTCTTTACAGCCTGCCTTGAGATGATCTTCCAGAACATGGACTGGGAAAATAGAGGAATCAAAATAGATGGCGAATACTTGAGCAACCTTAGATTTGCAGACAACATTGTCCTTTTCGTAGAAAACCTACACAACCTCCAACTAATGCTAGATGATCTAAACAAAGAAAGCAAAAAAGTCTGCCTACACATGAACTTCAGTAAAACGAAAATCATGTGCAGTAATCATGTTGAGAATAAGAACACAACTGTCAAGATAGAACATGCAAAAATCGGTAAGGTAGACCACTACATCTACCTAGGACAACGAATCTCCATGAGACCCTCAAAAGAGGAGGAAATCAAGCAAAGAATGTGAGAATCATGCTCAACCTTACATTGAGAGATCACAAGACAGTACAGTATATAAGGAAGAAAACAGGTGTACGTGACATCATAGAAACTATTAGAAAACTCAAATGGCAATGGGAAGGCCATGTTGCAAGAATGAAAAACAACCAATGGACATCACATCTCACAACATGGATCCCAAGAGATCACATGTGAAACGGAGGCCAACAGAACACAAGATGGAGAGATGAACTTGATAAATTCAGGAAATACTGGCTCCGTGACGCCCATGATAGAGAATTGTGGCGAATCCTGGGGAAGGTCTATGTCCAACGACGGACGTTAAAAGACTGATATGCCAGCAATGGTAACTCTTATGAACAACCCTGGAACTCATGTTTTGACGTACTTGGACATTAACTGATGTAATTAGAAAAACAGGTCTGGTTAGTTATTCAGTGGAAAGTATGCAATGTTGGGGATGATCAATTAAGAAATTGGAAAAGGGGTTGATCAATGAATTATTTACTCCTCTCAGCTTTTGTTGTACAGTGATCACTGAAAAAAGTTCTAATTTTCCCCAAAACAAGTATGAGCGCTGCCGGACGCAAACTAAGGGATCAATTTAGCATAAATTTCCCTTGTCT
The DNA here is from genome assembly GCA_963457665.1 of Thysanoteuthis rhombus. Taxonomy (NCBI): domain Eukaryota; kingdom Metazoa; phylum Mollusca; class Cephalopoda; order Oegopsida; family Thysanoteuthidae; genus Thysanoteuthis; species Thysanoteuthis major. Next base: position 32,475,625 of record OY735240.1, on the reverse strand, counting down.
TTTGTTGGATTGCTTAAAAGATAGAATTTCCAACAAACCAGCATGATACTGCCAGACATAAACTATGAGACCAATTTAGCATACACTTACATTGTAAATTTACCCGTCAACCTAAAAAAAAGAAATAATGATAATTCGGGAGAAATTTTCTAAAAACAAAAATTTTTTTTCTGTATATAAGGAGCAGAAGGTTTTTCAATTGGTTTGGCCTGTTCTTGTGACACATACATGTACAAATAGGCAGCCAGGCAGAATCATTTGAAAACTGAAGAAACCTATATTGACAGTTTCTATTGATAGTTTCTAATGGGATCCTGTGAAAAAAACTTATAGAATGATTTGATTTTCGTTTTGTCTCTTCTTGATAAGATTTTGAACAACGACCAGCATTGAACGAGTTACCACTGCTATGAAATTTGGTTAAATAATGATTGATATCATTGTTTTCATGAACAAGTCTGAAAGTCAGACCATAGATGCACTAGTCATTCTCTTGTGTGAAGATCTACCTAGGGCACTGCAGCAAACATTATCTTAAAATTTACATCTAAAATCGAATCAAAAAACATTAAAACACCTACACACCTCTATATTCTCCAGATATACATCTAAAATCGAGGAAATATATCACTTACTATTAACAAATAAAACATGGTTTTGATCTTCAGCATTTATTTTATTAAAATATTACTCAAGTCATTGAAAATATTACTCTTTTTATTCATCATCATCATCACCATCACCATCACCATCACCACCATCATCATCATCATCAGTCTTTTAATGTCTGTTGTTGGACATACACCGGTCTAGTTTGTCTCGCCATGGTCACGCATTTGATCAATAGGGATCCATGTTGTGAATCGTGATGTTCAAGGGTTGTCTACCATTCTTGCGACATGGCCAGCCCATTGTGATTTGAGTTTTCTAATGGTTTCTTTAATGTCTCAGACTCCTGTTTTCTCCCTGATATGCTGTGCTGTTTTGTGATCTCGCCATGGCTTAAGCACCTATTTACTCTGTCTCCCACAAAGAGCGAGATGCGACACAAGGTCGAGCTTAACGGGGGATGGTGCAACCGTAAAAATAGCTCCAGCCTATGCAACCGAGGTTGCAATGGCATCAGGACAAGCCTGACCTATCCCTCTTAGTGCAATGGGACAGCACCAACCCAGGGCAAAGTGCTTCCCTGCAGCTGGACCAAGTAATGATAGGGGAACCCAAGGACGAATGCAAAGATTCCCAATGCACTTAGCGATGTGAAGCCTCGGTGTCTCTTTGTTGCCAAATGTATTGCACCTGCGCACTCGGTCTTGAGGAGACCCACCACCCAATCTGCGACCAATTCAGCTGGCAAATGTCAGTACTGATACCTCAGACAAAGCCATGGTGCAGATACTGCACTTTGATCCGAGCAAAAAGGCCAGAAAAAATGTGGGGTTGGGCCTTTTTTTACTTGTGCTCCCACAAAGAGCAAGATGTAACACAAGGTCGAGTTCAATGTGGGATGGAGCACCCTCAAAAATAGCTCCAGCCAAAAATATGTAGGGTTGAGCCTGATTCTCTCATGTACACGTTGCATCCTTCTCAGTCTGTGGGTCAGTTTCTCGGTTGGGTTCCATGTTTCAGCTCCATAGGTGACTATCAGGAGGATGCATTGGTTGCATACTCTTCTTTTACTATAAATTGAATAAAAATCTGACTTACTTTATCAAAAATCATCTAAATGGCCTTTTTGACATCTAAACACAACCAAAAACATCTAGATTTAGATCAAAAACATTTAAATTGGCAACATCTAAATTGGCAAAACTGAGCAAGAGACACCACTAACATTTCAGTATGTCAGTCAGATCACCAGATCAGATCGAAAATGCCCAATTTACACTGTTTCTACCATTTGCAGCCATAAAAGTCAATATGTATTACTTAGTTTTAAGCTCACTAGACCATGACCCATCATTTAGTTCAGAGGTCGGAAAACTACAGCTCACGGGCCAAATCCGACCCTTGGCCTCATTTCATCCAACCCGCCACTGTTATTGAATCTATGACGTTCTGCACAAAAAATCTTTGTTTCTATCTCTCGGTTTGTGGGCAATAAAATTCAGTACTGAAAAACAGGGCTAAAGTCTCGTTTTCACAGCGGCCTAAAATGGATCGACATTTTATAGCTAAATTCTTTTTTAACGTTATACATTCCCGCTGTTCTATCAATATGTGCAAAATTTGAACCCCCAAACAATATTTGCCCCCTCCCGCATTCGTAGTTCTCATTTAAGGATAGTGGATGGAGGTTTATGTCAACATACTCCTAAAATGAAAGCCTTTAAACATATCTGTACCTCGCAAGAATGAACCACCTTAGACAATACCAGAACTATCTATAAAATTATCTATAGTCTAGAATTATCTTAAAATATATCTTTTATCTGAAATTATCTAAGAAATAGATCTGATATCTAAAATTATCTTTTAAAAATAGATCTTATATCTAAAATTATTTAAAAAATAGATTTTTTATCTGAAATAATCTTAAAAAATAGATCTTTTATCAGATATTATCTAAAAAAATAGATCTTCTATCTAAAATTATCTTAAAAAGATAGATCTTTTATCTGAAATTATCTTTTAGAAAATAAAATTTTTATCTAAAATTCTTTAAAAAATAGATCTTCCATCTAAAATTATCTAAATAGATGATTTCTTATCTGAAATTATCTTTTAAAAAATTGATCCTTCATCTAGAATTATCTTAAAAAATAGATGTTAAATCTGAAATTATCCTAAAACATAGATCTTTGTCTGAAATTTTTTTTAAAAATAGATCTTTAACTAAAATTATCCAAAAAGAATGGATCTTTTATCAAAAATCATTTTAGAAAAGATCTTTTTCTGAAATTACCTTTTAAAAAATGAAACTTTTATCTAGAATCATCCAAAAAAATAGATCTTTTATCAGAAACTATCTGTTAAAGAATAAATCTTTGATCTGAAATTCATTAAAAAATAGATCTCTCATCTAAAATTATCTAAAAAAGTAAATCTTTCATATGAAATTATCTTTTAAAAAATAGATTTTTCTTAAGAAAAATCTTCTTTAGAAAATAGATCTTTTATCTGAAATTATCTAAAAAGAATAGATCTTTTATCTAAAATTATCCTTTAAAAAATACTAGCACAAGATTTGAGCATTGTTGGCCTAAAATGACCATCACCACCATCACCACCACCACCACCACCACCACCACCACCATCATCATCATCATCATCATCATCATCATCATCATCATTATCATCAGTCTTTTATCATCTGTTGTTGGACATGGACTTTCCCCAGGATTTGCCATACCTCTCTATCATGGGCATTGCGGAGCCAATATCTCCCAAACCTGTCTAGTTTGTCTCATATTCTGCTGGCCTTGGTTCCGCATCTGATAATGGGGATCCATGTTGTGAGACGTGATGTCCATCGGTTGTCTTTCATTCTTGCAACATGGCTAGCCCATTGCCATTTGAGTTTTCTAATGGCTTCTATGATGTCTCAGACTCCTGTTTTTTCACTAATATACTGTACTGTCTTGTGATCTCTCCATGTGAGGTTGAGCATGATTCTCTCATGTGCATGTTGCATGGTTCCCTGTTTGCAAGTCAGTCTCTTGGTTAGGTCTCATGTTTCAGCTCCATGGGTGACTATTTGGAGGATGCACAGAGACCACAAAAAAAGCACTTTTTTGAAAAAAAAAGCAAAATAACTGTCTTCAGGTAGTTCCTAATGGGGTACTCATGCAAATTTTAAAAAATCTGACCAGAAGTGCCAAGAGACGTACACACACATGCAAGCAATGAAAGAGAATCTGTAGTCCACTTGAATGGTTGGTCAGGCCATTTGTGGGGCTATAGTGATTATATCTATACATATTACGCTGTTTATTTACATGCCTATTAACCAATTATTCCTTTGTAGACGACAGTTCTTGTAAGTTTCCTCTTTCCATGTTCCCTTATTAAGACGTCTCAGCGTCCCCCTGGTTGCGGGTTATATATTTTAAAATAAAGGCCTCTTAAGTCAATGTAAGTACAACAGACACGCCTCCTATCATATTCTTTATTATTATTTTAAGAAGGGTTTCTTAAATCAGTATAAGTAAGATGGCCACAACTCTAACTTCCAATACTCGTCCAGGCTGCTGATGATGATGGGTGCTGCATGGCAACTGCAAGTTTGGCTGATAGCTGCTATCAATACTATGAGTGTGACAGATACAACTCTTATTATATATATATATGGTTGGTGCAAAAATAATTGCGTTTTTTTGTTACTTTAAACTTTGATGCTTATATTGGAATAAACTATTATCTAACTATGTTCATAGAATATACCATTTTAAAGCATGAATTTTGCGCTTTTTATTAAGCTGGACGTTTCCTTTTCACTATTTATTCTGGCTTATTTGAGGCTGTCAAATCAAAGATGGAAAACAAATCAAATTCAAGCAATTTTGTTTTAAGAGTTGAAAATAGGATATCAATCAGCAGGAACTATGCGGAATATCAACCAAATATTTGACCAGGGGATTAACAAGGATTCTAGGATTAACAACATCTACTTAGGGCCATTATTAAGACAGACACACACAAAACAGCTCGAGAGGTTGCAGAGGAACTAAACATTGGCCATTCAACAGCTGTATGACATTTGCACCCAATCGGAAAAGTAAAAAAGCTCAACAAATGGGTGCTGCTCGAGCTGAGGGAAGAATCAAAATATTTGCCGTTGCAAATTTTGCTCTGCATTTCTTTAATGCAGCAAAAAAATAATCCATTTTTCGATCTCATTATGACATGTGATGGAAAAAAAATTCTGAATAACAATCACAATGTTTATTGCTGTAGCTGGACAGAGCTTGAGCACCAGAACATTTCCCCAAACCAAACCAGCACCGAAAGAAGATCATGGTCACTGCCTGGTTGTCAGCAAGTGAAACCATTCACTACAACATCTTGAATACTGGCGAAACCATCAAAGCAAAGACGTACTGCTAGAAAATTAACAAAATGCACCAAGAATTGCAGCGTTTACGTCCAATATCGGTCAGTCGAAAAGGACCAATTCTCCTCTATGACAATGCCTGACCACAAATGACCCTGCAGAAATTAAGCAAACTAAGTTAGAATACTCTACCTCACCAGACCTCTATCCAACTGATTACCCCTGACAAATATTTCGATCACTTCCCGCAAGGGATGATCTTCAACAACCAAGCAGCAGTTCAAAATATCTTCAAAGAATTCATTTATTCCAGGACCACATTAATTTATACAAAGAGGGAAATATTTTCAGGCAAGGAAGACAGTCACTTTTCATAACCTAGGATGGGGTCAGAGATAGAGAAATATAATGAGACATTACAGTAGTTCTCTGAAAAGACGCTGTCCTTTGGATGTAACCGCATTGGGAGCTTGTAGATGATATTAATCGACTAAGTACAAGAATGGTAGTATTTCTACTACAGTGGTTTTGTAGTTTCGGGCAGAGCACCCTTTTGCCATGATAAGGATTTACACTTTGCTGAAAATGCACAGAGGAACATTTCAAAAGCCAGTTCAGCATCTTTATAAGTTGATAAAAGTACTCACGATTCATTTGGACCTTAAGATAAATAAAATTATTCTTCATTCAAAACATGTAATAACATGCCCTTTTTTTACTAGTGCATAAGAATGTTAGTTATGCCAACTGGCCCACCAAACACCACAGGTATTCACCATTTCTATCTCTTGTCTTTTCTCTTCTCTCTGTCAGACTTTTTGCCCAACTCACTAACTTTTGATGGTTGTTTACACATCTTTGATTCATATCGCTTTAGGTCCAGTTATCATGTAAATTCATCATCATCATCAGTCTTTTAACGTCCATCGTTGGACATAGACCTTCCCCAGGATTCGCCACAATTCTCTATCATGGGCATCGCAGAGCCAGTATTTCCTGAATCTGTCTAGTTCATCTCTTCATCTTGTGTTCTGTCGGCCTCGGTTTCTTATGTGATCTCTGGGGATCCATGTCGTGAGATGTGATGTCCATCAGTTGTCTTTCATTCTTGCAACATGGCCTGCCCGAATTACTCAGTGTTGATTCAGTGCTGAGAACTCTATGATGACATACCTCAAACTACATTGCACAGCACTGGCTGGCAATAAGACCATTCTCCTGCACTAGACAAATAGAAATTTTGTATAAAATTTATCTAAATCAATGTTCTTATTAAAAGAGTATCTTTCACTGGGTCTCCAGAACAAATTCATCCAAATGATGACACACACTGGGTATTATGGCTTTTAATCAAATGATGTTTCAGTGGACATCCTTTTATTGAGACAACTTTTCATCGAAAGACTTTTTATTAAAACATCTTCATTGGTTACTGTTTTTAAAAATTGAGAGTTATTTTGTGTCAAAACATTTCATTGAAGTAACTTTTATAATTCTTAATTGAAATAAACTGAAGATTAAGAATTTTTCTTTTTTAAATTTCAATTTCAAAAACAGTTATCGGTATGCCCCCAAATTTTTGCCAGGAAATCAACAACCTATTTTAAAAAATTCAAGTTCAAAAAAACTTTTTCTTGTTTTTGTAAGAAAGAAAAACTTTTTACACTGTCAATTTTCTAAAAAATCTTTGTTTCTTTCAAGTTACACAGAGAAAAACTAGACAAGATTAATATCTAATCTTTGTTATTACTAATGACAAGAAGATTTTTAAAATAAAATTATGTTTTATGCAAGTTTGAGGCTTATTTTTTCTCCCAGTGTCAACTTTCTGGATAATTAACAGTGTGTAAAGTTGTTAACAAAAAAATATTTGTTTTTTTTTGAAAAAAATGAAATAAACATTGACTTTACATTATAATTATTAAAAAATCTTTTTAAACAAAAATACAGGTTTTTTTTCTTTCTAGCAAAAACAAGAAAAAATGTGAGAAAAATTCTTTTTTGATTTTAATAACGTTTTTAAGATAGGGTGTAAATTTCCTGGTGAAATTTCTTTGGTATACCTACACTGATTTTATAAATCATTCGTTATATATTGCAGACAAATGATTATTTGATCATTTTGGTAAAATGAAATTCTAAAAATGTCATAAAAAAATTGACAAGTGTTAAAATCAAATAATCAGTTATTGTTTTTAAAAATGGAAATTTTATATTCAAATTTATTATTCAAATCATTTTTAATTTTCAGTTTATTCAAATTGAAAATTCAAAAAATTATTTTTATAAAAAGTCATTTTGATAAAATGCTGTTCAGATGGAATGTCATTTCAATTAATGTTTTTTCATAAGAAGTCTTTCGATGGAAAGTGGTTTTGATAAAATGTCATTCAATGAAACATTGTTCGATTAAAAGTCATGCTATGCACCCACCGATCATCAGATTTTACTTAGAAGCATTTGTAAAGTTAAGTATGATGATCTCACGTTCGACTCAACCCCTGATCAGGCACACTGTGCGCAGATGTTAGAAATAGCGAGGTACATGCAAGATAATTTTGAGAGGAAAACTCTCCGCGTTTGATAATCCTTCCTTGGTTTTATCCAGATAAGCCTGAAGAATGCTGAAAACTAGGTAGAAGACATCTTGAAACAGCAAAGGAAGGTGAAAAATGGAGATACCAGATTACCAGTCACAGTGCAATGAAAATGCTGTTGTGATTGTGATAGCTGGACACAAAAATGGAGTCCATCATAGATTAAGTCAGAGAAACAACCGAGGAGTGTTGATGAATTATGTCCACAAATCTTAAGTGAAATGGGCAAATTTAGTACAGAGATAGGTCACAGAAGAATGGTCAAGATCGGATCGGCCAGTGGGTTGGCGAAACGATAACGATCCGAGGGAGATGGAAAGAGACAGAAAGAGAGTGGCTGGCCGCAAAGGCCAGGGCCAGAGGCATGACCAGCAAGGGGTCCTGGAGCTAATGAGTCTTGGACCAGGGAGAAGGAAAGAGAGAGAATGGCCAACCGCAGAGGCTGGGGCTAGAAGCGTAACCAGCTAGGGGTGCTGGAGCTAATAAGCATAGGACCATGTGCATCCAGGGGTTTCATAGGGGTCGTCAGAGGAAGTGACGTTTTTGATATCTAGCTAAAAGAAGAGTTTTGTACTTAATTCCTAACTAAAAGTATAGGGCGCACTACAAATCACTTAACTTGGTGGGTGCATATGTATCCAATCAGAATACAATAATCTTCCCATTCATAGCTCTCTATATGAGCTCCTGTCATTCAACACAGTGCTAGAAAAAGCCTAAAAGGTGTCCACAGTCAACAAATTGGAGTCCAAAACTTTGTGGTGTGTAAAGACAGGGGCAGTGAATCCCCTCAATAAGTACATTGAAGAGATCCTCAAGTTTTCCAGGACATGAAAGACTATAAAAACAAAACCAGTGGAACTAGAAATAATGCAAGACAGCTGTATAACTAAATATTGAGTTACAATTTTCAGATTTTACAAGTTTGGAACAGAGTACTCATCTACAGACCGTACTCAAAAGAGACCGCAATATACTAACATGAGCTTCTATGATGCTGGCCTTGATTTAAAAGACCTCCGAGATCCTTTTGATGATCAAAAGAGAATCGTTGATCTGTGTGTTGCTCAAAGAAGGGCTCGGTCAGGAATGGAATGATAAAGTCGAAATACATCTGAGACGAAAGAAGCAAATGTCTAAGCTAATAGACGCTGGGTTAACAGCCAAGAAGGGAAAGGAAAGAGTCTTGAAGGAAACGATTGGCTGTTTTCACAGAAAAATAAACGAACGGTTTACTTGTTTGTATGACACTGATGCCAAGTTTTGGTGTCTCCTTGAGGTTGAGAGACTGTGTTACGGAGCTGATGGTAGTAACCAGAAAAAGAAGTGTAAAAATTTGGGTGAATTCTAAAACTCTGATATTGATAGGCAGCAGCTATGTGAAGAGATTTTGAATTGCAGAATGTCGCAATCAAGTCGGGTTAGCATGAAAGTAGGAAGACCTGAAGAGCTTCTCGAATTTATTGTCCAGTATAGAGATGGGAACATCTTCCCTAATCTTCAGATTGTGACTCATATAAAGATAACAATTACATTTTTCCATTGCCAGCCGTGAGAGATCATTCAATGAATTATTACTAATATTCTTGAGAGCTTCATTGAGTTTAGTAATCAGTGTTATTGGTCCTTCCGTATGAGTCAGGGACCTGGCTGCTAAACAACGCCCAGGCAGTTAGACTCGGCTTTGGCAGCAGAATACTTAGGAGGATCGAAGGTTCCGGCAGGTTACCAATGAGAAGCTGATCCAACTGCCAGCAGCCTCTTGCCTTGCATCAAAGCAAAGAGTTCAATGGTATGGCCATATTCTAAGTCTCCCCCCCCCCCGAGTGACCAATGCACTCCATTGTGAGCTTTCAACCCCAGCAAGCTGGTAGGAGACGACCCAGGAGTGCTTCTACATCTGCTGGTTTGATGTCCTAGCTCTAGACCTTGGATTGTGCAATGTAACCCTGGCCTCCATGCAACACCTCTGTAAGAGAATTAACCCTTTTTCCAGTAGAACAACATTTGTGCTGCCATCGGCTCACTTGGAGAGTAATATTACTTTCGTTTGAAAAAATAAGGTTGCTGTATCCGGCACTAGACGAATATTCCTGATTTCTTACTGATTGGTCTTTCAAAATCACACTCCCCACTTAAATATCAAGATGGTCTGCTCAAAAACAAGTGTGTATGTATAATGTACAGCAGGTTTTGAGCTTCTCAGACGAATCAAGTGATTCTTCTGATAATGAAGGCTCTTGCAGCGAACAAAACAAAGATGATTTTCACTATGATGACAGAGAACCAGCCTCAGAATCAGATGATAACAAACACGGAGGTTTGACATCGTTGTTGGCAGTACTGATCACAGACGCGGCTATGACGGGCTTGGTATTAGAAAACAATAAGACATTTGCTGCAAAACCAGGCCCGGAATGTGAATGGACTTTGCATCATACACAGGTCTGACCAGGTATCCTCCATGTGACACACAACCTGTTGGATATTTTGACAAGTTTTTTTTCAAAGCCATAATCCTGATGGACAGCCACTTTCGGATCTGTTACTCGGTGATATTAATAAGTACTAAAACTAGGAGTTTGGCAAAAGCTGGTATACTGCAGTATATACAATATCATAAAACAAAACCTGTCAGATGTCCTGCAGATGCATCCCTTCATTGGGTTGTGTTGCTGCAAAGTATCAAAAATGAAACAAATTTGAAGAAGAGATGTACAAGAAATATCACAAGACAAACTCACCATTCATAAACTTGTTAAAGTCTTCATTGTAACCAGAGATATGATTAATAAACAATGAATACAAGAAAATGTGTTATTTGATTTTAAGAATAATTGTTGTTACATTATTGTAATTCTGTTGTTATGGAAAAAATACACCGAGTGGTATTGTAGCTGGAGAAAGAATCGACCGGTTGAAGGGTTAACAATGTAATAATATGATCATAGGAAGAGAAGAAACTGAAAAAAAATTATTTTGAATACATCGCAGACCAATTCACATCAGCAAAAGTCAAGAAGGTTTAGCTGTAACTCTTATTCAGTTCCATAATTTGATAATTAAAAGATTAATGAGGTTGACTCATATTTTTGAGCTGACATTATTACAAGGTTATCTAAAAGATAGTTAGCATCATATTAGATGTTTTGACGAGTGAGCTATTTCAGTGATAGCCATAAGTGCTAATTTTTTTTGGGATACATTCCTGATAATAGTCCTATTCATACAGAAATTCCCGACCATTGACAATCCATTTCTTCGTGATTTTTGATTCAATTTTATACTAAAAACACATGTGGTAATATTATCTCTGGTTCCCAATCAAGAATAGAATTTTAGTCAGGAATGTTAGCAAGAAAATTGTTGAATAATCTATAGTCAGAGAATTCGGTTACTTTTTAATGACTTGGCACTTGTATGTATTCGACTGAAATGTCCCTGAAATGAATATAAAACAAACAAGTCTGGTTAGCCTCTCAATGGAAACTGTCACATGACCACTGTTTTTTTGCAGCATGCCATGTTAGGGGTGATCAACTGAAAAATTGGAAAACGGGGTGTGCAATGATTAAGTTACTTCTCTCGTCTTTTGTAGGACAGTTATCAATGAAAGAATTCCTAAACCTTGCGGAAAATAAGTGTGAATGCTGGTGGACACATAATGAGGGACCAATTAAGCATAAACTTACACTGCAAATTTAACCCCCCACCAAAAACCTATTATGGAGGGGGTATGTGAAAAAAGCGTTTTTTTTTTCAGAAATAATGAGTAAATGTTTGAATTTTCAGCCCTCTAGCTCCATTGATGTGACCTGTACACACATGCATAACAAACCAGCCAGCCAGACCCACTTAAAAAAGGCAGAAACCTATATTGGCAGTTTTAATTCATAAATGTTTGAATTTTCAGCCCGCTAGCTCTATTGGTGCGACCTGTACACATGGTACATATATACGTACATACACAACTAGCCAGCCAGCTAGACCCACTTAAAAATGCAGGAACCTATTTTGGCAGTTTTAATGAGTAAATGTTTGAATTTTCAGCCCTCTAGCTCCATCGGTGCAACCTGTGCACATGATACATACATACATACATACATACATACATAGCCAGCCAGAACAACTTAAAAAATGCAGAAACTGATTTTGGCAGTTTTAATGAGTAAATGTTTGAATTTTCAGCCCTCTAGCTCCATTGGTGCAACCTGTGCACATGATATATATATATATACATACATAGCCAGCCAGACCAACTTGAAAAATGCAGAAACCTATATTGGCAGTTATGGTGACAGTCTTAGTTTACAATTTCCCACAGATGTTTCTACTTCAAATACCAGACTGGTAGGGATCTGCTGTTTTCCTTGTCAACTATGTTATATTTGTGTAATCATGACTAGCCGATTGTTGTTTATATTAGTAAATGCCTGTAGTTTTGCTAATAGTATACCTAGAGCTGTGTACTGTGTCAGTATGTTTACACAGTAATTTGAAAGATTATTGCAAGACATTGTAAATTAAAATTCTTCTAATCATTTTGGGTGGAAAAAAAATTGACACAAGAGTAATTATGTTATCAGCAGCCGGTGAACGAACACGCATACATACAGAGAAGAGCCAATTTTGTGTTCAAGAGCCTCTATGAGTGAAGACATCAGTCTTCCCATGTTAGTCTGGCCGCTAAGTAACACCCTGGCCGCCTCTTCCTGTTTATTTTGTCACAGACAGACTGACAGGTTGCAAATTATAATAAAGATTAGTGCCCTTGTTGTTCTCTGGTTGTACAAAACAACAAAGAACTTCCGGTTACTTAAACCATAACTCCAGTTCACTAATGTATCATTCACAAATGATTAGTATCTTCACTGTCATCTTTGATCTCTGATCCCAAAATGAGGCTCTACTCAAAATATGATTTCTTGAATGAATGGTAAGAGGTGACGGGGTTTAGTTCATTATCATGAATTAACCTAGCCTGAATGCTGCGAGACAGAATATCACAAAACCAAATGTTCACATGGCTGGATGGTTCAAAATCTGGAAAAATCAACATCCTACAAACAAAGGTAGACAACTTGTGATAACAGAAAGTGCTTCCTTTCAAACTGTATTAAATTTTAAAAAAAACTTGATTTTTTAAAATCTCTGAACATCCAAAACCCTTTCTTGGATTTGGCTTTTTGAAAAAAAATTAGTCGAAAGAGGATTATGGATTTGATATTTATATTAATTAATTTATTATATAGAAACAAAATTTCTGTAAATTCACATTGATATTTTTAAAGCTTATCAAAGAATTGAATCGGTTGTAAAGAAATATTTCTAAAACCTCTTTTTATAAAATCAATTCATTTTTATTATGATCAGCTATGGAGGTGATATTACAGCAGCAGTGAGAGTACCGAACAGGATTATTATCACAAACTAATCCCGGAGAAAAAAAACTATCTAAATCTTAGATAAAGGTTTCTCTTATATGAAAGTGCAGCAGGTCAGGTTGCATAACCCAATTCTGTTAGCCCTCTTGCAGTCAAGATTTGGTTCCTTTGGAATTCTCCCAAAGGGATTTCAAACCATGAACGAGACTAAAGAGAGGGACAGCAGAATTCAGCTGAAATTGAATAAATATTAAATGATCAACCTTTTTTTTGAACCATCAACATCAACATAGGTTTCTTCAGTTTTATGGTTAGTCAGGAAGGCTATATATCATGTGCACAGGCCACACCAATGGAGCAAGAGGGCTGAATATTTAGACATGTACTCATTTTCTTGTCTTGAAAGAATGCATTTTTTTTTGTTTTATAAAATCACCCTTAAAATAGATTTTTAGTGCAGGGTGTTCAATTGACAATGTAAGTTTATGCAAAATCGGTCTGTTAGTTTGTTTTTTTTTTTTAAATCAGACTTTTTCTGGGATCATTACCAAAGAAAAGGCGAGAGAAGTAACTTATGCATTGATCACAGCTATTTCCAATTTTTTTAAATTGATCACCCCCAACACAGCATGGTGCAAAAAGACATCGGTCATGTGATGGCCTTTATTGTGTGACTAACCAGACCATTTGAATTATTATTTATTTGAAAACCTCGAAGCAGAGAAGTAGTAAGCAGATCATGACTATCTGTAGTGCATTCAATTTTCACTGAGTGGGTCATACTGTGGCCTTGTGCCATAGTAGATAAACCTTAATAAAAAAAGGTAAAGCATTCATTTCTTAAGAGACAATTGCCAATTAAGTATGTGCGGCCAGTGACGAAGTTCTGGTTCCTTTTACACGCTTCAGCTCAGCAATCCTTGCAAGTCTCAAGTCTGGTTGAGACCGGGACTTTATACCTACAACTTTTTATAGCCACCCCTTGGCAGGTTGTAAGTCCACCAAAGGGATACAGCTACCATAATCACATGAGTCCTGGTTTCTTTTGGATGCATCAGCTCAGCAATCCTTGCAAGTCTCAAGTCTGGTCGAGACTGGGACTTTATACCTACAACTTTTTATGGCCATCTTCTTAGCAGGATGCAAGTCCACCAAAAGGTTACCTCCATCCTAATTACACAGGTTAGAGCGTATTTAATTAGCAGCTGAGTGCACAGGGAAAATTGTTTCAACATTTTTTACTCATACTGGAAATTGAACCCAAGACCTTCTGGGTGTGAGTCAGACGTACTAACCAATACACTATCTGAGCGGACTAAACTAAATAACCATATTATATTCGACATATCTGTTTGCATGTGAAATGTACAATGGAGGTTATAGTATCTACCTGCTTTGTATTGTTTTAGTACTCCAATCAGAGGGGTTCTTACAGCTCGCCTGTTAAGAGACACTCTCCCATAGAGTTTCTCAGTCAGCAATTAGAGACCATTCATTGAGCTTGTGTACTGTGTGATCATCGCATAGAGTAGATCAGCAAATATGCATCATGGGTTTTTGGGGGCAAAGCATCACATCACCTGGGTCTATCAGTCTTCTGTCCCCACCCTCCAGTCCATATTTGGATCCTTGTGACTTCTGGCTTTTCCGGGAGATTCCAGACTGTGGACGAGATTAGGAGAATGCAAGGGAAACAGCAGATGGTAGACTTTGCAGACTGCTTTGAAAAGAAGAAGAAACAGTAGAATAACAGTGAGAGATTCCATGTGAAGTACTTGGAAGTGGACTAAGGCACCATTGTTACTAGGTAAGCTATATTTTCGTAAATTTTGATACTCTCTGGAGAGACCTTGTACGTATAACCATTGAAGCGAATAAATTTGATTCCCAAGTTCAAAGTTCATGAATTTTTAATTCCTTTCAAAAAGTGACTGTCACAGACTTTTAACAACCAAGTGACATGTGTCGATAAAAACATCCGAAACTTTCAACATGTTGATTTTATTGCAATAATCATTGTGTTATTAATAAGAGTAAACATTGTAGAAAATTATCATATAAGAATCATTTGTGTAAACAATATAAACTCGGAGATATATGTACTTGAAGTAATGAGTAAACTGGTGTACAGTAACAATTTGCATAGTAAAATTTTAGCCTTAAGTACAAACAGATTTTTTACCAAGTTGTGGTTTTTTATTGACATTTCTGTGGTTTTGAAAATTTTGCAATCTATGATCCCTACTGGGCCACGACATGTCACAGCAAAAGCCACTTGAGCTGCAAAGAGAAAAATATTAGGTAACACTGGTCTGTTCAAGGTCTTTAGGTTTATAAATGTAGAGACAGACAGACTGAAAAATACATCTGAATACCCCTGGAAAACTGTAGCAGGGGCAGATCCATGATTTTGTGCGAGAGGGAGGAGCTGGATCCCTAACCCTGGATCCGTTCCTGTGTAGACATTTAAACGCTTTCAAGAAACATAGTTCCCTGTGAATTGTGCACATATGTGTAACCAGCGCACAAAAAAAATTAATGTGTGCACAGAAATTTAGCCATCTGAAATAATGAAGTAATAACTCAAGATTCAAAGAGATATGCAATGGGAATAGACAGCAGCAACCTGTAGCTCAAAATCCACTCGGACATTCTCCCCCTCTGTCTCCTTTTCTTCTTTCTGTCAATATCAGGACTTACACCACCAATTGTTATGTTTGACTAAACTGAGGTAAGCCAACCCTGACCAGTCGTGGCTATCCATTTTTTGTAGCCAAGCTCTCACCACATCTAGGTTCATCTCTTGCTTCCCAGAGTCACAGTAATTTTTTCCAGGTATGTTGACGACCCACTATATCCTGCAAACCCTGCAAATGCCTTGTAGATAGATGCAGACATGTGCTTTGGGCCTCTTTCCACAAGGTAAGTTTATCATTTCCTCTGTAACATATATCCATAATTGTAAGTATTATAATATCAGGTTGTTGCAAAAATAATTGCGTGTTTTGTTATTTCAAACTTTGGTAGTTATTTTCAGAATAAACTTTTATCTAGCTATGTTCATGTAATATACTATTTTAAAGTGTAAATTTTGCTTTATATAAGCTAAACTTTTTCAGTATAATATTTATTCTTGTTTAATCGAGACTGTCAAATCAAAGATGGGTAGGAAATCAAATCCGAGCAATTTTGTTGCACAAGTTCCAGATGGATTGTATAGCAGCAGAAACTGCTTGCAATATTAACTAAATATTTTACCAGGAAACCATCAACAAATGTACGGCTCAACATGGGATCCCAAAATTTCAAAAGGGATCTGGATCTTGATCTCATCCCATATAGTCATTTAAATGTTTTTGAGTCAACTCTCTCATCCAGACAGATTAGAAGCATAGTTCCCTGTAAGCTACATATTAGCAACCAGCATACAAAAAAAATTAATGTATTCCTAGAATAATGTAGTAATACAATTATGAATATGAATTATGAAGTAAGTATAATAATATTAAGTTGGTGCAAAAATAATTGCATTTTTTGTAATTTTAAACTTCAGTGCTATTATTCAATGATGTTCATGGAATATAAAATTTGAAAGCATGGATTTCGCTCTATTCAATTAAGCTGAACTGATTTTTAAAAAAATATTTATTCTGGTTTATTTGAGGTTGTCAAATCGAAGATTGAAAAGAAAATCAAATTCAAGCAATTTTGTTGTGCGAGTTCAAAATCGGACGCAGATCGGTAAAATAATGCTTGCAATATCAACCAAGTACTTGGCCAGGAAACCATCAATGAACGTATAGCTCAACATGGGTTCCAAAAGTTTCATAACAGAGACGAAAGCCTTGAATCTGTGGATATCCTTCTGTGATTGATGATGTCCAGTTGAGTGTCATTATTGAGGCAAACTCATGCAAAAAAAACCCAGAGAGGTTGCAGAGGAACTAAATATTGACCATTCAACAGTTGTTCGATATTTGCACCAAATGGGAGAAAATGGAAAAAAAAAACACAAGTTGTGTGAATGATAAGCTGCTACTCTCAACTTGTGGTCTATAAATCGTCTACATGTAACAATAATTTTCTTCTTTGTTTAGTATAGTAGTAAAAAAATAATTTACAAGTTCTAGAATTTTTATTATTCAGAGATGACTTTTTGAGTAAATTACCTATGTCATTTAATTATTGTGAACTAGAATATACCCTTCAGAAATTACGGGATTATTTATATATGGATATACATTCGGTGAAGACTTGCTCTTAATTTCCATAAGATCAACAATGTTTAATAATTTCTCATTTGGGTTATGCATGATGAGTGTTCAGAGAGATATGAAATAAAAGTAATACACGTTCCATTACGTGGATATACATTTATGAAATGGTCAAACATTTGTGAATATACATTCAGTGAACAGTATATTTAGAAATAACTTGTACATTTTCAAGGGAGGGGTAGGTAAAATGGATATATTTCTAACACAAAAGGATAAATCCAATGTCTGATGCTCACTCATGTGGGTTTATATGATGAGTGTTCATAGAGAAAAAAATCAACAAAAATAAAACGCAGTCCATAAAGAAAGTCAGAGATAAGTTTTGTGAAGATCCTAGAAGGTTCCAGTTTCTTCTTGATTATTAGCTGCTACTTCTAACTTATGGTCTATGAATCGTCTGCATGTGACAATGATTTCCTAATTTGTTTAGTATAGTAATAAAAACAATTTACAAATTCTAGAATTTTTATTTTTCGGAGATGTCTTTCTGAGCGAAAAAAGGTGGAATGTCCCGCCTCTTGGGAGACAGCTGATATGACAGCCAGTGACGAAGTCCCAGTTTCTGTTGCAAGCATCAGCTCAGTGATCCTTGCAAGTCTCAAGTGTGGTCGAGACCAGGACTTTATTCCAATAAATTTTTATGACCACTCCACCTTAATCACACAGCTTAGAAGGTACTCAATCAGCTTCTGAGTGCACAGGGAAATTTGTCTTAATGAAAAGTATTCCATACTTTCCACTCAGACCAGTGTGAGTCAGATGTGCTAACCATTACACTATCCAAGCAGACTATGATTAAAGTGTAATACTTGTTAACTTTCATCAGGGATTTATAGTTATTCACCGAACTTGAAGCCACAAAGATGGGGACCCGGTGAGCATCAAATTTACTACTCAGTAGTAATGATTTGTGAGATCAGGTAGCTAACCTTGATTAATAGAATCATAGAGAATTACATAAAAGATGGAACACACTCTTTGCTTACAACGAGAATCGAACCCAGGACCTTCTGCTTGTGAGGCAGACATGCTAACCAATACACTATCTGAGCAAACATCTTTTAGAGTAGATTATTTCTATTAGTTTAATCATTGTAAATGAGTTGTACTTTCCCAGGGGGGTACAAAAGCACCCCCTTACAGTGGCCCACACCAACCTAATAATATATCATAATTACAAGAATATATCTGCCCGAAATGACAGGGTTATTTATATTGAGATCAGCACAAAAGGAACCTAAAGCTATCTTATAAGGTTATTTATTTTAAATAATTTAATACTATAAGCATGACAGACACAACTCTTATTATATATATTAGGTTGGTGCAAAAATAATTGCGTTTTTTGTTATTTCGAACTTTGATGATTATTTTGGATTAAAGTATTATTTAACTATGTTCATAGAATATACCATTTTAAAGTGTGAATATATTTCAAGTATCCTAATTCAACTCAACTCAAGTTGTTTTAATGTGTGATGATCAGACTAAAGTCTGAAGAGTTTTCATGACGTAATTTCTATTGTTATGTCATAATAGGAAGGTAAATCAACAAATGAAATCATCCAATATGAGCGCAAACAAACAAATGATCAGAAAAATCTGCCTTTAAGCTCATTATATGGTTAAATATTTTTTGAATCTCTTAGTTGAATGTCTGTTAGATAGCTGAACGTTTTTTGAAATATCAGTTGTACGCATTGCATCATATAAAAATTGAAAAATGCTCATTGATATTTCATTTAATACATCAAGCTAAAAGTGGTTGAAAGTATAGATTGAAACCTTAACTAATGCAATGATACTATTGTATTAAAACATGTCAATACAGTTTTATTAGCCTTAAGGGATAGACTGTACGAAAATTATCTTGAAATGCTGACTTCTAATAATTAGATGGAAAAATTATCCACCAGTTCTTTTTATGTATCTTCTCACAAAGTTATCAGGCAGCAAAACAACTTTCATAATCCACCAAGAATATGATGATTATGGTAATAAAACTCCAAACTTAAACATCGCATTTATTAATAATCCAAATACGAATTGGTTTGGTTCAATTTAATTCACCTGATGCAACAAAGTACTTTAAAAAGAGCAAATTAATCAGATTGACATTGGTGGAAATAACATAAGATTTGATGGGTGTTATTCTTATTAATTTAATTCAACATTGTATCTCATAAAAAATAAATGTTCATTGATGTTTTATTTAATGGATCAAGACTAAACTAAGTAGTTCAAAGTATAGCTCAAATCCTTAACTAATGCAATGATACTGGTATTATATTAAAACACGTCAATACAGTTTTATTATCCATGAAATATAGGTTGTGTCAAAATTGTCTATTTCAAGTTTACATTTGCACAAATAATCAATGTGCATATATTTTTGTCACAGGAAAAAGAAACTGCACATACTAAGATCTTTATGCAGACTGGCAACAAAAAATTAGTGGGAACTACCCCCAATGTCCTCTTGCCTCCTCCCCTCCACTTTTAGACAGAACATTGATCAAAGGGCTGGAAACATCCTTCTCAGAAGTATTGAACAACCGTAGCCATCAAAGATGGTGAAGGATTTTATCTTTTTTTTTTTAATATGTGCATGTGTTTGTTGGCTTTTTGTTTGTTTCAGCGCTCCTGGCCATACTGTTTTGTCTACAGACTTGAAAATTGGCATCGGTACTCCATTAAACATCTTCTAAAAATACTTTTTTGACTTCTGGAAACAATAATATTTAGATTCTCCAGAATCTGGATATTTCTAGATGTTTTTTTAAAAACTCCATTTTGGATTTTTTCCATTGAAGAACACCAGTTTTGTCATAGATAGAACTTATTCTTTGATAGGATCTATTTTTTTTTTTTTTTTTTTTTTTTTTTTACATGACATCAAATTTTGACGCTACGGTTGTTCAATTACTGTGATATTAAGTCTATTTACCTCCAATGCGATGCTTAGCAGAGGCCTGGAACCACAACAGAGAATTGAAAAGATTGAAATAAAAAATATCAAACAAAGAAATTTTGTGGTGGTGGTGTCATAATCTCTTTATTTTCATCATTTTCATTCATCTTTCCTATATCACATTAGGAGATAGCATGTACAATATTCATCCTTTCATCCATCAAACATATCTGTTCGTCTGCTTCTATGTCAGTCTGGTTGGCTTTTAATCTGTATTTCACTTGAATGATCCTCTTTTCTTTGCAAATGTTGAGTCTTTTTCTTTCATATAGTTTCCACTCAGGGATCCTTCGCCCATCCTGGGCTATATTTCAAGTTCTCCAATTCATTCCAAAAGAAACTCTTCAACTTGGGTCTTTTGGAAAACAAGAAATATGTATTGGGTTGGGGGGTGAGTTGGGGTGGGGGAGAGAGAGAGAGAGAAAGCTACAGAGTCTTCCGATAGGTCACCACCGGTATTGACACCGCTAACTCATCTGATCTGCAGTTTGGGAGTCAGTTTTCAGTCAATCTCACAAAAGTCCATTTTAATTATTTCTGATGACATCTTTAGTCGTTCTAAGACTATAGGAGACAAATATGCAAGGACCATATTGACCAGAACTAATTTTAATATTCCAAGTTTAGAAATTTCATGGTGGCTAGGAAAAGGACCTCTAATATCGTGCAGAGGTAGCTAAGGTAGATCCAGGCTAAAATTCATGAAACGCTTCTTAAATGTTGTTTCTAATACCAACATTTATCCCTTTCGAGGTTCCCGGGACAAAAATATCTCGAGGTTTCTATGACTGCTGGGATATATATATATATATCCTGTACATCTCTTTTAGAAGTCTATTGGGATGTATGTGTCACAAAAAATAAAGTAAATAAGATTTTCCCGGCTTTTACAACGGCAGACAATGATGTCATTAAAGTAAGAAATCCATGCAGAAATTAGTTTGCATTTCATGACTGAACAGAAAAGATGTGTAGACAACGTGATCTGCTAATTCTGTGATTTTCATCTGTCCTGGGATAAATATCTACTGGGATAAATATGTCCCATCACGATTTTGGCTCTTGAAAACATGGAAAAATTTTTGATTTAATAAAAGAATATTTTTCTTTAAGCATTGTTTATGGCTTTTTTTGATACCCCTTTAAAAATACAGGCATTAGGCACCTTGAAAAGTTTCATCTTGAAAGGGTTAAAAACGAATCGACTCAATTCTATTTCTCAGAACATTGCAAAGCAAAAGTACTATATTTTATTTTTGACCAATTGCAGAAGTTTACTAATATATTAAGAAATCAAGCCACTTCATTGGTTCAATTAAATATTGGTAGTGATTTTTATTATTACTAGTAAATAACCCGTCACTTCACTGACAGTTATCAGAAGTGTGAAAATAAAAATTTACGTAACATTACTTGAGAAATCAACATTACTGATTTATGAAAAGGTAATTTGAGAAAGTTCAGCCCTATTTCCAGGAATAATTTCAAAAATATTTTGAAAACAAGTCTCATAATACATCATTAGTGTGATAAACATGGCTCTTATCAGGTATTCAAGAATAAAAGCTTCTTGTCAATATAAATATGACAGACACGGCTCTTATGCTCAGCACTCGTCTAGGCTGATGCTGCTGATAACGGCTGGTGTTGCCTGGCAGCAACAAGCTCAGCTCATGGCTGCTTTTTATACTTTAAATGTGACAGACAAGGCTCTTATTAAAATAGATATTTATATACATATATATATATTTATGTTTCTAATTTATAGCCTTTCCAGATTGATAGTGAATGTTAATAGGCTAAAAACTTTGAAGAATAAAGAGGCATTCAGCTTCCAGGAAGATTGTAATTGTTAGCAAAGTCGACTTTGATGAGTCAATCAGTCTATCAGGCCTGTAATGAGCAAGGGGGTCAGGCCCCTTCCCAAACTATTTGCAGATGAAAAAGAAAGAAAGGAAAAAAGAAAAGAAAGAAAGGAAAAGAAAGAAAGCGAAATAAAAGAAAGAAAAAAAAAATCGAAGCAAAATATGATAGTAT
Organism: Thysanoteuthis rhombus; assembly: GCA_963457665.1. NCBI lineage: Eukaryota > Metazoa > Mollusca > Cephalopoda > Oegopsida > Thysanoteuthidae > Thysanoteuthis > Thysanoteuthis major. The sequence goes on along the minus strand of OY735240.1, from coordinate 32,453,366 downwards.
GAATAAACTATTTTGAAATATTTCATCAATCAGAAAGCTAAAATGCAAGAAATCTGGGTTCCGAGAGGATAGGAAATCCAAAATTTCGTAGGGCTTTGCCCCCAGACAACATTGAGAGACGACAGCAACCCCCCTCCAAACACCTAGCTGCATTTGGTTTGGTTACCTCTTGGCTCCCCTTAAACATTTTTCCATTGGTACAGGCCTGTTTACGCAATATACTCCAATTGATCAGAAATTCATTTGAAATTGATCACGACACGGCTTTGATACGAAAACATGTTGGTATATCAAAAGTTATTAAGAAGCCAAATGTTTCGACACAACGTTGAACATTCACTCAAAAATAATACAGATTGATTAACATACTTGATGAAACAAAAATTGCTTCTCATGAGGTAAATATTTTGTCTCCTTCTCTCAAATGATATACGGAACCCCAATTGTTGCTTGTAGCAGTTGTGGGTTTTTATAGTGTCGGGATGTTAGCCCGAGACCCAAGATGGACTAACTTACAGGGGTTAAAGAGCTCCAACCTAGAAGCAGCAGTGGATTCATGCCTTCCCATAGGGTATCAATATGAAGTGAATGTAAACTGACCCATCCAGAATTCGAACTCTGTTCACAGATTACACTCTCCATAGAGGAAATGATGTCATCTTTTTCCGAGCCTAAAACAAAGTTGCTAGCTAAGTTTTCCGTGTCAAGTTCAATCAGTTTGGTCAATTCAAAATATCCCCAACAACTTTGAACAATCTAGGAATGTCATCAGAAATAATAAAGAAGGCTTTTCTTGTCGAATGAAACAAACCGAAAATCAACTATATTTTTTTTTTTTTTTATTTCTTTTATTTTGTTTTTAAATTTTGAAAATTTCATTTAATGATCATTGTTCTTTATTTCTTTCTCGTCTTTCTTTCAAATCTGATTTTTGTCTCCGTTCTATTTTTGCCCCGATCACTTAACAGTGAATAAGAAAAAAAAATCATTAGGAAAGGTTAAGTTTGAAAAAAAAATAAAATAAAAAAAATAACAAAAAAAAAAAAAATTTGGCTGTCTTTTTTTACTTGGCCTCATATCCTGGATATGATTTATTTAACAAGATTTTAACAACTTCAAGTCTTTTTGAATTCATAGAAGGAAAAAAAAAAAGAAAAAAAAAAAGACAAATTTTATCAAGAGAAGAAAACAATTTCGAAAAACTGTCTATGGCTTAGAGAAGAGTCACTGACATTCAAACTTTCCTTCGAACAACCAAATCTATTTTTACCTCTCTCGATGTTGTCAGAACAACGTCTCGGCTGATCCGTCCTTTCTTCATGTGTGGAAGAGAGGTTTGCCTCTTTGCTTGGATTATACACCTCGAGGGCCAGAGGATGGATCAGCCGAAATGTTGTGTTGACAACATCAAAAAATGCAAAGAGATTTGATTGTCTGGAATTTTGAAAATTATCCACAAATCAATTTTCCATCTTTTTAACCAACTGACAGATTATATATATATATATATATATATATATATATATATATATATATATATAAAATATACACACACACAAAATCATACGGTTCAACCAACACACCTACAATTACAGGTGAAAAGAATACATCTACTATATGATATAATAGAGATGATTTTGGACTTGACAGTTATTAAAAGGGATTTATTTTATTTTCAGCTCTTAAAAAATTCATGAGTGTTTTAGATACAACCTCTGTCCCATAATAGCTGTTACATTGCATCTATATTTTATACACTAAATGTAATGACTGTTATGGGACAGAGGTAATACTTTTTTTCTTTTTTTTTTTCTATGACTGAGAAGACTATTACTGCTGCCAAAAGTTATAAATAAGGCATATTTGCAATATGAGGCCAGTTAAAAAGAAAAAGAATCGACGATTGTTTGTTGATAGCCAAGTATCGAGAATAATCACCGAGCAGGAATTTCATCATTTATCACAACAACACTTGGGGCACACTGTTTCTGCAGAATCATCTCAGACGAGCCAGTCGTGTAGGTCACAAAGACCGACAGTTGGTTGATATTATAAACGCCAGGCCTTGAGAAGCACGCAGTGAGACTAATAGTTTGTGTGTGCTGGGGTCGTATATGTAAATCAATCAGAGAATGGCCACACCATGCAAAAGAATTGCTTTGGCTCTGTTGGTAAAGAGACAGATAAGACGGGAGACCTACGCAGGCCCCTGAAGAGGGAGTCATTCCTGATGATGGTGCCTTTCCCCCCTGAGCGTATGTCTGGTGATCACCACTGCTACTCAGCCTACAAACAAAAAGAAAACAAAAAATTAGATTTCAATCTATTTGAAATAATTAGCTTGACCCTCTTAAAGACTAACCTATTAAGATGCTTAATGCCCAAATTAAAATGTACCATTAGACTTCTGGAAGAGATCTACAGGAGATTATATATATATATATATATATATATATATATATATATATATATATATATATATATCTCCCAGTAGTCATAAGAACCTCGGAATATATGTATGTCACAGGAGTCTCAAAAGGATTAACAAACTAATTTACGGTTCATTTACCAACTAAAATCTAAACTGAACAACCGTAGCCATCATAGATAGCAATGGGTTCTATCCTTTTTTATATATGTGTTCCAGTGCTCCTGGCCATACCATTTTATCTACAGACTTGGCATCAGTGCTCCTGGCCATACCGTTTTATCAACAGACTTGGCATCAGTGCTCCTGGCCATACCGTTTTATCTACAGACTTGGCATCAGTACTCCACTAGACCCTGCTAAAAATTTGGTAATACTGCAGTTCTGTGACGCATCTGAACTACACATTTTCAAGGGTCAAATCTTCTTTAGAGTACTACACCTGTCATAAAACGGTAGAATCTTAGTCGACTAAAAATTAGTATTTCTATTATTATTCAGACCATCCACATCTTGGTTGTTTTTCATACAATGTTTTGGCCGTTGTACTCTACGGCCTTCATCAAGTATCATCTGATAGGTAGTGGTTACAGAATCAGACAGAATTATTGCAAGTAATCTGATGGTTCTAGGTTCAATCCCAGTGTGAGACAATAATAATACTACTAATGCTAAGAGGGGAGTGCGGTCTATATACCCCCGTCGGTTAAATAAAGGGTTTGGTTTGTTACTTCCCCACACCTACCAGATGATAACTGATGAAGGCTGTAGAGTATAAAGGCTGAAACGTTGTATGAAAAACAACCAAGATGAGGATACTCTGAATAATAATAGAAATAATAATAACACCTCATCTCAAAAATTCAGTGATAAAAATGAGTAGTTTTTTTTTTAAAGAAAAAATTCCACTTTTTACCACTATATTGTACTAGCATAAAGGGATAGGGGTGGTGTGAAAATTAGTTAGGGAAAAATAGTAATTCAACCTTTAAAAATGTGTAGTTTAAATGCGTCAGAGAACTGTAGTATTACTGAAATGTTTTTTTAATTTTATTTTTTTGGGAAAAAAGCTTTTCCATCCTTTTTTGGGCCTTAATTTAACAGGTTTCTTTATTCTATTCTAGAGGTCTTCCAGTGGAAAACTCCAGTGATGTCATAAATGGAATTTATTCTGACCATATTTCCCCTTCGATGGGATTTTTTTTACATGACATCAAATTTTGATGCTACAGTTGTTCAATTATTGACTGTGATGGCGAGTTGTATAAATTTACTTCAATTCTGATTAAATAATGAAAAAATAAAATGAATAATGAGAAAAATAAAAATAATAAACATGCAAAACTTACTTGATAAATAAAATCAACTGCTTGTGTCAATATTTATTGATTTAACCCTTTCAAGACTGATCTGTTATAATGCTTACTGCCTGAATTAAAAATGTCCCAGTAGACAGAGATTTACCGGACGCTTCCCATGTGTAGAAACCTTGGGATATGTACCAGGAGTCTCCAAATGGTTAATATTAAACCTTTAATGGATTATCCCAGATATATTAATTTTTGCATTTTTTTCTTTTCAGAACTTTATGTGTTAACGCTCGCATGAAAGAAAAAAAAATTTGTTTTTGGATGGAAATGAAAATTTTTGTACTTCTAGAGCTTTCCGAACTTCTTGCAATGGCGACACTTTTTTAAAAAATCATTTTTTTTTGCGACATATTGGTCAAGTTTTAAGAGCCAAGCCGAACATACAATGTCATCTAAGCAGCTGCTTCAATGATTCAGGAAAAATATCTTTTGTAAGATATACAAAATTATACTTAATTTCACAAAATACCTAGAGATCATCTGTGACACACAGTTCGGAAAGCTCTGTCCTAGAGAATTTTTATGTATGTATTGGGAAAAGTCTTTTTTAAAAATATGAGCCAAAATGAAACGCTTAGTGAGAAACATGTTTCATTGATAGGTTGAAACATATTCTGAAAAAGTTCATTTCGGAATACTTTTGACACGATTATCCATTGGAGACAAGTTATTGTAAGCAAGTCTATGGATTAGATTCCGCTTTTTAATTTTTGTACAGAATTTTTTTTTTTTCTAATTTGGTAACAAGCAGAGCAAAACTAAGAAAAAACAGCATAATACCAATATTAAGAAATGTATATCAAAGCAGCAAAAATTATCCAGGTTTGGCTCCCTACCATTGAAAAGGAGATTGGAATTTGGCAGCTGATGGTAGTCCCATTTTGCAAAGTGTAATGGAAGCCGCAATAAGTACATGACGTCCCAAGGGTAATACCTTGAAGGGATGAAGGCACCATGGCCCTTGGTAGGCAATTTTTCTGTTAATATCAAATGGCTGGATACTTTCAGGACAGAACTAGTATTCTAGTATATGCATATATAAATGTTTACTTACCTATCTGGTGACTTTCCAGTGTCTATGAGAACATGAACGGGGACTCGAGAGCAGTTGCACAAGATCATAGTGACAGGCAGCAGACATAAACTACAAAAGAAAGACAGATCTGGTTACCAACATCTTTCGGTGGCATGTTATATTGGGGGTGATCAACTAAAAAAATTGGAAAAAAGGGTTGTTCTTTGAATAAGTTACTTCACTCGCCTTTTGTTAGGCAGTGATCACTAAAAAAGGTTGGAATTTTCACAAAAATAAGCATGGATGCTACCAGACACAAACTAAGGGACAAATCTAGCATAAACTTAAATTGTAAATTGAACCCCCCCCCACCAATACTTATTTAGGGGATTAAAAAAAATTTTTTTCTCTAGATTAATAACAGGTAACTGTCAAAATTTTCAGCTCTCTAGCTTCATCAGTGCAGAATGTAAACGTCATACATTATCAGCTATCTAGACTAGCTTAAAAACGGAAGAAACCTACCTTGACAGTTTATGATAGAGATATATTAAGGAGTCAAAATTATTGTTTTAATGCCTTGTAAAAAAGAAAAATACTGCTGTTCATAGTTTTGTGCAAATAGCAATGAAAAAAACCCAACATTATCTTCTAATTTCTAATGAAGAAAAACTGGTATCGAATAAGTTACTAGTAATCTACCATACTAATAGCCACATGTATGTGCATATATTTTTTGTCTGAAACACAACAAATGAAAAAAGGGGTAATAAGTTTATAAGTATGCTGATATGTTTCAACAAACTTTTTTTGTCATTCCATTCGTACAGATGGTAGAGTGAGGGCTTAACAAATTTGCAATTTCATATATTTGACAGGACATTCGTGTGCGGACTGGCTGAGTTAGCATCTCAACCCATTTATGAGTAGAATGGTTAAGTTAACGTCTCACCCAAATGAACCAAACTTGACCCAATTTCTGAAAGAGAATTCTCCCTCCGAACCACTCTCAAAATCCTGGATCCATCCTATGCAGCTTAAAAATGAAATATAGCAAATGTGCAATAAATCTATCGATATAATGACCAGTTTGACTCGTTTCTCTGTCCATAAATATAGATTCTTCCATATGCTAGGTAATGGCTTTTGGGGAGCTAACACCCCTTTTCACTTCTAATGGAACAGACCATAGTGTCCAAGTAACGGCCATGATGAATTGGAGTTGAATAGATTAAAATCAATTCTGAGTATTTGGTCAGAAGTAAATCATTACAGCTTTTCATTTCTGGAGATTTACAATTACATGAGCTCAAATGACTACACAATAGTCTATATAATCAAGAATATGACTTTTCCTGTATATTTTGTTTCTCTGTAAGACAAAATTAATTGAATATAGTAAAAATTTTAAAAATGTGGGGGGGATTCAAAAGTTAGGATAAAAGAAGTTGACTTTTTAATTGAATTTTTTTTATTTAAAAAATGTATTTAAAATAAAATTTAAAAAAAAACAATTTTTTGACAAGAAAATAAATTCTAATTGAAAAAAATAAATTTATAGAATTAAAAAAAATCAAATGTTTAAAAAATAAAAATTTCTACTCAGAGAATTAAAAAAAAAACTAAGAATTAAAAATATTAAAAAAATTAAGAATCAAAAATATTAAAAAAAAAAAAATAAAAGATATTTAAAAAAAAAAGAATTAAAATTTAGAAAAAAAAAAGAATTGAAAATGTATACTTTGTGTATAGAAATTGAAAAAATATCCATTAATTTCCTCATGGGTAATAGCTAGTTATATAAGAAAGCAAAGGTTCTACTCACCATTTTCTCCTAAATTGGTGCTTAACATTCGATTCATGAGAGAAGTTATAATGAACCAGATGTGTACTGACTTCCATGCTGGGTTTTGCTTCAGGAACATTTTCAATGTCCCTTATAAATTTAACTGGGCCTCGTTCAGGCGCTTGCTGAAAAGTTTCAAGTTTTTAGTTTTAGAATCTCAGTTAAAAGATAAACTAGAATGACTTTAAGGAAATAGTCAATATTACAAACTTGAACACAAAAAAACACCAATCAACACAATTGCATTACGCTTTCAGTTTCAATAAAATACAAGCAGTAAAGGAAAGTAGAAGCAATATAATTCTAAAAGTTTTCATACAGAAGTTTGGGGTGATCAATTAAATAATTTTCAGGTAGAGGTATAGAGTTATTCACTGAGCAATTATTGTCGGGAGTAAATGATATCTTTTCATGTTGCTACAAGTATTTTAACACAACCTTTTAGCAGATATGATTAAAACAGAAAATTCTGGTTAGTCTTTCAATGAAAGCTATCACATGACTAACCTCTTTCAGTAGCATGCTGGTTTAGGGGTGATCAATTAGAAAATTAGGAAGAGGGGTGATGAATGGATAAGTGACTTCTGACACCTTTTGTTGGGCTGTCATAAGTGAAAAAGCCCGGATTTCCAAAAACAGATGAAAATACTGCTGGGCACAAACTAAGGGATCGGTTTGGCATAAACTTACACTGCAAATTGAACCCTCCACAAAAAACCTATTTAGGATGTGGAAATAAAAAAAAACAAACAAACAAAAAACATTTTTTTTGAGACATCATGAATGAATAATATAGAAGCAGAGACCGGGACTTTTCAACTACCCCCCCCCCCACCAGTCTAAATTAGAAATTTAGAGAGAAAATGATAGTCAGCATACGAGATCATGGCCAATTGGAAATAGATGCGGTAGACTGTGGCTTCCTTTAAATGTAAGTGTCTGCAAACGATAAGTGATCATTTGGCGACACAGGACATGTCTTGGGGATCCGCAATGGTCCTTATTCCTGGTTTCCGAATATATAAGCCCATTTCTTCCGTTTCCACGTTTTTTTAAAATAACATTAAAATATGTTGGCGTCTAAATTCACACTGTGTGATTTTATCATCCGGCAATATAAATTGAGAGAAAACATTTGATTCAAATTCAAAAGTTTGATAATGATTTTAGTCGAAACTAGTCAGTAGAATAAATTACTTGAAAAATGTTTTTCTGTTGTGATTTAATCAAAATACAAAATAAAGAGTAAATGTTGAAAATTTCAGCCCTCTAGCTCCATTGGTGTAGCCAGTACATGTCATACGTATATAGTCAGTCAGTTAGACCAACTTGAAAACTGAAAGAATCTGTTGACAGCTTTGGTTGGTTTCCAATTAAACCTTATATGGATAAGATTTGGGGAGGTTTGGAATGGTATGGATGGTAGGTTGATGAGCTTCAGGAACTTCATATGTATTAATATTACAGGTCATTGAAAGTTTGTTGGATATATATATATATATTGAGCACTCTTTAAGTGAGGTAACTCATCCATTGTAAGCTTATGCAATGCTCTTCCATAGGAATAGAGCACTCTGGTGGATGAGGAGTTTCTGCGTCAAATGAATATATCGCTTAAATCCAGCCTTACTTACTATATATATATATATATATATATATAGTGAAATGTATGTAATACTTACTGGTGGTGTGGGACAAGACGTAGCAATGCCATTCAGTTTCTTCAAAGTTACATGGTGCTGTCCAACAACCTTGAGTATTTCACCTGATTCTTGCATAAGAAAACCCTGTAAAGAAGTAAAGAGGAACATTTCACCACAGCCAACTCAATAGCATCACATCAAGTATGAGGGGGGGGGGCGTCAAGGAAGTATCCAGCCATTTGACACAACAACATTTTCTGGGACCCAAATTGGATCGATCTCCAAGATTCTCATTTTCATTTAGCACCAATTGTGATGTAAAGTTTTCTGTGTTATTGTTACTGTCCCAGTATTACATCAATAGATTGTACTATTAATTTCATCAAAACAACAACATTCTTAATAGTTTCTTTGTACAGAATTTTCATCATGTTTCTGGCAAGGTTTTTTTTAGGCAAAATGTTGCAAGGTTTTTTAGGCAAAATGTTGTATAACTCAGGTTTGTGAGCCTCCTTACAGTACAGATTTGGTTCTCTGCAACTTCTGGCTATTTCCTTAAGAGGTATCTAATCTTGACGGAGATTAAGTAGATGATGGTAATTTAATAATGAAACTTCAAAGACTGTTTCGAAAAGAAGAGATGCTAGAATGAGATCCGAGAGATAGGCTATTGTTTTGTTGATATCAAATGGATATGGATAGATATTCTCTGGATAGACAACATACATACAAGCTTACTAAAAAAAATTTTCTTTTTTGTCAAACTCTAGAGTTGACATAGTTTTTATATTGTAACAAGTTTACCTCACCAAAAAGAGATGAGTCATACATGTAAAACAATGATGAATCTAACAACAACAAAAAAAATGGAATGGTAGTATCAGATTTCTCTGACACGATGAATAGAAAAGAATGTATCTAATTTCACCAAACAAATAATAACAAATTAATTTTCGCTAATCTATTCATACGTAAGAAAACTGACAGATTTAAGAAAAAAATGATTAATTTTAAAATTGTGTTTCTTGTAGTATTTTGTTTAAAGACGTTTCAGTTTTTTGTAAACATTGAATTTCTAAATAATAGAGGAGTTGAAATGGGACATAGTTTTGGAATGATATAGTATGGAGAAATCAATTCTGCTCTGTTCATCTTTTAAAGAAGCTGTGGAGTTTGCATAGTCAAGCTTGTCTATGTATGTAGTTACACAAAAAGCTAAGAAATAATTGGTGCATTTCCAAGAAATGTTTACCTTATTGAGACATTTTGTTTACAAGAAAATAAATGGATGGTCAAGATGAGTTTACATAGGAGAAACATCTTTTGAAAAAAAAATCCAAGATTTTTCGTACCTGCCATAAAATAATCAAAGTCAAATTCACTTCAATGGCAGCATCAAGGTCACTGAATTTGGAATGGGTGACAGATGAATTATCATGTTCATTTATGGATGAATTCAACGAAGAGACCCAATTTTGATCACTGGTTTGTGTGCACGACTTGAAATAAAAGTCTGAACAGGGCGTCTTGGAGCTATCAATCTGAAAAGGAGAAACAAACATTTTTGATATGAGAAAATGAAGGATGAATGATTATACAAGTACAACATCGATTTTCAATCACCCTTGATTCCAAAGTCAGATTAATCGTTTTTGCTGGACCTACAAATAATTCATCAACACAATTCTAACCCACAAATTATACACCTCCCATGTATGTAAAGCACCATGGACTGATACAAACTCAGATTAAACACAATGGTCATGTTCTTTTAAACAGTTCAACTTTCTTTTGGATCAATGTAGAATGGTCTAAGGCAGCCTAGATAAGCACTGAGTGTAGGAAGCCGTGTCTGTCACATTTACATTGACTTCATTATCACTAGCCTCTTAGCGCCTTTTGTTGGACATAGACCTTACCCAAGATTCGCCAGACCTCTCTATCATTGGTGTCGTGGAGCCAATACTTTCTGAACTTGTCTAGTTTGTCACGTTATCTTATTTTATGCCAGCCAAAGCGATCTCTGGGAATCAACGTGGTAAGTTGTGATGTATATTGGTTGTTTAACATTCTTGCTACATGACCAGCCCCAAAAAGCATTAAATGAGATATTTGCTTGATATAAAGCTGACAATTTATCGTAATCTCCCACTCATTTACACGATCAAAATCGTACTTATTTCATTTAAAAAAATTTCATTAGTATATAGTTGATACAAAGAATTTTGAACTCAAGTGACTTCAATATACTTTGTATTAATTACTTATTTTACTAAGAATACTAACTGAATTATCCTTGAATTACCTTGCCTGATTTTTCTTCTTCTCAATAGCTACAAAAGAGTCATTTTATCATTGATGTGAACAGAATCCATCTGTTCTAAAAACCCAAGTTCAAGAATTAGTGAAAACATCATTTGTTCCTTTTTGAGATCATAAAAAAAATCTTTTCTTCCTAATGGTGTAAAAGATCCCAAAAGATTGATTATAATTGTTGCCTTATAAGATATTAGATTCACTGAATATCAGGCTAGTTGAATCAAAATAAATACATTTCCTGACAAAATGTTCCCCCTTATGGATCCCCAGAGATCACACGCGAAACCGAGGCCGACAGAACACAAGAGGGAGAGATGAACTGGACAGATTCAGGAAATACTGGCTCTGCAACGCCCATAATAGAGAATTGTGGCAAATCCTGGGGAAGGTCTATGTCCAACGACATAAAAAAACTAATGATGATGATTGAATGATGCTAAAAGTTTTTTTTTAAAAAAACGTTTTCTATTTTCTTCAAGGTAAAATTTAGAACATTTTCACTAAAATCATCAGTATATGGTAATAACTTTTGGTAGATTTTTTAACAGAATTTTCAATTCTTGAAAAACATTTTATAGTGTCATTGATAATGGAGTCATTACTGATTTCTTGCTGAATTTAGGGACTATTTGACCTTATAACAGTCAAAATCTATGTTAAAATCAATGGAAATATGATTTTTTTTTTTTTTAGACAAAATTTCAGCTCATTTTTTCCCAGAAAATTATTTCAAGAAAATCGAACGGGATTTTAAAAAAGTGTAATTACATTTTTCAAATAAGGCACAATTCGACACAAAAATTTTGTTCATTTCTACTTTTATGCAAATGAGTGACATTATACACTCCCTTCTGTTACATTTCTGTAGGTTTGCCCAATAAACGTTTGTTTTGTTAATATATGCCACTCTGTTGCTTAGAGCTGAGATTTGTCACAATTTTTGGCCATTTTCTTAAATATGAGTGCTTTCAAAAAATCTGCACAAGAAATATGGGTTTGCCCTCATATGCATTCCAACAGTCAAGTAAGTTCAGGCCAATTTTGAAAGATTTAGATTCATTAGATAAAATCAAGCAATTCAGGGACAGAACTGAAAAAATAAATAGCCTAGTAAAAAACCAGGCCTGTCGGCAAGGTACAGAGAGGGCAGGGGGCATCCATTAGGTCTAGGGGTATGATGAAAGGTGAAGCAGTTTCAAGCACTGGAGATCTGTCGTAGAAATGGTTAGTGTTGTAAAAATTAACAGGATCAAGGTAAAAACAATACTTCATCAGAGAATAAAATTTTAAAAATTGAAAATAATTTGTCCTATTTTTTCCAGCTCTGAAATAAACCATCAATTTTCTGAACAAAATATTCCCTGCCAATCTTTTTCAGATAATCGACGTTCTACTGTATAATGATTACAGATCATTTGAACTGACACAATATCATTAAAGTGTTATTGGGTCAGGGTTGAACTTTTCTTGGATTACTCCTTGATCAATATGTTGGTTTCAGCCATTTTTCACTTGTTACTACATAAATTTTTATTAGTCCACGTATGATAAAAGTCAGCAAAGTGACCGATCATGGACTAGTAAACATAAATGAAGCAATATAAACAAATGAAATTTTGAAATTTTGAAGGATTTGACTTACTTTTGTTTGATTAAAATGTGTGTTGCTGAAAAACACATCTCTTTTGTGAGGCTGAGAGATATCTGGAAAAAGAAAAAAGAAAAAAATGGTAAAATTTGCAACAAACATAAAAATTTTCTTTTTTCATTGGTGCATCTACCAAAATAGAGATAGGATATTCAACACCTTAAACATCAACATTTTTGTCGCTGGGCCAAGAATAGAATGATGAGGATTCCCCAGGAACTAAATAGCATTCCTGGAAAGCAGTTATTAGTATAGGTGTCTGCTGCCTCTTTTCTAGGAAAAGGATATATAATCCGGATGTTGGATGACAATGACTAGAGAGATCCTAAACTGTCACCATTCAGAAAGATCCATTGATCCCCAGCTTCCATAAGGTTGCAACTTTCAAACACCCTCACCCTCGTTGATCCAGGGAGTGTGAATGCCCTGTATTCACTTCTAGCAGATGCCCATGGGTATTACTCACAGCAGTGTACTGAGGACAAAATGAAGACAAGTTGTGAATTTCAAAAAGGGTGACATAACTTATCAATCACCAAATAGTGCTAATTGCATAAAGTAGCGAAAACGTTAATAAACCTCATTTGGTTGCGAATGTGTTAAATGTTATCTGCTGATATATAAAAAATATAATGAATAAAATGTTTTTTAAGTCATAAATATTGATGAGGATGTCAAAATTTTATGAATGAATAAAAAAAAATTATTTCAAAGCTGAAAAATCCTAATACTAATGTAAATAAAACATCTTCTAACAAATTGAGATTATGGCTTAACAAAAGACAAATGGAAAAAAAATTGTTTTATCTAAATATTGGCGACTGTTGTTGATATAATTTAAATAATCTTTATTTCTAAAACATTAGATATCGAAACGTGAATAATTTTAAAACTCGTTTTGAATTCTGAAAGGTTTAATAAAGTTTTAAACAAATACAACTAAATATGGAAGTTCAGTTGAAAATATTTCAAAATATCTTGACCATTTAAAAAATTCCTATGACATATATATCCTAAGGTTTCTACGAGTGCTGGGATATATATATATATATATATATATATATATATCCTGTACATCTCTTTTAGAAGTCTACTGGGATATGTATGCTATAAAAAAATGTATAAATGAGATTTTCCCAGCTTTCACAACTGCACACAAGGACACCATCATAGTATGAAACTCACAAAAATTAGTTAGCATTATATGACTGAATAGGAAGACTTGTAAGTGAAGTGATCTGTTGATTCTGTTTTTCATTTGTCGCAGGGAAAATATCTAATGGGACAAATGTGTCCCATCATGATTTTGGTCCTCAAAATATTGAAAACTTTTGATTTAAGATAAGAGTTTTCTTCAAACATTGAATAAAAATAATATGTATTCAGTGTTTTTTTTTGTAATATTCAGCAGTTTAATAGTTTAATCTTGAAAGGGTCAAAGTATCTGCTATTGAGATCTGAGAACAATGGTTATCACAGAATCTAAATTTGGCAAAAGAGATAAACAATTAAAAACTGGAATGTGTGAACAGTTAATGGACAAAGGTGGAGAACTTGACAAAACTAGTTTTGGTGCGTGGAAGTAGGGAGTGGTGTAGTGGTTACAAAAATGGCGGTCCGAGTTCAAGTTCCAGTTGAGGCTGCCTACGTTCACTTCGGAATAATAATAATTTCATTTCACCAATAAATATGACACATCAAATATGCAATTTTTCCTCATTTTTGTACATCATTAGTGGGGGTTTTACAAATTTAGCCTCTTGCCTCACAAGTAGTACCCACCTTAGCAGATTCTCATAAAACAATATCTCACATGTTTACATATTTTGGGGACAAATGGAGTCAATATTTCATTACTCATTGAGTAACAAGCATGTGCAGGTGGTATTCACAGAACAGACAACTCAAATGCACTTGGGAAAAGCATGAATTCAATTCTACCCCCAACTATAGGTAAATAGCAGGACAGTTGGATTTCTTTAGCCTTGTAAGGCAGTTCATCTAAGAGAAAGCTACTCTGACAGAAAAGACCCACAGTTTGACAATTTGAAACCCAAGTAAAAGAGGAGGGTTGGCAACTCCACCCCATAAAAAAACCTTCTTGCTACTGAAACTGTAGCGGAGTGATGTGACCCTATACTCCACGAGGAGTTTACAGGAACAAACAAAATATTAGTAGCAAAATAACTTTTTTTTATATTTTAGATGAAGCATTGTCAGTCATTATTAATTTTTCACCTAATTTCAGTCGCTTTTTATCACAACTCTCAGACTATCATTCTGCTTACTAATGACCATAGAATGATGATCTAGGAGTGGCAATAAAAAGCAACAGAAGTAAGATGGCAGAAATACTAGTCAAAAATCAATCATGATATCCCTACCACGCATAAATGAATCACTGTAGCCCACATGTGTACCAGAACTAATTATCTTTAAAAAATTGGATTTTTTTATTAAAAATTATCTAAATGAAAAAAAAATTAAAAAATACCATCAAAAGATTTGGGCTTTATTGGTCCTAGAATGACCATAGAGACCCTAAAAAATACTTTTTTGAAAAAAAAAACAAAAATAACAAAAAAAGTTTTTAGATGGTGCCTAGTGGTGTAATCACACAAATTTTCAAGGTTGTAGCCCCAAAAATGTGACCTGGAGCACCTGGACACACACACATAAGCAAAGAGAGAAGAATCTGCACCCCACTTGGTTAGTTGGTTGGGTGGTCCATTTGTGGGGCTACAGTGATTCGATTGTCAATACTCCATCAAAAAAATCTAAATATTATTACAGCAGGTCCTGCGCCCGCTCAAACGAGGAGCGTTAGGCGTGGGGCTAGCAACTCCCACCCATGAAAAAACCTACTCCCTACAGAAAATGCAGCTGACTGGTTGTGGCCCAATGCTTGACAAGGAATCTACAAGATTAAAGACAACAACAATTTGGGTGCAATGGAGAAGAGCTAAAGGGAAATAGCACGAGTTATGCTAAATCTGAAGGCAGGTGTTTTTTGGTTTTTTGGTTTTTTACCTTTCCGCCACCAAAGAGTCGGGGATTTCGGAGAAAGTGGTGACCGAATAAATGTTGGTTGAGGAATTTCTTTTACCGAATTATCATTTACTGTTGAAAATAAACAAGTCAAAATACAATGGATTTTCAACTAGATGCAAGTGGGATTGGCAAAATAAACATAAGAAAAATACAATAAAACTAATGATAGCAATCAATTTCAGATTATAAAGTCTCCAATTTGATTTGATTAGAAAAATCAAAATGTAACCAGATTTGGTCATGAGAAAATTTTCTTTTTCGTAATGAATTTTATTATTATCACATCAATAGGAGAAAAAAAAAAAAAAAATAAAAACAGAACTGATTCTGTATGATATGGCCAGACTATTTTCATTGTGTATATGTTCATTTATTCAAAACATTATAGCTGTGTACACTCTGGCCTTGGTCAGGTCTCCAGTGATCTGTTAAAACCTAGTGAGTCTGTCAGGGTTAATTTTGAGAAAACAAGAGAAAACAGTTGTGATTTCTTTCAGTATGGCAGACTTACTAGGTTTATCCAGAGCAAAAATCTAAATTAGGAAGAGTTTTTACACCTTAATATGAAAAAATAAAAAGTAAAACCTATCTAGCATAAATGTCGCTTTAAACGATTTTCCACCAAAATTTGACTTGCTTGGTTTTTCCAGAGCAAAAATCACTCAATAAGGAAAAGTTTTTTCACACCTTAATATGAAAAAATAAAAGGTACAAGCTATTTAGCCAAAATATGGCTTTAAATGATTTTTGACCGAAATCGACTTACTAGGTTTTTCTATATTACTGTAGGGGAGTTGTTGGTTCTAGAAAATGGAATCACTTCCCAGAATGATTGCTCGTATCAGACTAGACTTATCAAATCTGTTTGTATATGTATGCATTCATAAACATCAGTGCTAGGGTGCCGAATTCTGAGTTGCTTCCACTTGATTAGTTAGGCACCATAACACCATATGATTTATTTTGATTACTTTGGGGCAGGGTCTTTTAGATAACAATAACTAGCAGATAAGCAAAGGATATAAACATTTTACAATGGTGGTTATAAATGCACATTCATTGTTAGGTTGATAGCTTCACTATTATAAACAACTTTGTATTATAAAAAATGAACGTGAAATTTAAAAAAAATTTTTCTTTAAGAAAAAATAAATTAATACATGTATATTAGCATAATGTAATTTTATTTTCGAGACCCTAAATAATTAAAATCAAATAAGTTTTTCAAAATTGTATAATTCATTTTGATTAAAGCATTTTTTTTTTTTTTAAGAAAAAAATGAATTAATACATGTATCTTAGTATAATGTAAATTTATTTTTGAGATCCTAAATAAACAAAATCAAATAAATTTTTCAAAATTCTATGATTCATTTTGATTAAAGCAATATTCATAATAAATGTCTTTCTTTGGATTTTTTTTCCTTTGAGGAAAAAATATATTAGTACATGTATCTAAGGATAATGTTATTTTATTTCTAAGGCCCTAACTAAAAACAAACTCATAATACAAATACTTACTATCAGGCATTTTCCTCTTCCCAATTGCTTTCAAACACATCTGCATTGTTTCACGGTTATGGATCAAAATTTCTGAAATTAATACAAATTACAGGTCTGGTTAGTCACTCAATAGAAATCATCAATGATCAATGTCTTTTGGCAGCATACCATGCTGGGGATGATCAATTGAAGTTGTTTCTGTTGCCTTTTGTTAAGCAGTGATCACTTAAAAATTCTGAATTTTTAGAAAAAAACAAAACAAGTGCAATTGTTGCTGGACACAAACTACTAGATCAATTCAGCATAAACTTAGATTGCAAATTGAAGCCTACACTAAAGACCTATTTAAGGGGTAATTTTCAAAAGACGAATCAAAAACTTCTAGCTCCATTGGTGTGACCTGCATATGTGATACATACATAGCCAGTTACAGGGTTGCCAGATTGGGCTACAAGGAGAAACAAACTGAACTTCATCTCCAAGACTTACCCAACACATATTTTCTTTGTTTATTCTATTTACATTGTCTGGGCCAAATGATACATTCACTGTGTCATAATAGATCATTTCAAATAGAGTTTCAAAATAATATAACATAATTCATTATCATATATATATATATATATATATATATATATATATATATATATACATGAAAAATAATAATCAATATCAATATACTACTTTATTTAAAAATAATTTTAATAAATTTTTCATAAAAAAAGTAATGCAGTTGCATTTTTGAAATTTTATCATATATATATATATATATATATATATGTGTGTGTGTGTGTGTGTGTGTGTATTGCTGACCATCCAGTTCCGTAGTTCAGAGGTAGGATATCGGCCTCCAGATCTGAAGCAAAGGTTTCAATCCTGCCACGTGGTACTTGATGGGATAAGGGAAAGTCTATAGCCACACTGAAGAGTTTTAATACAACGAAACAGTTGTCTGTGAATTACACAATAATATATATATATATGTATCTATATATACTACCATACTTGATGCCCTCCTTACATTGGAAAAAACAAAAACCATGATTTCAATGAGGCGTCCACTATAAACTTTAAATGCCATTATTGCTAATTCACATGAATATGAAGATAATTTTAGGTGAGAAGTATTTTACCAAGGAACACCTTTTAATAAAGTTTCAGGTAAATCTGGCTTGAAACAGCTGAGAAAATCAATACTAAATCATAAAGTTTGAACGCCATTATTG
Organism: Thysanoteuthis rhombus; assembly: GCA_963457665.1. Classification (NCBI taxonomy): domain Eukaryota; kingdom Metazoa; phylum Mollusca; class Cephalopoda; order Oegopsida; family Thysanoteuthidae; genus Thysanoteuthis; species Thysanoteuthis major. The sequence continues at coordinate 32,435,317 of OY735240.1, read as the reverse complement.
ACAGATCACATAACCCTGAGTAGAAAATTTTTCTTTAGGCAAGAGGCATCAAGACACACTTTTCTATGAAGCAGCTGAGGAAATCAATTTTAAAACAAAGTTCAAATGCCACTATTGACAGATTGTGTGACTTTTGATGGAAAATTTTTCATCCATCAAAGGACACCTTTCTACTAAGTTTCAAGTAAATCTGACTTGAAACAGCTGAGAAACAATATGAAGACAGATCTACTAACTGATGGATGGATGAACAGAGCTTCTTATAGGGAGGTGAGGATGCCTCTTAAAAACAGAATTCACCTCATTTATCATTCATATTTTTAATTCCACAAGTTCTGGCCGATGTTGGGTTGAATATCGATGGTCATGTTCATTTTTTGAGACATTTTTGGGTTAAGAAAGGGGTATTTCATTTGCCGTTGAATATGGTAAACTTCTATAAAATGCTATTTTGTTTATCAAAATAATTTATAGTCATTTTCTTTGAGTATTCATTTACAATGTTCTTGAGGTAGCCACACTTAGTTCAATCGGCCTTTCAAATTTAGGGTAACACTCAGATTCTACACAGAATGCAAAGAAACTCTGATCTCATGCAGAAGTGCCGATCCATATATGAATAATCTCATCATTTCTCATGGGTACCACACTAGTGCAAAACTAAACCTTAAAAACAGAATTCACCTCATTTATCATTCATATTTTCAATTCCACAAGTTCTGGCCGATGTTGGGTTGAATATCGATGGTCATGTTCATTTTTTGAGACATTTTTGGGTTAAGAAAGGGGTATTTCATTTGCCGTTGAATATGGTAAACTTCTATAAAATGCTACACTTAGTTCAATCGGCCTTTCAAATTTAGGGTAACACTCAGATTCTACACAGAATGCAAAGAAACTCTGATCTCACGCAGAAGTGCCGATCCATATATGAATAATCCCATCATTTCTAAAGGGTACCACGCTAGTGCAAAACTAAGCCTCAATAAATCTCAAAGAGTAAGAACTTACCAGAATTTTTTGAAGTGCTGAGGTAGTGAATTGTCCAATCAGAACTTGCACAAGACACCTGATTAATCTGGAGTGTTTTTAGGTGTGGAGTCTTTGACTGCACCTACAAATAAGGAATCAAATTTTAATCAAGGTACAAGAATAGAAGGTATTTCTTCTTTGCCAAAGTATTACTGTTTACTATTTAAATTGATAATTGCAAAAATAATAAAAATGGGAAAAAAAAAAAAAAGTTCAGGAGATTCTAGCCACTTGACTTATTATCAACATAATAACCTAGGGATAGGTTTAGTTGTTTAGTCATGAAAAAAATTGATTTATGTTGGGGATTTTCAATTTAAAAGACAAAAATTTTACATTTGTTTAATTATTATGTATGATACGGTCGGATTATTTTCCTCATCTACGTGTTCATATGTTGACGTTTTGCTCATGTACCCTCCAGCATTGCTTCCGTTGCATTGGATAATATATTTGCATTTTCCAAGAACAGAAGTTGACACCGAAAATGCAACCCAGATATTATATGATGATGATGATTATTATGATTATCGATTATGATGATTATTATTATTGATTATGATTATTATGATTATGATCATTATGATTATTGATTACGATTGATATTATTGTTATGATAATGATGATGAAAATCAGATATGATGTGTCCAGTCTAATCGAGCATGCACTATAAGAAGTGATTACAGATTCTAGAATCAACACCTGACAAAAGCCAGAGGATACACAACCAAAACGGTGAGAACAGATGAAAGCATAGACAAGGGAAATACTCCAACCATATCATAAATGATGATTAATACACCCCATCTAACAAAATGAAGACATTCATGTTTGTTAACCAAATAAAAACATGGTGAGCTGTAATGAAAGAGACTTAAATCATATTCTGTACTAAGCAGTGTGATAATAACAGACTTACAGGACTAAGATTTTCCAGTTCACATGTGATAAAACATTCATCTTGATTTTCAGAATTCTCCTGCACGCAAGTTTTACTCCTTTGCATCATTGCTTGGATACTTAAAGATTCCAAAGTATTTATCACAGCTGAATAACGTAGGACTCGATACCTGCATGTCACAGAAGAAAGAAAAAAAAAAAACATGATGTAATGAAAATGAAAAGGAAAAAAAAAAAAAAAAAAAAGAAAAGAAAAAATTTCAAAGTGGTTTGTCACTTAATAAAAAACCGTCATACGAACAATGTTTTTAAGCAGTATGCCATGTTAGGGGTGATCAATTAAAAAATTGGAAAAAAGGTGTGATCAGTGAATAAATTACTTGTCTCGGCTATTACTGCATCAGTAAAAACTTGCAAATTTTCAAAAATTAAGTATGAATACTGCTGGACGTAAAAAAGGAGAAAATGTTTCAATTTTCAGCCCTCTAGCAGCACTGGTGAGGCATGTACATGTTGTGACACATACATACATAACAAGTCAGAATCATTCAAAAACTCAAGAAACCTACGTTGACAGATTTAGTTGTCAGTTTATAATAAAAATGAGAAAATTAAAAAAAACTCTGCTCTTATGATAATGAGTTAGTTTTAAATAAATTCATATCAAATTTACGAAGCCAAAACATTGTGACCACCGACCTAATAAGGTGGTGGTCCTCCTTGGATCAGCAAAACAGCTCATACCCAACCAGGCATGAACTCTATATTTCTACTGGGATCGAGTGCCAGGATATTAACAGTGTTATTTTTTTTTTTCAACTGCTGCAAGTTAACTGATGGAAATTCTATACAGTGAACTTGTTGGTCCAACATATCCCATAGATACTCAAAGGGATCGAGATCTGGGGAGTTAGGTTGCCAGGGCATGTTTCTGAAACTATTTCTGTACAACTTGCACAGTGTGGCAAGGCACATTATCGAGTTGAAAGATTCCACTACCATCATACAAGACTGTTCCTATAACGGGGTATGTATCTAGTCTTCAATGATGTGGCAGAACGCAGTATATGACAAAATACCTTCCATCACAACTGAACATGAGTACCCCACAAGCCGTGCTGTTTTGAAAATGCTTTGACCAAGTCTCTTGGCCATAACAATTTGCCGTTTATCCAAGTCACTCTTTCTTCTTGCCCATAACTACAGCATTCGACACATCGAAAGTTTAAGGCAAGGGGTCAGCAAACTGCAGTTTGCAGTCACATTTCACCTGGCTTGCCAACTTCATTGAATATGTGACGTTACATAGATTTTTGTTTTTCATACCTGCCTCTGATGAGCAAACAAAAAAATTCAAAAAATAGAGTAAAAGTTTTATTTTTGTAGTCACCTCAAATAAATCAATGTTTTAGAACTGGAAAACAAACAAACAAAAAAAAACTCCAGCATCAATAGATGACCTTTTGCAGTCAGTTTTGATTACAGGAACGATAATTACTCTTTAAATTCTTGGAATTCAGAGAATTTCTACTAAACACTATATATTTTGATTATCAAAGACTCGAACCTGGGTTTATTTTGCATCATAGGTTGGAGTTATATAGTTGACAGTGATGTTTATTTTTTCATACTTCTTCAGTAAGCCCTCATGATAATATTTTACATCTGTTCTAAACAGCAGTTGCTTTTGCTAAGAAGTTATGTACACAATGTATTTTAGATATGACGAAATTGAAAATAGAACCACAATATTCCAATCACAATTTGACAATATTTTATTGGTCTTATTAATTGATAATACACAGAAGTTCATGTAGGTATGTACTCCTATAATGAAAACATTAAAGTAATAAAAACAAGCTGTTTGAGTGACCTTGTATGATCAATGTTCAATTTTTTTTTTATTGGCCTTGGCTGCAAAACATGAAAGCATTTCTGACCAGAGAGTCTGCCGATCCGCGGTTCAGGGAATAAATTCAAAATTAAAATCCGAGAGCAACGTACCTCACTTTAGTATCTTGTTCTACAGGCTCATAATAAAACAGAAAGTTGACTGCATGGATCCCGCCAATGTCATTGCCTCGGATCCACATCGGAACTTTCAGCGTTGATTCGGGATCCAACTTTCCGTTGGGAATCGGAATGTCGATTACTATATTGCCATTGACTGCCAGCTCGCTGGGTTCGCTCCCGGCAATCGGAGTCTCTTCGCACGCACCTTTCTCAGGGTTTCTGTATACAGTAGAGGAATGCAATGGATTCAGGAGATCCCCAGGTGATCCCAGAGTGAAGAAGCTTGGATTGTTGGATGCTACTTTGAGGTTTTTCATTGGGATTGAACCTAGATTGGAGAACTCTATCAATATACTGTGAACTTCCCCACACAACAATGTCTGAGGAAAGTTACACAAGTTGACCTAATCAAAGAAAAAGGTGAAAATAGTCATATGAGAAATGAGCATTTATATTAAAAAAAAAAAAAAAGGGAAAGATTTTTCCAATGTGTAATTTATCAATTTTGAAAAATAACTTAATTATAAATTTTTCATATATTTTTTTCACTTCCAATGATGTATTTCTATTATCAATACTGCCGTCAGATCAGACTTAAATAATTTCTAACAATATACGAGGTCCAACATTGTTATAGGACACTGTGATGATATCATGTTTAGTCATCAAAATTCTAAGCAGTTGAAGCCCAAAAATTTGAAGTATTCAGAAGAGAACCGAATAAGGCTGCCAAAATGTGATATCATCAAATATATTTTTCAAAATTATTTAAATCTAATCTGACACTCTACTCATTGCAAAATGCATTATTGGAAATGAAAAAAAAAAACATGAAAAATTCATAATTTATCAAATCAATAAAAACAAAGCAAATTTTACTATCCCCTCAGAATGAACTTGCTTACTTATACACCTTTTTCTGAAGTGTTCATTGCCAAATATCTTTTAATGTAACTCTGATATCAGGGTTTTTTTTCAAAAAAAAATTCATGAAAATAGAAAATTTTCATTGCATATTCAACACGTTTTTATTTTCATGCTAATCAAGTAATATGTGCAACACAATATCTAAAAAGTGTAATATATATATATATAACTGCAGGTGAGAAAATAAAGAATTATATATTAATAGACAATTTATCTCGTCCGTGGCAGTGGACTGACGACTTTCTGAGATGTGTTAAATTATCTATGGCAGTAAACAGATTGAAATTTCACATAACTTTTACTCGAAGCAGACTGGCAGCTGGCACAGGTTACAATAAGCCTCAAGAGATATCAGTTAGTAAATGAAATAAAATACAGTTAAGAATTGGAAACTAAATTTCCGGAATTCTTGAGTTCTTGGTGTAGCAGAGGCTAAGCCTACTTTCAGGCACTACAGGGTTGGGTCATTAACATCTTAAAGTTATGAAATAGGCCTTAGATTTAAGAGTACCCCAATATTAACAGAATACTTGTTTTATTTCATGAAATCTCATGTTATAGCTTTAAAGAGTTAATTCTTTAAAAAGGTATTACCAAAATTCCTTGGATCAAGACCCGAGCTTGGAATGTAAATAAAGCTACAACCTTTTAGAGTTCTTTTAGTTTGAATGGAACGGTAAAATTTTTGATTTAGAGATATTTTGTACTTCTTTAATTCTTCGAAGAGCCATTAACATTCCAACTTTTGTTTTGACAATTGAATCTCTTCTTTCCATCCAAAACAACGTGAGCATTGTGATAAAAAGCAACAATGATAAGATAGAAGATGATCTAGTTAAATAGCGACATTCTTCCTGAATCTAGTTACTCCATGCTATATAGTACAGTTGAGCATCACCAATCAGCAACATTATCAAGAATTTCTGAAATTCACGTTCTTTCTTCTTTGGTGTGGCATAGATTAGACCTACTTAATGACCTGTGGTACCTTAAACACCATTAATTTACATGAATAGCCCAAAATTTAAGACTACCCTAATATTAACAAAATACTCATTTCATTTTATGAAATCTCTATTTAATATCTTTGTACTCCTTCCAAACAATTACCTACACTTTTCGGTTTTACAACAAAAATATCTGCTGGAAATTTTTTCAATGGCTTTTCAAAAATATCATCATTTAATTAATAATGTTCATAATATGGACATACTTCTGTAACATTGTTATTCAGAAAGAACGGTACTTCACTTATCAAGAGAAAAATTGTTAAATTTGATAATTATTTGATTCTTAGAAATAGCCGGTTTTCTGATGTCACCAAGTTTCTGAAGTCCAAGTTAGCGATGTGTACAGTACAATAACTTAGATTCCAAGTACAATATTCTAAACTATATTGATATTAGTAGTACCAGAGTGAGAAGAATATTGGAAATCTAAAAAAGGTGTCAAAGATAAGCAGAAGAAGATATAAAGTGTTTTATTCTTCTTGTTAGTGTATATAACCGTTGTGCTTTCTGATTATTATTCATTCTTCTCATATCTTTCATCCTTTCCTTTCTTGCAATATAATGAATGAGAGTATAAATTGAATCAACTGCTAATGTATCAAAATGGACCCAACCATCACAATCACTTCTGTAAAAATCCACACAATACCATTTGTAGATATTCAGTTCAGTGGTCTTTCCTCCTTCATTTTACTGCCCACCTCCTCTAAAGTGGGTAGATTGTATACCAATGATGGTATCTTGAGGTTAGCCATGATTGGCCAATAACTCAGTACCACAATTGCTAAGCAAATTAAACACCAGTGCCATCTACCCAGATTAACTCCAAACAGTTATTTTCCAAAGGGGAAATAACTCATTCATATTTAGAAATTAATTAACAACTGTCATTCATTCATTACTCCTCACTCTCGAGTCAGAAGGCTAAAAATTAAGTCTTAATACTAGTAGGGTCACCAGAATGAAGACAGTAGCAAAAGTAATCAATAATACTGATAATGATAACAATAAGTACATTGGATTCATTTGCCTGTGCATGTTGTTATGGTTAATATAGAGACATTTCATAGGTAATAAATTAGTTTAACAAAATTGTATACTTTAATTGTAGAAACATATATACGAAAGTAACAATGTCTTAGTTGTTAACAACCATGGATTTCCATGGATCAAACTAGTTCATTAGTATTACAAAGAGACTAAAGGAGCATATAGATAGGCCTGACTGATGCAGGGTCAAACTCCACTCCTGATTCTATTCCAACCGAAGAGGATTGCGGAAAATTTTGTATTGTATATATAATGAATAAATTTGGGGATATATAAGACTTGTTAGCTTGGCTCAGTTGGGGTGAGAGACACCTAACAATCACTCGGTCGTGATTTCAAATCATGGTAAGGAAATGTTAATTTTATATATCAGTTTGGTTCAACATGACAGGAGAAACAAACAGTGAGGAGTTAACTCTCCTAAATTTGGTGAGGATTGTTCTCGATACGGGGGAGGAAATAAATTTTTAAAAAAAATGAATAAATAAAAATACTACTACTAACAACAACAACAGAAGTATAATAATAACTAATTATTATTATTATAATCATAATAATAATTATAATGAAATATTTTTTTTTAAATTTCACCAATAAACATGGTATCATGTATATAATTTTTCCTCATTTTTGTACATCATCAGTGGTGGTGGTGGGGGTTTACAAAATAGGCTTCTTGCCTCACAAATAGTACCCACCGTTGTGGATTCTTATGAAGCAGTATCTTATTTTATATACATATATTTTAGACAATTGGAGGCAACATTTCAATACTCATAGAGTAGCCTGCAAGTGCAGATGACATTCACAAAGCAGACAATAAAATCTAATTGAGGGGACAGTAATTCATGAATAAAATTCCATGAAATATTTTTTGATGTTTATTTTGGGACTGTTTTTGCTTATCTATGTTCATTTGATCCGTTAACTTTAAGTTGGATAAGAGTTCAACAAAAGAGATTTTGGTATTACTGGCTGGCCTATAAGTCTGAAAAGGTTGATGTCGGCGGCATAAATTCTTTCTTATAGGAGACATTGATATAATCGTAATATTTGATAAGTAGGAAAGAGAAGAAAAAAAAGAAAACCTTCTCACCTGAAGAAGAGGCATTTGTGATTTAATGACCAGATCGAGCCTGCGATCAGGTCCATAAACTTTATTGACTTTTTCTTCTTTGGTACTGTTGAGCCTTGGACCCTGCACTTCCAAGCGTTGTTTGCCTCGGACATGTATTGAGCTGACGTAACTGGGACGTGAGGGTGCAGCAGGGGGAGCTGTCCCTGCTGCTGTAGTTGTGGTCGTTGTCACTGGGGTCCCTGTCAGGTTGCCATCAGTGCCAATTATGGTGGCATTAGTATTACCACCCTGGGCTTGGAGAGAACTTGTACCAAGATTGTAGGCAATGCCTACAATACGTAACTCTCCCGTTTGTTGAGGGGTTAATGACAACTGGACCTATGGAGAAAGGGAGAGAGAAAAAGAAAAAAAAAAAAAAAAAAAAAAAAAAAAGGAAAAAAGTCTGTTTAGTCACTCAATAGAAACCATAACATGACAGACATCTTTTGGCAGAATATCATGTTGGGGTGATCAATTGAAAAAATTGAGCCAAATCGGGCCTTTTTCTTATTTAAAAAAAAAAACAAATAAAAAAAAAAGCATGAATGTTGCCGGTTAAGAACTAAGGGATCAGTTTAGCATAAACTTAGATTGCAAATTGAAACCCCATCAAAAAACCAAAGAATTTTTAAGAAACAAAAAAAAAAAAAATTCCAGACATAATTAGGAATAAGTGTTGAAATTTTTCAGCCATCTAGCTCCATTAATGTGGCCTTTATGTACTACACATACATAGCCAGCAAGACCAACTTGAAAACTGAAGAAACCTACAGTGATAGTTTTAGTTGATGGCTTCTAATCAAAAACATGGGATTTTTTTTTCTTATTCAGTAGACTTTGAATAATAATGGTATTTCAGTTTGACAAAAAGTTAAAATCCTGTTATTTTCCAAATTATTTTTTAGTCTTTTTTCTCTCCGTTAATTTCTATAATTTAACTCGGTCATAAAGCTATGAGCCACCTTCCAGAATAGAGATTTGTGAGTTTGATTCTCACTTGGAACTTATTCTTCATTCTGATCCGTGGTTAATTTATTTAATCACTGCTGAAGGAAACCCAGCCTGAGTTTAGTTTCAATAAAAAGCAACAAAAATCAAAATTAAATAGAAGCAAAAAATTACTAATAATGATTAATAATACTTCATCAAATAAAATAAATAAAATAAAATTGGATTACCATCTAATAACTCAGTGTAGAAAAGGTTGGCATTGAGAACAAGTTTAAGGATTTGATTTGGCCTTGGGTTTGCCATTGAGTTCCAGTTGTTCAGTAGTAAGAACAGTCACACATCGAGTGATCTACCCACCAGCATAAAGGGTTGTGAGTTCAATTCTCACCTGGAACTTATTCTTCATTCCGAACCATGCAGTTGATTTATTTGAGATAAAATTAGGTTACCAAAACTGAACTACCAGTTAATGACTGATTTTCAGTAGTTGGCACGAGGAATAAATTTATTTGCTCACTGCCAAAGGGAACCCACCCAGAGTTTATTCAAGATAAAAAGCAACAGTAATCAAAATGGAGGTGAATATTAGCAAAAAAATAAACAATAATGAAATATTTTTTGTTCAAATTTGAAAACAAATAACTCTTTTGTTTATGTGACATACATATCAGTTAGAGAAAGGAATAAAGATTAAAATATAGAAAAATCATACTTACTGGCACTTCTACATTTCCTGTTAAAGTTACTTCTTTTAAAACTTGAGTGTGAATAATTTCATCTGCCAATTTGTTCTAAAATACAAAAAACAAACAAACACAGCTATCAATTGAATCTTCATAATTGATGATATATAAGAAAATACCTAAGTTTGTCAATAAATAGCATTTGGTGTGTAGCATCTAATTTATCATGACAAAATCTAAAAGGCTTTAAATTTTTAACATTTTGCTTAAATGCTTTTAAATGAGTCATTCATACACATATAAAATGTAATGTGTATATATATATATATATATATATATATATAGATAGATAGATAGAGAGAGAGAGAGACATAATAATAATTATGTATAGTCTAGAAAGCTTTACATTTTTAAACACTAAACTTTTTCAAAATTTTTTTTGTGTCACTTCAGTCAGTCATTTTCCAATATCTGTCAAAGCAATTTATGTAATTTTCTTTGGAGTTTTTTTTTCTGTTTCACATATTCTCTGTTATAATGGTACAATGTATAAATTTTCTCTTGTTGGGATCATCAATTGTTTACCATGTAACTGTTTGGGGGATTTTAAAAACAAAACAGATATATTAACATGGCACCCCAGCAGTGTTGATTAAACACCACCTCGCTTTCTTATTATATAGTTTATATCATACAAGTAGTTTGTCATTTTATATAAAGTTTTATGTGTATTTTATATTGATATTATTTTATAATACACATCTTTTTTTTTTTTGTAACAGAGCTTACTTAGGTAGGTTACCAAAAAATGTATTTAACGATGAGGTTTCAGTAAGTATGTAAAGATGTGACTAGTTGATTGTGTCATTTCCATTGAATGTTCACCTATGTGAGTATTAAATCCGTTGTGTCGGTTTTAATCTCAGACTGCATGCAAACTAACTCATGATATCATCTTCAAGAGTACTAATTACACAGGAAAGACTTCTTTGAGTTGATTCTCTACCAACATATCCAACCCAAGAATTTGACAATTTTTCAACGAATCTCAAAGTAAATTTTCCCACATTGTATATCATCAAACTTCTATCAAATGTTATATATATATATATATATATATATATATATATATATATATATATATATATAAAGCTTACAGCATTAAGTATTAAATATATAAAACAGAATTTTTTCCCAAAAGAATTATATGATTTCAGTCAATCATTTCCCAATAACGGTAAATGTAATATATATATATTTTTATTCAGCATTTCTTTGAAATTGTGGTGTGTGGTGGTATGTGTGAATTATTCTCATTAGGATCATCTGTTGTTTATGTTAACATGGCTCCCCAGCAGTGTTGATAAAACACTGCCCTCTTATACAGTGTATGTGTGTGTGTATATGTGTATATATATTTATATATGTGTGTGTGTGTGTGTGTGTGTGCAACACTTTTCACAGCACAGATACTACACTAATTCTAGACCATTTTTATCACAACTTTGAGTTCCTATGTTTTTTTTGCTCGTTTTTTTCTCCAGAAAAGCTAGTCAAAAATTAATGGCAATGCTTCAAATAAATATCTATGTAAAAACAGTAATATTTCAAAGAGGGAGAAATAAAAATGAATGCCAAGTCTTACCTTTACAGATACCACTTCATTACTAATGAGCGGTGACCGTTCCTTACTTTTAGGTACGTGTGGCAAGAATGTCCACAACAAAGCCACATCGGTCAAAACCAATGTAATCTTTAATGGGTTTACAAGATGAACTTCAACTGTGACTTTTTCTTTGGAGAAGAAAAAAAAAAGGAAACATTAGAATCTCATTTTTCAGTCAAAATCACTTTCTCCCAAACACAATAGTACAAAGTTAAAAGTCCATTCAAATATCTACAGAATTATACAATGAACAGTAAAAATTAACCAAATTAGTAGTTAGATTAGTGATAATTGAACCACTGTAGCCCCAAAGATGACCTGCTTGATCAACCAGCCAAGTGGGCTGCAAATTCTTTTCTCTTTGATCATCTGTGTGTGTGTGTGTGTGTGTGTGTGTGTGAGTCTTGGGGTCCTCCTGGTCACTTTTTGGGGCTATAGCCATGAAAATTTATAAAAGTATACCACTAGACACCATCTGAAGATGACTATTTTTGTTTCTTCAAAAAACTGCTTTTTTAAAAAATCTCTATGGTCATTTTTGACCAACCATGTCCAAAGACATTTTAAAAAATAGAATTTTAGATAAAAGATCAATTTTTTCTTTCAGATGATTAGTCTTGGTCCCCACACTATGGTGATTCATTTATATTTTATGTGAGATACGGATATTTATTTTCTCCAAATACCAAAACAATCTTCAAGAAAACCATAACAATAAACATTTTATAACAAAAGCAAACATAATATTGATAATTGGGATGATGGTGGTGTTGATGATGATGATATGCTTCTATCACAAAATGCACAATTGTTGAGCAATCTTCAGTTAAGCTGCCCTACTATAAAACTTTTAAGAAACCCTGAACTCTCAAAAAGACAGATGGATTTGAATAACAGTACATGAATGGACAGACTTTAAAACTCCCCGATTGGGGTTTTTATTCCAACTTTACCAATTAGTTTGAAAATAGTCATTTTTCTGGGAATATTCAATTTTATACTCTTCAAAATAAATTAAAAAAACTGTTTCCATCAGTATATTTTACATTGTATATATTTCTTTTTTTGAATTTCCCCAGTTCTTACGAGAAGTGAAATGAATACAAGGTGCTATCCAAAAGTTGAAGAACTTTAAGCAGATTGATCAATCTATTCATCATTCAAGACTGCCTGGGTTTCCCGTGTTTCACTGGACATTTCAGTCACCTCTTGGCACCATTCTACCAGGAAATAAACAACATTCTTTTCTGGCTATATCATCATCAGTTTTTAACATCCATCATTGGTCATAGACCTTCACCAGGATCCATCACATTTCTCTATCATGGGCGTCACAGAGCCAGTATTTTCTAAATTTGTGTAGTTCATCTCTCCATCTTGCATTCTGTCAGCCTCGGTTCGCAAACTGAGAAGCATGCAATGTGCACATGAGAGAATCATGCTCAACCTCACATGGAGAGATCACAAGACAGCACAGTATATCAGGAAACAAACAGGAGTCTGAGACGTCATAGAATCTACTATAAAACTTAAATGGCAATGGGCAGGTCATGTTGCAAGAATGGCAGACAACTGATGGACATCACGACTCTGGCTATACATTGGTTCATTAACATTCAAAGATTTTATTTTGAAGAGTATAAAATTGAATACTTCCTGAAAAATGACTATTTTCAAAACCAATAGGTGAAGTTGTGATAAAAACCATAATCAGTCATGTTAACAAGAAGGAGTTTGATTGTGCGAAAAACACTTTGAACATCCTTCTTATCACAAAATAGGAAATTTGTTTATGAAACAAAATCTGAATTACAAACCTCCAACAAAGCCAACAGGGTTGTACTTATTGTCTGTGCGATCCGTGAAACAATGTAAAGTTGGTCGGAAATTCAGTGGCAGGCTGCCTCCATTACAAGTTGATAAGACAAGATGTTTTTCAAGATCATGCCATTTTTCATAATCAATTTCTTCCTGTTCCAAATGCACACCAACTACACACGTCTTTCCAGACTCTACAAAAGGAAAAAAAAAAAAAATCACAAACTAGCATTCCAAGGGAAATCATCAATCACCACTAACCATATATACTCATTTTTTTATCATGTGAATTTAGCATAAACTTATATTGTGAATTTAACCCCCCCCACTGAAGAATCGGTGGGAAGGGATTGAAAAAAAAAAAAAATATATATATATATATATATAAACAAAAAATAAAAAAAATAAAAAACAACTTCGCTACTCATTGAGGAGAGTATATGCATTCAGAATTTGAAGTTTCTACTCTGAACACTTAGAGCTGGGCTAGGTCCATATCCATTGATAAATACTTACATATAATTGTCAGAACACATGAATAACTTAAACCCAGCAAAAGTGTTTAAACTGGTTTGTTGTGGGTAGTCGTGATTCATAACAGCAACAACAATAATAGTTACATGTATAAGAGGTATATGGGAAGGGGTGTTTTTTTTCTTACCCACCCGCTGACCAGCGTCTTTTGGTAGTATGTCATGTTCAACTAATTATTTCTTATCCCATTGCCCACCCTTGCACAAAATTCCAACTTTTGGAGACATCTTGTGGATAGATAGAGGGAAAGACGAGACCTATATACCTCCCCTAACTCCATTGGCAGAGGTAAAAAAAAGACTGATCTTAACCCTTCCAAGATAAACCAATTAAGGTGCTTAATGCTTGAATTTTTAAGAGAGTATAAAGAGCCAAAATTATTTTCTCATTTAAACATGGTTAAAGAAAATTTTATTATAAAAAAAAAATTTAATCGCCCAGCCCAGACGGTATTATGAAGAAGTCAAGACAATCCACCACTCTTCCCTTTTAGTGCAATGGTAAGGAGTGGCTTTGGGCAATTGACCCCCAGAGATAAGACATTTTACACATTTTTTGCGGCCACAGGACAAACCTACACATATTTTAGAGAAACCAAAATCAGAACGGGATTCATTTGTCCCATTAGATATTTATTTTTTGTGACATATACATCCCAGTAGACTTCTTAAAGGGAACTACAGGATATATATATAAATATATATATATATATAGACAAATAGAGTTTAATGAAATAAATGCCAAGTAATTCACAGTATATATTTTCTGAATAGACTTACCTTTTGGCGTGGTGCTTGGGGTACTAGTATTACAGAGAAGCACTTTGGTGGCATTACTGTTCAGTGTGGGCAGTGGAAGTTCAGGGAGTGGCCCAAGATACATGTTTCCTTCACTTAATGTTTGACCAAGGAGTTGCTGAAAAGGAAAGCACACTCTCATAATCAATATACAAACACAAAATACAATATTTTATTTATATATATATATATATATATATATATATATATATATGTATATATATGAGAGAGAGAGAGACTTGAATAATAGATAAGCCATGAAAAACATGTAGAATATTTCTCTCTGATTTTTCAAAACTCTCAAATATTGCCGTTTTGATTTTTACATAAATGGGGCACAAAAAATTCAGCTATTTTTATTGGAATTAATCAATTAAAAAAAAAAAATTATTATTGAGATTGGACCCCATGAGCTAGCTATGTCAAACCTAGGGGCCTAGATCGTATTTGTGCCACCTCAGTGGACCATGGGATGCAATCCCATTTCAAAGGGTGGTATTGGCCTTGTGCACATTGCACTTCACTCTGAAACTTCATTGCACAGGCTGGAAGGTTACTGAGCACATAGGCCCCACGTATAGAATTTTATAGTGATAGAGAACCCTCCTAAAACATTTGTTCACAAAATCAAGCAATTCATTCATGTACATAACTCAAGGCCTATTAACTGCTAACTACAGTTCTTTCTGAAAAAATAAAAGGAATAAGCAAAGAATCATGATATAGATTCTATAAATCAGAGGTGTCAACATCAGACTGCCAAAGGCGGCTTTCAAGTGAGTATAACAAGGAAAATGCCCCATCAATCAACCAAACAATTCAGCGTTTACGAGAACGAGGGATATTCATTTGAAAATAACCAACTCAAAACAAAAATACAATGAGAGTAAACTAATTTACACCAAAGTAATTTTCTATGTCAATTACAGAATCAAAACAAAAAAAAAACTAACGTAAAAAATAAAAAACAAAAATAAAATAGATATTCTTTAAGGGAGGCAGCTTTTTGGGTCACTGGTATTTAAGTAAATAATATAAGTATAAATTAACAGAAGTAAGAATGTCTTCCCAAGGGCAATAACTCTAGGTTTATTGACTGCTAATTACAGTTCTTTATAAGAAAATAAGAGGAATAAAAATGATCAACTCAAATACACAAAAACAAAAGCACAATCGAAATGAACAAATTATCGTATCAATCACTCACCTTGTAAACAAATAGATATTCTCTAAGAAAGGCAGCTTGTTGTGCAGTGGTTTGACGACTGTCGGCCGTCAACAAATGTTTGAAGGCAGCTGTTGCATTCTCCAATTGTTTTAGGTTAAATGATTGACGCCCAATCGTGAAATTAATGTGGTCCTACAAAGAACAAAAGAAACCATTCTCACGAGTTCAGGATTTTTGTTGATAAAGGGAAAATTAATGAGTTGCATTTTACATTAATGATTATGATGAACAGCTCCCTCTATAATTGATAACCGTACTAATATAGATTGAAATAATGCCTTTATATCTTATAAAAGCTGTTGAAATAAATCATGGTACTAGATTCACTTACCTCAGCCAGTGACCAGTGTTTTCCCTTATAAACTTGCAGAGCCTGGGAATATGAACGTAAAGCATGTTTTTTCTGTAAAAGAAATTAAGAGACTCAGATTATTAAACAGCAAAGTAAAAGAATCAAATCAATAATAGTAGAAATATATATATAATATAATATCCATATGTTTGTGAAGAAGTTTTTTTATGAAACACCAAAAAAAGCCACATAATAGTGCATTTTTGGTAAACAAAATATTGTAAAAATGCTATAATTTGGGAAAAAAAAATGCCCAGTTTTATCAGGCCACTACTTTTTGAGTAATCAATTTGATTAAGTCTAAATTGAAAGAACAAAATGAAAAAAAAAAGTCTGTCCCAGCAAGATAACTCAAAGAGTATTAACTGTTAATTACAGTCCTTTTCAAGAAAATGAGAGGAATTATATAAACTGTATAAATAGTAAGAGACCTGACATGGAGCTTGAAGGCTGCAAAAGGCAACTCTCAAGAGAGTTAAATCAAAAATCAAAGACCGCTTGTATTGATAACAGAACTCTTTAATGAGCAGAATTAAGAATAATGGAACTGTGAATTAAATTGAAAAAAAGAAAAAAAATTTGTTCAAGTCAAAGGGGGATAATTTAAATCAGAAGATATTTCTCTTGATGCTGACATTCATTTAAGTTAACGAAAACGGATTTTGACCCGGAGAGAAAAATGATGATGAAATTGGTAGACAGTTATGCAATCACATTTGTAAGAATTGTCTACGATTATAATTTTGATGATAATTGCAACAAGTATGGTAGCACATAGGAGAGCTCACTGTCATGTGTTTTCAATCGAGTAGTGTGAGCTTGAAAATGGACAGGGTGTACAGTCTAGTCCTAGCTTGGCAATATATTCGCTTAATCAGCAGCAGAGCTTGAGCTGAGTCAACTGCAGAATAATCTTGTTGCCGTACATACTACCTGGTATTCCCAGATGGTCACCCATCTGGTAATGACTAGGCTTGACGTTGCTTAATCTGCGATCTTACGAGAATTATCCAACACGATTTGGCCATGTAATTAAAATTTACAGAATTATGCATGGAACAATTTCATAAATGCCACACAGACACCAAATATTGATCTTAGATTTGAAATTAATGTCTTTGGGAACTTGAATTGGATTTTTTTTTTATTCATTCTTAAACCTCAACCCACTTAAAGCCAGTGTTTCTTCCTTACCTGTCCTGATTTACTGAATCGGTGACCTGCCAAAATCATGTGAAAGGCATATTTGCGAGCCATAGGAGGTCGCATTTTAATATAACAATGGGCTGCCTGTTCCAACAATAGGGCACTTCGTAAGTCAGAATCTTGCTGCAAATGAAACAAAAACAAGGAATAAGACAGGATTTTTAACAATTAAGTTTAAAAAAAAAAAAAACAATTCAATGAGTCATTTATTAAAAGCAAAATAGATCTTGTTAGTTACGTGATAGAAACTGTCACATGACCAATGTATTTTAACAACTTGCCATGTTAGGGATGATCAATTAAAAAGATAAAAAATTTAGAAAAAGGGGTGGTTTATGAATGAGGTGTTGGCAGTGATCACTAAAAAGGTCAGAATTTTTGAAAAACAGGCATGAACACTGCTAGACAGAAACTAAAGGACGAGTTTAACGTTAACTTGCATAAGGAACTGAATGCATCTCTAAAACATTTTTATGGAGAGTAAGTTTGGAAAAAAACGTTTTTAGTAGAGATAATAAAGAGACAATATTTAAATTCAGCTTCAGTGGTGAAGCCTGTAAATGTGATAGATACATATCCAGCCAGACCAGTTAAAAACTTAAGAAACCTATGTTGACAGTTTTGGTTGATGCCTTATACTAAGAGAAAGGTGTAGTAACTGCTTGATTATACAGTGTATGGAAACTAAGTCAACAGAATATGCACAATGATTTTCGGACAGTTATCTCCCTTTATCATTCTTCAGGGAGGGGGAATAGGAAAGGTCCAACTTCCCTTCCTTCGATTCCAAAAGATGGCTGACTGTACAATTGGCATTTCTTATGTGGGTTCAAATGGCCCCTTAAAAAGATTCTTCAATGGCACCAACCTCAGATACTGACATATTTATGACATCACAAAACAGTCAACAACGTTGTACTGACTCAGCAATACCTTCCACCCAAAATTAGCAAAATGGAGGTATTCTTAGGCTTTGACGGCGAAGACCTCCCAACTTATCATTTCGAAACATCATTCATAACACCCACCCGAAGAAGGCCATAAAGTACAATAGATGAACTGTGTCAATAAGATGAACAAAGATGAGGACAACAGTCTAAAAATACTTAGACATAATGATAAACACCTTACAAAAAAAATTCACATAGAAATGAATGAGTAATTATCAATTCGCTATGAACAGTAGAAATTTACAAGGGCTAGGTGGGAAACTTATAATATCTTATAGATCTATTTACTAACAAGTAGAGATTAAAACAAAAAAAAAAATCAAATTAAAAAAGAAAAAAAAGGGCTTTGTTTCTATAATTGTCCCCTTAGAGGTGATAAAAAAAAACAGAAAAGAAAAGTGAGACATAAGATCTTGAGGAGACAAAAGAAAAAACCATAGCTAGGCATATTTCTGACCGAATTCAGTGATATACATACCGATCACCTTCCTGTCTTTGTACTTTTTAAAAATAGAAGTCTAATCTTGTGTTTAAAAGTATTGATGTTTTTGAGGCATCTCAAATCTGCAGATAAATTGTTCTAAAATTTAGGTCTGGCCGGAGTTGCTTTTTCACAAGGGGAGGCTGAACTTGTATTTTCACTTTTTTGTGATTGAGCTGAGGGTCAAGTGGTTTAAAAAATCTTTTTCAAAGATAAACTATTTACCTCACTGGTCATCTTAATGAACTGTAATGCAGCCTCTGCAAACATTCCTTTGTTTTTTAGAGCTTCAGTACTGATTAATGTACCTCTGGCAGCAAGTTGTGGGTTTCTGAAACACAAAATTGAAGAAAATAGATTTCTTTTATCTTTAAATAAGACAGTATATAAAACCAGGCTCTCGGAGGTCTTGCTTGTACAAATAATTTTAGTGTCACTTTCCATTAAAAAAATTGCATAAAATAAAGGACAATGGACATGGGCGTTAGCATGAAAAATTGCCAAGACTAAAAACTTAGTGTTGCCGAAATACTTTTGCTAGTTCACTACTTTGACTGCTAAAAATGCTCAATTCGAGAATAGCTTAAAAAACACTAAAATGGCCAAAAAACAGCAAAAAGATGCTCAAAGGGTTGAAAAAAATTGCCAAAATGTTCAAGCACTTCCACCTTAATTTATCAATTTTCACGCCGCCAAATTTTCATTTGTCATAGATGGAATTCCATCCGAGTACAAAGATTTAGCATTTATAAAATCAGAAGAAAAAAAAAATCTTCCAAATATTCATTTACAGCCATCATTTATAACTATCTAGTTGACATACTTGAATTTCTATGAAATGATTCAAGAGAAAAATAAATTTTCTACAAGTGTAAGAGTCCAGTGTTACAAACAGCAGAACATCAATTTATCATGGTATCAGACTATCTATACTTAGGGATCTAATGATCAAAGCGACTATCAATGGCCAGCTTACTGATCATTGCTATACTATGTGCATCCAGATCTATTTTTTTTTTATATTACTTATTAATAAATAAGTCTCTGGCTTTTTTCTCAAGATAATCAATTGTTTTATTCCCAAACAAAATCACATCTGCAAAGTAGAAAACTTAAACTAAGTACAATGGATTATCACAGTACATGTAACTAAACAGTGAGATCTGATAAAAATCAAATCCACTAACAACAGCTAGTGAGATTTGCTTACTGATCATAGCTATATGATCCATTACTTTTCCATATCATTAATTAACGTATAAGCTTTATATCAGCCCATCAATAACGGGAGTTCCAATGAAGATTGAGCCCACTAATAATGGCCAGCAGGTTCAGCTTGATCATTGCTATATGATGCATATCCTGAATCATTTAAAAAAATTTTTTCATAAGACCTACTTATTAATTCCACTGGAGGAAGATTCACAGATACATTAGGATTGAATTTTTCTTCTTTTTTTTCCAAAGGAAAAAATACTGAACTGTTACAAAATAGTTTTATTTCTATGCTTATATCATTTGTCAAAATGTTAAAGATTGAAAAATGTACCATACATACCTGCAGGTGGCCAGGTAAGTAGTGACAGCAGACTCCATGTAATGGTGAGGATAAGGTCTACCATTGTCTTGCATGAAAAGGGTTATGCAGGCCATTTCCTGAAATAATAATTTGAATACAATCAGATTTCAAGTTAAAAAAGCTACCCATTGGAAAGTGCTATTATATAGAATAACAAAGTGTGTGTGTGTATATATATATATATAAGAATTTTATGAAGAAGGAAAGAGGAGGAAAAAGAGGAATAAAGAAATTTAGATGGCTCGAGTGGCATACACTCATAAGGACAAGTGCATTTTGTTTTTTGATAGGTATAGCATTGGTTCTTGGAGCTGTGAACTTTACAAACATGTATAAATATATGGTTAAATTGCATTATATTAGATTGAAACTCCTTTTGAAATGATCTCCCATCATTACATGGTGAATGTATCATTTGGCCTGGACAACGCGAATAGAATAAACAATTAAAAAAATGGGGCCACTGCAGGAATTGAACCAATGACTGATAGAGTAGCCGCTTCAATGAAGTGTTGCTCATACCATTGATCTGAACAGTTGCCATGGTAAGAACAATGCCACAACAGATCATACATCCATTTCTTAATAACAAAGGGTTTAATCATAATGTATTTTATATGGATGTTATTTTATACAACACATCATTTGATTTTTTTTAAACAGAGCTTACTTACATAGGTTAGCCCTAAAAAAAAAAACGTATTTAACAATAAGAGATCAGTGAGTAACAGTCATCACTCATTGTTCGTGTCACTACTATTGAGTGTTCACCCACGTGAATATTTAATCTCAGACTACATGCAAACCAACTTATCACCTCATATTTAAGAATACTAACAACATAGAAAAACTTCTGAGTTGATTTTTTACAAAACATCTCCAACCAAAGAATGAGAATTCTTTCCACTAACCTTTTAAGTTAATTTTCCTCATTATATATATATATATATATATATTACACACACACATTAAAGCACACAACTGTTCTTATTGATGAATTATTGACTGTAGTGGCCATCAACTGACTAACTAGTGTTCAAGCACTTTTTGCAGATGTTGGACTTCAACAGCAACCATATCACATTATCTCAAGGCAATAGGAAAGGTTAAAAAGTTAAGAAAATGGGTCCCATATGAACTAAATGAAATACTTCATGACAGTGCCAAACCCCAGTCCTTTCAGCTAACTCAATCTAAACTTAGAGAATTGGGAGAAGAAGTCTTGCAGCATCCTCCACATTCACCTGACATTTCTCTTACAGATTATCATCTCTTCAAATGTTTTTAACTTCATATGATAAAATGTTCAATAATAAGGAAGCCATAATTTGTGCTTTTATTGAATTTATGACCACTGAACCTAATGAATTTTATAGATAAAGCATATCATCATTGGGGAAAAGGCAATTGCTTTGAATGGGTCATATTTTGATCAAATATCTAAATTATTCTGTTGTTTATATCAACCTTTCGGGCACCTTTTTCTGGCCCTATCTTCGGGATCAAAGTGTAGTATCTGTTCCACGGTATAGACCAAGGAGTCGGTACTGACACTTGCCCGTTGAATGGGCCGGAGATTGTGTGCAAGGTATCAAAGACCGAGTGCGCCGGTGCAAACGTTGGCCAATGAGGTTATACTGAGGCTGCGTTTGCTAAGCGCATTGGGAGGCCTTTGGACTCGTCCTTAGGCTCTCCCATCATTACTCGGCCCAGCCTTCACAGGTAACTGCGTCGGCTGGAGCCATTTTTTGGCGGTAAGGTACTATTTCTTCCCACGTTAAGCCCGACCTTGTGTCACATATTGCTGCGGTGGGACAGTGATTAAATAGAACCTTCATCTGACCATTCTAAAAGCAACATTTTATACATGACAAACTAACAAATATATCAGATAGACAATGAGGGTAATCATCTTCTCCTCAAACTAAATCATCTTCTGTTGCATGCTGAGAGATGATTTCAATGTGTCTCAGACTCAATGTACATACCAAGGCCCCTGCATAGTGTAACCAAGCATGGTCATTATTGAAGTCCCTCTTAGCAGTTTGGTAAGTGTTATAGGCAAAATCATACATCTGGAATAGGAAGGCCAAATCAGCTAATCGTCGCATTTGCAACTCGGGAGCTTCTGTTGTGTAGCTAGAATGAAAGAAAACAAAGAATTTGAAATTGGGGTTTCATATTGAAGGGCAACAAGACAAACAATTGAACAGATATCCTAAAATTTAATGGTAAGAGTTAAGTTGTACGGTTTTTGAAAAGAAGAGTGGTCCCTCTTACAGAAGTAGTTGTATTGCTTTATTTTTGCATCCTATACTTCAATGACTTTGGTCCCTATTTTCAAGCAGTAATTACTAATTTATTATAATACTATTATAGGCAATATGTACCACTGAAAAATGTATAATATAGGGTTAAAACATTGTTGACATTTCAGTTGTACAATGTTAAGATTAGGGATAGGTAATTCAGGACCACAGTCATTGGGGGTATAACAGGAGAAAAAAAAAGCAATACTTCAAGATCTGTAGAGAGACCACACTTCTGTTTAGGGGACCACATTACTTGTACCAATTCAACAAATAGAAATAGATCAAATTTTAGAAGAAATATTCGCATTTTCATAAAAGTTTCAAGTTTTCCATGAATTAAACGATTCATATAGTCCATCAGAATGACATTTGCGATCTTTTTTTTTTCATTTTTTAATCGATTTAAAAAATAAATACATTTTGATTAGTAATCTTTCTAATTATTTTTTGGTTATATAACGCAAGATTATAGTAGGTTTCAGTCTCATGTTGATATAAATATTCTATTTATCAAGATATTTAGTAAAAAATACTACCCAAAGGTTCTGGGGATTTAAAATTCAAAATGGCTTCCTCAAAGATAGAAAAAATTGATAGAAAAAGAGGTTCTTATTTCTTTATTCTAAGAGATGTAAAAAAACTATCAAGTGAAACATGAGATGTGGAGAACTTGACAAATGAACAGATTGATCAATCCATTCTAATTCCCTAAACTTTTGGGTAGCATCTTGTACATAGATAGTGAAGTATACAATAAAAAACAAAACAAAAGAAATGAAACTTTTACCAAAACTTCAACACCTCTTGAATATTCATCAAATAACAATATTAATATATTATACTATCATATAGTAAAAGTTTATCAAATTAATAAAAATTAGTCAGAGACATCATAGAATTGATTAAAAATCTCAGATGGCAGTGGGCTGGCCATATTGCAAGAATGACGGAGAACCAATGGACGTCGTAACTCACTACATGGATCTCCCAAGAACACATGCAGAATATAAGATGGAGAGATGAGAAGTACTGATTCAGAAAGTACTGGCTCAGTGTCGCCCATGATAGAGAAGTGTGGCAAATCCTGGGGAAGGTCCATGTCCAACACCGGACGTTGAAAGACTGAGTATGATAATAAAATTTAAAATAAAACATAATTCTTTCATGTATTATAATAACACTTACACAACTGTCGTATTTTGACTAGTAACCATTTGCCCTGTAGGTTTTCCACCAAATATTTTTCGAGTTGCACTGAAGAATGAACGATGAAATCCTTTTCTTGAAGTTAACTGAAATAGACCGGAGAAAATATGAAGTACACTGCAAAAATTTATGATTTTGCTATAATAAACAAAGATGATTTTCCCTCACATTATTAATTTTTATTATATTATTATGTTATTATCTTGAACAACGTTTGGCCACCAAAGGTGGTGTAGGGTTCTATACTTTTATTATATGTTTGTGTGTCTACAGACCTGAAATTTGGTATCAGTACTCTACTATAAATGATTTTATTTTTGGAAAAAAAAAAAGCTTATTTTGACCTTTTTGGGGACTTATTCTGACAGGTTTATTAATAACACAAAGATCCTCCAGAATCTAGATGTTTCTTTTACTCTGTTACAAAATCAAAAGTTAAAACATCAACTTAATGGAATTCAAGTCTGGCAGAAGGCCATATTTTGGAAACATCCATATCACTGGAGTTGTGTAGAGGTATAAGGGCTACCAGTACAGAAAACAGATCAGCAGACTGAGTTCAAGTTCAGGCCAAGGTTGTTCACATTCACTTGACACTAATGTCCCTGCTCCGAGTCATGGGTAAATAGCAGGGCAGGAGGAGCCCTTTAGCCCAGCAAGGCAGTCCATCAAAGGGAAAATTACTGAAAGAAAAAAACCCTACAGTTTTGTAGTTACTATAGCAGGTTCCAAGCCTGGGTAAAGAGGGAGGGTTAGGCGAGGAGCTTATAACTCCAAGCCCTAAAACCAACTTGCTACTGAAACTATAGCAGAGTAGTTGTAGCCCAATGCTCCACAAGAATAAATAAAATTCATGTTACTATCAATGGGTTACAAGATCTGTCTGTGAACTAATACATTAGAAACCAAGAGCGTTCCAAAGGGTGACTCGACAATTGCATCCTGAACAACCGTTAGCAATTAAATTTGTCCCAAGCATTGATGTTTGAGTCCCAGACATTTGTGTCTCAATATATGTATATTTTATATTAAATGTCATTGTTTTTATTATCACACCTTCATTCCTGAACAGTATATGTTTATTTCATAATAGATATAATATTTATATATCCATTTAATTCTTCATCAGATAGATATTTATTGATTTAAAAAAAAAAAAAAATGATTGGTCTCATACATCAAATTTTCAATTTCTATAGATTAAATATTTTTTGATAAAAAAAATTATAAGAATATATAAAATTATATGTAATATGAAATAAACATGTACTGGTATGGAAATGTTCGAGTCACAAAACTTTAAAAATAAAAAATTACATTTAATATGAAAGACACATATACTGGGAGATAAAGAAAGACACAAATCCAATGACAGGAACACAGTTGTCCAAGATACGAATGCCAAAGTACATCAGTTTTAAAACTTGGTTCTGCGCAGCAAACTTAAAAAACGATTATTGTACACAGGCCTTTATCGTGAATTAAAATTTGAATAAATATCATCTATTTAGCATAAATATGGTTTTCAAAGGCCAAAAGTAGTTTATCACCAAAGTTCATTAATTACAGTCTAAAAGTTAGATGCTTTGTCTGCCAGAATATTTCCTTTATTTAAGAGGTTCTCGAGTTTTCTAAATTTCAAAACCATTGTCCTCATACCATGAAAATAGTACAAAGACATTGACAAAGAGTCTTGCAGGTGAATACAGCAATTAACTCTTGAATTCATATTAAACAATTTGAATTCAGAGGATCAAAACTTCTATTCAGAATTACTTCCCTTGCACTTTTTTCAATTTTTTTGATTTATTCAATTCACAAAAGAGTTTCATTAATCAATTTTTTTTTTCATAGAGTTTCACTGTTTCGTTGCGGTTTTTCAGCGGTCAATGGATCCAAAAGTTGATAAGGTCAACAACTTACCTGATCATTGAGTATCCTCATTTGCCGCTCAGCCCACGGAATGAGGGCTCGTACACAAAACTCATGCATGAAGATACGCAGCCGGTCATGGTCACTCATGGTCAGACACATGCCATGCAGGTCTGACTTGGGCTTCTCCGTGGGAGAAATAATAAAGTGACCCCCTGTAGTGGTTGCAACACCAGACATAGTTGTGCCGGTTCCATCAGGGGACAAGGGATCCATGGCGGTCATGCTGCCATTTAGGCTACGACTCTCCTCAGCCAGGGGATGGTCAAAGATTTTTGGACTGCTCGGAGAATTAACAAGGCCACCTACAAAAAAAAGGAGAGAGATAAATTCAAAACAGTATTCAACTAATTTCTGTCAATTCCTATATTTCTATAACAGCTACTTTATTTTTGTTAGTCAAAATGTTTCTTTAGGCAGATATCAATCATGATATAATCAAAGTTTTGGATGACAAAAATTGAAATCAAAAAGTCTTAAACCTGCTGTGAGTATATAAATCAATTTTTACCTTTTTATGGTTAACTTAATGTAGTTTTTTAGCAGATGAAGCAAAAGTAAAACTTCCAAGAAGTTATTTAAAATTGTTGCAATATATTTCTTAAAAATTTTACAAAAAAAGTCCATGATCATGGCAACAATTGAACCACCATGGCCAAAGGTGGCAAAAAGTTTTATTCTTTTTTTATGTATATTTGTATATGTTTGTGTGTTCCAGCGCTTCTGGCCATACCGTTTTGTCCACAGACTTGAACATTAGAATCAGTACTCCACTAGACCCCTTATTCTGAGAGGTTTATCATTAAGAATCTCCAGAACCTAGATATTTTTTTTCAACTCAATTTCAGATGTTTTCCAGTGGAAAATGCCAGTGATGTCATAAATAGAATTTATTCTGACCATATTCATTTTTCCATGGAATTTTTTTTTACATGACTTCAAATTTTGTCACTATGGTTGTTCAATTATTGTCTGTGTTGAGTTTGTAATGTTTTTGGTACCTACCTATATATTTATTGTACCATTTAATGCAGATATATTCTGGGGTTATGTATACAAAATATGAAAGGTGTATGTGGTCTACATTCTTAGGTATGAACAAAAACATTGTAACATATTTTGGGCATTACTAAGCAACAGATACTGGGTGTTTGTATATAGATTATTTTTTATCCCATGTTGAATCAATTGCAATGTAAAACATAGATATAATTAGTCTTGCATTCCAAGGGAAACTATGAATCCCCACCATCTATATCTGCTGCTTTTTACCTCATGAATTAAGCAGAGGTGGTGGTAAAATCAAGTCACCTTGATGAAAATACTACCAGTATGATTTGAATCAAATTTATGATTAAAAAAACACCCCCAAAGACAAGGACACAAACTAAGGGACCAATTTAGCATAAACTTTCATAGTAAATTGAACCCCCTAATAAAAACCTATAGGGAGGGGATTTTCCCTACTTATTGAGTGTGAGTATGTGCAAAATTTCAAGTTTTTACAATGAACAGTTACGGCAGAATGAAGTCCAGATAGATAGATAGATATAAATGTCAGAACACGTGAATAACCTAAACCCAATAACAGTGATTAAACTGGTCTGCTGTGAGTATCAGAGATTAATAACAAAGGTTAAGTCAAATGTTATTTCAAGCTGGAAAATGTTATATAGGTTGAGTGCCCTTTTGTCTGAAATGCCTAGAACCAGAGGTATATCAGATTCTAGAATATTTTGCATGGACATAATGAGATTTCACACTTATACATCTGTTTGACTTCCCGTTCTATAGATAAAAACATACTCTTTCTTATCACAGCTACTCATAGAGGTACCTGCAGCAATTTTTGCCATTTTCAACAAGGTCTTTGTATAGATGAGAGAATAAGCAAAAATTACAGAGATTAATTCATGTAAGTCTGGAGGCAAAAATGATTTGTTTTGATTGGAACTTTCACCGTTTAACACAGTTTTAGGTTTCTAAAGCATTGAACAAAGATAGCAAAGCTTCAACTTGGGTCAAAATTACTAGAATGCTTTGGAAATTGGTCTCAAATTTTCTAAATTGTACTACAATGAGGTCAAGAATTTTCCACTTGTTGGCTTTCGAAATGTTCTGGATTTTGGAACATTCCAGTTTTCAGAGTTTCGGATAATAGGTAATCAATGGGCATAACAGGGATTAGCAACCTGTTTGCCTCGACAGGCCAGATCAAAAATTAGTGACTAGATGGCAGGCCAGATAAATTGCATTAAACAAAACTTCAAATATAGGAGTTGTCCATTTAAATAAATCTAATTATATTTTGCCACAAATCAATAACTAACACAAGCTAGAAAATCATTTGTTTAACCAAGGATGCCAATTAGTAATCAAAGAATTCAATTTAGTCACAATTTATTTCAATCAAGGCATCTTTTGAATCTATTAAAAAGACAAAACTCAATTCAGATGCAATTCATTTCAATCAAGGCATCTTTTGAATCTATTAAAAAGACAAAACTCAATTTAGATGCAATTCATTTTAATCGAGGCATCTTCTGAATCTCTTGAAAAGACAAAAAATTTTTAAAACTTTTAAAATTTATGTATAGCGATTCCGATATTTGCTTACACGCCAGAAATGCCCTGTGGGTGGTAGGTTGCTTACCCCTGTTATATAATCTTACTAGACTAGATGTAAAACAGAGAGACTCACCTTGTTCCCCTGCCCCATATTGTTTACTTTCCATTGCTTCAACACCTGTTTCAACTTGCTCGTTAGTAGCTGATTCCATCTGACCTGTGTTTTCATTAAGCTGGGTAGGGAATTCATCTTGCATGTTCAACAGGTTACTTTCTGGGACATCATAATCAGCCCCTTCCTATAAAGAGCAAACAGAAGAGAAGACATTCAAACATGCACTTGATTCTTACCTGCATTGGACCTTACCCCATGTGAGATATGGGAGGTGATGGGCCTTACCCTGCCACGCTGGCCCATGACGTGTTGGAAGGGGGGAAGAGGTGGATACATGCCTTTCCCAAGGGCATTAGTGCGAAGTGAATGCAAACCGTCTCCCGGCCAGAGTTTGAGTTCGGCTTACCGATCTCATTCTTGGCCCTGTTAACCAGTTGGTCACTCGCACTTCCTGTATTGAAAAAAAAAAACAAAAACCCAGAAACCCTGCAATTGCTGGCAGCGAAATTTATGCACTGAACAAACACAACACAGCAGTATATTATAGATGGCTCTTGGGCATTTGCGTGCTGGACAATTGTGATCTGGTCAAATGCCTCTCTGGACATTTGCATCTGTTTGTTTTGTAGCCCAGACATTTGTGCCTGAATATACATATATTTTATACATAAGCATATAATCTAATCATATAAGTTTTTATGAAAATATTTGTTTGTTTGCGCTCAAATGGGATGATCTCATTGGTTGATTTACCTCCCTTTTATGACAAAACAAAAATGACGACAAAGAAACTCTTCATACTCAAAATGTCTAATCAAACATTAAAACAACCCGAGATGAGTTGAGAACCTTGAAATTATGATACTTGAATTATCAAAAATACATTATCTAATAAAATGGCTTTAGACTCCTTAGTGCCAATCCATAAATGAATTTACCTGCCATCTTGGATAGGTACATGCTAGTATATTCATATATATCATTCCTCCAGCTTTCAATCATTAATTGCATGTTACAATCCTGAGGACAAATTAAGTTTCTTATGAGGAGGTTGCCCAGAACATGATTACTTTTAAAGTTTGGATTTATAAATCAAGTTTTTAAATCAATAGAATAATTGCTACAACCCTTTTTTACACATCAAAACTTTTTTTGATAAAAAAAATTACATGAATATATAGAGTTATACTTCATATGAATTATACACATATTGGTATGAAAATGTTCAGGATACAATTATATCTCATATCCAATATACACACATTGTATCCAGAATATATTTGTACCAAACAGTTATACCTCATATGAAATATACACATATCGTTATGAAAATATTCAGGATGTAAATAGTTATACTTCATATGAAATATACACATTGGTATGAAAATGTTCAAAATACAGACATAAATGAAAATTACCTCTAATATAAAATATGCTATGTATCGGAACACAGAAAGAATGGATGCTTACGTCCAGGGATGCAAATGACTGGGACACAGTTGTCCAAAACACAACTGTCTGATCACCACTATGAATATGTGCACATAACAATGCACACGTAGCGCAACAGTTTATGTGAATATTTTATGTGTATGAAATTAAGTGTGAAGATATGTGTGGATGGGCAAGTGCACGCTCACGCTGGATTTTCTTTGAAAGCGTTCAACTGGCGACTCTGAGCCATACTTAAGGCGGCGCCAACAGTGCAATAGCACAGCATCCTCAACCCCCAAGACACCCCCTAAAAGAAAATAAAAAAATCTACACATTTATGTTAAATCAAACATTGTGATTCTTATAGTTTTTACAGAAATTTGTTTGAAAAATAATAGCTAAGACAGAAAAGGAAGAACTTCAAAACAAAAAAAAAGAAAACAAAAAAAAAGATGTTGAGTACGTGGACCGGTCAATGTCAGATTCGGAAGTGCGGCAGACGATAATAAACAAAAGAAAATGTTTTCTAGTTATTTAATCATAATTTTCAGTGGAGAAAAAGAAGGATGAAAAAAAATAATCATTTAATGATAACTTGGCTGTATTGCTATGTATGTGTCGTCAATTCATCGCGCGTATCGTTTTTGGCAGCGTGAAAATTCAAAATTAAGCACTATTTTTAACCAATTTTTTAACTATTTTCGCACAATTTTAGACAATTTAAGGCTATTTTATAGCCATTTTTGCGATTGAAAATGGCCATAAAAAGGCTAACAGTGTTGTTTTTTGGGGGCGTTTAAGCATATTTTTGCGCTTTTTCAAAGTCAATTTTATGTAAAAAATTTTTCGAGCTGGCTTCACTGTATGTAGGCAACCACTATAGAATTGGAGCACAAAGCAATGGCCATAAATGTAGTTATTTAACTACCTCCCCACAAGAGCAGAATATGACAATGCTGATTTTGTGGGGGCTGACATATGTATATGTTCCAAAGTGGTCACCCTTCTAAGTACTGATGAGGCTCGATGCTGCACAACTTCAATGATCGAACAAGAACCAGTGCTTTCAGTGCAGTTTGACCATAAACTTTGTCCACATTGGACTATATCGTTCCCTATCTACTCAGCAACACTGACTTGTTTTCAAAACCCTGAAGAGTTTATAAACGAATGTAATTGAGATGTTTCCAGCAGTATAATCACAGGAGAGGTCGTAAAAGATACTACCTTCATAAAGGATAAGGGGGGGGAACTGAATAAGTAAGTCTTTTGAAAGATATACAAAATCATACTCGATTTCGCGACACATCTAAATCCATTTTGTTTACAAATTTTTTGTATATATAGAGGTATTATTATGGAATGGATATATGATCTGACAGAATGGTTATAAATTGCGTTACATTGAAAACACTCATTTGAAATGATCTCCCATTACCATATGGTGAATGTATCATATCTAATTCTAATTGATATAATTGTCGTGTTGAAAAAAACCAAAGAGCAGATATAGAACATGAATAAACAAAATGAGAAATTGGAGATAAAACAGTTATTTGAGCCTTTGCATTACCGGTGGCTGTTCAGCTGAATGATGAGAGCAACGCTACGTTGAAGCAGCTACCGTATCTGTTTGATTCCTGCTGCAGACCAATTGTCTTTAATTGTTTATTCTATTTATGTTGTCTAGGCCAAATGATACATACACCGTGTAGTAACAGGAGATCATTTCCAATAAGAGTTTTCAATAGAATATAACGCAATTTATAATCATAGACGTACAAGTTTTTTGTTCTGAATTTCTCGGATGAAACAGTGATAGAAAGCTATTAGATATTCAATATGATAGATGCTGTAAACCAGAACTTTCAAAATTTAATGCATTAGCAACATGCTAGAAAAAATATTTTTTTTGCATGATTCCTTGAGTTTTGTACGCCAAGTAGAATATATAAGGTCATCCCAGCAGTTCAGCTGACTCAGGAGAAATATCTTTTAAAAAGATACACAAAATAATATTTGATTTTCTAATTCACTTGGAGATTACTGATGACTCCTAAGTGTAGCAACATACAGTTTGGAAAGCTCTGATTTAGACAGTCAACCTCTCTTGATGTTCAATCTTCTTCATGATCTTTTCCGACATTAATTTAGAATGAATTTACAACTTTAATCATTTTACCAGAGAGGAGTTATTGTTTGATTCATTATATGTGATATGGCCTGACTATTTTCCTCATCTATGAGTTCATTATGTTTCAGCTGCATACCCTTCGGTCTTTGTCAGGAGTTATGGTCCTAGAATGTGGCATCACTATTCAGAATGCATGCACAATTAGACAGGACACATCACATCTATTTTTTGTAAATCCACGTTTTGTTGCTGATGAAAAAAATAAGAAATAAGATTTTTTGATTTTTGTCTAGTCCAATTGAGCAGATGCTCAGAGTGGTGGTTCCACATTTTGGAACAAATACCCCCCCCCCCTGAAGTCTTGAGGGTACACAGCAGAAACATTGGGAAAAAACAAACATAGAAACGAGGAAGATAGTCCAACCATATCAAACATAATGATTAATACATCCGATCTAACAAAAATTTAGACATTTGCTTTGTTATCAATCAATAATACTTAAATTCACATTCAGTATGTCAGTCAGTCTGTCTGTGATCTCTAATTAGCAGAAACAATGCATTGTAGCTATACATATATTGAATTAAAGTAAAAGTGCTAACTTTAAGAATGCATACAGAATCAGGGTGATTTGCAACTTGATGATAATAAAAACAATTTCTCAAGGGAGATAACTATTAAATGCCAATTATAGAGTAGTTACCCTTATCTATTTGCAAATGCATGAGAAACTTCGGGTGTAATCGGGCCATTAAGTTCAATGTTCATTCAGGTTACAACAGATGGTACAACCTTTCTTTCAGTATGTTGTAAATTTTATTGTCACATGCACTTTTAGTGTTTTTCATCATATTTCAAAATGAGGAAATTTTTTCAAGAATATATGAATGTATCAGTATTCAAGTTAGAATTGACATTAATTTCATAATGTATATTATTTACAGGGCTTGGAATCATGTCTATAAAGTTGGCAGAATAAGATCAAATATCTTAGTTCTAAAATAAATATTTTATCATTTCAAGAACATCCAATTTACTAATAAGTAAAGAAAAGTTGTTGAATGAGATAGCTTCCTCAGTTAAGAATTAGATTCTTATAGGGTGGTACTTTTTATGACCTGATATTTCTCAATACTACTAGTTCTCAAACACAAACAAACTTCCTGCCTCATTTTTCATTAATGTTTTTGAACTAGTAGCATCAAGAGGTAGCAGGGACAGTTCTTGCATCAAAATATTTCAATAATGTGCGGCAGGGAAAGAAAGTATTGCCAGCTTCTTACATACAAATGATGATCTAACTAAAGCTGATAAACCCTTCCTTGATATTTCTAAAAGAGAATCCTTCAGAATGCCTGTAGCTTGCAATGTGTACTATATTTGATGGCATATAGGATCCGGAAAATGATTCAGAAGGTGAAAATAAGCTTTGTTGTCAAGTGCCATATTGACCAGAACTTAAGGAGTTGAAAGAAAAAAAACAAAACAAACTTGATGATAATTGAGAGGGAATTTTTTTTGTTGATATTCCCTGCTGAAATATGGGAGGGCCTTAAATGCCATCAAATATGATAATCAATGTCTGACAAAAAAAAAAAAAAAATTTTAAATCTCACCGATGCAAAGAATACAATCAGAGAAATTTGATAAACTGTGATAAAATTTTCATAAATTTCAAAATTTTACACTTAGAGTTTATTGGTTATCACATACTGAAATCATTCATCAACTTGATAAACTAATTATGAAATTAGTTTATTTAAACATTTTTGATATATCAATAACTGCAGTCAATCTTTCTAGTGAACTCAACTGGGTGCATATTGGCTGCTCTTGTGAGTCTTAATACAGAGGGTGTATGTTGAAAAATGCAACATTTAAAAGGGCAATCATTCTTTAAAAGGTACATTAGAGTTGCCTCCCTTAAATCAGTATTAGTATAAAGTATTATAATTGCAGATAGGGCAACCTTCAGATAAGATGAGATGCCAATTTCAGTTTGAATCTCATGATTTTTGCTCACTGTTTGGTTTTAAATCTGGCTTTTAGTATGATCCTTTTTGGAGGGGGATATTATTTGTTTCACATAGCGTCTTATCTGCTAAAATATACAGTATTTATAAACAAATGAAAATGGACAGCTTATTATCCATTGGTATGACAAAGTCATTTTTTCTAAATTTTAAGTGAGCTCAGTGCACTTTTTCATATAATTTGATAAACATTTCATTATGTAATAAATTCAACTATGTTAAAATAACAAAGATAATAAGGAATTGATCTTTAAGAATAAAGATTTACACATTTTCCAATCATAATAATTATTTCTTGAAAGACTTAATTAGAACCGATAAATTACAGATTAATGATAATGAAACGTACAACTACATCAACATCAAGACCACATATTAACTAGATTGTAACGAAAGTTCTGTCCGATTTTTTTGTACCGATGCTGTTTGAACAAGATA
The DNA here is from genome assembly GCA_963457665.1 of Thysanoteuthis rhombus. Taxonomy (NCBI): domain Eukaryota; kingdom Metazoa; phylum Mollusca; class Cephalopoda; order Oegopsida; family Thysanoteuthidae; genus Thysanoteuthis; species Thysanoteuthis major. The sequence goes on along the minus strand of OY735240.1, from coordinate 32,400,850 downwards.
GCTGAAATGCCACCTCTATTCTGTTACAGTTATGGAGCTTAACAAACAATTCAATGTTAGCCATATTGTAATTTTAAGAAGCTACGAAAAGAGTCTTGTCTGTAGCAATATGCTCATTGTTGTGAGTCTTCGCCTTCTCATCAATTCCTAGCTTCTTTTATAAAAAGTTGTTAGAGGGGATGAGAAATGGATTCTTTTTCACTACGTCAAGCCCTGTCATTAGTGACTCAGTTGTGATGATAGACCTGTGCCCCAGCTGAAAAGCGACCTTCATCTATAGAAGATCTTAGGATACGCAAGGAATCATCCATTACTAACTTTAAAATGATATCTAACCTGAAGTTTACCACTATCAACTTTGACAATTGATAACATCTTCGGATGGAAAATGACCATTATTGGCGAATAAAAAAGATATAATTTTTCATTATGATAATGCTCATTCCTAGTAAAACTGCTTGAGTGACCAAAGATCTTAGGGGCATTCAGCTGGGGGAAAAAAACAATTAGTCCACGATACTCTTCTGAATTTGCTCCAACTAATCATCAATTGCTTAGTAGTTTGCCAAACCATTTTAATGGACAAAGACTCACTAGAAGAGAAGAAGTTGAAAATCAGTCTTTTACTTCAGGTGGAAAAAAAAAAAAAAAAAAAAAAATTGAAGGTAGTTTACAAATCAGGTATTGAAAAACTTGTTGATAGGTGAAACGAGGTTATCTAAAGCAAAGGTGAGTACATTAATGATAAAGTGTATCTTTAATCACCATCATATTTGTGTATCCAAATAAAGTGAAACATCAGACAGAACGTTCATTACAACCTGATAGCCATAATCAAATCTTAGGTATAAATAGTCGTAAGTCAATTTTAATTAAAAAATGCAATTAACAGGTGAGAGATGAATCCAGTTGTCATCACAACAAAAGAACTCTTTTGCAAATAATCTCAATTTACATAGATATTACAAAACTTACAGGTTGTATAAAACATAGAAATTGCATACAATCCTTTAAAAGTAATAAAGGATGCATTTACTCTAAATTTATATAACTTTACTGTGAAAACAAAATGAATTTGTAAAGCACAAGATAGACTTCTTAATCTTAATTCAAGAGTAAATAGAAAAGACACAATTTATAACACTGTGTAACATATTTTTTACTTTTTCTTGTTCCTGGGTAATAAGTCTTATTTTCTAATAAAAAGTTTAGAAAATATTAATTATTCCCATCAAACTTTGCTCTTGTAACCAGGACAGTGATAGTGTGACATCTACATTTTTTCCAATTCAAAAACGGGTGAATTTTCAAATTTTCAAATTTTCAATCACATGAACCGAGAAAAATATTACGCATAAATTCTAGCCACAAAAGCAAGGTTTGGATGGAATGATTTTCATTTCCTATACTTTTTTACACATAATTCAAAGAAAATAACACTTACTACCCAGAAACGAAAAAAAACAACGCTGCATGGTGTAATATATATTAGTAATAATGATGATAATAAAAATACATTCTTATGAATGATACGAAAAAGCTCAGGTTTGCATAGATAGCAGCCTCGGCATCATCGACTCTGAGCGGTAGCAACTTATAACAGCAAAGCAAAGAATTGTCCGAGAGGCTCCAAGACGTCAACACCAAATAATAATTCAGCGATCATTTCAGTAAAATAAACCAAAGCTGTGTTGGCAAACATTTTACAAACAGGCAAATGGCGAAATTCACACAATATATCCCGATTACATCTTGATTGCTAGTTCAAAGGAATATTTGGGGGGAGTGGAAAAAAAAAAAAAAAAAAGAAGTGATCTGGTAATCTAGCATCACAATTTATCTCAGTCCTTGTGAGGGTACTTGGTCAGATAGAAAAAAAATATCAACATGGTAGATATCAAATTTAAGAAAAGCAGTATTTACTTTCATTATACATTTGTATTTTTTTTTTTTTCATATCATCAGCTATTTCAACTACAAGCATATCTTATTTTCCCATATAATCGAGAGCACACTCTCTTTTTCATTTTGAAAGCTGGTATGCGCAAATAGCACAGAAAACAAATATTGATACTGTCAAATAAAAAAAATGGCTCTGGAAATTTATCATTATTAGATTTGATATCTTCTCAGGATTTTGTAACTGACCGAGTACCATCATAACTGTGATAAATTGGTACACTAGACTACGAAATCACTAAAAAATAAATAAACTATCTCTCTTCTTTTTTTTTTTTAATTGAATTCTATATTTTACTACAGCCACAATATAGTTGTGGCCGTTATCCTTAACATTCTTTATACTGATTACTTCAGTACTCAAATGTAGAATGAGACATTATTTGGGCTTTCATTATTTATGATTACATTCCAAAAAACTTGCATTCAAATTATGAAGCGTAAGAGGATATTTGCTTAGAATAATGCAGTAAACTGAAAAAGGCAGTCTTAAGCAAGAAAAAGCATGACTAAAATATAAATAGATGTATTTCACTAAAATATCAGCACATGATTCCAAGCCGTCATTTTTTTTTTTTTTTTAAACATGAGGTTTTTGAACTGAAGCAGATTTCATAATAGTTTAACAATTCAAGATTATTTCAAGCCTAAATATATCTCAAGTTTAATGTAGTCTAAATTATGATCTAAACAATAAGGCAAACATTTCAGGTTTAAGTTTAAAAGAGGCTGTACAAAAAAAAGCCATTAATTTAAATAATTTAATTCAGTTTGTTAGGGGTATATTTCATGGAGGCAGAAAGTTCAGCTATTAAACAAAATCTGTTTTGTGTCATAGCTCTTATTTGTTCATTTGCTGAGAAGTAAAAAAAAAAATTGGTGGGTATCCTACAAGTGTAGTGATTTCATAATTTTTGCGGGGGATTATTATTAAATAAGGTAGTATCCTTTGGAATGACTGAAATTTATAGCCTGGTTACAAACTAGTTTGAATTTCTATCATCAGGTCGGGGATTTTGAAGTCAATTTTTGTAGTTATCTAAAGGAATGAATAATGAATAAAAGCAAACATTTTGATTTGAATATCTAAAAAAATTCTGTTTATTAGTAATTGGAAAATGGATAATTCAGAATGTTTTTGAAATTCTTTGAAATATGGAACTGCAATAGCCACCACAAATATATACTTAATTACAGAATATGTATATCTACATGATACTAAAAGACTGATTTAGTTTATCTATTTCTGACCACAAAGTACCCAAAAAGGTACATTTTAGCCAGTGGTATTGAATGAAAGTACTCCTAAAATGTGCTAACGTGAAGATCGCAAAAAAAAATTCTGGGTGATTTGCAACTCAATAGTTTGTGGTCTGCATTCACACTCACTCTTATCTATATCATAACAATCAATTTGTCAGGGAAGATTGACTATCAAAAGCTAATTATACAGTTGTCTCCCTTATTTATTTGTACATGCATAAAAAAAATCTAGGGCAATTCTAGTGACATCAGATTGCACTAATTTTCTCTTTAATAGTATCCCTGCTGCAACTCAATACTAGTTCTCAAAACATAAACAAACTCCCTGCTACATGTTTCATTAAAGTTTGTGAACTGGTAGTATTAGGAAATGGCAGGGACACTTTTGCATTGAAGTATTTCATCAATGTGTGGCAGGAAGTGGCATGGATAAAAAGTTTGGCCGAATGAAAGTAATTCATCACTTGTTTTAAACTGAATTTTTCAAAATCAGATCAGTGAATAATTTGGAAAAAACATGGACAAAGTTTATGTCTCAGAGTATATCCCAACAAACAAATGAATAAAAGACTAAATTGTACTTAACATTGATAGTAAGTAAAAAAAATATACCATATTTCATGGCATATAAGACCTCATTTTTTTTCCCTACAAAATGGCTGAAAAAAGCAAACGTTTGTTGTGTAGCCCGACACTGTCCAGAATAGGAGTAATTTGAAAAGAACTAAGTGATTGAAGGGAAAGATTCAGGAATACATATACATTTTTTAGATCATTTTTTATCTAACTCTTAAATTCATGAACCGATTGTAATTTACAGTAGAACTCTTCAATGAATAAAATTAAAAATACTATTCAGAGAATTGGTAAAGAAAAAAATATTCAGAGTCAGAGGGAGGTGATTTTAATCAGAATTTATTTCCTTTAAAATTGACAATTATTTTTTATGTATTTAAAGGTTAAAAATATTCCCTGTCGGAATGAGGATTATCTTATATGTCATCAAATATGTTATTTTTCCTTAACGAAGACCATTCAAAGAAATTTAATTTTTTTTCTGCTCATTTTTCAAATAAAATTTGAGATCTTTGAAGAAACTTAAATGAAACTAAAATGAATAAATTTTCTACCCCAAATAGCAAAATATGGTACAAATAAAATAATTTTTTAAATAGTGACTTTTATGATTTTGAAATTTTAAAACAAATTCATGTTTAAATTTTTTAGATGAGGAATTATCATAATTTACCCTGATTCACTTGGACAAGTGTCCTCATCTTGGTTATTTTAGTCTGGCATGGACAGCGGAATGAGAACAATCTACCTGGATTGAATAAAGGGTTTAGTTCAAATTTCCAGAAGATTATATCAACTAAGACAGACTGGAGAATACAATGGCCGAAATTTCGTGACCAGAACACCCAATATAAGGGTACTGAGAGAGTAAATCAGGGCATAAAAAAAACTAATCATTTCGTCAATTCCCTTGAACAGAATAGAGAACAAGTCTGATTAATCACTCAATAGAAACTATCACATGACAAACATCTTTTGGCAGCATGTCATGTTGAAAGTAATCAATGAAAAAAAAATATTAAAAAAAAAGATGAGGTGATCAAATAAGTAACTTTTCTTGGTCCGCAATCACTAAGAAAAGTCCAAATTTTCACCCCCCCTCAAAAAAACACGCATAAATGCTGCTGGACACAAACCGAGAGATCAATTTAACATAAATTTACATAGTTAATTGAACACCCTCACTAAAACCGGGGGGGGGGGGATTTGATATTTTTCTTCCCCTTCTCAGACATAAGATTAAATTCTGAAATTTTCAACTTTCTACTTCCATTGTGGCCGCCTGAATGCATGATACATACATAGCCAGTCAGTCAGTCAGCAAGACCAACACAAAAACTGAAGAAATTTATGTTGCCAATTTTGGTTCCTTCTTATGCATACTTAATGACGTTTTTTCTTAAAGTTCAAATTCACACAAATATTAACTGATAGCATTTTATCTAAATTGGATTCTATTTTTAAAGACGATTATAGAAATCTAAATTTGAAAATAGTTTCCTGTAATTAAAATGTATTCAAGAATTAAAGCCAAATTGATATACACTTAACATTAATTCTAATTCCTGATCTGAACAAAGACTTGACAGAATTTCAGATTCACCTAGGTCAGGTCAGGTCAGGGTTTGCTTGCAACTTCATGTAAATCAATACACCCAGTTCCATGGTTGGATGGTGGTAATTGAACTGGCTCTCTCTCACGGGGAAACCACTCCACTATTCATCCCGAGAACAACCGTGGCAATGCAATACAGTGTACAGATATTACAAAGGAAGCTGTGGAGAACCATGGTTGCCGACGTCTTGAAGTGACATGACACAGAGAGAGAGAAGTATAGAATCTGCATAGAAAAATAGCTACATGAATCATTATAATATGTATCATTCAAGGATGGATGTAATATTTTCATGTTAGAAAATGAATAGATCTCAAAGTATTTTTAATATCAATAATATATCCGCCATCCTTTTCACCTATCTCATAAATAGCAACAGTAAAGGTCTTAAAAATAAAAATAAAAATTAAAAAATAATGTTTCCGAGAGGCAGGTTGAAAATGAATTCCAGTTCACTAACTTACAAGGGAGGTAATTCATATTATAAAGGAAAAAAAAATGTTATTTCCCTTAACTCATGCAATATTAATAGGTCATTGAATTCGAGGAATTTATGGTATGGGTTTCCCCAGATATTCGGGGAATTAGCAACTGAACCATAATGTAAAATTGACATTTTTCAACATTTTAGTTGGCAAATCTCAAATGATGGTATAGGACTTGACTCATATCAAAGAAATCATTGAACAAAAAGAAGTGTAGTCTTTTTTTTTCTTCTTTTGAAATTTTTTTTCAGAGGTGTAGCTGGCTTTATGGTTAACAGCATAGAAAATAGAACCGGCAAGCCAAGTTCAAATTTCAGCTGAGACAGTTGGGGTTCACTAATACCTATGATAATTGATTTTGCTGGCTTTCAAAGAATTCTAAAAATTCCTCTTAGGAGAAGATTTTGAAGGCAAATTACATACAAATGGCAACTCAATGATGCAGAATTCAAACAAAAGATTTTTTACCGAAATCAAATTATCTTCATTTTAGAAGAATTTAAAAAAGATTTTGATAATGTACATAAAGAAGGCAAATATGATTGTTTGATCAAATGAATTTAAGAAAAATATGATGTACCCGAATTCAGCTATGAAATGTTTCAATGTAAGCCAACTTATATAAATGTGTTTTATCAAAATTGATAAAAATTAAAAATAAATCAAACTACAGGTTTGGTTAGTCACTCAATAGAAACCATCGCATGACCAACATTTTTTGGCAGCATGTGATCAATTAAAAAATTTGGAAAAAAAAAAAACAAAAAAAAAAGAAAGTAGGATAAGTTACTTCTCTCCCCACACTTTTTAGTGGGCAGTGATCATTAAAAAATTTTGAAATTGAAAAAAAATTTTTTTTTTAGATTGAAAATTCTTTTAAAAAATTGAAAAAAAAAATTTGAATTAAAAAAACAAAAAAAAAACAAGCATGAATGCTGCCAGACACAGACTAAGAGACCAAATTAGCATAAACTTATATTACAAATTGAACCTTCCCTACTAAAACTAAAAACCTATTTGGGGGAATGGAGATTTTCAAAGAAGAAAAATCTTTTTTTCCAAGACAAGGAATAAACATTTAGATTTTCAGCCCTTTATCTCCAGTGGAGCAGCCAGTATGTGTGATACATACACAGACAGCCATCTAACCAAACCAACTTAAAAACTGAGGAAACCTATGCTGACAGTTTCAAACAGGTTGACAATCTCTTGGTCCATAAATAGCTATGAGGATATCATTTTTGAATTCAACTATTAATAACTAATAACATTTATAACATAAAATAAAAAATGAAATAGAATAAAGAAAACTCCTTAAAACTGGCAAATCTATATTTTTCTTTTTCAAAATGGTTCAAATACCTTTTTGGAAACTAAGTCAAATACAAAAAAATTATTAAATTTTTTTCTTCAAACAAGTATGAATTTTGATTTAAAAAAATGAAAGTCACTAAAAATACACCACATGTATGACAACTGAACTTCGCATACAAGTATATTCAAGTTTATTCAAGTGTCCTAGATAATGAGTTCGAGATAAGATTGTTTTTTTTTCAACTAGTATATATATTATGCCTTTCAAAGGTTCAAACAGTTTTTGTCAATAAGTCTTCCTAAAGAATTTATTCAATCTTTCTGAAATTCACTCGAAAAAAAAAACAAGTATATCTTGATTAATACAGTCAACTTGTTCCAACATTTTCCATGCTGTTCAAGGTCTTATTATGATTTAAGGTCTTTTTGTTTCCAGCCAATACTTAGTTACATTAATTTGTAGAGAAATACCATAACCATACTACATCAAAATCCGCACTATTCAAGGTGTTCCTGTATGCATAAAAGTGTGTTGAGATTGGCACAAGTATTATCCAAGTATATGCATTAAATTTTATATAGTGGATGAATTGAACATAATTATTCATAAAGAGTTTGGCTACTTTTTATAATCAAAATATGCTTATTAACAAAGTATTTATTCTAATCATAATTATAAATAGATTATATATTTGTCAATATTTAATGGGTACTGCAGTAAACTTCTATGAACAAGTAAATGAAAAATCAAGTCATCCATTTAATATTTAGCACTCTGCATTCTTTTACAAGGGGGCCAAGATTTTACGCATCTAGTAACTTAGAAAGCCTGTAAGTTGCGTGTTTGTTCATGTATGACAGATATTAACATGATAACACAACTGTGAAATTTTCAAAGTTACCTGGCAGACAGAATCGACCTATAAAGTGCTGAAGTTAAAGCTATAGTTTTTTTTCTAAACCTCTTATTTTTTTCTCCAGAAAGCCTAGCTGCTCAAAGAAGCTTTCCTTTATTGTGACATTCCTTGGGGGGGAGGGGACTTACGAGCAATAAAGCAGATTTGCAAGAGCGTTTTTGAAATAACGACACTGACAACAGCAACAACATTAACAAACAATGAATAAATGAGTCATACGGATGGGATATTCTGAGACGAGAATTGTCCAAGTTTTAAAAAAAAAATGTCCATTCGATATCTTATAAAATGAACAGGAATTTTTTTTCATGATATACAAATTTTCTCTTTCTCTCTCAAATCTAAGTTTCATGGGATGTATTTTTGACATGAACTTTTGGAATTTTTTTCCTCACATAAATGTGTACATAAAAAAAAATATATTAAACTCACAATAATAACAAAAGAAATAAAAATCACTTCACTGAATTTGAAACAAAGTTGAAAATAAACAACAAATGTAAATCTTTAAAAAAAAAAATTATACATATATATATATATATATATATATATATATATATATATATATATATATATATATATATATATATATATATATAAAATACACCAAAACATTCCAATATAAGAAAAAGAAAATATAAGGAAAAAAAAAAAAAAAATTAACACAGGCGAAAATGTGCAGTGATGGTGTACAATTTTGCAAAGATGTAACTAAAAAATAAAATGTATGTATATATATATATATATATATATATATATATATATATATACATATATATATATATATATATATATACATATATATATATATATATATATACACACACATATATGTTGATGGTGTTACACAAGAGATGGTGCTGGAGACTAACCACTACAGGTTTACAGTATAAAAATATGTCATCAGAAGTTTCCAGGAAAGGACTGACTTATTTTTCTGCAAGCTAAAGACAATGGATTACAAGTCATTTGGCCAAGAATAAATTAAAACAACTATTTGTTATCTTTTTTCAGTTTACATTTCAGTCGTCAAAATAACACTGGTCAACAGAATTCAATTTTTTTTTTTCATTAAAGTTGCGGAACGACTTTCATAGACCAATTTTTGAGGCAGATTATAGATTTTGAGTTCATTTCACTCTGGCACGTCTCATTTTTTTGCTATAGACACATTTCATTTTCGGTTCCATTGTATATGAGGTTCTATTGTATTCAACATAGGCAAAGGTTAAATGAAATCAAGATTTGTACCAGTCAGAAATCTTGAAAGCAGAGAATCAAAATTACTATTTATACGATAAACCAAAGAGACAATTTGTATTAGTTGGAACTCTTCAATAAAGAAAATCAAAATTACTATTTATACGATATACTAAGAAAATTCTCTGTATCAGTCAGAACTCTTCAATACAGAAAATCAAGATTACTATTTATGAATATACCAAGAAGATACTCTGCAAAAGAACAAGCTGAAAAAGTTGAGCTTTGGACCCCTTATGATGCTCTATAGGGGATCAGATGCAAGAATCTAACTTTCATCTCATCATGAAAACTAGACACCACACAGGAAAACAAACTTATTTCGGAATCAGCATCAAAAACTATACAAAGTACACAACGGCTCATGCCAGATGAATATTTGTGGTTGACCAACGTAATGAGACCAGAAATAATGAGGTAATAAATGAAGAGCTTCCTTATAACATCTAAATTGTACATTTGTGAATGTATGCTATGATAAACATGTACGTTTAAGAAAATCACAAACCAATACCACGCAGGCCAAGAACCGTCTTTTTATTAATGGAGATCATTACTGTGATCACTCTGATGCTGATTCATTTTAAATGATTAGTTCAATTTTTTAAGCATTTGGGTCGGTTCTTGATGTGCATGAGGGTCCACAACAATCATCTTGAACACCCTCTTGACCTTCACAAAAAATCTCTCATCCCACCCGAACACCCATGTATATGAAATATATCCTTTCCATGGGACCTTACACACTCATCTCAGCAAATATTCCATCATTCAAAAAACATAGTGCAAATTCCTCTTTCGGGATTGCCATTGGCTACCTCATGTTCTCCTCAACCTCATCCGTGGTCTGAAATTTCCTCCCCTCTATAACAATGGAGAGCCAGATATCGCAGGGAGCTATATGTAGACAGTACGGAGGGTTGACAGGCCGAGGTGATGCAATTTTTGCCAGAAAATCCTGCACAAGATGTGACGAAGAGGCAGTATTGGTCATTGTCAATGCAGCAGTCACACTATACAGCTCACTCTATGGTTTTCCACTGCTGACCAAATAACCCCACTAGAGAGTGTCTGTTCACATATACACAATAAGGTCCCCTCTGATTGGTTGCTATGTTACATCAACCAGTTTCCGAGATATCTTTTTAGACAGACCATGTATATCATACAAGTCCTAATTTAATAGAATTGATTTAGTGATAAACAGTATTCAAGGATTTCAAATCTCGACTCAACCACTAAAACTCATCTGTACTCTATGTGTTGTTACCATAATGTATCTAACAACTTAATAGGACTTATACAGATTTAAGCAAATACTTACATTGGAATTATTGCCAATTTATCACCTACATCATAAATTGAATTGTAGCCATCAAAAATGGAGAAAGGTTCCAACCTTTTTTATATTCCTGGCCATACCGTTTTTTAACAGACTTGAAAATTGGCATCAGTGTTCGAATAGACCCCTTCTAAAATTGATTTATTTGATTTTTGGAAAAAAAAAAAAAAAAATATTTTGGCCTCATTTGATGGGTTTATAAATATCAAGGAGTTTCTAGATGTTTTTTGACTCAATTCTACTCTATTCCAGATGTTTTCCAGTGGAAAACGTCAATGATGTCATATGTAGAAGTTATTCTGACCATATTTATTCCTCATGGGTTTTTTTTCACACAAAACTTCAAATTTTGCTGCTTCAGTTGTTCAATTTTTGTGACTGCAATGACAAGTCTATTATATTATTTTACAATGGTCAATTTTCAGTTGAACCACTTCTGGTTCCACCTAGTGCCTAAAATTGGTTCCAGTAGGCCCCAAATAGGGTATCTCTCCCATGCCAACTGTAATGATCTGATTTTCATCTATTTCTATATAATACTAAAAGTCTGATTTACCAAACTAAATTTGACTCAATGGACCTAGGAGAAGGTTTTAAAGTAAAACACACACAACACCACAAGGCCAACTACTTTACTTGAAAGGAGATTATTTTTCAGTTTAGTCTGAAATTATTTTATGAACTAGATAGTGAAATACAAAATTTTAACCTTATAACCACATAATAGATAGTAAACCTGTAGTACAAGTTACCGAGTACAACACTCCAGTGTCTAATCACTGTAGTACCGGTAAACTGGTAAGAGCAAGTACCTCAATTTGAAAGTCCTTATAATAGCTTGAAACATAGTATTCAGTTAAGTACTGCACATCCAATGAATTCACATGCAACATGGATGACTCTTGATAGATGGATACATTGTGCTATATGTTTAAGATGAACACTCAGGCTTGCAAAACAAATATATAGGCACACATCAATGTCAAGCATGGTCCAATGAAAGCAAAGCACATGATCAGATAATGTGATTTAAGGATGTGTGCATTTACATGTTTTGGACCAAGAGCAGATATAGAAGAGCAACTTGCTGACCATATTGACAATTTGGACAGTCAACTGTCACTTTACTATGTGGTCCAGAGGCGGGCTGATGAAAAGAAACTGAAGAAGAAACCTCATCCTTCATTCAATCTCTCATTTTCTCTTCAACAGGCACGAATAGATTCTTCCTCAGATTTTGAAATTTAGTATTTGCGGAAATTTTAAAAATCAGTTTAAGAAGTTTAGAGTTGGTTCGACATCACCAAAATGTGATAGCCTAAGAAAGATAGTTTTTTTTTGGTTTTGTTTTCAGAATCTTGGCCAAATTTCCATGCACAAGTGCTAAGCAAAGACGTGTTTATAGCTTCGGCATAACCGATTAGCACAACTGTACACCACCAAATAAAGTGTACGACGATAAAATGACAAGTGACGTGAAACACAGACTGATAATAGAAACGAAAAAAACAAAAAACGAAAACAAAATTGAAATAAAACAGCCCCAATTGTGATAAAAAAAAATAAAACCTTCAACAAAAATAAAAGAGACCATAATTAACTTAATTTTAATCAAAAGAAAAATTAAACCAATAGACTACAAAAAAAAACAAACAAAAAAAAAGTACCCGAAGAACATTAGTGATGTGTTACCAATGGAAACCAGAAACAAAATTATTACTTTCAGATTTGAGTCGAGGGTGGGGTCAAGTATTTTTGTCTTATAGATTTATTTTGTTTCAAGACGAAGATCTAAAATTAAATGAATTGATTTTTAGATAAGATAAGTCATAAGAGAACATTGTTTAACAAATATGGAGTGAACGAGATGGAATCATTGTTCTAAATTTTTCTAATAAATTGATTGTTATAAAGTTGCCTGTTGAAATAATCCAAATCAGTCGAAAAGATTCTCACTTCTTTCATCTAAATTGTGAAAGCTTTTTTAAGATCTAAAAATGTAAATCTGTGTATCTATAATTATGTTTATAATAGCCTTGTTCAGTCAGTATAGCTCGTTTCAATTCCTGACAACTGACAATCCCCTCTCCAGACCCAATCAATTTTAATTGCTTTTCTATGGTAAGGTCATTTTCAATGCATTTACATAAGCACAATATGCATGTATTCAAATTTCTTTTCAGTTTGTGTGTGCATTGATCTCATTGGTTGATTAATGTTCCTATAGCAACATAACCATGAAGATTACATCATAGAAACTCTCAAGACTGATCATCCTTGAAAACAGCTTGAGCTGAGTTGAGACGTGAAAAAAAAAAAAATTTGAGATAGTTGAATTTTGAAAATAAATTACCTAATAAATAGCTTTAGGCTCCTTGGTACCAATCCATACATAAATAACTGTCATTTCTGATGGGTATGTGCTAGTTATATATAAATAACCCCATTCACTCAGGTATGCTTGCATCAATTCCTGACCACTAACAATCCCTTTCTTTATTTTCAATGCACAAAACACAGATTGAGTGCTGTAACTTGCAACAATTTCAAGTCAAAATTTGAAATATTCATTGCTACATAAAATTCTTTCACCTACCACCAGAAATATTTAGTTTGCAAATGCAAAATATGACCAGAGTTAAATAGGAGAGTAATGGTAAAGAGTTGTGAAAATCTTGCCTATATACATACTGGGTTCAAATGCAATTGATGCTAAAATAAAAACTGATTGTTTCATGCTTCTCCCACTATCGATAGAACAGCTGCGTCAAATAATGTTGTCAATTCAATAGAGATAACAACCTTAATCTTTATTAAAATGGTATCTGTCTAATTCAATCGAATAAGTTTGAATTCAGCAGGTTTCATTAACTCTTAAATTCATATTAAGGAATTCAAATGTCAAATCAAGGTGAATTAATTCTGATTACTCCCTTGCATTTTTGGGGAAGTTCTTTTTCTCAATTCACCATAGCACCACAAATGGCCAGACCAACCAGCCAAGTGGGCTACAGGCACTTCTCTCTGAGTGTATGTGCCTATATCTCAGTGGGGACTCTTGGTCACATTTTTAGGATTATAACCTTGAAAATTTACATGAGTACATCACTAAGCACCATCTAATTGTTTTTTTCTTCTCCCCTCCCCTCCAGAAAAGTGCTTTTTGGGGTCCCTATGGTCATATTGAGCCAATAATGCCTGAATCTTGAGCTTGTATGTAGATGATTTTAGATGAAAGATCTATTTTTTTTACACAATTATTTCTGGTACACACGTAGACTATTGTGATTCATTAATGTAAGGTACAAATATTTTGCTTCTATTCAATTCACAAAAGAGTTCCATTTAAAAAAATATTCTATTCATTGAAGAGTTTCACAACTGTTTCATGAATCTAAGTGTTGAATCTCCTAGACTAGGTTACCTGTATCTGAAGCACAATCTATTTTTCAACATAAAAATGATTCTATATATAGGTGAAATTTGACGGATTTATTAAATTTTTCATTGGGCCAATTGTGTTAAGTATCTATAATCAGATAATGTAACTAAAATCTCATAGTTTGATAGTCATAATAACTGAATTTAACAAAACAGGTTAGTAGTGATTGGAATATTCGAGTACTTTTGATAGTGAAGTATTTAGTCAAATAATTTTCAATTAAAATTAATACAGGTTGAACTTCATTAATCTAGGATTCACTCGTCCTGCAATTTCGATGGTTTGGGACAGTTATTTGAATCATGTAGGTATGAAAGTGAGAAAGAAAAGAAAAAAAATCAAGCAGGATATTGACATCTGAGGAGAAGAGATAAAAGAAAAGAAAAAAAAAAAAAGAAACTTATAAGATAATTTTATCGTCAGAATCTTTATGCCGTTATTAAGAAGAAAGAGTAAGGCTGAGCTAAGTTTACACTTATGTAAATTGTATCAGCATCAGTGATACAGTATAATATATGCTGTGGTTAGGAAAATCTGCTTCACAGACACTTGTCTGGTCCCGAGAAGTAATGGGTGGTGTAAGGGGTGCATAGATGTACAGGGTATACCTACTTCTCAATATCTAGGTTTTTTTGTACATTCAATGTCTACTAATGGAGACGTTACCATACACCTAATTCCCAAAAGCCATCACTGGTCACAAGCTTGATGGATTAGTGAGGTTCAACCTGTAAGGAACTTTTGTTTATTATATGAATTCTTATCATGATTGTCAGCGTAAAATGAATTTGTTTCTGCCGTTGGGAAAATGAAGAAGAGTCAGGCATGAGAAAAACATGCTGAGAACAAACACACACACACAACAAAAACAATCCTCAGCTTTTTTTCTCCCCCTCTCATGCAAAAGAGAGAGAGAGAGAGAGAGAAAGAGAAAAAACGGAAAAAAAGGAAGATGGATGAAAAGATTTCGACGGAGAAGGGCTTAAAACTGAAATACAACGGACAAATCATGGCTTTGTAAAAAGAAAAAGAAAAGAAAATGAATTTGAATTCAGCAGTGCTCTGGAAGAATGGATCAGGTAATTATTCTCTGAGAAAGAGAGAGAGAGAAATAAGAAACGGTAAGCACATGGAAAGAAAAAAACAGATAAAACAATATATATATATTTGTATATATATATATGAAAAGTCATTTTTGGAACACCAATACCTCGTTTTATGTTTTCCTCTGTGAACAAAACCTTGTTATATTAGAGAAACTTAATATCGGACCAACTTAACGTCAGAAATCAGAAAAAAAAGATTTTTCTAAATTTAGAAAAAAAAAAAAATATCACCATTCTCGTTGCTTGCCTGAGTTTTCCACCTAAATTGGAACCTTCCCATAAGGAACCATCTTGTTTCATTGATGCACACAGAAGAAAGCAATCAGTCAGACAATCACACTTAGCATTTACATTCAAGAGTGTTCACTTGAGTTACATTACACCATTTATGTAACTGTCCACCATTTTACAGTAAAAACGAAATTTTGCTTTAAAGGCTTTTTTCAATAATTAAACAAACTTATCTGAATAAAAACTATATTTTACCTCCCACTGATGAAGTTTCAGTGAAATAAAAAAAGTGGAACGTAATAATTTTGTTAATCGAGGTATTGGTGTGTATATATATATTTCCCCCAGGCAGAGTTGGACGGATACTTATATCCATCATTCAAAACGGGATGAGAGAAATCAAAGTCTTACAGGGGGGAGGGGGTTATATTAGGAAAGAAACAATTGTAAAAAAAGAAAAATCCTAAAAAAATTTTTTTTTCCCTTCTTAAGGAAAGAGTGAAAGAAAAATTACCATGTTCAAAATAGAGTTGTCAGATTAGGCTATAAGGGGAAATAATCTGAACTTCATCTTGGAGATTTACCTAACATAGGCATTGGAATAGCATTCAATTTAAAAATTGAATTAATATGGACGCCAAGGTCCGATGACCGTCTTCAATAGTAATATATAGCTTGAGGCTGATATTGGACCTCTCCCTCGACACTTGCTCGATTTCCAAATTTGGTGCTTTTCAAATGCCTGCGTTTGGTAAGTCTTGGGGATTAAGTTCGGATTATTCCCCTTTGTGGACAAATCTCACAACCCTGGTTCAAAAAGAGGAAAAATAATTGAAAAATTGTAAAACGAAGCGTTTCTGATAAACAAGTGAATATTTTTAACAAACCCAATCATATTTTATTTCAGTGGTAAACATTCCTAACATTGCAAATCACTCAAGATATTCAAAAAGAAAAATTTGATTTTGTACAAACTTTAGTTGAATCTGCAATGTCATTTCAGATTAAAATTTTGGCAGACAGACTATTAAGTCATTTAGAAATCAATGATATCAATTCAAAATTTATATTCGATAAAATTCAACACTTTAACTAACTTGCTTGTTAACTACTTCAAATAATCATGCTTTCAAATATTATATTTTCAGTTTACCCTAACCACCTAATAATATCGCAGTTCTAGGAAAATTCCACCCATAAATAATTGGACCATAGAAAAATCTACCCAGCAATTTTTTTAGCATAATTAGGTACATAGTCCTGATAGCAATAAAACATCTTGAAAAATTGTTGGGAGGAATTTTCATCGGTGAAATTTTTAGTACATCAAATATCACAGTTATATTAATAGTTTATTTCAGTAAATGAAAGTACAGTACATACTATTGGTTAATTTTCACGTACCATTATTATTAGTAGTAATTCTAAACAAAATATTTATAATTACAACATGTATGGTTATCAGTACATAAACATTGAAAAGGATCAGGTCTCATAGAGAAGGAATTTCCAAAGTAAGGTAAGAGGAAGATTCGGGTTGCTAAAATTTTTTTCTATCAACCATATCCAATATGTTCTTTTGGATAAGGGGAGACTCTGTTTTCAGTCTGTTTAATCAATGTTTTTGTATCAGGTCTATAGGACGACCCTATTTTTGGCAGTGTTTTTGGATGCTTCAAAGATTGTCTCATCAGCTGAAACATACAACAACAAAAGTTTGTTTTTTTTTAAATTATCATCCCTATGCAAAAACCTCCAGGTGCTTATAAAATGGTATTCACTAATTTAAAAAGATTTTTTTTTTTTTAATAAAAATGAGCTACAAGTCCACAAAATTGGAAGAACTACTGTACGTGATACATTAATTTTAATACACCCCCCCCAATTATTTGATACCTCGAAGTACCAATTGCTTTTTTAGCAATGAGAGAGGACTGTGAAGAAAAAAAATATTTCCAAAATAAACATGATAAATTATGATATACAACAAATTGTTTTTTCATATTTAGCCACTGTTGAATTACGACTAAAGACTAATAAATACTTTTAGTACCTATTCTTTCATAGCAATGAGTGAAACAGTTATGAAATATTTTGTTTCATCTAAAGGGGTCACAAAAAAAAATTTTGAGAAAAGCCCTCTTACAGTGCTTCAAACTAAGTCAGTTAAAGATTATTGTTATATTCTACATGAACTTATTAATACCAGGAAAAATCTATTGCTCTATTGATTACATATTATCTAATTGATAGAAATCTTTTAGAAATATTAAGAAAAGGGCGATACTTTTTATCCCTGCCACAAGTCAATGATTTATTTCAATGCGAAAACTATCTATACTTCTTCTTGATATTACTTGTTTTCAAATATAAACAATCTTCCTGAAATTCTCTGCCACTCAAGTTAAGTGGCAGGGAGTTTGTTCATGTTTGGAAACTAGTGGTATTAAGAAATGGCAAGGAGTTTGTTCATATTTGAAAACTAGGAGGATTAAGTGGTGGCAGGGAGTTTGTTCATGATTGAAAACTAGTATGATTAAGAAGCGGCAGGGAGTTTGTTTGTGCTTGAAAACTTGTTGGATTAAGAAGTAGCAGGAAGCTTGTTTATGCTCGGAAACTAGAAGGATTAAGAAGTGGCAGGAAGTTTGTATTTGAAAACCAGTAGGAGTAAGAATTGGCAGGGAGTTTGTTTATGTTTGAAAACTAGTAGGATTAAGAAGTGGCAGGATTAGTTTTTGCATCGCTGTCTTCCTTAATGTGTGACAGGAATAAAAAGTACTGCCGTTGAAATATTTAAAAAATTTTCTCTTATACTTCTACAATTTTACATTTGGATTGTAAGTTGAATGGTTGAATTCTAAGTACAAATTGTGATTAGTCTATTTTTCTTAATGTAACTTATTTTTATGATATACTGTATTTCCCTGCACACAGAATACCAAGGTTGTAAGGAGGCACCCCAATTTTGCCTTGAAAAATTTTGACCACCCCCGCCAATAGAAAAGAAAAACCTACACAATGAAGGTCTCAGCATTTTCACGAATATCTTTTACAAATTATTTATAATACTTTTGTTAATTGATTATCTTATATTTACTATAATTTATATGCTTCATTGATGTCATATACCAGAGTTCAGTTTACTGTCTAGCATAGATTACTTTCCTCTGATGGTAAGGATATGCCGACGAAAAAAAGAAACCTTTGACCTGTAAGATGCAGCATGAATTCTCGAGACCTATTTCAAGAAGAGAAAAAAAATAGTGTCTTTGCTGCTGGAATATACAGTACTTACGTCTCACTTTTATTCAGTAATCTGATAAGCCCTGCTAAAAGTGAAAGAAACTTTTGACAAAAGTGCATAATACTTATCTACATACAATTCTATTAGTGAATACAAATGGATTTTCATTACCACTACCACGTGACTAAGTACAGATCTTTTTGCAACAAAGTGGGCTGCGACCTGTACTTTATTTTAAAAGGAGGTGTATATATACATTTAGTATTAACGCATTCACTGCTACCTTGGATGGAAAAAAAAAGAGCACGTCTCCTCCTCAGAGCCACAAGGCAGAAACTGAGGCCAGTGCTTTGCCATAGCTATTTATATTGCCATAAATAAAAATCCTGGGATGGATGTACACATGCTCTATACGCAATTTGTCACAAGTGGCACGGGTGGCAGTGAACAAGTTAAAACAGTGAGAATCTGAGATGACTTTCTTCGAGGAGAAATCTATAGTGAAGGTAAAAGACACTGAAGGCTATCTTAGCGAAGACACATCATGTAGCTATTTTGATATGAGTCATTTTTGCATAGGCAATTCTGAATGGCTAGAAGTGGCCAGAGTTTGCCATTTTTCAAATTAGATGACATGACAGAAGATCCACACATGCACATAATTAATGCGTCCCTTAGATAATTGTATCGTTCACTTTTAAAATTCAGAATAGCTTATAGAGAAGAAATGAAATCTGCAGTTATCTGACATCTACATCTATCCAACAGCCATTTTTAACATTGAAAAAAAAAATAAAATAAAATAAAATCAAAATGACCCGTATCAAAATGGCTACATGAAGCTACTTCGCAGGTGAGAAAAATTTACTTGTAAAACACTTTTGAGGGAATGTGTTCTATAAGAATCTATGTGGTGCATCAACTCTTAAATTCATGAACCACTTGATACTGCTCCTAAATTACAGTGGAACTCTTCTGTGAATAGAATAAAAAGTGATTGAACTTTTTACCGCAAATAGAATAGATATAAAAATTTTAATTTTATCATGATGTCAAAAGGGAGGTAACTTTGATCAGCAGTTATTTCCCTTTAATTTTAGATTAAATTTTCTTCATATGAATTCAACAGTTAAACAAATTTGTGAAGATATGAATGACAGAATAATCTAAGATTTGAGAATATAGCAAATTTACACCTGAGCTTCATTTGCTTGCTCATTCTACTTAAGATAATTGGTGACAGTATCACATTTTTTTTACCTTCCTTATAATTCTTAAAGAAAAGTCTATATTTGGCCTCATATTGTAATTGCACATTTTCAAAGCTGAACATTTTTTTCTTGAGGGTTAGGGTTAGTATAAACCATAAACTACAGAAAATAGAAATAAAATTCCATATATTATTTTTACCAAAGGGGGTTTTGCCTTAAATTCCTGGAAAATTTTTAACTTTTTTTATTTATCTTAACCTAAATCGACGTCTCAGAATTTAAAAGGTTGACCTATACACCCGAGCGAATATGCAATAAATGGAGAAATTTTACTATTCAAATTCTCCACCTCATTTCCAATTTGTATTTGTAAGAAAGATAAGTATTTTACAGGAGAAACCAACCATAAAAAATTTCAAATAAATTTTCAAATGTTTACGTTCAATTAACTTCCTTTCAGGTAATTTTAATGCCAAAATAAGAAATTAATTTCAATAAAAAGTCAGGTAGATTTCTTGCTTTCTTTCAACTCCTGACAAATGAAAAGTGCACTAAAGAAAAACATAACAGCAATAACATTTAACAAAGAAATTTAAAAGAAACCAATTAATCAAAAATGCAAAATAAACAAACTTATTTTAATTATTGAAAGTATAGTAAAGAAATAATGTATTCAGAGAACTTAAATAAAACCTATTGAACCAATGCTAAACAGTTTGTATGATAGTAATATTCACTCTATTGAACCAATGCTGAACAGTACACAATATGGTAGTGTGCTCTCTGAATGTTTCTTTGATGTCATCAGCAGTTAAAACAGCAAATATGTCCTAATTTTACAGTCTAAGTAGTTGAAAAGACATACATGTTTTGGTTATGTCTGTTCATATGATATCTCTGAAAGTACCAAATGAATTTCAATGAAATTTCGTGGAAAGGTGAGCAAGGAATTTTTTTTTTTGATTAAAAGATATTTTTACATCTTTTTTTTTTAAATTTACGCTCATGGCTATCCACATGATATCTCAAACAGTTCTCAATGAATTTCAATGACATTTGTTGAGAAGAGGGACGATTGGTTACTGAAGAGCTAATTAGATTTGGTGTCAGATCGAAGCACAATTACTCTCCCCTGACAATAGCATTGGCAGAGGTACGGTATCTGAGTGATTTTCATTTGTAACCATATTTGAAAATTAGCCTCATATTTTGGATAGACACCATGGTTGTTGAGGGCTAAAAATCTCCAATAATAGCAAATTACATCTATATCTGCAAAAAAATATAATTACATAAGTAAATTTCTCACGCATAGCATTATTTACCTCTGCCAACAAAATTGGAGAGGTATATGTATTCACTCACGTCTGTTGTTCTGTCTGTCCTTGAGAACTTTAAGATATATTGATTCGTATCTGCCCACTCGATATCTCCAATAGTTTTCAAAGAATTTCAATCAAATTTTCTGGCAGAGTGGGTAATGAACTACTTAAGTGATCAAATTTGGGGG
Source organism: Thysanoteuthis rhombus (assembly GCA_963457665.1). NCBI lineage: Eukaryota > Metazoa > Mollusca > Cephalopoda > Oegopsida > Thysanoteuthidae > Thysanoteuthis > Thysanoteuthis major. The sequence continues at coordinate 32,379,374 of OY735240.1, read as the reverse complement.
CAGATCCAGGATTTGTTTTCAATCTAGAGATATTCTATCATTCTGTTTAAAAAGGTTAAAAACGAATAGTTCACCGAATGTAAATTTCAAGGGAAGCAACTCAATATTTGTACATATTTTGACAATTGCGTTCCTTTTATTTCTTCGAATTTTATTTCCATTCGGTTTTCAGTTTGTGCACAGCTTTGGCAGAGGTACGCGCTCTCTGATCGCTTCCTATTTCTCTAAGAATAAAAGGAAAAAAAATAACATTTCATATGTAACAATCTGATATTTTTGACCACGTGGAGGAAAACCCTCTCGAAAGAAATATTTATAAGATTATTAGGCTTTCAACTGGTTCATCATGGTAACAGCTGGTACAAACTCCACAGAAATGGTGACACCAGATGTGACAAATACCAACCAGCTGTTTATATGGAAAAACAAATTACATATCAACGTTTTACTAAGCGATCCAACTACTGACATTTAAAAGTGACATTATCACTAGCTTTTTATAAAATATTTTAGCGAAAAATTCGAAAACCTGAATTTTGATTCAAGTAGTTATTTTATATTTCTCTTACAAACAACCAAAAGCTGTAGAATGTTATGAAAAATAATAATACTTGTCTCATAATAGTTCATACATTTGCTTTGTGAGATAACTACTAAATGTAACAAACATTATGGGACAGAGGTAGTATCTTCTTAGATAATAGAAATACCATATAATTGTATACAGGAAAGCCTTGTACAGCACACCGTACTAACACACTTGATTAGTAGTGCACGCCAAAAAAATTGTTCTGATACTGTCTACGGCATGCAGACCGTGCTACATTTAGCGAGACAGGGTCTTGACTTCTGAATTCGTTCTGTTATGAGGCAACACTGTTCGACGTGACGCAGATTCAAATGAAAAAAAATACGATGAGAAAATAAAATTTTTTTCTTTTTTTTAAGCAGCAGAGGATCTTGAAGCAATAGCTTCTTACGCAGAAGAGGATTAAAAAAACAATACGAAGCGTTTGAGGCCAACATTGACGGCGTGATGAGTTACTCTAAGTATCTACATGACGAATACATGGAATAATAATGAAACTTATATTCACTCAAATCTAATTATTTCACTAAAGTACTTGTATAATTTTGATACATTTCAATATTTTTTGGTTATTATTTACATAAACTAAAGTTATGTAATTCCTGACAATAAAATGAGGTTTTTATTGGCTTATGAGTTCAATTCACCCAAAATTTTTAACAATAAAGTTTTTGCCAACATTAAGATGAAATTTAATAACACATGAAATTATTTCATTTTAAAAAAGATTGGCATCTGAGTTTTTTATTAAATGTTTATAAGAAAATGTGCCAGGCTATTTTATACATTTTATTGCATGCTTTTCACCTAGAACCTCTCTTGCGTGCAGTAGCAGGCTTTCCTGTCTATGAAGCTAGGTTTTCATGCTTGAATATGATTCTGAAAAAGTTATTGTCAGCTAGCTTTATTCCATTTTCTTAATAGAACTAAGAGAAGCCATTGAGCTGAATTCAGAATAACGAACTAGAGATAATTCAGAAACCATCCTTGTATTCTCTATTTCATTGCAAAGGACTTTTATAACTTAGTAAGAGGTCCTAATTGCAGAATATATATATATATATATATATATATATATATATATATATATATATTTTCAATTTGCGAGGAGGAAGAACTTTGAAATTTCATAAAAATCATCTAAAATCATCAGGATCTAATTTATAACTTGATTGAAATCCAATATCTAGGCACTTATTGATAGACAACAGACAGACATTATTTTCAGATTATCTATGTATTTACTATTTTATTCATGTTCATTTACATCTATAAACTATTTAGAAAGTAATTATTACACCATAAATTATTTACAAGGTGTACTTTCAAAGTTTTAGGGGTCAGATATTTCTAGTTGGAATGAATTACTCGAATCCCAAAGGTTTATTATTATTAATTTTCAGTTACTTTCAATCACAACTTGGAACCTGTCCATAATCCTAATGCAACAATTAAACAGCACAATCAGAAAATGAAGAGCAAGTCCACAGAAATAATTGAATTCACACCCTCAAGCCAAAAAAGGTCTAGTATATACCTGGCCACTTTTGACCATTTAGCCACAGGGACTTCAAAGTTAAAAAGAAGCTAATTCCACACCTTAAACCTAACTCCTTACAACCAATATTCCATGCTTGTTGATGTTTACACTTGAAAGCATACGGTCTTTTAATACGATATTGTTATTTTTCAGATTTCATACTTGGATGAACTATAACAACATTATTAATAATTTTAACTAGTATTTGTCTTCATCCTAAATTCAGTTGCTTTTTATCACAACTTTGAATCAAATTGTTATCCTATGGCAACGATTTAACAGTGCAATCAGAAAATAAAGAGAAAGACCATGGTGAGAATCGAACTCACACCCTCTAGCTAGAGGGGGTCCATTATACACCTGGCTACTTTTAACCCTCCAGCCACAGGGACTTTATAGTTAAGCAGAAGCTGATTTTACACCTTAAACCTAACTCCTTATGACTGATATTCCACACTTGTTGTTAACACTCGAGACCTAGTAATCTTTCTAATACAATATTTTCAATTTTTTCAAATTTTATTCTTAGATGAAGTATTTCTACATAATTATCAATTTTGACTACTTTTTACGTTCATCCTAATTTTCAGTGGCTACACTTAATGAATTTTTGTTTAACAAGACCTTTTAAGGAACAGTAATTTAAAAGAGTATTTAATATTTTTTTACACTTAGAAACATGGCATTATCTTGATTTTTTCATTAGTTGAAGCATTGTCAACCATTATTACTTAATGACTAGGACCTTCTGCTTAAAAGAGCAACCTAAAAAAAAAGAAAAAAAAAAAGATACTTGTTGAAAATGAATAAGGATTGACAATGCTTCATTGAATGAAAAACAAAATCAGGATACTTACTCAGAGCAATAGTGTAAGTAAAAACAATAAAAGCAATTGGTGAATGGATCTAGGGGTTGGATTTGAGTTTCAGCTTACCATGGGAGATCTGATAGTTCAGTCAGTAGGGCAGAGCTGTGCATGGGTCCCAAAGCAGGGAGGGCGTAGATTTTTGTCTTGCCTAGAGCTCATACTTCATTCTTGATCTGAGCCTGTTTACACACTGCCATAGACTGACTATCTGAGTAAATTGCAATAAAAAGTAGTAAGATACAGTTCTAATGGTAGAAACATAATATATACAGGCATCTCCCATTATAACACAGGTGTTGGGGTCCAAGTATGCCAACCACATTATAACTGAGCTGCATTCAAATTCGCCATTTTGGAGCTGGATTAATATTTTGTTGGTCCACCATCCAACCAGGTTACAATGCGAACAGGTTATAATGGCCTGGATTATTATAGAACTGTAGAAGCTCTCCTCTATGATGATACAGATGTCTAAAAGCTCTAGGAAATATACTGAATAAGTTGAAATGAAACAATAATAGATAATACAATAACTTATCTTGATGTCTGCAGACTTTAATCAGTAACTAAGGAATAAGATTTCAACTTTGGTCAATTCAATACCAAATGATATCAAATCAAGTCTGTTGCTGTTTGACAATGGTATTGGGTTTATCTTACAATAATATAAGTAGGTTTATTTTCAGTATAGAAAAAATAGTGTGATCAGCTGAACTATGTTTATAAGTGACATCCCGTCTTTTGAAAGATTTTTTACTAGCATCAAAACCTTATAAACATGCTTTTTTCTTTTATTTACGGCAACTGCAACACAGTGATACCAAAGGTGATTAATTGAGATATTTGATAGCATATTGTAAAAGATTGGGAGGGATGATGATAAGGTTCGTTACAGAGCCATAGGAGAGATCGCTCTTACTAAATGTATGGGTCACAGAACTATCGTGGATAATATCAAAGACAGAAGCATGTGGTTTTCACCATTCGATAACAAGTGTTTTAAAGATTTTTTACAATTTTTTAACAGTTTGGCCTGTTTGACCAGTTAGTCATGCTTTTCGGAGTTCAATAACTCGGAAATTAATGAAGATTGACTATAGCCCATTATTTTAAGATTTATTACGTAAGTAGTAAGCGTGGTTGTTTTTGGTAATTGGGGGATTATGGTGGTTTCTCTGAAGCAAATCAATTTTGGTAATCTCTGCTTAAAGGAATGTGAAATACAGTAGCCCAGCACAGCATACAAACAACGTTATTTTACATCCGTATAAGCAAGGATAATCTCATTTTCAGTGTATCTCGGGAATGGATAAACATTTTCTGAATATGTTTTTACTAAACAATTGATCAAAAAATAAGTAAGAATGATTTTTCTAAGTATTTGCTAAGAACTAAAACTTGATGAAGGAATAATGAAAAATTCTTGAGTATGTTCATAGAGTAAGTGAGGGAGAATTATATCATCACTTTTGATAAGGGTATCCTTATCTGGTATATAATAACAGAAGATTTAGATTGGAGATTAGATAAACAGTTCTGATATTAAAGTATACTGAACTAGACAGTTATAAAAAGCAAGACCAACACAGAAAACTAATCAAAGAATTACCAATAGTTTCACCATGAGAATAAACTTTTTCCTCCAGTCAGAAATACAAGCTACTTCTTTGTTCCTACTTGAAACAAGAAAGTTGTGATAACAAGCAACAATAAAATAAATGAAAGATTTGGCCAAAAATAAGAAAAATGAAAATACTTCAACTCAAAATTCAAATAACTTAAGGATAAGAACGTTTGTTTTGATTAATTTCTTTAAAAAATTTCTAAATTCCTTTTTGAAAAAATCAGTATGGTAATTTGTAAATTTTAACAAAATTGAGCAAGAAAATCTAATAAGCATGTGCATCAAGGCCGGATTACTCAAGCACCTGACCTGTTGTATATGTAATGAAAGGCCCTGAATTTTGAGAAAATACACATAAATATTGAAATATATTTTTTACTTGAATAGTGAATTGATTTTTTCTATTTCCCCTACAGCCTGATAATACATGATATTTTTGACATGTGTTTCATTTTTTTTTTTCTTATTTATTCTTGGATGAAGAATTGGAACATTATTATTATTATTAATTTTGACCTTCATCCAAACATTTATATTGATTTTTATTATGACTTTGACTGTCATGCTAGGGCAATGAGAAATGAAAGAGAAGGCTCAAAGTGAGAATAGAACCCACACCCTCTAGCAAGACAGGGTCCAGTATATGCCTGGCCGCTTTTAACCATTCAGCCATGGCGACTTTATAGTTAAGCAGAAGTTGATTTTACACCTTAAACCTAACTCCTTACAAACGATATTCCACACTTGTTGATGTTTACAATTGAGACCTAGGTGTGATAAAAACCAATTAAAAATTAGAATGAAGGTAAACACTAGTCAAAAATTGATAACAATGTTACAATACTTTATCCAAGAATGAATTTGGAAAAAAATCAAAATATTGTATTAAAAGACCACCATACATATACTGAAACCCCTAGAGGATGTGAGTTTGATTCTCACTATGGGGTTGCTCTTTATTTTCTGATTGCACTGTCTAATCGATGCCATAGGATTACGGTCTGATTTAAAGTTGTGATATAAAGCAAGTTAAAGTTAGGATGAAGGTGAAAACTAGTCAAAATTAATAATAATACTACAAATGTCTCACATGTATAATGGTATCACTTCGTTTTCATTTTGATGTACAGTGGCTATGACTTCATTTTAAAATATCTTTGTATTAATGCATTGGATACGTACCACTTAGATACCAGCTTCTCATTAATTGTCTCGTTAAAATAACCACCCTAATTAAAAAAGTGATCATTGTCTAAAATCTCTAATCTCAAACAACCGACCATTCTTTGAAGATGAAGGCAGTATAGTACTATAGTAAGTGCAGAATCACTGAATTGTAATCAATAAGCGGCAAGCATCTAGAGCCGAGGCACCTGAAAATGCAGGGCCCTTAACATATACTACTTTTCCTACTTAGCATATACTGTGCCCGAATAACTATGAATAAAAATGATTGCTACTAGCTTAACAATATAATTGAACTGAAGTCACCAAAGGTGCCGAAGGGTCCTATGTTTTTTTATATGTTTGGGAGTGTGTGTGTTCCAGCACTGCCGGCCATACCGTTTTGTCTACAGACTTGAAGATTGACATCAGTACTTCACTACATCCTTCTAAAAACGCTGTTTTTGATTTCTGGAAATGAAAAGCTTTTTCGACCTTTTGGGGGTCTTATTCTGATGGGTTAATCAATAACACCTATATTCTCAAAAATCTAGAGTTTTTTTTATTTATTCTTTTTTAGATGTTTTCCAGTGGAAAACCACAGAAATATCATAAATGGAATTCATTCTGAAAATTTGACCATAATTATTCTGCTATGGATTTTTTTCACATGACTTTAAATTTTGACGTTACAGTTGTTCAATTATCAACTGAGATGGCGTATTTACTCAAACTGAATTTTCAACTCATTTACAAGTTAATATAAAATCTACGAAAAAGCAGTGTTAAGCTGTAAGCTGCATAGTTACTAATAAATATATATATATATATATATATATATATATATATATATATATATATATATACACACACACACACACAAGAGACCGTATTTGATTAATTTTAGGAGTAAGTTAAAGTTTAATTTTGCAATTTATAGTTAAAATAGACAGTGTTTTTTTTCCATAGAAAAAAAAAAAAGATCTCAAGTGGTTTTTAATTAAAGATTTAAAAAACTATTAGGTTAAAATAAGTTTTTGGAATAAAACCTTAAAATAAAATCACTGTATTCGATGGCATAGAATACCTCCCCAAACTTTAGCAGGGAATACTGAGAAAAAAAAAACAACACATTTCTAAGAATTACTCTTATTAACCAGATCTCTTAAAGCTCCCCAAGTTTTGGGCAAAATAGGGCTGGACAAAAGTTAAACATACTTTTCAAGTGATTTAAAAAAAGAATTATTAATGCTTAATTCTAGAAACTTTCTACATTTCAAAATATATGCCAAGTTAGGGGTAAAAAAATTCTATAATATGATGATCTGATTTTGTAATGTTAATTACCATAACACAGAAAAGACAGCACATCCTAGCGAGATCTTTGTTAGCACAATACCCTCAAAACACTAACTTAGAGAATAAAGCAATTTCCAGTCCACTTGGTAGCTTAATACTAGAATCTAGTCTGTTTTTGCACTCATTTCAATAATCCATGTTATGATGATTCAATTTCTCAAGGGAGATAACTCTTGGCATATAAATGCTAATTATAGAGTAATTTCCCTTATTCATTTGCAAATAATTATAATATAAATTCTATAGGTAGAAAACAACTTGAAATTGAGCTTAATGGCCACAAAGAGTGGCCCTTAAGCGAATATATAAAAATAAATAATTGATAAGTTGCAAAAAAACTGTAACATATCAAACACACACACAATCCACCCCTCCGCAATCCCGTATCTGCTGTACATATTTAGTTAAAAGCAATGAAGCTCAATTTGTATTCTCTATTCAAAAATTTTAATCTCCTTTGTATAGCAACAGGTATAAACATAAAAGTAAGTTTAATCCTAATTCTTTTAAGCAAGAAAAGAGATTAAAGAAAAAAATTATATATGTATAACACGGAGAAGAAAAGAAATAAAATAAACGAGAAATTAGGGAAAAATATCAGGAAGAAAAAAAAAAAACGAAAAAAAAACAATGTTAACTCTAAGTTTCCTTGGTAACACACTACCATGTGAAATAAAAAGACGATTTTAAAAATCCCAATTTACGAAGATTGAAGAAAAAAATTTAAAGAAAGGAAAATAAATAAATAGATAAATAAAAAGAGAAAATGTTTTTTTTGCTTTGATCAAAAAAAAAGAATAAGAACAAAATAAAATTAAACAGAAATTTATAATCAAAATGAAAGGAAATTGAAAAGAAGAAGAAAAAAAAAAAATGGCTGTCAAATATCCATCCCAGAATCCTGTGCTTGGGAGACATGAAACAAGTGCTTTGAAGGTGGTATCCATGTAAACACACATGCAATGGGTATAATGAGAAGAAAGCAGATGAAGCATCATGGGGGGAGACTCTTTTCACTTACCCATGTTATGAAGTACCGAAAAGTAGCTTTCTGTGGTTTATGCTGAAAAGGGACGGTGGTTGTTAGGAAGGCAAATCACAGGTTACGTGGGTTAACATTAAAAACCGCATAATACCACATGGTTCCTGCTAGAAAATTTTACATGCACAATAACAAGTCAAAGAAAACAAAGATTTACAAATGCACTCACACACCTGATAAGGTTTTCCATAATCGCAAAACCAATATTAATACATTTGGGGAGTAGGAGTTTTTTTGTTTTTTTTTTTTAAATGACTTGACGGATTTATTTACCGCCTCCAAGAGGATGGAATTTGACACACAGTTGAGTTTAATAAAGGGACACTCATGTGTTAGTCTTAGTGGTTTGAGAAATAGACCGGTTCCATTGTCACCTCTCTTTTTAGGACACCTCAGACATCAGGTTATGAACCTGACCCTACCCCTTTAAGTGCAATGGGGAGGTGCAGCCTGGGGGGGGAGGCCCCAGGAACCGGACATTGCATACCTTTTGTAGACCACAGGATGAATCCGGGATGGGGGAGGAGTATTTGATGATGAATACTTTGTTTTAATAATCAAAAAGTAAGGCAAGTCAAGGTAGATAGGGGGTATATGTATATATATATGTATCTTCACAAAAAAGACAAAGTGGGCGACACACAACACAATTATTTTAAAAGGGTTAGAAATTAAAAAAAGGAAAAAAAAAAAAAAGAAAAATGTTTCAAATATCTGTCCCCAAAGCAAAGAAAAAAACTTAATAAACTGATGATAAAAAAAATCAACATAAATTCAGTTCGAATGAAAACTTGCTTAAAATATCTTTTCAAAAAGTAGAATTACCTTAATGATTGGTTATAAACTGATATGGGTATTTTATAATGGAGAAAAAGAAAAGTTTCAATTGGTTTCTTTGGAAACAAAAAAACAAACAATAACAATAGGATTATTAACTGAATTCAATTAAAATATTTTTTAAAAAATTAATCTCTTTATAGAATGAGCAGAAAAGATAGAGTAAAAAAATTGACAAAAAAAACTCAACACATAAGTTTAGCTTAAAAAAATTGAAAATGATCTTACTTAACATTAAATGATTCAAATGAAGAAATTCACAAAAAAAAAAAGAAATTGTTTTAAATACTTCTCCAAATTGAATAGAACGGATATAGTAAATAATTGTTGCTTGTTATAGCTAAATTCAAATCTTCTCCACTAGTATGCAGATTAACACTTTGAAGCTTCATGCATCAAATTTTAGCCCACTTTTGAAGTGTTGATATCTGTGTTGTGGGTCATTTTCACTTACCACCTTTCTATCTTTATCTATCTAGGGGCACAAAGGTTTATACTCTGTGCCACCATTTTGTTTTGTACACAGGCTGATCGGCAGATGACAGAGTAATTCAAAGCGACAAAGAAATATGCCTTGAAGAGGTATAAATAGAAAACAAATTTAATGCCTTTTTTTTTACTGTGAAATGTAACCAGTGATAGAAAAGTAACACATTTAAAATCAGAACCTAAAAAATATTTGATATTCAAATATCTATCTCTACTGATTTGTTAACATTCTGAAGATTTGTTTGCTATTTACATAACTTAATTGTTCCAATATATGTACATCCATGTATTAATAGAATAATGCCAAATAGACTGGAAGATATTAAGAGCCACCATAATGATTAACCTCCCTTGAACTTCATTTGGAAATTATCATTGGAAATTCTCAAACTTCAATGAATCAAATTCATCTTAATGACAGTAAATAGACATGACGACAGACTAACCCAGACGGCAAGGTCAACTTGGTCCAGTCCGCAATGAATTATACACCTTAACCCATTGAATTTAGGTGTGCTGAAGTAGTCTGTAAGAAGTTAGAAATAGAGAACTAGGAAAAAACGTTTACTTTCTTTATGGAAAGAAAAACAATATAAGAATGAACTTTTTTTTTGATAGAGGAAAAATAATTTTTTTTCTATCAAAATTTTACATCAACTCAATCTAAAAGTTTTCTCATCTCGGTAATAAATACAATAATCCGATTTCTGTATATTTATTAACATAACATAGTAAACAAATAATAATAGCATGGTGTCTGCGTTCAAACTAACCATGATAATATAGATAATAATGATCTGATTTTTCAAGGGAGATAATTGCAAGTATATCAAATGCTAATTATAGAATAGTTCCCTAATTTATTTGCAAATAATTATAATATGAATTCTATGAATATGAAGTGACTTAATTTTGAGCCTAATGCCCATTAAAATGTTTGAGTAATATTTCAAATCTTGACTTTGGTATAACTTGAAAAAATGCTTAATATAGCAGCCATAACGTTGTCAAATAAACAGAGATAGTTGATACAAGTTTGACTAGTTCCTCTATCAGGAGCAAGGGTCTCCCCTTCCAGGAGCAAGAGTTGGATTTGTGTTCATTGGGTGTTGTAAGTTTGAGGATCAAGTAGTTCATTTAGTTTACATATATCTGTTATTTGGAGTCAAACAATCAATGAATATGGGTGTAATTTTCAAAGCCATAAAAAAACAAAAAACCCAGTGATCTTGAACAAATTTAATCAAAATGAGATTATGTGTTTATTTATTTATTCATTTGGAGTTGATCATGTCTGTCAGTCAAGAACACTCATGTCATTTCCAAGGCTCTCGAAGAGCAAATATTTTTTCAATGAATGTAATCAAAAAGCTAATGTACAATGGAGAAGTCTAGGATTACACGGAGTACATCAAGTTGTCAAGGAGATCAAGACTGAGCTGCTGGACTGAATCATTACCAACACGTCATTAGCCACGATGGCAGGGTAAGGTCCATCTACATTTACAAGAAAAAACCTTGGGATAGGCCTACATGCACCAATGGAATTTTAAGGTTTAATATGATGATGGTCAAAATATTTGTGAAGAATTATTTTTGTGTTGGCTATAAATCAATGCTGTTAATATCACAGAGCCTACAAATGAGCAAGATGTGTCAAAAATGAAAGCGGATATCAGTAAAAGACTACACGAGTCATGGCAGAGGTTAATATCCAAAATATGATTAAAGATGTCAGGGGCTGTAGATCGATATTTTTCCAGGGATAGCTAGAACAGGCACCAGACATTGCGTATTGATGTTGAAAAAGTAATTTGTACTATGATCATCAGAATGTCAGGGATGGCTCAGTCCCCACCCCAATCGAAACTGATTGGTGGCTCAATCCCCCCTACTCCAATGCCAATCCAAAAATGGTTACATTACTCAACAAAAGACAAGAGCTGAATCATACACCCAAGAATACAGTTTATGTATCAATGGCATTTAGAATTTATGAATATATATTGTGTCTCTTTAATCTGGCAAATTGGCAACTTTGCTGTCGCTTAATGTCAGAAAATCCCAGAAAAGATAAATTGAGCCCTAAGGGAACCCCTATGTAAGCATATTGATTCTTAATGATTTTCCTAATAGTATGGAAAATAGAATTATATATTCTTAATATTACTAATGTAATATAATTTACATTACAATAAATGAAAATTATTAGTGTTTGCTTATGCTTTTTAATTGATTGTATACAGTATCAAAAATACTTTATAAGATCCAGAATTTACTGAATTTTATGGTAAATTAAATATCTAAAGTTGTCAAATTTCTTCAGTTCTATTTCAAACCATGGTTAGTTTGTTTTTTGGGGTTTTTTTTCCAATGTCTATGGTTTAAACCAGTTGGTTAGAAAACTGCTAAATTACAGTTCAAACTGTAGTTTGAAACTAACTTGAAGAACTCAACTGACAAATCCACTAAGTAATGGCAGGAGATTTGAATGTGCCTATCCAAGGGAGTGGTTGGACCACCGAGCGCTAGATCAGGGTTGTACAATCGATATATTTGAGAATATATTGAAGAAAATTCATTAAAATTATAGCAATTGCTTATTGAAGTCATTAAGTTGATAATGATTTCATGAATTGAGAAAAATTAAACCAAATCTGTTCTTGCAGAATCAAAATGTTGATTATTATAAAAATCAAATGACAGGTCTGAGGTACTTTCTATCTAAATAACTTGGAAACCATCTCTATGAGAAATTTCATTTTTTTAGATACTCATATTTTCAAAATGCTTTTTACAAACTCTTGACAGTATTTCTTTTCAACTCTCAAATTCATAAACTGCTTCAAATTGACAGAGGAACTCTTCAATGATAACATGAATAAATTGGTGGAACTCTGAGAATTTGATTGAAAAAATATTCAAAAATTCACCAAATTGTCAAAGGGAGATAATTTTGATCAGAAGTCATTTCCCTTGAAATTGAAATTCTATCTTCTTTCTATGAACTCAAGAGTTAAGAAAAGAAGAAACCACATATGTTCTGTATAAAGCTAAATATAGATATGGGCATTTTAGTATACACTGAAAACAGCCCAATTTATAGGTGAACAGGAGATATGCACTAACTTTGGCTAGTTCAAATGGGAAATCTATAACTGATCTCATAGGTTAGAGAGGGGGAGAGAGAGAGAAAATAATATACATGCTAGATCTGGTTTGATTAAGGTTGATTAACTTCAATCGAACCAGATCTACCAACATAAAAAAATGGATTAAATGATCAGTATTAGGAACTCTGAGGAAATCTTTAAAAGAATTCAAGTTATCAAGTATATAGTATAGCAAGCTGATGTGTGATGAGGGGATGTTGAACAGGAATCAGATTTTAAATGTTGATAAGACGGTATGTAGGAGATGCCCATAGAGGTATGATTTATATATATAAATACATAAATACTTTGAACAAACTTGAAATTAAACTCCATTTTCTGATCATCTTACAGCTAATTATATCAGACACAACAATGTTGAATCTAATGTACTTAAAAATAAAAAAATAACAGATATAACAACTTAAAGTTATCGTGAAAACTCTACATAGCGCAAGGGTTAGATCACTGAACCCAAGCTAAGAGATCTCAGATTCTATCCCAAATCTTCAATTTTAACAACTAATTGAAATGAAAAGGAATTTTAATCCCAACAAAATGTTCTTTCTATAAAGGGAATATGGCAAATAAAAGTTATTGTGACTGATCAATAAGATAAGGGAATCCAGAGTTTTTAGCATCAACATATTTGCAAAAGGGACATGATATCATATAACTAAGCCTTGTGTTAGCTTCAAAATTAATTGGGAAATATAGTGCTTGATATGGAATTTATTAATCACATACAAAAAGTAATGTGTATTCTTTGGAAAAAAAAAAAACCTCATAAAATCAAATTATGAATATTCAAAAATATGTTTTTCATGGAAATCAAATTAAGATTTTGCTTTGTCATCTGTAAACATAATATTGAGCCACAGAAAGTTTAAAGACTAAGTTACTTAGACCAGCATTACTCAAACTACCTGATCTCACTGACCGGCAAGTTTGTTTTTTCCAATATGTCAAGGACTGGGAGTAAATCTGAGCCAAATCATAAATTCTAATATTAGATATTTGAAGAAAGTTTTCTAGGAAATGAACATGATGAAGCTACGTCATATTAGTGTTATAGGAGCTTTATTTAGTTTTTATATTGTAAAATAATACCCTAGTACATCATCAAGTAATATAAACCTTATGAAAGATATAAAGAGCCACATGCTAATACTAGTATGTGTATCACACTTGAGTAGCACTGACTTAGATTACAACATTGAGACTCTAAAAATAATTACTTTTTTCTTTTATGGTAAAATTCATGTATCAATAGTCGAAAAGTTGCTGGTTAAACATGATTTTAGAATTAAAGAGTGGATGCTTAATACTGCTGCGTGTAAAACTAGAATCTGTCTCTGAAGACATCTTACCATTGATGATGAAACTTGCACAGTGTAGATGGGGGTTCAACTTAGATATTTCATCAACCATAACAAACAAACTCTCTTCGTCTTATGTGGGGTATATGATCATAAAATATCAGCGCTCTAACTACTTACCAATAACAAAAAAACGATGACATAAAAAAACTTATATTTACTTAGATGTCAACAGTGATGGTCAAACAAATAATTCTTGGATAAAAAAAAGATTGATACACAAGGAATTCATTTATTGGGTTGAATTCATTGTTTGTCATAAAACAAGAAAAAAAACAAACAAGCTTCGACGAAAAAAAATTTACAAATAAGTCGAGCCTTATTCTAAACTTGAAGTACATAACGTCTTAGACTAAATTTACCACTGAAATATTAGAAAGAATACTCAATATTATCAGCATTAAATAATAGAACTTTTTGCAAGGGAATTGGACATTTCTCCAAACTGGAGGCAAGATATAACACTTATTTTAACACAAATAATACATTCTTTTTCTTTAGCTTAAAATGCTTATTCGAACACAGTAATCATGGAATACAAAGATATACAAACATAAGTACAAAGAGGTTGCAAAAAGACTTGACTGTATGTATAAAAACAATAATAATGACTTAGAATTGTTGGACAAGCCTGCTGTAAAAAAAGCTGATTAAAAAAAATCTAAATCGTAAGAGAAAAAAAAAAAGATATTTTTTCTTTAAATTGATAATTTTATAAAAAAAAAAATTTAAAAAAATTGCAATTTTAATTCAGGCTGAAAAATGTATATCAATTAAGTTACCTCAATTGGAAAATTTGATTTTTACCATGCCTCATATTGTGAATGCTTCATTAAAAACAATTGACAGTATTAGGTCTTTCTAAGATTGTAGAAAAATATTTGTGTTTTGAATTAATTTTCATAAAAGTTTAATGGCTGTACAGTATATACATACACTCGCACCTATATGTGTGTGAGTGTGTATACATTATATAAACCTCAACCCCCACCCCACCCCACCCCCCAAAACATTGATGCAGACAAACCCAATTTGGCTAGCATGTTCAATGCCTTACTTTCTATTCAATAAAGATAATGGCTGGAAATCACCTAATAGGACAGGTTTCTGCTGGTACATATAAATATATACATATATACACACAAATACACATATATATGTATGTGTGAGTATACACATATACAATGTCTAAAATTTAGTTCATTTTTTAAATTTCAATAAATTTTTTTTTTCTTTTTCAGAATTATCAAGCCTTTAAATACTGATATATATCAAGCCCGTAGATACTGATATATATCAAGCCCGTAGATACTGATATATATCAAGCCCGTAGATACTGATATATATCAAGCCCGTAAATACTGATATATATCAAGCCCGTAAATACTGATATATATCAAGCCCGTAAATACTGATATATATCAAGCCCGTAAATACTGATATATATCAAGCCCGTAAATACTGATATATATCAAGCCCGTAAATACTGATATATATCAAGCCCGTAAATACCGATATATATCAAGCCCATAAATACTGATATTTCAAGAGCTCAAAGATTATATTACATTTTGAAAACCTTTTCAGATTTTCAAACATTAGAAGTTTCCCAATGAAAATCATCATTAATTTTGGGCAATATGAGTGTGTTTGGGGGGTTATATCACAACTCAGGTGAATACAGCCAAATCCTGTTGAATACATCAGTTCTTGTAAAATAAGAGTGAGGGATGTTAAGCCTGGTTACTACCCAGACAGGGAAACCTGGGGCCATATACAGCCATTAAGACAGCATATTGCCAAGCTAGAGCAGACTGTGCAACTGGTCCTCTCACATGCACATGCTTTTCCATAAAGGACACAAGACAATGTGTCCTTCTAGAAACTGTCAGGCTTGTATTGAGCGGCAGTAATCACTATCATAAGTCACAATTTAAAGAATCAACTCCAGGGCGATATATATACCCAAGGTTTTCTATATATGTTGGAATAGATATATCCTGTAGATCTTTTACATGTCTTCTGAGACATCGAGCACCTCAATAAGTTAATCTTGAAAGGGTTCTACAGCAATTATTGAAATCTACTTTGATGTTTTCTACAACCTTTTAAAGACTAATGACATTGTCTAAAATCATAAGTGCATTCACAATGTGAGGCATGATAGAAAATTACATTTTTTTTTTCCCTTAAATAAATTAAATCCATGCAAAAAAAGAGAAAAGCTTCATACGCCATCTAAACCTTTTGTAGGAAGCAGAAATAAATGTGCGTTTCTAATTGAAAAGCTGATGGATCAATTCAAAATATAAAAAACCGAAACGGATATATATATATATATATATATATATGCACGCACACACACACACATCCATCCGCTGACTTGCATTCCCAATAGATCTGTCTGTCTGTTGAAAGAATCTCATAAATATTCCCAATCAAATAACTTATAAAAGGCAGTACTTTTTACCCCTACCATACAGTAATAAAATATGAGAATGGCACTCATTTTTTTTCTTCATTCAGGTAATAAAATCATTGGATTCAAAACTATTGATCAGATTGTGTGGGAAAATTTCTCAGTGAGCAAAAAACCTTCCACAGGGAATGAAAAAGAAAGAATGGAAATATTTTGCATCAAAATATTTCATCAACATGTGGCAGGGAATGGCAGGAATAAAAAGTACCAGCCACTTACTAATAAAAGCAAACACTAAGAGATCAGGATTCACCGTAAATTCACCACGGGTAATAATCCTAATCGTCAGTCATTGTTGGACAAAGACCTATCCCAAGATCTGCTGGTTCTCTCATTCCTTGGCATTACGGTGCTAAAACTTTCTGAACATTTCTAAATATCGTTTGTTGCAGGCCAAAATTTTGCATATGATTTTGAAGGGTCTATGTTGTGTTTTGTGACCTGGTAAATTCATTGCAAGGCGAATACATCACGTACTAATACATCTTTAGTGTCAGTAAATACTAGTACTGAATACTTTTACCCAACCCTAAACCTTCACCCTGAGTGGGTTACAGTGTATAAATAATAAAGTTGGGTGATTTATTCTATCTGGATAGAATAACCTTGCAATGAATTTACCTGACTAAGTAATTACCCACAATGAATCTAGAAGACAAGAAATCAGCTATTTCCTTATTAAAGACACACAAGTTTCCTCAACCCTTTTGAGACTCATGGGACCTATATATCTTGAGGTTACAATGAATGCTGGGATATATATGTACCATAAATCTCTCTTAGAAGTCTACTGCAACATTTTAATTCAGGCATTAAGTACCTTAATAGTTTAATCATGAAAGGGTTGAATGAAAAAAAAAAATTCACACAACCAGTTAATTCCATCAATCAAGTAAAGTTTTGTTAATTTATTTTCCATTAATTTTTCTCAGAATTTAGTTTAATTCCTTATATTCATTTATTAGAAAACAAGAGTTGAAATCTATATTTTAATAAGCAACATGTCAATCCATTCTTCACACTTCAAAAGTAAACATTTTGCAAATGAGACTATTAAATGCTAAGGGAATGTAAGCTTCTTTGTTTATTTGCGAATGTATAAAATTCGGGGTTTTGTCTGGTTACATCACTAATTCCTTGACTTAAGAGGTCTTTATTTTAAAATACATAACTCCAACAAGAGGAATGCATAGATGTCATATTGAGGAAGAGTGAAAGTAAAAACTAACAAGAAATGCTGCCTACAAAGGATTAATTGGTCAATATACAAGTGAATAGCATAATAGTCAGGGTCCAACATATAACGTTGAGAGGTCCACAGCAATGTTCTCTCTAAAACTGACATGGTGAATCTCATAGCAATGGCTAAGAAACAATATTATCCATCGCACAGCTATCGATATATATATTTATTGTAGATAGAATTGGACTGTGTATCAGAATTCAAAAAAGTAATCTATTTCGAAATATGTATAAACATGATTCTTTAAGATCAAAAATTGTTTTCCACTATTGTAGTTCATTGATTACAGTCTAAATGGTAAAAAAAAGTGTCTGCCAGAATATTTCCTTCATAGAAGGAGTCCTTGAGCTTTGTAAGTTTCGAAACCTCTGGCATAATTAATATATATATATATATATATATATATATATATATATATATATATATATATATATATATATTGATTAAAGATAATGATCATTTGAAGTAATGATGTCTTCAAGATGTTGTTGGATTAGGCTTGAACTCTAATTTCCCTTTGACCAGAATATCAGTTTTAATGATTATCACCTAAAATCTATTTATATTTGGACACTTATGATGACCGACAGCAAAGTGACGGATCATATATCGGTAAGTATAAAATGTTACTAGGTACATAAATTGTGAATATGAACTAGGGCGGTACTTTTTATCCTTGCTACTTCTTAATATTACTAATTTTCAAATACAAACAAAATCCCAGCGACATGTTTGAGAAATAACACTATTAAGAAGTGGCAGAGATAGTTTTTGCATCAATTATCTCATTAATGTATGGCAGGGATAAAAAGTACTGCCAAGTGAACTATATCTATTTGACCGAAGTCTAAAGAAACAATATAGTAGAAACTTAAGTTTGTCAATAAATATTCAATAAATGGAGATTATAATCTGGTTAGATTTATTTGATGGAAAAGTTTAGAGCCTGCATCATTCAAGACAAAAGCAGAGAAATGTGGAATAGTGTAATGGTTACTATCAGGGTTGCCAGATTTGGCCAGGAAGGGAGATAATCCAAGCTTTAGCCAGAGACTTGCTCAACAGAAGAGGCTGGTATCGAACCTGTGCCTCCAGATTCACTCAATATCCAGAACATTCAACTCTGAGATAAAGCTTGCATCATCTATCCTTCTGGTTGATTCTGGCAACCCTGTTTACCACAACAGAGAATGGAATGGGCGGACCAAGTTCGAATTTTTGCTGAGGCTGTTCACGTTCACTTTGAACTAATGCCGCTCTTCCCGGAACAACAAGCTATGGGTAAATAGCAGGGCAGTTGGAGCTCTTTAGCACTGTGAAAGAAAAAACATCTACAAACAAGCCTGTCTGCTGCAGGTTCAAACTCCACTCCTTTCCCAACAGAAGATGATTACTGCAACTTTCGTTTTGTATGAGATACACTGAATTGGTAGGATTGCTCAACTGGCAAAGTTTACTTATCATTTGTTAAAAAAAAAAAAAAAAAAATATTGATTTCACTTAGATTACATAAATTTTTGATTGTAAACAATTAGTTGTTTATATCCTGGTTTTGATTAAATAAACTATTTTATTTTCGGTAAAAAAAAGTTAAAACTATGTATCTAATTATTTTTTGTTAAAAAGTTTGAATTCACAAACTTTTGATTGTAAACAAGTAGTTATTTTATATCCTTGTTTTGATTAAGTGAACTTTTGATCAAATCCAAGCTACAGATTCATTTATTTTTTGTAAAAAAATGTCAATTAGGCAAAATCACTGATTTGGTGTTACATATATAAAAAAATTCATATATAAGATTTGTCAGTTTAGCCAAGTTGGTAAAAGAGCAGCCTACCAATCACTTAGTCAAGATTTCAAATCACTGTATAAAAATGTTAATTTCATATACAGATTTGGTTAAAAGTGATAGGATAGACAAACTGAAGATTGCGTGAAGTTTTTTGTGGACATTTGTCCTCATCTTGGTTCACTTTTTGAAGACAACATTTGAGCCATTGTACTCTATAGCCATCTTCAGATTATGAATGGGTGTATTAAAGCTAACGACTGGGGAACCAAAAATTCCCCCCCCCCCCCAATATTAGACAATGGAATGCAAAAGTTTTCATGTGACTGTTGAGATGCACATTTTTCCGTCCTGGTGATGAAAAATTCTATTATCTAATATTGGATGTGTTTGATTTTTTCATTTCCACGGTTGTAGATTGTACTTCATCACCAGAAGGAGGCTGTAAAGTTCAAAGGCCGAAACATTGGGTTAAAAAAAAAGAACCAAGATGAGAACAAATGTCCGCAAAAAAAATTCCCATAATGCTATTCCCTCATCTAAAAAATTCAGATAGAAAAAAAAATTGAAAAGTTCGCCATTTACTCATAGCTAAGGGTAAAACTGGATTCATGCCTTTCCAAAGGACACTAGTGCAAAGTGAACAGAAGTAGCCTTGTTTGAAACTTGTACTTGGTTCACAGATTCCATTTTTTTTGTGCCTATAACCATTATGCTACCCCGCACCTCAAAATGCAAACAATGAAATGAAATTTTTTCAAATAGTTCAATTAAAAAGCAATACATAAGACTCAAAAACACAAGAAACAAAACTATAAACAAAAAGTTTGTTCATTCATACTTTTAATTATCCCCATCCCCACCCAACAATCACACAAATGAAGAGCAATAATCACCCTCAGAATTTTTTAGATGAAATTTATCATTATGCCTAAATTTATCAAGACTGTAGTCCTCATCTTTATTGTTACTATATTCATAACATTTCAGCCGTTGTAATCCTCAGCCTGTTTCAGATGTTTGTTCCATTAAGTGAGGGGCTCAAGTGGATAATTCAAGAGCATAGCCAAATACAACAAACACCTAAAACTCACAGAACAACCTTCACAACAACCAAAACATGGTGTATATAGAAACAAGCAGAGGACAAAAATCTGAATAAATCTACGTTTAAAGAGCAGTAATTACTTATGAACACAAAAATAGAAACTAACATTTTTTGGTTAAGATTCACTTTAGTTAACAGTTGAAGAAAAATAATTTTGCCGATAATCTTTTGTGCTTTAGATACATTAAACCTTAGAACCTTCTTGGAAATTGTTCGTTTTAAAGGTTTCAGCAGGAGGGTTCTATTTTCGATGTATTTTACCAATAATCTTTTGTGCTTTAGATACATTAGACCTTAGAACCTTCTTGGAAATTGTTAGTTTTTAAGGTTTCAGCAGGAAGGTTTTATTTTCGATGTAACTGCAACAGTAAACTGGAATATCACTTTCTGTCCGTTGTATGGAAGAGACGCTTGAAAATATTTGGTTACTTCCCTTGTGAAGGTTGTTCTCTACGTTTCTTTAATATTCTGATGACAATGTTTTTGTATTTCCATTGTGGTTTTTCATTACTAAAAAAAAATTCAATCATCACTAACTAGGTTAACGAAAGTGAATCTTGATCAATTTTTTTCCCTATGACTCCCAAAACAGCAGAATCTAACAAGAATTGTCAAAGCTAAAATTACAATGAAATCTCAAAAGTAGTCAATTATCGACTTAATAATCATTATTCATTGTTGACTACTACAGGGTGTTTGTAAAAAAATGCAACTTAAAGGGAGATAACTCTTCAAAAGTAACTCATCAATTGCATCCATTAAATTCAGTCAGCTGGTTAGTTGATATGCTTAGATGTAATTCTCAACCAAGCATATCAACTGACTGTAAATTTAAGGAATGCAACTGATTAGTTACTTTTAAAGAGTTATTTCTCCGCTTTATGTTGCATCTTCTTACAAACACCCTGTATTTACCTTCATCTTAATTTTCTATTTGTTTACTATTATGATCCAGGCTGTTAACCCATGTCAGTGAGTAAACAGTACAGATCTGAAATAAAAAATAAGCTCCCAATGAGATTTGAAACTTGTGTCCCTTTTGCCTCAGGGAAATCTGATTAACCATAACAACTGCTCTTACCAACAGAACAATAAGAGCTCCATAGCTTGGCAGAAGATAAAATCTTGTAGCTCAGACAGCAAGAGCAGCTGGGCATTTACTGAGTTTCTTCAGGCAAAAGGGGCACAAGACCAAATCTAATTGGGAGCTTTTTTTTTTCATTTCTGCTCTAAGCTGCTAACTCATTACTGTAGGTTGACAGCCTAAGTTGAGTTGCAACAAAAAAAAAAAAAAAAGGGCAGCAAGAAAATAAAGATGGTGGAGATAGTAGTCAAAAATTAATAACAATGTTTTTTTTATATTTCATCTGATAGAAATAAACATTAAAAGATTATCAACTTTATACTTCATCTGATAGAAATGAACATTAAAAGATTATCAACTTAATGTTTGCTTTCTCTTTCTTTGTCACTTCAACAATAATAGAATGGTTATCATTTATAAGATCTCACACTTTTTCTCACTCTATCACACAAATGTTACCAGCACAGTGCATTGGTTGTTTGCTAACTAAGGCATACAAGAGGAGTTTCAGCCTACTAAGTTTAGTTTTGAAACCCCAAAATACTAGCAGCAAGACATTTAGCAAAAACAAATACCTTTTCAGCAAGGGAGGAGTTGACCTGTCAAAGGTAACAAATCGTATCAGTGCAATGAAGTTAGTAGTT
This sequence comes from Thysanoteuthis rhombus, assembly GCA_963457665.1. NCBI lineage: Eukaryota > Metazoa > Mollusca > Cephalopoda > Oegopsida > Thysanoteuthidae > Thysanoteuthis > Thysanoteuthis major. The sequence goes on along the minus strand of OY735240.1, from coordinate 32,356,982 downwards.
GGATTGTGAAGAGAGGTCAGTGCATATATTAACTGTTAGGTAAAAAAAAAAAAAAAGAGTTTTGAAATGAAAGAAAAGAAAAGAAAAGCACTAGCACTCAGAAGAAAAACTAAAACTAAAACTAAGAAGCGGCTACTGAGGGAAAAAAAGAAAGAAAGAGGGAAAGAAGAAACAATTTTTATTTTGATGCCTGAAATGATCTTAGCAGCTAAAAATACGAGATCCATCAAGAACGTATTCAGCCATTTAATTTTAGCAAAAAAAGTTCCCTGCCCATACACTTACCCAAGAATCCCGTCCACTTTTCGAAATAGTCCGGTAAGCTTTTTTTTTTCAGGATTACCATCAGCTGCCTCATCACATTCTCCTTAATCTTGTCCACAGTCCGAAATCTCCCTTTCAACATAGATTTCAACTTTGGGAAAAGCCAGATGTTGTGGGGTGCAAAATCTGGACTGTTATTGGGGGCTGACCGACCTGGGTTATGCAATGTTTTGCACCCCCCCTCCCCCCGGCCCTAGATACATATTCACTGATCTATTAACTCAGTCACAGTGAAAGCGACAGTCTCATAGTACACAAGCTGAGTTGATGAGATCCAACTGCTGACTGAGTAACACCACAGGACAGAGTCTCTCCATACATACGCAGTAAGGTCCCCTCAGATTGACTGCCAAGTTACATCAAGGCCACACAGTCGGTCCTTGGGATATTCAAAATGGCTGAATACTTTCCTGATAGAACTCATATAATACATGATTACCCAGGATGTTGTGTACAGATAAAATGAAAAGGCCAAGGCAGGAGTGATTGAAAACACATTCTGATCAAATAAGCTACACATCTATTATGGATTTGGATAAATCTCAAACCCCGTCTTTAGTTTTGAGAAGGGTCGTTAAGATCCAAAGAGTTTTTCCAAATCCTACGTTGCAAGCATTGGGAAAGAAAATCAGGTTTACCACCATCACATTTTGATAGTGCACCTGAAGAAGGCTCAAGAATGGATTGGCCAAAACATTGGGTCAATAACACAAACAACAAGATAGAGTTCAAACACAAGGAAAAACTCTTCCAAGAAATCTCATGGTTTTCTCTGATTTTTGTCATTATGTATTGATTTATTTGAACAATTGTTGTCATCTTGGTTGTTTGTTATGGATGTTATTACAAACACAACGTTTCGGACGTATACGCTCTGGCCATCTTCAGGTGCTTACTTTGTTCTTATTTCCAGCTGTACATACAAGGGGTTATCTACATTGGTTAATTCTTTTGTTATTTCATCCCCATGGTTTTCATTTTTGCTTGTCCTTGTTGAACCAATGTATATGTGGATTTCACTACTTGATTCAAGGATTGAACACTCGACCCCCAGATAACCACAACACTTAACTGAGAAAATAATAGTAGTTTAGACATTTTATTTTAATTTTTTTTCAGATAGTCACCAAGAAGTGAACTCATCTTTAATTTTAGATAATAGCAAAAATTAGATGAGATGGTTTCCAAGGTATTTAATAAAAAAAAATTATCAAGGCATTAAAATATATATGACAATTTTTGCAAGAACAAAATACTTGAACTGCCTTCTTGAATGGCCAAAAGTGGCTAGATTACCCAAAATATGCTTGAAATTGGGTATTCCATTTCCAGGTAACATTACACACTCTAAAAACTCATAAAAAGGCTAAAAAAAAGAATAAATATATAACATATTGGTAAGATAAATAACACCCACAAATAACGTTATTTTTCATCTAAAAACCTGAAGTTTAAAGAACAGTAATATTCGCAATCTAAAGATACTATTTTTCATATTTAAATAGAAATATCTATTTTTATACATAATTGCACAACGTACCAAACAGTTTTTAACAAAATTCGAGATGTTTTTTTCTTCAGATCACGTTATTGATCATGTACAGAGTACCAATCAACTCATTTTTTTTCAATTTTTAAAAAATCTAGCCACTTTTCGCCAATTCAAAAAGGCCATTCGAAAATTGTATTCTTGTAAGGATAACCATATATATATATATATATATATATATTTTTTTTTTTTTACTAATTTACTGTATCGACAAAGAATGAATATTACAATCAATTTATATTAAGAATTCTTAAATGGTAGGCTTTTGCATCCCAGGGGAGAAATTTCAATCTGGAGAAGAACATATAATGGCGAGTGTCACAGTGAAAAAAAATTACTAGGTGAAAATTCAAAACAGACATGCGATAGAACTGCATGATGAAAAGAATGAGGAAGGAATTGACAAAACCCAAGAAGGAATGCTACCAAGGAATCTAAGAACCACTGGTGTATATGGTTTCCAAAGAGAGAGAGAGAGAGAGAGAGAGAACAATTTTTTCTGACTAAAAACCAACAATGAAGCTAAACACCACAAAACTAACCAACTAATTTTAGTCTTTATTACTTTTTTTGCAACAATACAGAGAGACACATTCTGCCGTTAATAGTTTTAAAGACATGATTTGTCAATTCTTAACCAATCTTTAGAAAGTGTTTTTCGGTTGGTTGGTCAGTCAATTCTAGTTACGATAAACAGGAAGATGTGTGATGTCATTAAAAAGCACCATTTCCAATCAATTTTGTTTTACCGGGTGTTAGAATATACAAGATTTGCGTTTTCGTATTTTAAAGAAGGGGAAAAAAAAAAACAACAACAAAAAAAAACCCCATCAAAAATGGCTATTAACAATTTTCCTTCAAAATGATACTCACAGAATATTTCCATACCACAATTTTTTAGAAGTATGAAAATCAACTGACTCAGAGAAAGACATGTTCTTCTTTCTCCTGTCACTACTACCACAGATGGTGGACACTTCATTGAACTTATGGTTCTTATTACAGGTTAAGAGACCACAGAAGTTCAATAAGTGCTTCAAAATAAGAACAGCACATTTAATATTGCCAGGGAGTATATTTCTTTTGTTTACAATGACTTATTCTCTGATATCTTTGTCTTGGCCAGAAGGTTTTTTTTCTTACTTGAATTATTTTCATTATTATCATCATTAACTTTTTGCTTCTATTCCCCTCCATTTTAATTGTTGTTGCTTTTTATTGCAACTGAACTCAGACTGGCTTCCCTTCAGCATTGAGAAAATAGATAAACAGCCTGGATCAGGAGAATAAGATTCGGGCAAGAATCAAACTCACAATCCTATATGCCAGAGGGTGGCTCGCTTGAAGTGCAACCGTTCTTACCACTGGACTACTGGAAGTCAGTGGCAAGCATCAATCTGAATCAAACCCATGAATTCAATCCCTACCCCAATCTCTTCTGCACCATGTTTGTTATCAATTTACAATACTTCACCAAATAGAATAAACAGAAAATAAATGAAAATTGGATTGAATTTCTTTTCTTTCTTCCCAGTTTGAATATTTTAAATTATGGCATTTTGGTTTGGACCAATTTTTTTTTTTTTTTTCATTACATTTCGACTGACTTTCCTTGAGTGCTCTGTTTTGCAATGTCGAAAACTGACTTCCCATCTCATGGAGTGATTTGTTGGGATGATCATCACCTGACCTTCGCCCTTTAACCATGACCTTCTCATGAACTGTGTAATTATGACAGACACTTGAAGAAAGCCAAAAGGTACAATTTCCTCCCCACAAGGGCAAATTTGACACACAGCCAGGGTTTAATATAGGGCCTACACTTGTACATAAGGGTGGAGATAAAGATTTTCTAGTTCCCTCGGCAACGGGGATTGACCCTGATCCTTCAAGTACAACACGGAGGTGCAGACTAGGGAGTGGATCTACTGGAACTAGATACTTTTATACTTTTGGAGGCATAGGAGCTTAGCATTGTAACGAAAATCATAGATGAAGAAATCAGTCTGAGCAAAATTTTTCGACAGAGAGGATTTTGTTGATTAATTAGGAGTTGGAAGCAGACAATGATCGAACTCAGGGGTTATTTAATAAGATAACGGATATGAATTGCTATAAATAAAAACTGAGGATTTCTTTGTAATTAGAGAGAGAATAAAGATTAACAAAATCAGCCAGAAACAGTTTTTTGGCAGAGTGAGATTTGTATAGATCAGCGCTTCTCAAACTTTACGAGTTGAGAAATGAACGGCTTGGCTCTGTGAGTGAAGATCATTGGGAAGGATTCCCACAGCAGTAGGACCATAGACAGCAAGGCCTGTGTGCAGAATAACCCACCAGTCTGAGCAATGGAGTTTTATGGTGAAATCAGCTTTCCCAGGGCCACCCACATCCTTTGAACTTAGGGTTTGCATCCTATGGTCTGCCAAAGTAGCAAGAATAGAAGCAGGACTCCAATCTAGTAGTTTTGACAGCAGTGACCTCTTCCTGACAGATGCGAGCTAGCTATGGGGGTCTGCAGCTCCTTTGCGGGAGTATTCCAACAGTAAGGCTGAACTGTGTTTAGACTACAGGATGAGAACAATCCACAGTTAGTGGATGCCGAGCTGGTTATAGAATTCTACCAGATAGTATGACTGCCTGCAACTTTCAGCAAAGATCCCAGACATTCCAACAATGCAGATCCCAGGTCTGCTAACCCCTCCAAATAGTGTTTGCATCCTATGGTCTACCAAGGTAGCAAGGATAGGAACAGGACTCCAAGGTTGTAGGTTCGACAGGAATGACCTTCTTCTGTCAGATGTGAGCTACCCATCAGGGTCTGCCGTTTCTTTGCAGAAGCATCCTGACAGAATGTGAACAATCCACACTTGGTAGATGCCAAGCCAGCTAATGAGTCCTATCGTCCCTTTGAAGGAGAATCAGTACGGCTGTCTACAACTTTAAGTATAGAAACTCCAGATAGCATGGCTGTCATTAGGAAATACATATTAAACAGAGACAACTATATATATATATATATATATATATATATATATGGTGTTGTTTTTTTTTGTATATATCCATTAATAACAGGAATTATAAAATTTTTTACTACTAGAAGACTATATATACATATATATATGATATTTGACTTATGCGGCACACCAGTTCTTTACTCTACTAAAATATACAATGGTATATTTTAGACCATAATTATGAAATAAACCCATCACACATCAGATATATCATATTCCTGATTTGTATTGTATATATATATATATATATATATATATATAACCCTACTTAGAATTAGTAATGAATTAGTGTACTGAGTCAATGTACTGTAAGAACGAAACGGTTTAGACAAAAACATTCCAGTAGTCAATGAAAAAAACTTTTCATATCCACATAGTGATGTACATATTCATCACCTATTTTTCCTTTCATCTGTCGCAAAAAGATTCATCTCTCATAAAATATAGTGCTAGATTGGCAACTCTCTGGCGGACATGATGCCTATACTGAACAGGTTCAAGGCTCAAAATACATGTTTGCAGATTTGGAAAAATTTACGTGGCACAGAAAGAAGGATATATGACCTATACATCCATTTGACAGTCACCTATGGAGCTGATACATGGAATCTAACCAAAAGACTGACCCTCAAACTGAGAAGCATGCAATGTGCACATGAGAAAATCATGCTCAACCTAACATAGAAATATCATGAGACAGCAAAGTATATTAAAGAAAGGACAGAAGTCTGAGATATCATAAAAAACATTAGAAAACTCAAATGGCAATGGGCTGGTCATGTTGCAAGAACAGCAGACAACTGCTGGATACCATAACACACAATGTAGATCCCCAGAGATCATAAGTGAAATTGTGTCCAACAGAAAGTATAATGGCATGACAAGCTAGAGAAATTCAGAAAGTTCTGGCTCTGTGACGCTCATGATAGAGAGGTCTGGCAAATCTAGGGGAGGGTCTATATCCAACACCAGATGCTGAAAAGTTGCTGCTGCTGCTACTGCTGATAGTCAGCAGCAGCATTGTGCTTCAGCAGAATTTGAAAACCACTGGTATAGATCATATGTCGAGGAGTAGTTATTTTAGAAAATAGTTTTTTGTCTCTTGTTTTTTTACTGAGTTCGAAGGGTTTTTTCAAGACAGTATTCTATGAATTAATTCAAAAGTTGGGGTTTTTTTTTTTTTGCGGTAAATGGGGTCAAAACATGATTGGGTATCTCTGAAAAACAACTAAAGGAAACCATCAATAGAGAACTGCCATTTGAAGGAGAATGATGACCTGCAAATAGTACACACTAATCAATGGGCAAACCTAAGCGACCCCTGAAAGTTTCAGTTGGCTCATGCCTTCAGTTCGTTGTTAGGCATCACTCGGAATATAGACAAGTTCCGAGTGGCACAAGAGATTTTGTGGAGGTTGAGAGAACGTTGAAGATGACGAATGTCACTGACGCCAATGCACGTCAAATACAGTCTCTTTATTGATGATCATCATTTCTGCCATCATTGTGATGCTAGGTTGCTGATCATTTTGAACAGTTTATTCAATTTCCTGAACATTTTTGCCAGTTTTTGACACGCATGGGCATCATTATCTTAATATCCACTTGACCATCACAAAATTCCCTCAGCCAATCAAACACATGAGCACATGACATGCATTCTTCCCCATAAGTTAGTATATGAAAAGATTCAGTAGCAGTTCTGTTCAATATTACCCAAACTTTTAAATTGATGCGTTACTCGATTTTTGAATTGACCATTTTAGCAACACACTAGAAAACCATGTCTACTGCAATCAATGCATAACAGCAAACTGAAGATGCAGATGGATTGTAACTCCCAGAGGTTGTTCATGCTTATCCGTTACTCAATGTATAAAACGTGTTTTACTTGCGTACGCTATGATTCGATTTATATAAGCCCAGTCTGGTTATTTAATAGCCACCTCAGGTATAATATACATACATGACAGTGGGAAATTAAGAAACTGTGCTCTTTTGGATTTCTTTAAAAGATAAATTAACATGGTCATATATGTTAACACAAGAGACATGCCTAAGAGAATAGCTCTACTAAGGTACATAGAAGTGGTTCATTCTCTTGATAAAGTCAATCATTTACTCAATTGTCAATACTTTCTGCTTCTCCAAACAATCATACTTTTGATTGTGTATATAAGGTAGATATGAAGTCAAGACAATGTGAATTGAATAAAACTAGACTGAATATCTGCCCTGAGGGGCATATTAAATTGCTGTCCAAAAAAGAAATAGAAAGATAGATGGATGAAAATCAGATATAGTTCAAATTAATTTATTTTTGAAATTGATGTAATATCTCTCTTTCTTTACACTGTTAGAAAGAAAAGGGGATGTGGGCTCGGGTAATGTGAAAGGAGGAAGGAGGGGTAATGTAAAAAAGGGAGTGTTTATGTTACAAAAAAGGCTAATCTCAAAAAAATTGAGTGAAATATTGCAGATTGGTTTCGATTTGCAACATTCAAAAATTTGATACTATGATTTGAAAATATGTTTCAGATTGGAAACAAACTAATTACTGTACTTGACAGCATATGAAATGTAGTTAGTGTGCGTGTTTCTACTCTAATAAGTCAATAACTATGCATCGGAGAGGAAAAATAAAGGTATATTTGAAATCAACAGGTCACATTTTACCTACTGCACATATTCTTAGGTTGGATCTTGCAAAAGAAAAAAATTGTCAATTTCTATGGGGTCTGCGTTCGCGCTCATATGGAAAAAAAATTCTAAGGAAATCAATGAAAGCAAAATTACACCAGTGTTTAGAAATGAGGTAAATACGATCTACAGACCCAGTTAAAAACTCAACAAAGAAGATTTTCCTTTTTTTTCCTTTTAATTTTGTACCTTTTATTACATGTTTTTTCAATCTATCAAACCTCACACAGTTTTGAGAAAGGAAATAGTTGAAGGTTTTATGAAAGGGGGTTCTATTTGCAATGTAATTATAATGCCTAAACACAATTTTCCATTCATTGTAGAAAATCCGTGAATATGAATTTCTCTTTCTCTCAGAGTTTATGCCAGTTTGGCAGAATTTTTCCTTCAAGGAATCTAACCCTAACCTGATAATGAAACAGTTTTTCTCAGAGCAAAAATCCTAACCCTACCTCTCATCCCAACCTAAACGCAACAATAAAACATGGCCACAATTCAAATCCAGAAGTAGATAAAACATCAAAGTGGATTAACACCAGAAGTGAATACATGAATTCTCAGTTTCTAAAAGAATTAATTCTTGGGGCACTGGAAGAGTGTATGCACGCTTGACCATGGATGTGTGTTGGCTCAGTTCGAAGCTGGGAAGGCGCAACCCCCACGATTTGATTTCATGAAATTTCTATAAATATTATTTGCTCCCTAATTTTAGATTTGGAACCCAACCCCCAAGGCAATGCCATGTAATCCAACAAGTTAGAAATGAAGTATTTAGAATACAATTTTTCAGAATAATTTAATGCTTCACAAGACACAGATTTGTCAAGCGTCCAATTAAATATAAGGTATTACTAACTTGATAATATATTAACATCATAAATGTTTAAATATATAACTATAGTGATGCTCTCATAGGTATCACAGTATGATCATTATTAATTTTGACTAGCTTTTTATCACAACTTCAAATCAGACTGTAATCCTGTGGCATTGATTAAACAGCACAATCAGAAAATGAAGAGCTGACCCATAGTGAGAATCAAACTCATACCCAATAGCCAGAGAGGGTCCAGTATATGCCTAGTAGTCTTTTAATATGATATTTTAATTTTTTTCAAATTTATTCTTGAATAAAGTATTGCAACATTATCATTAATTTTTCGATTAGTTCCTACGTTCATCCTAACTTTTAATTGGTTTACATCACATCTAGGTCTCAATTGTAAACATCAACAAGCATGGAATATCAGTTGCGAAGGGTTAGGTTTGAAGTATAAAATCAGCTTCTGCTTAGCTATAGAGTACCCGTGGCTGAATGGTTAAGAGCAGCAAGGCGTATACTGGACCCCTTCTGGCTAGAGAGAGCGAGTTTGATTCTCACCGCGGCTTTGCTCTTTATTTTCCAATTGCACTGTCTAATCATTGCCATAGGATTATGGTCCGATTCAAAGTTGTGATAAAAAGCAACTGAAATTAGGATGAAGGTAAAATCTAGTCAAAAATTTATAATATTGCAATACTTCACCCAAGAATAAATTTGAAAAAAAAAATTTTTTTTTCAAATTAATCATTTCAAATTTATATCTATCAGAACAATGCAAAATAAATATTCTATATTTTACGATAAATGTATCAATATGCCCTGCTATGCGAAAGTTACAGGAATAGCTTGCAAACCAAATGTAGTATAGAAGTTTTGATATCGTTTCAAAGATCTTAATGGATGATCCTTTGCATATCTCACCAAACATTCAACAAGATCTTCTTCCAATGAAGGTTGTCTCTCAGCTGGTGACTGAGCCACTTATGGAAAACAAAGATCCATTTATCATCCCCAGTAACAACTCTGTCCGAGAAAGGAGACTTGAGCTGTTGAAAAAGCAGATTCTCACAACAATCAGCACATTGCTGGCAATTTGCTTTGGAGAGGTAATGTGGGACCCATTTTCTAACTTATGATACTTTCCTAGCCCCTTCAAATTGCAATGACAAGTCATATGGTTAACATTGTTCATCAAGTTCCCAGACTGTAACAATAGGACTTGTCGCAACAATCGGTACAGTGGAAAAGAAGGAAAAAGAAAACAGACAAAACTTCCTTTACATTACAATCTGAGTATATATATATATATATATATATATATATATATATATATATATATATATGGATGGACAGTACCTGCTGCTGCAATGCTGCAGCCTTGTCACACTTGTGTCACGCTTAGTTCATCATTGTAGTTGCGCAAAGGGTACGAGTGACTGTAGTCTAGTCAGCTGCCTTCACTATAATTCAGTGACTGGGTTGTTCCACTTAGTGGAACCCTCATACATTGAAATCGACGGGAGAGTCCATCATATATATATATTTTCCCCTTCTTTCGGTATCCTCCCTCCTTTCTTGACAAATTCTGTTGCACAAGTTTTCTAGTGGGTGGAGCTACATGGCTCTGCTGTGGCCTCCTATACAGCAAAGTTGCTGAGGAAAAGGCCTCCAAATGATACATGGGTTCCAGCCGATGATTATGGAAAACTAGTCACTTCTATGCAAGAACTAAACATAATATTCTTAAAGACATACTTCAGATACCATGATAACTATTGATTATGCATAAGAGAGGAAAAATAATGGAATATTTGAAATCAAGTCACATTTTACATACCGCACATATTCCTAGATTGGATTTTGCAAAAGAAAAATTTGTGAATTTCTATGAGGTCTGCGTTCGTGCTCACATTAAAAAAACTTGAACACCATGAGGTCAATGATAATATATCAATAAATGTATGCTAACAGGACATCAATGAAAGATACGGATAAGGGTTATCACATAGAATGACATCTTGAATATAAATTTTGTAAAATGGAATTTCAATTATGTCCTAATGTAATGACTTTCCACAAAATACATTATAGATCAGCCCTTCACAACCTTTGTAGACTGTAGTAACCCATGAAATAACTTTCATATCTCAAGGAACCCTTGCAGAAAAAGATTATACATACAGTAAGTAACATATCTGGGTGTTCAAAAATTTATATGCATCAAAATCTATAGGTATTTCTCAGTGTATTACAGTGAATAGGAATATATTTTTCTACATATTTGTTCAGTTTGGTAAACATTCTGAGATACTATTTTCTTTCAGTCATCTCTTATCCAGTGGACATTCGATATAAAAAGATATCAAATTGAAGTCAATTTCCTTCAAAAATTGATAAGCTAGGCATAACTTTCATCATATCATTGTTTTTTATAAACTCATCTGCTTATATGAAAAATATAAGAACTCAGAATTTTTTCCTTTAAAAAACTGAAATTTATAACGATTGAAGAATTTGGTAGACATTGGTCTTTTTGGGTTGGTAAGAATTCTGATGCTTCTTATGTCATCAAGACTGGAACCACTACTTGTTATATAAAAAAACTCAAATGAAGCAAAAGTCGAGGGCTTTTTTCACACAAAATAAATTTTTGTGGAATCTATAACAACCTCTAGCAAAATTCCTAACAACCACTCACAGAATTCCGGTTGAGAAAGACCATTATAGATACTTGTATATAGTTAAATCAAATAATTTCTAACAATGTCTATTTTTTTTCAGAGAAAAATAATGTATAGATATTATCATAGATACATTTCCGTCCCTGGTGTTTATATTCTCCTAACCAGTGTGTAAGGGAGATGAAATATATATACCATTTGGACTGCTCTAGACATTTAACATAAGAACAAAATGGAGACCAAAAAAATAGCTTTGGAAATTTCTACAAGCAATGAAAAGATATTAAAGTAATAAATCGAATTGAAAAAAAAAGTGGGGGTAGAAAATGAATAAAAAGCAACTAATTTCTGAAATTGGCTAGGAAAAAAAAAAGAAAAGAAAAAATTAAACAAACCCATTAAATGTTTCAATTCATGCTCTACAAGAGGTTTCAAAAACACAGGGGGACGCACTTACATACATACATACACGTTTCAATTGTGGTAGATAGATTTGGTTATATTCTCTAACTAGATGCATATTTAACCTGTGATATCATGAGTATGATTTATTGAACAAATATGTCAAAACATTCATTTACTCTAGTGATTAAATATATAGTGACATGAAAAAAATTTACTTGAAGCTTAAACAGAAGATAGGCGGATGTCAAAATATCCATAGTAGATTTAGTATGTAAAGAGATATATAACAACTATAACTAGATAAGAATACCGTCATGGAGATTTTTTTTTCAGTTCCTTCTCATCTGAAGGGCATTTAATATAAACAAATCAAATCAAAGTCAGTTTCCTTCAATCTATTGATAAGCTAAGCAGAACTTCCACCATATCATTGTTTTTCATGACTTTATCTACCTATATAGAAAATATAAGAACTCAGAATTTTTCCTTTAAAAACTGAAATTCACAATGATTGCAAAGGTTGACAGTCATTGGTCTTTTTTGGTTGATGAAAATTCTGATGTCTCTAGAGTCAAATGTCATCAAGACAGGGCAACTCGTTACAAAAATCTTGATGCTCTCAACCCAAATATCATCAAGACAGAGACTGCCACCCGATATATGGAAATTCAGGTGCTCCTCGTCTCAAATGTCAAAGACAGGGACTGCTACTCCATATAGAAAATTTGGGTGTTTCCTGTATCAATTGTCATGAAGACAGGGACTGCTACTCGTTATAGAAAAATTCTGGTGCTCCTTATGTCAAATGTCATGAAGACGGACTGCTACCCGTTATATGAATATTCTGGTACTTCTTGTATCAAATGTCGTGGAGACAAGGACGACTACTCGTTCAATTAATAAAAATGAGTATATAATTCTCCTCTGATTACACTTGAATATGGAAAATCACTACAATCACCTCAACTACTAAAAACCACTACGCTTGCCACATACGTAATAAATCTTAAAATAATGGGCTATCAAACCCCATATGTCTATTTTCATTAGTTTCCAAGTAATTAAGCTTCAAAAAGCATGATGAACAGGTCAGACCTGGTCAGGTTGTTGAATGAATCTCCAAAATGTTATTGAATGGTGAGAACCGCATGGTTCTATCTTTGATAGTTTCCAAGATATGGAGCAGTCCTGGGACTAATATATATATGTACTTGAGAATAGCCAGCTTGCCTACTGCTCGGTTACACTAATGGAAAAAATTGATTGTTTAATATTTATTTATCTTCTGCTAGAAAACTTGTGCAGAATATTAACCTCCGAGATGTACCTAGAAGGTATATTTTGCATCCCCTCTATATTTTGAAATATATAACCTGGAGCAAGAAGAATGTGTAGACGTCAAGAAGAGGAAAAGAGAATACTAACAAGAAACGTCTACAAAAATGATTGATAAATATGTATATAAGTAAATAGCATAATACATACATCTATATTTACTAAAAGATAATAATCATTTGAACTAACATTTGATGAAAGTGTTGTAGGGTTAGGGTTGAACTCCTCTTAAATTACCCCCTCAAATAATATATCAATTCGGATAGATTTTCACAAAATATTACGCAAAATTTTCATTTGTATACTTATGATAACCATCAAGTGAGGCGACAGGTCATTGAATGGTAGGCATATAATTAAACGATGAAAATAATGATAATCAGAACAGCTATTGCCAGCTGGACATACCACAATATCATGTATGTATATATGTGTGTGAGTGTGTGTATGTGTACATACACATAGAGATACACACTAGTTTCTACTTAATATGCAACTGGAAACTTATACTCATGCATCCAAAAGACAGATATTTCCGGAATAAAACATATTCACAAAAAGTTCAAATAAAAGTAAATACAATTATTATTATGATGAACAAAATACAAGTTCAATCATTAAGAACTGGAATTTTTTTTTTTTTTTTGAAAAACACTTACATTTGTTTCTGGTGCCCTGTGTAAAAATTGGCTCCAGGGATCCGGCATATTTTGGTCATTCTTCAGTGTCTCGGCTGTCTGTACAGAACGTGAATTGATTTGAAGTAAATGACATAAATGAGCTCCAAATGTCGTCTTCATGTTCTGGTAGACAGTTTCAGCTCTGAGGGAGAGAAACGACAAAAAAAAGTAGATATTAGGAACAACATTCTGGCCGAAACGGTGACATTATCACAAACTGATAAAAAAAAAACTTTACCATACACAGTGGCATAGCAAGGGTTCTCGGCACCCGGGGACAGTTGCGCTATATCCTAGAGCATAATTAATAATTAACAGGTATTTGGCCAGAGAAAACTTTGCACCCCTTCACATCTGCACTGGGAAGGAAATTACCCCTTCTTGTCCACCTCTTATATACCCCTGACCATATATATGTCAGACTATAAGAAAAATGGGTTACAAGGGTATTTGAAGGACTGCCACTTACTGCAACTCAATCAAGCCAAAGTAATTGTTCCCCTAATCATAATACCAGGGCACTGGATGCAGTGTGATTTTTGCACAATTATATGTCTATCTTATACATTAGCATATATAGTATTTTCCAATGACTCAATTATTGATCAAATGCATGGTAGCAAAGAAAATTACTAAACAATCAGCAGGAAAGAAAAAAATCTAATCAAATAGGTCTGGTTAGTCACTCAATAGAAACTATCATGGAGTGGATATCAGATAAATATATGTGTGTATGTAATACCATTTTAAGTAAATGTTATCTATTTTGAATAATCTCCTTTTGGTAGTTGTTATGAAACAGAAATTATACCAGTCTGGTTAATCACTCAACAGAAACTATGATGTGACCAACATTTTTTAGTAGCATGTGACGTTGGGGCGTGATCAATCAAAAAAAAAAAAAAAAAAATGGAAAAAGGGGTGATCAACGAAGTTACTTCATTTGCCTTTTGATGGGCTAAAAAAGTCTGAATTTTCAAAAAACAAGAGTGAATGTTGCCAGATACAAACTAAGTGACCAATTCAGTATGAATTTATATTGTAAATTGAATCCCTAATTAAAACCTTGTGTGGAAATGTGTGAAAATTTAGAGGGGGGGGGAAGAGAGAGAAAAAACGTTTTTTCCAGGTGTTTTCTAGGGAGTGAATTTTGAAATTTTCAGCCCTCTGGCTCTATTGGTGCAGCCTGTATGCATTCAACATATATATCCAGACAGAATCACTTGAAAACTGAAGAGACCTATGATGACAGTTTTGGTAGAGGGTTTCTATTGAATAATTTGCAACCACAATGACCTTCAAGTTAAAAGTCAGTCAGTCTGAGATCAATTAAAATAGAAAAACTAAATCACTTGAGAAATGAGACAGTATACACACACATGCACAAATAAAGTTTTGCTTGATAAATCATAGTGAGTAAATCGTATGATACACTTGGCATATTATATCATAGACAAAACACAATGTGTATACAGGTATGATTTTTTTTTGAAAAGTGCAGAGATACTACATTCATTCAAGGCAGAGTGAGGTGGATCAACACTTTGATCCTGCGCAAAAATACTGATCAATATATAAATAACCCTGTAATTTCTAACAGGTAATATGCAACTATGAGATATAATATACTCTAATCAGTGAAAGCTGATGATCTCAAAAGCTATTTTAATCTGGACCAAACTTTTTTCATATGTAAATAACAGAGTACAGGTTGAAAGCCAGCTATTTTTGAGAATCAAATAATCACTTATAATCATTTACATCCATATTATTTATAAAGATGTCCTGACACCATGAAAAATTCTGGGTCTGCTCAGTGAGTGGGAGTTCACCGCTCTCTGGTATGAGACAAAACTTAAACTGGTCCTAGTGACCCACTATACCCCACCTGGCCCAATGATACCCAGTGTAGCCCAACCCAACCATGACCTCACACCAACCAAAAACGTGGTAAGTGACAGTCACCACCAGACTGTTGTTGACAGAGTCAGCATTACCAAGAGGAATTGTTTTGTGAACGCTGCATTCTTTTTTCATAATGTCTAAACAACGTACCAAATGGATAATGAATGAATGGTATGGCTTCACAAACAAAGATTTTGGGGATGGATTTCAATAGCAGTATAACCCTCCTGCCTGAGCAATATTTAAGGTGAAGTCAGCTTGCCCAGGGCCAACCCCTTATCTTTGTTCTACCAAGGTAGCATAGATAGGAGTACGAGTTTGACAGCAGTGACCTCTTCCTGACAGATGTGGGCTAGGAATGGGAGTCTGCTACCCCTTTGTGGGAGTATTCCGAATGTAAGGCTGAACTGTGTTTAGACCACAGGATATGAACAATCTGCATTTGGTGGATGCCTAGCCAGCTATAAAGTTGTAACGGATAGTATGGCTGCCAGCAACTTATGGGAAATATCCCAGATTCTCCAACAAGGCAGATGAGTGCTGTACCATAGAGGTCTGCTAACCTCTTTGAGTAGTGACCCAATAGAATAGCAACCCTGGCACAGTGGGCCCAAATTTGAATATATGAATTATCAGGTCATTAAGAAGAGCAGAATTCCTACTGAAAAAGGAGATTTTAAATATTTGGTGTTATGAATGGGTAATCAAACAAACGTATATGCTTTTGATATAAAATCAACCTAGATTTATTAAAAAAATATATCAATTCCTACAAATTTCAAGGAACCAAGTCAAATGACTAACCTTTTTTCAGAGAAATCGTCCAAAATTCTTTTGAAAATTTTGATATAAAAAATAAAATAGTCCTAAGCGTATCATATCAAATGATATATATTTTTTTTAAATACTGAAAAAACTGGACCAGGAACTATTTATTTCTTAGAACTTTTCATTAGAGCATAATTTGAATTTTGAGACTCATAATTTTCCTAGGGTTAAGTTGGATCGTACTTTACACGGTACAGTATGTCATTCAGTCGAATGGATTGCTTTGAATGATGGTCATGGTCTGGGAAATTTATCAGAAGAGTGTTCTGAGGCCAACAATAAGGACAGTAAAAAGTATCTTCAATTTCTGTGCCAAAAATCTTCTCCAATTGACTGATATTACACCTTAACTGCTGGAGCGTTTATATCCTGGCATTCAGATTCAAATCACACTAACACAACCCTCAAAATTTTATAGGTCACATATTTAATCATCCCAAGAAATACCGAGACACATTTGTTGAACCTTTTGTAGATTGATTCAGAAGTATTGTATAATATATTATTAAACTGAAAAAAAAAAAAACATGGCTTCCTTCTATTCATCTCATGCATTAACTAATATAGTATGACTTACCAGTATATCAATATGAGCCTTTTTCCAAAACTTTGCATTCTAGGTTCACTCAGCTTGGAGCCCATGTCAGAGCCAGAGAAAAAACAAAATAACTTATCAATTGAGAAGACAGTTATTTTGTTAATATCCGTTTACTCATTAATTCTACGATGATAATGCAACTTAGTAGTGTCACAGACCCGAAATGAAATTAAGCCTAACCTATGTTACAGCCAAAATTAGTGAATTTCCTGAACCCAGTCCAGAAGTCACCAAGTTGGAGACTCAACCTGTATTCTTATAAACACATGTGCATGAATTTATATTTTAAAAGTTTAAAAATAGAGGTCTAAGTGCAAATTAATATGAAAGAGGAAGAAGTACATGACACATATTCATAATAGAAATGAAATTAAAATAGACTTGTTAATTACACTTATGTAAATCCCGATATATATAGGAAAGATTTTTGAAGACATTTTTTAACATGATTACATCAGCATTCACAGCTGTTGCAATATTCAAAAAATCAAGTGACCAATGTGCTTTTGCCACATGCTATGTTGGGGTGATTAATTAAAAAAATTGAAAAATGGGTGATCAACGGAGAAATTATTTCTCTTGTTTTTTGTTGGCAACGAATCTTTAAAAAAAAATTTTTAAAGCGTGAATGCTGCAGGACAAAAACTAAGGGACCAGTTCTGCATGAGCTTACATTATTAATTAAACCCTCCACTGAGAACTTATTTTTGTAGAGAATTTCTTTTAAGAAGATAAAACATTTTTTCTACCCATAAGGTGTAAATGTTTAGATTTACAGCCCTCTAGCTCTATTATTGCAGCCTGTATGCAAGATATATAGATTGCCAGGTACCCAAACTCACTTATAAACTAAAGAAACCTATGTAGGTAGTTTCTAAAAATATATGATCATAACTTTGATTACAAAATCTTACCTGTGATATCAAAGGTTATATTAACAGTTGCCGTATTTGAGGCCTGCCCCTATTTCAGTAGGGAATATAAAGAAAGAAATAACTACTTTCCCTAAATTTCTTTCATTTACCACCCAGTTTTCAGAGGTGTCCTCATCTCTCGCTAAGAAGCTCTATACGTCAGTTGGTAGGTCCGTCCCCATATCGTTTCTCAGCTGTCAGATTTACTTAGAAGTCGATAGAAAGGTGTTCCCTGATAAGATGCTTCTTACCTTGAAATTATCTTCCATTCAGGGTCACGTGATCAGAAAATAATGGTGCTGAAAGTTTTTATTGAACACCTCATTGAACTATTTCTATTAATATTCGGACCATCCTCATCTTGGTTGTTTTTCATACAACGTTTCGGCCGTTGCACTCTACGGCTTTCATCAAGTATCATCTGGTAGGTGTGGGGAAGTAACGAACCGAACCCTTTATTTATCCAAGGGGGGTATATTGACCGCACTCCCCTCTTAGCATTAGTAGTATTATTATATTGTCTCACACTAGGATTGAACCAATGTTCAATCCCAGTGTGAGACAATATAACAATACTACGAAACATTGTACGAAAAACAACCAAGATGAGGATGGTCCGAATATTAATAGAAATAATAATAATACCTCATCTCAAAAATTCAGAGATATACCTCATTGAACTTTTAGCAAGTTCTGGCGAGTGTGAGCTTAGGCAACAAAGGTTACATTTATATTTTGAGCCATTTATTTTGGGGAGGGAAAGAGGAGGTGATCTTACATACCGTCAAATAGGAGAGTTATTTAATAGAGAGTAAGTGACCACCCATGTTCCAAGAGTTGAACTATTTATCAGGCAAGTGAGGCACAGTACCAAAAAAAATGTTGGTTAGTATACTCACTTCGCTTGTTCTCCTTCCACTACATCATGTAAGAGTACATAGTACTTGAGAATGTTCGGACAGAACCATTTGGGCAACTTGTTTGGAAACTGATTGTGTTGCTGGCTCTGCTGTTGCGATAAAGTGTTGAATACTCCCAGGGGATCAGTGTGGCCAGAAGAAACAACAAACATGCCTAAGGATAAGAGTCAAGGAGAATTCGCAACACAAAAGGAAATCAGAGAAAATTCTCAATGAAAAACAGGCGAATTATTTCTGATAGACAATTCTGAAAATAAGATTTTTTTTTTAACAATTTGTTAATTTCATTGGGATATTAGATTCATAGAAAAAAAAATAAATAGATAAAATGCAATAACATTTCTTTGGTAGAAGTTGAAAAAAAAAATTTTTTTAAATGAAAAAAAAGAAAGTCCAATCTAGTAATGAAACAGTTATTTACTTTCATTGTATTTAACGACAAAAAACAACAACAACAAAAAAAAAAAAGACTGTCTAGAAACTTTGACATTGTATATACATTTCTAACGGCATTTATCTACATTTGTTTCCATGATAAAACTATGTTTCCAATTGAGTATTCAAACTAATCCCCGTTGAAACATCGAAACATAAAAGATGATTGTATCAAAAATAAAATGAAAAAATATTGACCAGATCATGATATAATTCATTGGCAATTGAAAAAAGAATTATATATATATCTATATATATATATATATATATATATATATATATATATATATATATATATATCTGGTTCCACATGGGAAATTTTGATACAAACTCACACAGCACACACCACTGATGATGGGAAGAATTCCGAAACATGTATGGACAATTTACTTATAAGGATTAATAAACCTTACCTCCAAACACCTCACTCCCGAGTCTGTCTCACTCTCTACAGTACCCATTATATATATATATATATATAATAGTATAGAAAGCTTTACATCTTTAAACATTAAAAATCTTTTTGTGTCACTTCAGTCACTTATTTCCTAATATCTGTCAATGCAATTTATGTGATTTTTTCAGTATTTTCTTTCTCCTGTTTTACATATACTTTGTTATGATACAAATGTATAAATTCTCTATTGTTGGGATCATCACTTGTTTACCATGTAACTTTTGAGGATTTAAAAACAAAACAGTTATATTAATATCGTGCATCATGTCATATTTTTCTATCTTTACCAATGCTATGAACTGATTAATAAAAATAATGCTATCTCTTTAACCACTCTCTCTTTAGGTCACTTAATTCCTTAAAAAATGCGGTTAATCAATTTGAGTATTGGTCTCAACATTAAATTTCCTACATTATAAGAACTGTCTACTTTTGTCTCATGTAAGAATGTTAATAGCATTTTATCTTTATTTCTATTAGAGACCAGTTTTTGTTGCTTTGGATGGGTTCAAATCAGTATTTTTAGGAGAGAAAAAATACATTTGAAAAATGTAACTCTTAAATTCATAAACTGCTTGATACGGCTCATAATTACAGTGGAACTCTTCAGTCAGAGATAAAAAGTTTGTCAGAATTATGATGACATATAGAATTAAAATTCCATCCAAAGGGAGACAGATTTGAGCAGCCATTCCTCTTGATTATAACATTCAAAATTTCTTTATGAATTAAAGAGTCAAGTGATTACAAACAAGAATAACTTGCCATCACCGTCCATAATACAGCAACTGTAGCATTAAGAAAAAAAATTCCATCAAAGATTAAATATGATCAGAATAAATTCAACTAATGACATCATTGGAATTTCCCACTGGGAAATGTTTAAAATAGAGTTTTTAAAAAAACATCAAGATCCTGAAAAATCTAGATATTATTAATAAACCCATCAGAATATGGCCCCAAAAGGTCAAAAAAGCCTTTTTTTCCTCAAATCATGTTTGAAGGGGTTCAGTAGAGTACTGATGCTGATTTTCAAGTACACACACAAAACGGTATGGCCAAGGGTGATGGAACACACCAACACACATAAATAGAGATAGAACCCTTCACCATCTTTGGTGGCTATGGTGGTTCAACAAACTCTTGACTAAGTTAATTTCTTCCTTTGTTCAGGCAGCAGCACTGTGGCCTAACAGATACGTCATCAGCCTGCTCATCTCCAGGAGGGATATTGGATCACAGAAAGATTCATTCAATTCTATACGCCTGTTTGCTTTAGAGGAGCCATTCATGAAAAGCAAACAAGTGACATGGGCTTTATATCACAGAATACAATTAAATAAGATTTGCATGGAATTTGAGCACTGTAAAATTATTAGATTTTTTACCAGCAATGAATGTCAAAAGGTCTATGAATATCAAAAACCTTTTCATTCAGACCAAATTTGAACAGGTCAAAAGTTTTCATGAGGAAAGAAGAAATTCTTTTATTCTTCTTTACATCACACAACTTTATTTTCATTTTTCTAAAAAAGATATATAAAAAAAGAGAGTACAAGGAAGAAAAAGCTTTTTAGTGTATACAGTGTTAGTAACTAATGTACACACTTCATTCATATATAGATATATATTATCTAGAGAACTTACAGCTTTAAACATTTAACACATTGGAAAAAAAATTTTTTTAAATAATATATATATATATATATATATATATATATATATATATATATATATCACTTTTTCATTTCCCACTGAAAAATATTTTATTTTGGCCAATACTTTTTGTTTTATTTTTGATTCAATAATAATTTTTTTTGTTTTGGACATTTTAAGAGGGATTAATTTGAAAAATCAATTGGAGACAGTTTTATTACAAAAACAAAGGTGGACTTGGATTCCAAATGCTGTCAAGAAGAGTATAAACAATGTTTCAGGTTATGAAGAGTGTTCTTTTTTCAAGTTTATTCTTGTAGACGCAGGGAAAATTACTTACAAACTCATTTTACAAAGTGGACTGCAATCTAAATGGCTTAACAAAAGTAACCAAAACATACTTAGTTAGAGGCAAATGTAATATATATAATTTTTTAAGGTACTTTTTTTAAAGTGTAAAAAAAGTCCTTGAATTAAAAAAGATCATTTTAATTGGGATAGACTATAGGAGACATCATCAATAGGTCCACAATCTGACATGTAATTATTATTACTCAGCAAGGTAAACCATTACATCTACCTAGGACAACAAATCTCCATGAGATCCTCAAAAGAGGCAGAAATCAAGCAAAGAATCACTTAGGGGTGGCAAGCGTTCGGCAGAGCAAGCTCAACTTTCAAAAACCAGATGATCCCAATAATCCTAAAAAGAAAAGTATACAACCAATGCATCCTCCCGATAGACACTTATAGAGCTAAAACATGGAACCTAACCAAGAGACAGACCTACAAACTGAGAAGTATGCAATGTGTGCATGAGAGAATCATGCTCAACCTTATATGGAGAGATCACAAGACAGCACAGTATATAAGAAAACTGGTGTCCGAGACATCATAGAAACTATTAAAAATGGCAATGGGCAGGCCATGTTGCAAGAATGATAGACAACCAATGGACATCACATCTCACAACATGGATCCCCAAAGTTCACATAAGAAACTGAGGCCAACAGAACACAAGACGGAGAGATGAACTACACAAATTCAGGACGCTCATGATAGAGAATTGTGGCAAATCCATGTGGAAGGTCCATGTCCAACAACGGATGTTAAAAGACTGATGATGATTACTAATCTACGCAATTGAACTATCTTGGCCACCAAAAGTGACAAAGGGCTCCATCTTTTTTTTTGTTTCAGGGCTGCTGGCCATACCATTTTGCCTACAGACTTGAAAATTGGCACCAATACTCCACTAGGCTCTAAAAGTGGTTTTTTTTTTATGGAAAAGAAAGCTTTTTTGAGCTTTTGGGTTTTTTATTTTAAAGGGTATAATTTATGAATAACATCTAGATTCTTCAAAATCTAGATGTTTCTAGATGTTTTTTTTTTCATTCATTTGATTTGAGTAGAAAATGCCAGTGATGTCATAAATCAAATTTTGATGCTATGGTTGTTCAGTTATTGACTGTGATGACAAATTTACATTCACCATTATATCAAATGCATTGACTAAAAAAAGGAGAGGATGTTGAGATTTCGATATCTGTTATGCAAGATGAATGCTTGTTCTCATCATAAAGCTATGGATTTATTGATGAATCTATGTACGCGGAAAAGGACAAAACACAACAAATCCCAAAGATTATTTGCAATTTCAAGGATACATGCTAGACAGTGGTTGAGAAATTCATGATCCGATGGTGGCAGCAAATGAAGAAAACATTCTCTGTAAGCTTCAAACCATGGTGTAGTGGCTGAAAAGACATTAAATGGGTAAATATAGATCTATACATATATATACTGCCAACTCAATCAGCTGAAACAAATATACCGACTTCACTCGTAAATCTATGAAATAAAAACAAAATTGAACAATGAAGAAATAATGTACAATAAGAACTGTATCAGTCACACATGATATCAGTAGCAGGCACAGCCGAACATGTTGTTGCCAGGCCACACCAACCATCATTGGTCAGCAGTAGCCTGGACAAGCACTGAGTGTAGCAAGTTTGAGCCATGTCTATAACATTCATGTTGAGGCCTTAATTTCAAAAAAGAGATGACCAAAGCAAGAGGAATGCATAGGTCAATGGTGTATGGTGCTTTGTATCTTGGGTGTGCTGTGTGCTACGGATGCATAAAAATATTTTAATGCCTGTAAAATGCAATGGACTGTTGAAACCTTTTTGGCACAATGTAAAGAAGGCGGCTCTCATGGACATCTGTGAGGAGGGGGTATTTGCATCCGCTTTAGGAAAACACTATAACCAATTTTCATTACTTTTTGTTCTAAAAATATGTTTACTCCACAAATCTAATTAGTTTTGTCTTCAAAATAGTTTTAATGAAAAGTTAACAATTTTCATCTGATTTTGTGTTTTTCGAGCAGATGTGCAATTCATACTTGAAGCAGTATATTTTGGATTCCTTGACTCATTTGATTAAAAACGATTCAAGCCTTTTCTTTCAGCGTGATTTTTACATTTTAGCTTGGTGGTAGCATCCATTGACATTACAGCTACACGTATTGCATGCGTGGACATGTATTGACAGCTACTTCTTGTACTATTTTTATAAACCTTTTCCCTATACGAACAACAGGATTCAAATTATAGAATTACTCTCCAAATCCAAAGGTTTGCTTTTATATAACATTTAATTCCTTTGGGCTATTAAGAAAATATGAAAGGTTTTCTGTTCTTTTGTCAGCGCTCTTTCAGAAAATGCATTAATTGGGGTCCATAGAAAATTTTGACCTGATCATCCAAGTGCAATCGGAAATAAAAATGTAAGTCTTCAACAATTACATACCATCCTGCCTCCCCTCTGAAATATATATTTTTGTACCCCCAACCCCCACTCCTGGGAGAGTGGTAGCAGATGCCCATGGAAGTCTCAATTGTAGAAATTGGAAACTTAATGGAAAACAGAATTCGGATTAGATACCATAATCGGTGGAAAATAGAGTCCAATCCAAATTCTGTTGTTTTTTTTTTCATTAATTCTCTTATTTCTTTTTAGTTGTTCACCATTTGTTACATCGAATGAGCAAGGGAGTGAAACTTGATAATTTGGGCCACCTTTCCTACATTGTAACAAAAAAGCTTTAATTGTGTAGCTTTTTACAGACACAAAAATATTTTTCCTTTTTTTTATGCATCCGTGGCACACCCAAGATACAAAATAACAAAGGCTACTGGCATAAAGATCATAACAAGGAAGAAGGAGAGACGAAACTAAAAAGAAATGTCATCTACAAAGAAATAATTGCTTAATTCATATATGTAAGTAAATAGCATAAAATATATATATATCATTATCATAATTAACGCTCTCTTATTCAGGGTTGAGCACTCTTTAAGTAAGACAACTCATTCATTACAATCTATAAGCAATGCTCTTCCAACTTTGGAATGGAGCACTCTGGTGAATGGGGAATGGCGAGTAAGTAAACTATATCGCTTGAATTCAGTTTTACTGACTATCCAGTTCTGCGTGGGGCAGGGATAAAATGCCAGTCTCTGGGTTTGAAGCGATGGTTTCAATTCTACCTCATGGTACTGGATGGGATAATGGATAGTCTATAGCCACACTGAAAAGATGTAATACAACAAAACAGCTGTCTGTGGATGACTCAATTATTAATTATATATATATATATATATATATATATATATATTGATTATAGATAATGATCCTTCAAACTTACATCTCAGTAGGGTTGTTGAGTTGGAGTTGAACTCCTCTCAAAATACTCCTTTAAACAATATCAGTTTTAATGATTTTTTTTAACTAATATTACATAAATTTCTATTTGTTCACTCATGGTAACAGTCAGCAAGTGACAGGTCATGGACAAGTGTTCCTAATCCTCTCTGTTTAATACTCAGACTAATTATATTGGCAGCCTGTCAACAAGTACATGGGTCAATTCATGTTAACTCAATTCATTTCAAGTCATTGGGAACCTGTTATAATCAAGTTTATTCTAATAAACCCTTATTGTAAGCAAATATGAATATGCTGATATTTTAGAGGGAGCAGGTTTTTCATGAATACAGTACGAATACTGTTATCCTTTGCCATTCGCGGGTTTAGAAGGGAGGGACCAGGAGGTTGTGAATTTGCTTAATCCGCAAATTATCATTGCAGACACTACCCCCCTTCAATTCTTTTGGTTCTCAAAAGCCATAAATCTTGTGACAGATCTGTCAATTACAGCTGAATCAATATTTTCTATTCAAGTCAAAAATGTGAACACAGCTTTAATCTGCTCAGAAATCCTCTGTGATTTCCAAATGTATATTTTTTATGACTAACTTTATGCTATATTTTTATAAGCAAAACTGAACTTCCCAAGAAGATATTCAATTATTGCAACATGTTTTAAAAGATCATTAAAAAAAAGTATGAGGCAGATGATAGTAAAAAGAAATATTCAGTTAATGAACCAAAACCACAAATTTCATAAAACTACAGAGCAGTAATAACCATTTTTTTTCCTTTTTTAAGCTACTATTTACTTCCACCTTAATATTTTCATTAGATTTTTAAAGATTTCATCCAGTCTAAGGAGAGTTGAAATAGAAGGAACAAAAAGATGAACATGAATAGTACCACAAAAATGAAGAAAAAATGTTAATAATGATTTACAACACTTCATCTGCTCATTCTTTGATTATATGTTTTTTACAGTTCAGTGAATAGGGAAAAAATTTAATGTCTAAAATATTGTTCAATTAACCGCTTTCTGAGTGCAAACAAGTTCAAGTTTCCAAACATGATAATATAAACCTTGTTGAAAACTTGTCTACATAAATAATTCTTAGTTGATAATTTTTCATTTTTCCACTTATTGATGACACAAAGATTATTAAGATCATGATTTCCCAGAACTTTTTATATTTAGTTTATTCTGAACAGAGAATTTACTATGTTGTGGTTTTTCGTTGTACATTGCAAAACTCCCAGAGTTATTCCCATTGAATTATTCAAGACTGATCCGTGAATTATCGAGAATGCTAATGGGAAAACTACGAATGGCAAGGGATCTATACAGTTATGGGGCTTGGATGAGTACCCATCGTAACAATTTGTCTGGCTTCTAGGAACAATGCACAAGAGAAGACCGTGTAACATTACAATAGAGATCACAAAACATCTGTTTGTTCTTGATTATACTTTGCTATCATAAAATCCATTAGAAAACGTAAATGGCAATGGGCCATGTTGCAAATGTCAGATAACCACTGGACACCATGACTGACAATGTGGATCCCCAGAGATCATATGTGAAATAGTGGCCAGAGATATTGATGCCGTTGCACTCACTCTAGAAGTCTGGCAAACATTGTGGAAGGTCTCTGCTCAACAACAGCCGATAAAAGGCTGATGATGAATATAAATTCTTAGTTCAGCTTTGCTACTGCAGAGGTAAGAAATTGAGATAGAGTCTAGCACAATACATTCACTAACTCTCAACCTTGTACTTGAATATTTGTTTAACCTTTACAAATGCCCGCAGGAAAGTGACTGAAGTTTAAAAAGAAGGAGGACTGTGTTGGAAAAACATTCCTCCTGACCCAAGAGCATTAGAAAACAACGTTTTTCTTTACATATCCTTACATTAGAGAATACTAACAAAAAGCCATTAGCAGGACTTCCATGTACAATCTACTTCTTCAGACTGGATTATCTAACTTCTTATTGATAACAGCTGCTAAGAAGAGACCATTCCAAATAAATGTAGTTTACTTACAATGACGTTTCATACATATTCAATAGATATACAATCAGAGTTCTAGACACGTACAACAGATCCATCTACTTAGTCCACTTCAAAAGATAGACCTCATACTCACAAATAGCACTTTGGTGTGTTAATATGTATGCTTCCCAGAAAACAAGAAATTTGTACATACAATGTACTCTCATGCATCTAGATACAAAATATTTTCAGTTAATACAAATAACTCAAAAACTGGTTGCACGGCTTTGATTTAACTTGGCTACCAATCAGATGTGGCTATACAATGCAAACATGAACAGAAACTCCCCTGGGTTACTCAGTCGGTAATGAGACTATTGAGTGAGCAATCGTGAAATTCAACTGAAGATCTCTTTGGGCCTATCAGGTCTACTTACCACTGAGCTGAAGATCATAGTCCCCAATCGTAAGAACATTCCTTTGGTTACCATCTATTAACTGTGGCTGAGCACTTGCTACAGTATCCGTCATCATCTTGCGAGCAACCGCTTGCTGTGGGGGAGGCGTGTTCAAGTCCTTCACAGTTATTTTCAGGTTGTGCATCGAATGTGGAACATTATTGGGATCTCGAATGTGAGCTGGAAGAAATCAAAGAAACAATTATTTTTTTACAAAATAGCTATTTATTTACATCAAAACATGAATAAACAGGTCTGGTTAGTCACTCAAAAGAAACTGTCACATGACCAACATCTTTTGGGGGTGATCAATTAAAAAATTGGAAAAAGGGGTGATTAATGAAGATGTTACTCTTTTGACTTCTGCAGGGCAGTGATCACTAAAAGAAACCTGAATTTTCAAAAAACAAATGTGAATGCTGACCGACACAAAAAGGAACCAATTTAGCATAAACTTACATTGTATATTGAATACCACTGCCAGATGTCACTAAAACCTGAATGAAAATCAGTTCATATATAGCTACGATGCAAGTTTTAATAAAAATCATAAATCAGACTAAAAATTCTATCACATCTTCCGTAGCCCATTGCCCATCCTTCCACAAAATTCCATTGAAATTCATGGAGAACTTTTGGAAATATTGTGTGGTGTAGACATATAGATACAATGCAGAGGAGATGAATGTGCATGGGGCCGCCCAAAATGAAATTACTTTTTCTCCTCAGCCCAACTTCCCATGATTTGTTATTGAACATGATATCTCCAAGATGCAGCAAAGCCAGAGGTAATCGATGATCAACTAAAAAGCACTCAATCGAAGAAGAAATTCCTGGATCTGTCTGTAAATTCAATCACTTCTTCCCAACCCACCCTTCCACAAAGCTTCATTGAAATTCAGTAAGAACTATTGAAGATGTTGAGAAGACTAAAAGAGAGACACATCCGATCGAATAAATATACCTCTCCAACCTCCTTTGCAGAGGTAATGAAAGAGCCAAGAGTTCCGTTAATATCATTTATTCACCCCAACATATCTGAGTGCATAAATTGAAAGGTCAAAGTACAATGTGATATAAAAATAGACTTGAGGATTAAGGTATGATAAACAGTTTACCTAGAATGTAAGTACAGTTCACAATAAACAAATGATGTTTGCTTAAAACAAAACATAGCAATTTCCCCCATCATAGTGCAATTGTAAACTATGGGTAAATTAATGTAAAACCACCATCAAAACATATGAAACTAAAATTAAAAGGCCATAGAAGAAACAGAAGGGTGATTCCATGACAGATCCATCAACAAAAAATGGAAAATAACATTCATGTTGAAAACTTAGGGGTAGATTTTGGGCAGGGTACATGATTCCCGCATTTTCAACTAAATCCGACCATCAGTTCAAAAGTTACAAGTGAGGCCATTTTGAGGTCAAATGCGGATCTCACATCTTATAAATTGCTATGATTTTTTCCTGTTTATTGTAGCCATACAAACATTCATATATGGAACCAGAATGATCTGTAGATTAAAAAAATTCCATAATGTAGGATGGGAAATAAAGATTTCACTGATAAATGAATATTTGATGTCACCATTTGACTACTCTTTATAAGATTTTAGAAAAAATCATTAATGATAAAAATGTTCCCCAAACATTTCTCTAATGAAATCAGGCTTAAAGAGTTTTTATATAGGCCATAATATAAGTCAAAACATGCGTGAATGCAACCAGACATAAAATAAGGGACCAATTTAATACTGTAATTTGAACTCACACTGAAAACTTATTTTAAGGTGGAGGGGGGGGGGTTCCAAAACCGACCAATTTTTTTAGGTTCGGTAACCATACCTCTAGCTGTGTATTTTTCAAGAGTTTGCAAAAAAAAAAAAAAAAAAAAATTGATTAGTGAGATAATTTGTAATTAGCATTCTATAGTTAACTCCCTTGACTAATGTTACAGACAGAGAGTATTGCATTTCACGTGACGAAAAAAGAGTATTGTTCACACAGAATTTTTTGAATCTACGGATCATTCCAATTCTAAATATGCGTATTTTTATATAGCTACAATGAACAAAAAAGAAGTTATGGCCATTTGAAAATATGAGGTCAGCACTTGAAAATGATCTCGCTCATTACTTTTGAACTGTTGGCTGGATTTAGTCAAAAACTCGCGAATCATGTTTTCCGCCTAAAACCTACACCAATGCCAAGTTTCAGTGAAATCAAAAAGATGACTGTGTTGTCCAGTAGATGATCTGTCCTGTAATCACCATCAGACGACAAGGTAAAATTTTAAAATTCCTGGATCTTCATTGAGAATTTACTTATCTTATAAATGAATACATTACGTGAGATGCAATATTTTTTGTCTTCTTAATTTTTTTTTCTTTTGAAAATGCTTGAAAAATTCATGTCCATTTTGGTTGAACATAGACAAGAAAAAGCAGAGAAACAATGTTTGTTATTTTTCAAAGTTCGATGCAATTACAAAATCATTAAAATACTGCCATCATTTTTTAGTAAATAATGGAAGTTTGAATAAATAGAAATAAAAATATAAATATAAATACAGTGCCCAGAAGTGGAAATAGCTGGGGGGGGGGTCAAGCTTTCTCAAGCAAAATGTGAATGGTCTATATTTAATCTGCGTAACACTTCTGAAAACACTAAAAAATGAATTCCTAGCTAGTCTAGAATTAAAGTTATCATTTTAAAGTTTGCAAAAATTCCTTATTCAAATACATACATCATCAGAACATCAAAAAAAAGATGGATTTCATCCGAAAATGTAGATTTTAAACATTTGGTACAGTGAATAGATAATCAAACCAATTTTATGCACTTCTGATATAAAATTAACCAAGATTTTCTAAAAACAAAAAATATACGTTTCTAGTTTTTGTAAGATCACCAAAGTTTAGCAATGTCAAGCCTGGTCAGTACATGGATGGGTGAACATTGGGGAATGCCAGGTGCTGTAAGTGGAATGAAGCTTCAGCAGGCCTGGAAAGTCTTATTAACAATTTCCCTCATCATCATCATCAGTCTTAACGTCCATCATTGGACATAAACCTTCTCCAGGATCCGCCAAATTTCTTTACCATGGGCGTTGCGGAGCCAGTATTTTCTGAATTTGTCTAGTTCGTCTCTCCATCTGATACTCTGCCGGCCTTGGTTGCGCATGTGATCTCTGGGGATCCATGTTGTGAGTTGTGATGTCCAATGGTTGTCTTTCATTCTTGCAACATGACCAGACCATTGCCATTTGAGTTTTCTAATGGATTCTACAATGTCTCTGACCCCCGTTTTCTTTCAGATATACTGTACTGTCTTGTGGTCTCTCCATGTGAGGTTAAGCATGATTCTCTCAGGTGCACACTGCATGCTTCTCAGTTTGCAGGTTTGTCTCTTGGTTAGGTTCCATGTTTCAGCTCCATAAGTGACTATCAGGAGGATGCATTGGTTGTATACTCTTCTTTTTAGGATTATTGGGATCATTTTGTTTCTGAAAGTTGAACTTGCTTTGCCAAAAGCTTGCCATCCTAGGGTGATTCTCTGCTTGATTTCTTCTTCTTTTGTGGATTTATGTATCCCTAAACGTGTAACATCCTTAATGAGAGGATTAGCAGAGAATGATGAGGCATACATAAGTACATCAACTAGTTGGTTGTCTAATGAAGAAGAAAAAGCATTTATCTTATGTGAATATTTTCCAACATAATCCCCTCCTTTTTCAGTACAATTGAATCAGTGGCAGATATCAATTACATAGATTGAACATTATACAGTCAAAATGTGAGATCAAATATTTGAGATCAGTTAACTATGTGTCATGCTAAATACTTATTGATCTACACTTGTATCTATCAAATAACTATTGAAGAAATACTGTATATGTGTGTCTCTGTACGTATGCATTGCGATTAATCGATAATTGGCCACTGTATGGAGTTGACATTCACCAGATATATAAGCAGTGCAGTTTCAAGTATCAAGTTATTTTTATCTATCAGCGTTTTTTAAAAAATTAAATAAAATTCTAAAATTCTACATCTTTATCTAAATTTGGATATGAAAAATCTAAAATAGCGAGAAGTAACTGAAATGCTTTGAAGCCATAGTTTTATACGATGGACAATTACATGGCTATTATAGCAGGCTGCACCACACATATAGTCTGGACCCTTCCACATATGCGCCATTGGAAAGGTCACTGCCCTAGTATAATAAGTAATAGTGTGAGACATCTCAGAAATGCAGATATATATCTACACAAAAACAGAAATAACATTCTTTAAGCAATGCTGTTCAAGTTTTTGACATATATGACCTGGTTTCAACACACTACATAACTAATACTATGAACACTTTTTTTAACTGCGACGCAAGTTGGCAGTTCTACGAACGTGAAAAATTTCAAGTCAAGACCAGATTTGAATAAGGTTAACAGCTTTTGTAAGGAATCAAGTGACTCGGAGAGCGAGTGATTCAAAATAGGCTAGACAGTGTTCGTAGCAAAGAAAGAAAGTTGTTATCTTGATAAGCGGTGGGGATAAAAGAGAGAAGGTGTTGGTAAAGATAGAAAGATACAATATGGAGAGTAGGCAAAGAAAGAAGAATATTTTTTTCACATGACACTACGTCCTCATTTTTTTTTTTTTTAAATCAATACTAAAGATAAAAAATTAGAAAATACTAGAAAAAAAAATAAAAAGAAAGAAAGCAGACTATATAGTGTTTATGACTAATGTATACACTTCACGTATGCATTTAAAACTTTCATTTTCCAAAGAATTAAGTGGCATTTCGAACAATATTTTTTGTTTTATTTTTGATGCAATGATTATTTTGCCAAGGAATAACTTAAACTCAATTGGAAACAAACGGTTTTATTAAAGAAACAAATGTTGAAATATTTTGTCAAATGCTGTCAAAAATTGTATAAACAATGTCATAGTTTTGGAACGGAATCTGTTCTTGTTCATCTTTATGTGTTTTGGATTTTCTTCTTGAAAATAGAAGAAAGGAAAAAAAAACTTTCTTTTTTCCATCATTTAAAAGAGTTATGATTGGTAAAAGACTAGGAAAAGGGGTTTTGTGCAGAAAGTTTGAGGGATTGGAGATTATATATATATATATAGAATGTGGATTTGCTACACAAAATAACTCATGTTTCTGCCCACTTCAGACCTCAGAAACATGGACTAGTTTGTGTAGCGAATCCACATTCTACTATTTATTTCCAGCTCTGCTCCTAAACAACTTGACTTTCATAGTATAAAGTTGAATCTATCAAGCACTCTATGAAATAAATCCATCACATATCAGAAGTTGCTTTATATTATTAATATACTATCATATTATGCTATACTGCTAGCCCGATCTGTACCATATGTACTATATATATATATATATATATATATATATCTTCTTTCTACAGGTATCCCCTGTTATAATGAGGATGGTGGGGTCCATGGAAGCCAACTGCATTATAACCAAGCTGCGATTAATTAGCTATTTTAGAGCTAGATTAATATTTTTTGGTCCACCACCCATAGTATTATAACGTGATCCACACTTAAATGAAATGCATTATAATAAAGGAGGCCAAGATTTCTCCTAAATATGCCTTTGCACATAAAATAGACATTTAACCTAAAACAAAAAAAAAAAAACATGCAAATATTACATTGTATCCAATGAGCTGGTATTATGACTAGGGTGCTGTTTATCGAAGTTCAACACAGTCATGAGGCTTGGATGAGTTTTAGTAAGCGGTAGTCATCTGAATATCCTTGTAAATCATTTGTCTCATAGTCAGATGAATACGTTATTTTCTTTTCTACGAATATGGGACAAAATAAAATGATCTTTGGAGAATTGTCCGATTGTGAGTGAAAAGAAAAGAGAGTAATGTTTTCTTTGAAGTAGAATGCAATAACTTGGTACATGAAATTATACACAATATCTCAAATATTTGTATGCATGAATGAATCACCCCAGTTCCCTCTTGTGTGTACCAGAACTTATCTGAAATTATGGCCCTTTTATCTAAAATCATCTAAAAAATAAATGAATATCGATTCGTGTACTTTTGGTTCAAAATGACCGTAGAGACCCAAAAAAGCACTCCTTTGAAAAAACAAAAAATATTTCCAGATGGTATACTGTATTTGAGGTTTGTTATAGCAATATGACCAGTAATGTCTGGAGAAACAAACCAACACATGAGAAGAATGTGTAGCTCACTTGGCAGGTCAGTTGGGGCCCATTTGTGGGATTACAGGGATTAGATAGAAAACCGTCTGTATGCAATAAAGCAACTTTTAATACGTAAAATTAGGAGAATTCTTTACTTAACATGTACAAAAAAAAAACCAAAAAAGACGTAATAGTTTTTTAAAACGTTTTTGCTTTATTAAATCAATTCTGAAAGAATCGTAACTACCATAAAAATTTCAATTATGTTCAGATAATCTACATTACAAGGATTCAATTTTGAAACGTTTATGTTTGTTACCGTAACATAATAAAAATGGCACACTGTAATGAGATTTTTATAAGTGCAATGCATCAAATATTTTAACTTTGGGAATAGAGCAATTTCCAGTCCAATTAACAATACAATAGCATATGATCTGCATTTGCACTCACGCTGATAATCTATATTATAATGATCCAATTCCTTAAGGGAGATAACTCCAGGTATATTAAATGCTAATTATAACAGCAGTTTCCCTTATTCATGTATTTATTTGTAGATAATCATGATGACAACATCGAGCCAGATGGTTGACGAAAGCAGCCTCGAGGCAAGTAGCAGGATAATTTTTTTTCCTTCTGGCATTACGTTTGCAAATCTGAAAGGCATATTCAATATCTGGCTGTTATTTCTAAGCTTGAAAGAAACAAAACCAGGCAAAGGTTTGCATCTTGGTTACTTTCTGGTAGTTTGGACGCAATTCTATCTGGGCATAAGTCGACAATTATAGGGTGACGTGAAATATACATGCCGCACAACAGGAGATAACCTGACACATATTTACCGAAACCTCTATATTGCACATACATAATCCTAGCCTTCCCGAAGAGAAGGGAACAAATGTCATCCATTATGTTTCTTTCATCAACTTATTGACTCAACCTAGCGAAGTGTTTGCACTTTTCCATTCTCCTTGAACTTGAAACCAATATGACATACACTCCGAGTTCTCGTTAGCAAACGAACAATAATATGACGGAAATTTTCATTGATCCATAGAACTGAAATCATTGAAATTTCCGTCATCTGCGCTAGATTTTCTTTTCTTTTTTTTTTTAGTTCTAACAGGGCCCGTACTGCAATCAGAAGTTAGTTAGTCAGGCGTAAGTTGACATATGACTATACAGCAAACACTGAATAAGGATAATAGTTTTAAAGCCACCTACAGAAAAAATAAAAACAAAAAAAATGTTAACCGCTCTCTCCATCCACACACACACACACATTGCAAGATGACATGAGTCATAGAAGAAGCAGATGCAAGGAAATAAGTTGATATTGAAAAGGTTGGGGTTTTTGTCCGAATTGTTGATCAGATATAATACAGCTTATCTAATATAATATTTGATTAAACCCTATGTAAACTCTACTGCATACAGAACACAAAATTATAAAACTTTTGAAATGAAAAATATAGAGAAATAAATGAATACATGCTTCTATACAATTTTAATCCAAGGAATTCAGTGAAATGGTTATTGACCTTCAAAAACATCCCGACTATTTCAAGACAAAAAAAAAAAACGAAAAAATTTTTTTTAAATAATTGAAAATCAAAAACAAAAAGAAAAGAAAAAAAAAAGCAGTACCCCCCCCAACTGCCAAAGAAAAGGTTGGGGGTTCACAATAGATATAAAATCAGTATAAAAATGGATCACAAATTTCATCTACTAAAAATTGCTTCATTACATACAAAAACAGTTTTCTATAACAGTAATCCTACTGAAGTGCAAACACAGATTCTATGCTATTGTGTTGCAAATTGGACTGGAAATTGCTCTATTCCCAAAGTTAGAATATTTTAATGCATTGCACTTGCAAAAATCTCATTACAATGTACCATTTTTATTATGTTGCGGTATCAAACATAAACGTATAGAAATTGAATCATTGTAATGTTGATTATCTGAACATAATTGAAATTTTTGTTCAGTTACAAATCTTTCAAAACTAATTTGATAAAAGCAAAACAAGTAATAAAAATCTGTTACTTCTGGTTTTTTTTTCATATTTTAGATAAGGAAATCTCCAAATTTTTTTCTATTTAAAGTTGCTTTATTACAAACACAACAGTCTTATATCGAATCCTTGTAATCTTACAAACGGCCCAACCAACCAGCCAAGTGGGCAACAGATTCTTCTCTTTTTCTGCATTTGTGTTTCTCCAGTCATTATTTTCAGCCAGGTGGAATCTTGAAATAGACACATAAAGGATTTTTTAAAAAAAATAATAATCTGCCCTCTGCGAGAGAGGATCTCTTTTTCTTTCTAAACTATATTGTGAACATTAGAATGAGCATAATATTCTGAATGTCTATCCTTATTAGGAACACTTCCCCCCAGGAAAAGCAACCATAATAGTTAACCCCACTGCATGATTATATGTAAAGTTACTTGATGATTTTTATTGGGGAGATGCAGGCCTCCGATTTTCCAATGAAATGGACATGCCAAATATGTTGTGATTTTTAGCTAAAATTGTCATCAACAATAGCTAGAATTGGCTAAATCTTATCATATATATATATATATATATATATATATATATATATGCAAAGGCCTGAATAATTGTTTCAACTCTAAATTCTCATTTTGTTTATCCGCATTCTACATTTGCTTCATTTGTTTCTTTCAATGTGGAGGATTAAGTTATAAAGAAATGGATGAACCAAATGAATGATTATAGATTGCATTATGTTATATAGCCCAATGGTAAGAGCAATGCTACACTGAAGCCGTTATTCTATCAGTTGCAGTTTTGATACCAGTAGCAGCCCTATCTTCCTTAATTGTTTATTCCATTGTCCAAATGATATATTCACCTTGTAATAGTGAGAGATTGAGTCAAATGGAGTTTCAATATAAAATAATGCAACTTATCATTCAGTCAGATCATATATACATTTCTTTATAACAATCTTCCATATTGAAAGAAACAAAAAAGCCGATGTAGGATGTGAATAGACAAAATGAGGATGCCAAGTTGAAACAGTTATTAGCAGTGGCTGTTTAGCTTGATGAAAAGTGAAATATATATATATATAAATATAAGCTTTTAACGTCAAGTATATAAATTAAAATAATTTCCAAAAATTAGTGTCATTTCAGTCGCTCATTTCAAAATATCTGTTGATATAATTCATGAGTTTTTTATGTTTAACACAAAATTTGATACAATGGTACTGTGAATTTTTCTTGTTTTTTTTTTCAGTTGCTTACCCTGTGACCGTTTTGAGGATTTAAAAACAAAAGTCATATTAACATGGCTCCCTAGCAGTGTTGACCGAACACTTCCTCCCCTTCAGCTATGATTTTAATTTAAAACAATGAATTCATTTAATTTTTTTGTAGAAAAAGTGAAAATTATGTATTCACCTTGCTTTGATTAAGTAAACTTGTGATCAAATCGAACTTACATATATATTCATCTTTTATTTTAAAAAAGTTGAAATTTTTCCAATTATGCAATTTCAACATGACGTATATGCTCATTTAAAACTCATTTATCAAATAATGTTTCTATAAACTAAAACTCAAGAACTAATCATCAATATAAATTGTTCATTTACTCTTATTAGATTTCCCTGATGCAATCGGCTACCATATATTTTTATCTGATAAAGTCAAAAAAAATTTATATATATATATATATATATATATATATATATATATATATATATATATATTTTATCTGATCTAGTCGGAAAAAAATAACCAATATAGCAACCCTGGAAGAGCATTAGGGGAGTGGGGCAACCCTTCCCCCTACACACCACCATCTGGTTGGCCCCTGATTAGATGAGTCAAAGAAAGAGCAGATCTAAAGCAATGAATGAAGAAAGGTGATATAGGGAAGATAGCAGATTTTTTTCTCTCTGAATCGTTGATCAGATATGATACAGTGGTAATGAATCAGTAACCTGTGTATTGAGTCTCTGTGTATTATTCTTTGTAAAGGATATAAATTTAGAATGCGTACACGAAATACAGAGGAGTAGAACTACAGACTATAAGATGGATTTATTGATTTGGACAGCGAGAGATACAAACACATACTAATACCAACCATGTGCCGATTCGGGAAAATTCATTTTCAGATCACTGAAACCATTGAATGTTCATTATCCAAAATTTCGAAAATATTATTAAATTATTGTTTCATCTTCAAAAGCTTCCATTCACACTAACAGATCTTCATTGAATATGCAATATAAATTTTTTTTTTTTCTTTTCTAAAGCAAAATTATCAGGTCTGGTTAGTCACTCAATAGGAACTGTGATCAAGATCTTCTGGCAGCATGCCGTGTTGGGGATGATTAATTAAAAAAATTGGTAAAGCTGTGATCAATCAAGATAATTCTATCACCTTTCACGGTCAGTGATTACTAAAAAAAATCCAAATTTGAAAAAAACAGAACAAATGTGAATGCTGCCAGGCACAAACCAAGACCAATTTAACAAGAACTCAGATTGCAAATTGAACCCCCCCCCACATCATAGGGGGGGGGGCTTTTTTCCCCTCCCAGAAGCCTTTTCAAAACATAAATAGTAGATGTTTAGATTTTAAGCCCTCTAACTTCATTGGTGTAGCTTGTATGGGTGATATATACATAACCAGCCACACCAACTTAAAAACTGAAGAAACCTGGTGACAGTGATGCTTGAGGTTTCTACTTATTATTTTCTTAATCATGTTTTTCATCTTCGAAAGCTTTCATCTAGACGAACAGACTTCGGGATATGAGATGCAAAAAAAAACAAAAAAACAATTGATAAAAGAGAATGATACACTGGTTGATGTCTGCTTAAACATTACAAAAAACCTTATTTTGTTTTTTCTTTATTCAAACTCTCTCAAAGGCTGCCTTCAGTGACCATTAAGCTCAAAGTAAAGTCACTTCCTATTTAAGTAATTTATCAAATGACAATAGCTTCACAAATGGACCAACCAGCCAAGTGGGCTACAGATTCTTCTCTTTTTTTTTTGAGTGCACGTTCCAATCTATCTATGTGTGTGTGTGTGTATGTCTCTCAACAAGTGCTTCTATTCACATTTTGGGGACTACAACCTTGAAAATTAGCATGAGTACACCACTAAGCAACTCCCCTTCCCTACAAAAGATTTCTTTTTTTAAAGAGCTTTTAAGGGTCTTTTTGGTCATTTTGAACCAACAATGCCCAAATCTTGAGTGGGTAATTTTTTTTCCAGATTATTTTAGATAAGAGACGTAATTCTTTAAAGAATTTTGCATAAAATTATCAATTTTTTTTTAGGTAATCTTTGATAATTTTGAAAGAAAATCAGTTTTGGTACATGTGTGGGCTATGGTGATTCATTTATGCAAGGTACAGACTAATTATATTTTTGCAAATAAATAAAAAGAATGCATATTTGATAAGAACCCATTCATGAGCTGATTTAGGAGGATTCATTTTAGATCAGTAACAATATTCAATTTATCTAAATTATTCAAATTATTTAAAAATCCTAAGGCAATACTGAATTATTTTTTCATCTCCAAAAACTCCCATTCACACTAAGAAAAATCTCTCATCATACATGCCATATGAGAAAAAAAATTAAATTAAAAATGATCGAAGCACTGGTCGAAGTCAATTTCAATATCTGATAAAAAATTTTGTTGTTCATATAAACAATTTTCCTACACCCTGTCTGGATCTATCTCAAAAGCAACAGCTTAAAACGCATCAAAAACTTCATTATCCAAGTTACAAGCAAAGTATCTGTCAGAAATGACAAGATTATCTCTGTATGAATAAAGTATATTTTAGTATAAATATATTCATTTCTTTTTAAATCCAAGAAAAACATCAGTTTTATTCATGGAAAAATCAGAGATGCCCTTATTTATTGGAATCATTTTCCATGCCACCACTCAGTAAGCAGCAGCTGCAGTAGTAGTAGAAATAGAAGTTATGTAGGCGCAGAAACACAGATATTGCTTCACCCCCTTCCTCTCATTCTCTAGAGTGACAGAAAACAACACAAAAGTGACGTAGGTTTATAAGATTTTTTCCCCACAATATATGCTTTGCAACTTAACATTCATCTTTGAATTATACGAATAAGATCAATATAGAATAGGGGTGTAATTCAATTGATCCAACTTTGATTCTTCCCCCCTGCCTATATTTTTTGAAAATTTCTTCCCACGACCGTATTTCCTCTCTTTCCCAGCACAGTCTTGTCGAAATGTACATTTGGCACCTTCGATAAGAGTTAGGATATATTCATACTGTAACAGTCAATTCACTTTTTAGCAATATATTTGAAACTCATATAAATGAATCACTGTAGCCCACGTGCAATATGTATCAGAACTAATTACCTTAAAAATACTTAGAAAAATCTAAAATTCAAATTAGAAATTAAAAAAAAAAAAAAATGTCAAATAGATTATTTCTATTATTATTCAGACCATCCTCATCTTGGTTGTTTTTCATACGTTTTGGCCGTTGTACTCTACGGCCTTCATCAGGTATCATCTGGCAGGTGTAGGGAAGTAACAAACCAAACCCTTTATTTAACCGAGTAATCTGATGGTTCTAGGTTCAATCCCAGTGTGAGACAATAATAATACTACTAATGCTTAGAGTTACTTCCCCTGTAGTAGGATTGAAAGGGGAGAGACGAGAACATTCACAAGTCATTCAACTCAATCTAACAACAGTAAAAGCTTGGCTATCTCTGTTTTACTCTTGAGAAACCTAAAACTATATTTACATCATAAATGGTCAAAGATGAAACAAGTCCTAATCAAAACAAATTGTTGCCACTGCCGGACCTTCAAGCATTAGTTGCTTATTCTTTCATCTACACAAAGATATTGTAAAAAATGTCCCTCCAAAAAAGTCTGCAGATTCCTTTATGAATAAATGCTATAAAAACAGAATGCGTTCATGTTTAACAGTAACACAGAACATCAAGCCACTAACTGGACAGAGGTGTATGTATGATATCTCAATGTATGTGCAAAAATTCCAAAATCTGAACTACCAGGCCCTTCAGACAAGGGGTACTCAACTAGTACTTAACAGAGTTTTTTAAAAAAACTCGCAATTTCAATTAATTTAGGAATTAATCTGAAATTGTCTAATAAAGAGAGGTATCCATTATTTTGACCAATTCTTTTCAGATTACTTTGTAAAGATGTATACAATAAAACAAGCCTGGCTTCAGCAAGGTCAAAATCTGCTACAAGATGTCTGCAGCAACTTGTGTACCATATCTATGATCAATAAAAACAAATTGAGAAAAATATATCTTTAGTATAAATGTATTTATTTATAAGAATTAGATGAACTCTGATGCAAGATAAATTTTTATGGATATGTAAGACTTCTCAGTTTGGCTCAGTTGGTAAAGTTACCTACTGATCACTTGCTTATGATTTCAACTCACGATAGGGAAATGTTGAATTCATATATCAGTTTGGTTTAGCATGAGGAGACAGACAAACAGTGAAGTGTTTACTCTCCTAAATTAGGTGAGGGTTGTTGTTGTTCTTGTTAGAATATATCAAATCCACTAGACTGGAGTTTGACAAGGAGTCATTTCTTGAAAAATTATGCAGTTATTTTCAACTCATCAACTAATGACGAGAATTTACAATTTCAACTGGAAAAATAGATCATTCTAGATTTTATTAATAAACCCGTGAAAATAAGGCTCTGAAAAGATCAGAAAATGTTTTTTTCCAATAATCAAAAAAGGCATTTCAAGAAGGGGTCTAGTGGAGTACTGATGCCAATTTACAAGTCTGTACACAAAATGGTATGGTCAGGAGCATTGAAATACACAAACGTATTAATGCACTTATAAAAAAAAGATAGAAAGCTTTGCCACTTTAGGTTAGCTATGGTTTTTCAATAATGAACAAACAGTGGGATTTCTTCTGTTTCTCTTTCCATAGAAATGGACTCTCCCATTTTAAGGATACAATTTTACTGATGGAAACATCTCCTAAATTGGCAAAAATCAAAACTGAAAAAAGTTCTGATGTTTCTTTTAAAAAAAAAAAAAAAGAATCATCTCATAAAAATTCAAATATATCCGTGAATTTTTCCTCAGAAATTGACAAGATTAACAAGAAATAAGCTAAACTGTCAAGGTCTGTCCAGAGAGAATCTAGACAATTAATACAATTAAAAAATAGCCCATTTAGCAGAATGGAATCTTTTCTCTATAATGTTTTGCTTCAAACCTTATACACTTTCCTAAGCAACCTTTCCACTTTTCAAAACAATCTGCAAAATCCTCTTTCAAGATTGCCATCAGCTATCTAGTTGCATTGAAGAACCATAGACATCAAAGATGGCAAAGGGATCTATCCTTTTTTCATGAGATTTATGTATTCCATTGCTCATGGCCATAGAGTTTTGTCTAAAAAATTGAAATAGAAATAAAAACCCTTTGAAAAGAGTTTTCAGATATTAACTGGATTCTAACAGATCCGAAATTTGAAGAAAAAAAAAGGAAAAAATTCCCAAAAACTGAAAAAAAAAAGAAAAAAAATTTTCCATTCCATTGAAATTTTATTTCCCAGAGCTTTTTTTTACTTAAAAATACAAAGTATTAAAATATTACCACCTCTGCCTAAAACCGAATCACCATAGCCCAGTTACTTAATTTTTGTCACAATACCCCGTCTCATCATGCTTATCTTAGTCACTCTAGACATTACTAACCTACCTACCTATCTACCACCTATTTGGACAGTGATACAAGGTTTCATAGAGCAATACATTGGCTTGGTGAGATCAAAGGCACCGACACAAGACTGAAGCTACCAACTGGCGTTGTCAGTTTCATACGGGACCAGATGTTACAGAACCAGTAAAACAAAGTGGATGTAATCTTTATTTTTATAAAATCAAAAATCAAACCATATACTAACTCACTCAAACCAAACATTCCCATCAACGCCTACAACCTCAATGCTAAGTCACATGTAAATTTTCAAGGTTCAAAAAAAATGTGACCAGGAGAACATACACAGAGAGACAGACAGTCAAGTGAAAATGATAAAATATCTTGCCACTAGGTTTTTTTGTTGTTTAGTCAGATCAGTGATCATGGCTACAGTGATTCGATATTTTCTGAGTACTTAAAAATAAAGAGTATTACATTAATTCTATAGTCCATCTTTATCTCATTTCAATTACCCCTATACAAATAAATATTATTCATAGTCTGAACTTACCCCTGCAAAGACACTACCATTCCCAAACAATCGATTCTATCGTCTATCCTATATATGGTATCAGTGCTACCATTCCAAAATTCAGAAAGTTCCTAATTCCGGAAAGTGTCCGCTCTCAAAGTTTTTCAGATGAGAGATTATGTATCACTATTACAAAATCAAGCAAACCTGTTCCTGGTTACAGATTCCTGTAGTCTCTTGAAAGGATAACCAGAAACTATTTCAGATTACAAGCACAAAGAAAGAAAGAGAAAAAAAATCTCTCAAGAACATGATGATTTTCAGATTATGTCAATAATAACCCCCCAAATACAAGAAGCCTATTGCAGGTAATAGGAATGCTTCTAACCTCCAGATTTTTTCAGTGAGAGAAAAGAAATCTACCTTTTTTCATTACATCTTATCGAATCCAGTATGCTAGCATCAAATTCTGTGTACTGACTTTCTCCTTGGATTAATAATCAATTTTAAAATCTTTCTTTATTTTTTTTCCTGCTTATGCAGGGACTTGATAGTCCTTTCCATTTCACTTTTGAACCAACCATCAGATCAACCATTCTGCTCTAATTTAATAAACATGTAATACCTTCTATTAAGTATATTTGAGAAAGGACCAACCATTCTGAATATCTCGAAAACAGGTTGCATAGCCTTGATGTAACTTGGCAAGTAATCAGAGGAGAATTTACTGCGCATGCATGATTGGATACTCTCTCATGGGGTTCCTCAATCAACAGTGATCTGGTATACTGTGTGACTGCCATATTCACTAATACCATTCCTCACGTCTCGTGCAATGTTTTTTTGACAAAACATAGCATCACCCAGATCTCTGAGCAGGTTTGGTCATCGTGAATACGACAAACATTACACAAGCTCACTTAATGACATCAAAGCCACACAACTTGTTTGTGAGATATTCAAAATGGCTGGATGATTTCTGGAGAGACAACAAAGAGATATTCTTCAGCCTCAATAGATTTGAATCCATGTGACTTGAA
Organism: Thysanoteuthis rhombus; assembly: GCA_963457665.1. Lineage (NCBI taxonomy): Eukaryota > Metazoa > Mollusca > Cephalopoda > Oegopsida > Thysanoteuthidae > Thysanoteuthis > Thysanoteuthis major. The sequence continues at coordinate 32,313,089 of OY735240.1, read as the reverse complement.
GCTAAAATCTCCTTTAAAATAGATATTTCAGTCTGTAGATGAGAACCAACAGAACACAATGAGGCAGATGATGGCGATCCTGAAAGGCAACTTTGCAGACTTTTGAAAAGTGGAACAGACTCTGTATAATGTCCCAAGGGTAGTAAACTGAAATGGTCTAAGGTACCATTGCTTTTTTTTTTTTTTCCCCCCTTATAAAATGGGTGGATAGTTCCCAGAGAGGCCTTGTACTGTCTTTATTTTGTTGAACTATACCCGGAACTTGCTGGGATTCATGCATTGCTTGGGGGAAGAAAAAATCCTAACCAATACTGGAAAGCAAATGATATTTTATGGAGATTTCAAAAAATCAAGTACTGGGGAAAGTATTTTTTTCTTTTTCATGTGAGCCTGAGTGCAAACTTCGACTTACATGTTGTGGATGAATTGGGACCTGCTGATATCAAATATCTCTTCATTTTACTTCTATAACACATAGTTCTCAACTTATAAGAGTAAGATCTATAATCATAAGCAGAAACAACACAATACGGGAAAACAATAGATATTATCATTGAAAAATTTAACTATATTACTCATAATAGAGTGGAGATGTGCATGGCTTTATGGTTAACAGCAGAGGAAATGAAATCAGTGTAATTAGTTCAAACTCCAACAGAGACTGAGTCAATTCATTTTGCATCAATGGCCTTGGGGAAAGACATGAATCCATCTCTTCTTGCCAGAGTTATGGGTGAAGAACAGAAAAGAATGTTGTTCAGTCTTGGTTGGCAACCACTGTACAAGAATGACAATATTAAAGTCCAATTACATGCAACAGGCAGAGTACGGAACGTGTTCCTGATATGCAAAGTCAATTGGGCTCTGGTGAAGCTTTGACAGGATTAGCAAACTCAAATAAAATAAAGGAGATTACAAACAGATAGATAAAATAATGCAACCACTATCTCCACTTCAACACAACTCCAAAGTGGAAGATTTTAAAACAAGAACCGAAAGTTAAATTTAAATTTTGAATGCCATTATTGCCTAATCATGTGACCCTGAGCAGAAGATAATTTTAGGAGAGAAGCATCTTATCAAGGAACACCTTTCAATCAAAAAACAAAGTTTAAATGCTATTATTGCCAGCTCACATGACACTGGGTGAAAGTAAGCACCTTATCAATGGACACCTTTCAACTAAGTTTCAAGTAAATCTGACCTAAAACAGCTGAGAAACAATAATGGGACAGACTAACTAGCAGACAGACAGACAGTCAGCCTTTTATAGAGAGGCAACAAAGCTTATTATCTACGGACACCATCCCACCAAATTTCAAGTAAATCTGATTTAAAACAGCTAAGAATATCAATTTTAAAACAAGCTTTAAATACCATTATTGCCAGATCACGAGTGGCAGACTTTTTCAAGTAAGAAGTATTTTATCAAGGAACACCTTCCTACCAAGCTTCAAGTAAATCTGACCTAAAATAGCTAAGAAACAATAATGGGACAGACTAACCAGCAGACAGACAGACAGCCAGCCTTTTATAGAGAGGAAACAATGCTTATTATCTACGGACACCATCCCACCAAATTTCAAGTAAATCTGATTTAAAACAGCTAAGAATATCAATTTTAAAACAAGCTTTAAATACCATTATTGCCAGATCACGAGTGGCAGACTTTTACAAGTAAGAAGCATCTTATCAAGGAACACCTTTATACCAAGTTTCAAGTAAATCTGACCTAAAACAGCTGAGAAACAATAAAGGGACAGACCAACCAACACAGAGATAGGGCCTCTCTTAGAGCGGCGAAGACGTCTCCAAAGAGAAAAAACTCAAAATGGAACATGAAAATCAGATGAAAATTTAAGAGAAGTTAAATCACAATAAACCTAATGGAATAATGGTATGTTAAGACTTGCAATAAACTATCAAGGATCTAAACACACTATAATTAGATCCCTTCCAAGACAAGAAAGACGCAATGCATGATTTACTCCTCGATAAAAGCAGACATTGAAGGGTGAGAAAAATAAAAATTACCAGCTGTTAAACCCATTATTTCAAATTGAAAGTAGCTGTCGGTGAATATTTTTATAGCCAAGCTTTACACAATATACTTTAACCCTTTTAAACCGTGATATAACCAGAGTTACAAAGAAGAAAAGCTCAATTCTTTTTTTTTTTTAAAGTTTTGTTCATTGACAAATGTTTCTCAGGAATTCATTTCATTATTGCAGGATATGTGTTGTTTACGCGTAGGTCACCAGCCATCAAATAAATTTACAGTGGATTGTAAAATATCGGGCTCCCAGGTTGAAGGGGTTAAACATTGTCCCGTTTTTACAGTAGTAAAATAAGTAGATCTTCATGATGAACATACTCAAAGACATTATCTACAAAGGGCTATTCAATGGAAAGTGGTTCTGTCAAAGAACTTGAAATCCATGATTTTTTGGCTTTGTTATATTTTTCTGAAAGAGTACAACCTAAATTATGAAAAAAAAAAAACAATAGATTCTGATTCTAGTCTTCTGTATACTGACAGTACTGATGCTCAAAACATAAGTCATTCTTTGAATTTTAAAAATGAAAAAAAGAAAAAATCAATTTTACAACTATTGATTTTTATTACTGAATAGACCAATTCTTGGATATACACTTCATGATAGATACACACAGATATTTCTAGGTAATTGACATAGAATGTTTTAGTTGATCCATTTCGGGAAAGAATGCATAAAAGTTTACTCTATTACTGTGTAACGCACATAACACTTGGAGACTTTTTTTTTTTTCGTAAGTCTCCAATAAAAGACCAGAGGAACAGAATCTCTCTTATTTAAAACTACTGAGCAACCTCAGGTTTGCAGACGACATCGCCCTTTTCACAGAGAACCTACACAACCTCCAACTAATGATAGATGAACTAAACAAAGAGAGCAAGAAAGTCGGCTTGCATATGAACTTGAGCAAGACAAAGATCATGTGCAACAACCACATCGGAGATAAAAACAAAGATCAAAATTGAGGACACTGAACTAGAGAAAGTAGATCACTACATCCACCTAGGACAAATCTCCATGAGATCCTCAAAAGAAGAAGAAATCAAGTGAAAAATTACACTAGGATGGCAAGCTTTTGGCAGAGCAAGCTCAACCTTCAAAAATAAGAAGACCCCATTAATCCTAAAAAGAAGGGTGTATAACCAATGCATCCTCCCAATAGTCACTTATAGAGCTGAAACATGGAACCTAATCAAGAGACAGATCCACAAATTGAGGACCATGCAACGTGCACATGAAAGAATTATGCTGGGCCTAACATGGAGAGATCACAAGACAGCACAGTATATCCAGGAAAAGACAAGAGTCAGGGACATCATAAAATCCATTGAAAATCTCAAATGGCAGTGGGCTGGCCATGTTGCAAGAATAGTGGACAACCGATGAACATCACAACTCATGACATGGATTTCCCGAGATCACATGTGCAACTGAAGCTGACAGAATTTTAGATGGAGAGACGAGCTAGACAAATTCAGAGAGTACTGGCTCCGCAATGCCCATGATAGAGAGGTGTGGCGAATCCTGGGGAAGGTCAATGTCCAACAAAGGACGTTAAAAGACTGATGATGATGATTATGACATTACAAACAAAATTAGACCCACAACTATTTATACCCTTCTTTTGTATTAAAAAAGACTGTGTGTAACGCACGTAACGTTATGTGTGTTACAGAAAACATTCCAAGAATAACAAGTCACTACAGATTAGAACATGAAAGAATTATGATACCAAGTTGAAAAACTAGTCCTCGGTATTTTCAAATATTTTGGCGGTCTTTGTAAGGAAATGGTACAACTTGTCTGAAATCTATTTTTACCTTTGAAAGTGGTATATTTTTATCATTCTTTAAATCTGGCCATTTTTGAGACCTTCTATCTTGAGATACAGAAAATCTAGAAAGATTCAGATTGTGACATTTCATAGAGCATTGACACTACTCTATTCTTTGCTTGTCAAAGGTCATGGATTGAGCCAGGTCCTGAGTTATGATTACAATGTTGAAAACTGTGATGGAAATGGCTCCCAGCAAATACCAATGAAACTTGAAGCCCCCTTTGACATCCTTTCCTGAAAAAAAAAAGGATATTTTCTGGAGCTACACCAATAACATTTCTAGAATCTACATAAAAAGTTCACCATGAAATGTTCAGTTCCGTAGAACTTCTTGATATAGAATGGTGGTTAATAGAAAATGCAAAAAATATTTTGGTCGCTGTTGCACTGAACAAAGTAGTTGTCATTCTTGGATCCATAGTGACTGAATGAGCAGAGATGTCAAGCCAAAATTTACAGGTCTTTATTTCAGACCCAAAAGAAACCGAGTGAAGTTGAAGCAAAATTAGAGATGGCTGAGCAAGGCACTGTCCCAAAATTGATCCGCTTGACATGGAATAACCATCATACATTTGCGACACTAATTATTGGAAAATATTCTGAATCCAATCATTAATCAGAGTTGAAAGGTAGAATTCAGAATGTGGATATTTGCAGGAAAACTCATAAGGCCATACCTCATTTTTGTTCACAAGAAATGTTGGCCCTCCATGGAAATCTTGTACAGCATGGAAAGACCTATTCAAGGTCATATATCATAGGTAAAACAAGGAAGCACTTTGAGCTTATGAAACTTTACCTTAATGGATAGAAAGCTGACTTCAATAGAAATCACTTAATCATAGAAATGGCGTCAAACTCATAAAAGAACAATTAAATTTGCCTTATTTTATATCATTCTGATTTAAATACTCAATCAAGAACCTTGAATAAAGCAGCAAGTACTGAAATTCTTAAAAGACTCTTGATTCCTTCATTCAATTTAGACAAATAACAAGCATAACATTTCTTTTTAAAACACATAACATCAAATCTCTACACTCATAAGGGTTCAACAAATATAAATTCACCAAGCAACTACTGGAATAATCAGAAGATTCATTGGACACTTACAAAATCAGATATTGTTTTTCAAAAAAATAAATGAATAAATAAATGAATAAATTTAAAAAAAACACACCCGTCAGACTTTCCGCAGTTTCTAAAGATATTCCAGATTTTCTCTCCATCTGGATAAAACACATGGTATGCTACAAACTTGGCTCTTGCAAGAAACTGGTCAAAGGGGAAGAATTCCTGTCCCGCAGAAAAGAATAATGACCCAGGGACCACAGAACCAGAGAAATATAGAGGATAAATTAATTAAACTTCTGAATTGTAACATACCTAATGTGGAATGGCCCGATACTTGTATAAAATAAATAATTTTCACTGTTCTTTCAATAGTGAAACAAGACAAAAAAATATGCGCCATATATAACCTTCAAATATTGATCTTGAACACGAGAGGCTTCACATAAGTGCCCAACAAATCATTTTTAAAAGTTGATATTTTCAAAGTTTTTTTTTCTTTGATTAGAAGCTTTGAACCATAATGCAGAAGGTTCAAGTTTCAGAATAAAAATCAATTTAGCATTGCAGCTCTAAATATTAACGATAATATCAATTTTTTAGAGATGGTTCGTGGGACACTTATCATACGCAGCCACTCATATATACTATCCAAGATATACTTGAGCTACTTCATTTTCTCTCATGAGTACAAAGAATCAACAAATTCATTACATCCATTTCTTTTTACAACACAGAAAATTGATCTTAAAATTTGCTTTCAACACTGAGCGACACAAAAACAATTTAAAACTGCTATTGCCTGAAAGCCATTCAAATAAGTCCTTACAAGAACAGTCTGAAGATCACTTAGTCATTATGCATTCATTTGTAATTGAAAAGAAACCAAATGATTTCCAATACTTTCATAATAGATAACAGTTTTTACTTATCAGTCAATACAATAGAACATTTTCTGGAGAATAATGGTGGGTAAGTACATCATATTCTCGAAAGGCTGTTGGCAGGAATGAATTGTCTGTAGCATTAAGACAAAGCTGTACATTTCTACATTTGAAATGAACATATTAAGTATCTTTCAAGTACTCTCATTTAATGTGATATCGAGTTATCTCCCTTAGATGAAAGAGAGAGTATTGTTCACATTCTGAGTTAATGGCGCTATACTGTTTTATGAGGTTGAAGAAAAGAAGACATGTTGGGCGATGTAATGACGAGAAATAAAAAGAAATTGTAGGTGAACTTCTGTTATTGAAGTTCCTGTTGGTTCTGTCATTTAACAAATTAACAATGGCAGCTGAAGTGCAGTTTTTCCATTGGAAATGGAAAATTCTCAGATCAGAGGGAAATATTTTTTTTTAAAGGTTTATTCAGATTTTGAAAAGTAAATATTCTTTTCAAATTTGTAGAGTCTTTCATTTATCAATTAACACTGAAAAGTTGACTAAGAGGAAAATGAAAATGACAGGTGTTGAATTACAAACCTTTTCCGCTAATAATTATCATGAATGGCATGAAGAAATGGCTGTATATATGATGCCATGAAAATGGAAAAATCTTAAATGGCTCCTTCTGTAATTTTCGCAATCACAGGTATGGCAAAAAGGGCAATTTTGGGAATTAACACATTTATGCAAAGATGAAGAATTAACAAAACTAGAAAACAAGAGATTGGACAAACTTTTTGAAAAGTTGCAACAGACAAAAACTCTTTGAATGAGATTCTGAGTGGTAAAGATGAGAATTTATCTCAGAAAATTGAGGAGAAGGTTATTGAAGAAATCAATGGGGGACATGAAAATCCAACATCTGTTGAATGAAAAACTTCAGATTTCTGGAAAGGTAATAAGAGATAACAAAACACTATTCTTGGAGAAAAAACAAAACAAACAAAAAAAAAAAAAAAACCACCCCAAATAATGACTATTACAAAAGCAGATGATTCTGAGGGCATGGCTCAGGTACCAGTAATGAAATAAGAATTTAGAAGTTAGACTGGGAACCAAAATGACAAGGTACCAGTATCAGAAAAAGACTACAGGGGCTTGACTGGAGACAAAACTGACAACAAAAAAAATTGTTGGAAAATTGGAAAATTCTAAACTGTCTTCAAACAGGGAGATGAGAGATTTTGTCCAGACACAGTATCAGATTATCCTACAAAAAGAGCAGGACACCCACCTCAAAACGTGCCGGGATACAAGAAAAGTATGGAGAGGTTTCCTCGACCCAGTGTATTTCAGGATTTGAAATGTTACTGTTGCAGATATGATGACTTTGGTTATATGACTTCTGAATACAAAAGTTAAGTAGTTGATAGCCCCCAAAATATTGGACAGGTAGACCACTCATGTTGCTGCTACAAATACCACTGTATAGGTCATTTGGCAAGCAATTGTTATTCTAGACAAGTCCGTTGCTACAAGTGTAACAAAGTCAGCCACATATCACATTACTGTTATGCTGCGATGAAACACTGTTACATATATCACTGACATGGTCATATTGCTTGTCACTGTGACAAGGAAATCAGGAATAGAGCCTATTTTAACTGCGGAAGCTTGTGGCATATCTAACGAGATTGCCTTCCCACAGAGACCAGGACTAGTTACCAGTATGGGAAATCCAGCAAGATTACTAAATTCAATGATACACAGTGGCCCTCACAGTGCACCAAAAAACCTGGAACCTGCGTTGAATTTTAATGAAGACTTCTATCATATTATTTGATATGAAAAAGGAACAAATGATCAAAAAAACAAAAAGAGAATACAAGAGGAAAAAGGGTCCTGGAAGGACCCTCATTGAGTTAGGGAGCTGAGACAAAGAAGATTGGAGTGAATGCTGTTGTGTGTTAGAGCAGGCACAATTTCAGAGTAATTCAGGGTTACTGGTCCAACTATATATATGCAGGAGTTTTGTTAAAGAGGAAATCCCGGTTCACCGTTTTTTTAATTCTGTCCATCTTGGAATCGTCATTTTTTTCTCTTTTTAATTTAGGTCCGGCTTTTGTTTTTGTATCTTAATTTTTTGGAGGCTGTTTTACCAATTTACAGACTGTCAAGTTCAAAAAAGCAATTTCTATGTACCTACACGTATGCCACAATGGAAACACATTTACATCGCTAATTTGCTACTGTATATACAAACAGTACAGTTTTTTCTATCTAGAATCAGAGTGCAATATCTGTACATTTCCAGCACTTAAGAGCTGAAATCAGTTACGCTTTCTGTTTTTTGGGAGTTTCTCACTATTAATATACTTCATATAAAATCCGCCCATTATAATGGCAAATCCGTTATAATGGTACCCTTGAATACATCAGAGTGACATAATAAGTGGAGTCTATTCAATTTACATTCTAAAAACAGGAATTGAAGGTCAATGAAATAAATGACGCTGTTTCATTTTTCTACAAATCTCTTTAAAGTCTGCTTTAATGGGAGACAGCTGGTTTCTCATATCTGCCTCAGCAGTCAGTCTATTACGATGATTAAGCTTTATTGTCTTGTACGCAGAAAACCCTGCTTCACTGCTTCAAATAAATATATAGTTGGAAAAGGGAGAACTACTTTTCTGATAATTGTTGTCTAGATTTTTCTTTGGTCGACTAATTAATATATAAAACTTGAATTTCCGATGGACCCCTTATATCAGGTGCCACAGACCACATTGGTATAGACAAAGAATAATCGTGGGTTTAGGATGGAGAAGCAGGTGATGAAGTCATGAAATAACTCCTTCTGACCAGATCAATAGTTCCCAATTATTGAAGTGCTGGCTGATTAAAACTCTTCTCGTTAGTGTTTACATAATCTCTTTGTAAACAAGGTTGTCATTTATGCCGAAGCTGCAAGAGGAATGTTATTGCTGCTCACACTTCTAGGTGGCAAACAGTTTTCCTTCAACAAGTTTAGAGCATCATCTAGATCAGGGTTTCTCAACCTGGGTGATATCACCCACCAGTCAACAATGAGGAACTGCAGAAAATGGTGGATATTTTGGAATTTTTGCAAGCGGTGTAGGATTTTGAGTATTAAATTCTGAAATTGACAGTGACAAATGAGTCAACAGAAACATTTTCTATTATTAATTCACCAGGCAGCACTGAGATATCACAAATTATGTAGGTGCGTAGAGAAATGAGTAAATGCTTGTGTCTTTGTGTACACATCTCTACTACACTCTCTGTAGTACTCTTGAAAGATTACCAGACACCATAACACAGGGACCGCATTGATGATATCTGAAAACAGCATGTGTTACTATTTTACATTACTTTCAGTGAAGAATCTTGTAATGCAAAAACTGTTCATCTTTATTGTTTTGAAAGAGTTAAATATGATTCAGTATCCTTTTAAATACCATTTACTTTACAGGTGGGCAGCAGAAAGATTTTCCATGTGAGAGCGGTTGGTGATTCCAAAAAGGTTGGGAACCCCTGATCTCCATCTGATTAAATTGAACAAGATTATACAGCAGTAGTTCTTGAACAGGAGGAACTCGGCTCCGCGGGGAAAAATTTCCTAAGATGAGGAATTTTAGCCAAAGGAGGAACTTGGCTCCCCAGGGAGGAATTTCTTAAGATGAGGAATTTAAGCCGAAGGAGGAACTGGGAAGAAATTTCTGTCCAGCGAGGAATGTATAATGAAAAGTATGATAATCAAAAAATTACTAGAAGACAATTTAAAATATGGGAGAAAATGAGGAAATCTGGGATCTCAAGGGGAGGAGCGGGACTGAAAACACAACACTAGATGCACCAGGCAGACCTAGTTATTCATGCATATAATCTCAGATAATATAATCTCCCGTCTATTAACCTGTATATATTTACTATGTAGCTTTCTACTTACAGTGAAAAGGCTGTGATAGACCTGAACACTCTTCTATTGCATAAGGATGAGTACACATTTAGTATTTGCTATATACAGCCACGATCATTATATCTGTGATTCCCAAACAAGCGGCACTTGGCTCCCAAGGGAGGAATTTCATAAGGAAGGTGATTTTCATCAAAGGAAGAATGTATAATCGAAAGTGATCACAGATTGCATTATATTTTATACAGAAACTTATTTGAAATCATCTCCTGTCATTACACAATGTATCACATGCTCTAGACAACATAAATAAAATAAACACTTAAAGAAAATGGGGCTGCTGCAGAAATCGAACCTGCAACTGATAGGGTAGCAGCTTTAACATAGCGATACTCTTACCATTGAGCTAAACAGCCATCGGTAATGCTAAGACCCAAATAACAAATTCTCATCTCATTTATTTTCAGTCGATTTGCTTCTTTCAACGCGATAGATATGTATTAAGAAATGGATATATATGATTCAACAGAATGATAACAATGTAATGACAGGAGATTATTTCAAACAATTTTTTTATATAATATAATGCAATTTATAATTCATTCTGTTGGATCATATATATCCATTACTCAACACATAATGGAGAGAATAATAAAATACTAGAAATCAGTTCAAATTCAGAGAGGAATTAATGCAACATGGGATCGCAAGGAGAGCAATATGATCTAGAATTACTGTTTTATAGTCAACAGTCCTAGGCTTTACCACAGAGTAGGGTCAGGCAATGGACAAAAATTCACATCCCAGGCTGAATACCAACGATATATATCCTGGTATTTTATGTTCAATTGCAAGTCCATGCCACCTGAGATTTCACAAGAACTTTAAAAACAAACTGAAATCAAAATTACGATAAACAAAATAAAGGCATATCTCTAACAATGCTGCTTTTTCAACTATATAAGAACAAGAATTAGATTTCTAGTGAGGTAGTTGAAGGAACTGAGAAAGAGAGAAAGGTGGGTTTGGTACACATATGGAGAGGCGGGATTTGAGAGGGGGACAGGTAAGCCCAATAAAAAAATGTGCTTGACGAACAAGGATAATTGTAGCTATATCTGTGTGGATGGTATTGCTCAATCTTATACCGTGTTCAGAAACATGCCAGTATATCATGTAAAGATGATACACTGTCCAACCCTAAAGCTAAATCAACAAGTGCATAAATTAGAATAACTGGTGATAACAAAACAAAATATGAATTTCGTTCACTTATTTGATTGGTGTAGTTATAAATATTTGTAATAGCTCATTGATTATTTGATAAGGAGTTCAACTCCTCCTATATTTATCTAATTTTATGTTAGGTAAAAAATGTGTTATCCCAAACGATTTGGCCGTTTTACTATTGGGGACCTGAGATACTCAAATTTCTACCTGCATGGGACCAACAGGGCATCATTATTGTGAATGATTTCCAATGCAATTTCATAGTTGTAGTCAATGGTACTTGGCATCCTCAAAAAGTTACTCTCACAACAATGCTTTATTTCATGATATTATTTCTAAAAATATCCGTACCTAACATAAATGAATCAATGTAACCGATGAACGATCCATTTTCTAAAATGACCTTAGAAACCCCAGAAAAAAAAAAAAAAGCTTTTAGATGGTGCCAAGAGGGGTCCTCATGTAAATTTTTGAGAATGGAACCCCGAAAATGAGACCAGGAGCACCCATCAACACCTACGGACATTCAAAGAGAGAAAGAAAGAATCCGTACCCAACTTAGCTGGTTGGTCGGCCATTAGTGATTTGATAACCAGGCAAATAATTAGAGTTCATTGAGGTGCTTCATTATTGAAGTCTACTAACTTACTGTATAATAAATTACATCAAGAAGACAAAGAGTTCAATTGTCTGAATGAAATTTGGAATTCAAATTGATCTTTTCAGATTAGCAGCTGCCCTGGTAGAAAGATTATTTTTAGAGTTTAGCACTGGAGTCCTGGATTGAAATCATGCATCTGATTGAATGAACTCTCGAGTGGAGGAGGAGGAGAATTGTTGGGAGGAGAGAGATGAAGAAAGAAGAGAAGAAAAGAAAAGAGATGAAGAAAGAAGAGGAAAAAGAGAAGGAAAAGGAGAAGAAAAGACAGAAAGGAAAAGACAGAAAGGAAAAGACAGAAAGGAAAAGATAGAAAGGAAAAGACAGAAAGGAAAAGAAAGAAAGGAAAAGAAAGAGAAGAAAAAGAAAAGAAAAGAAAGAGAAGAAAAAGAAAGGAGAAAAAGAAAGAAGAAAAAAAGGAGAAAAAGAAAGGAGAAAAAGAAAGGAGAAAAAGAAAGGAGAAAAAGAAAGGAGAAAAAGAAAGGAGAAAAAGAAAGGAGAAAAAGAAAGGAGAAAAAGAAAGGAGAAAAAGAAAGGAGAAAAAGAAAGGAGAAAAAGAAAGGAGAAAAAGAAAGGAGAAAAAGAAAGGAGAAAAAGAAAGGAGAAAAAGAAAGGAGAAAAAGAAAGGAGAAAAAGAAAGGAGAAAAAGAAAGGAGAAAAAGAAAGGAGAAAAGAAAGGAGAAAAGAAAGGAGAAAAAGAAAGGAGAAAAAGAAAGGAGAAAAGAAAGGAGAAAAAGAAAGAAGAAAAGAAAGGAGAAAAAGAAAGAAGAAAAGAAAGGAGAAAAAGAAAGAAGAAAAGAAAGAAGAAAAAAGAGAAGAAAAGAAAGAGAAGAAAAGAAAGAGAAGAAAAGAAAGAGAAGAAAAGAAAGAGAAGAAAAGAAAAGAAAGAGAAGAAAAGAAAAGAAAGAGAAGAAAAGAAAGAGAAGAAAAGAAAGAGAAGAAAAGAAAGAAAAGAAAAGAAAGAAAAGAAAAGAAAAAGAAAAGAAAAGAAAGAGAAAAGAAAAGAAAGAGAAAAGAAAAGAAAGAGAAAAGAAAAGAAAGAGAAGAAAAGAAAGAGAAGAAAAGAAAAAGAAAAGAAAAAGAAAAGAAAGAGAAGAAAAGAAAAAGAAAAGAAAGAGAAGAAAAGAAAAGAAAGGAAAGAAAAGAAAGAAGAGAAAAAAGAAAAGGAAAGAAAATAGAGAAAATGAAGAAAAGAAAGGAAAGAAAGAAAAAAATGTTTTTTTTAAATGCAAAAATCACCTTCCTGAAGCAGATAGTATTTAAAGCTGATGATATCTAAAGCCATATATTTTACAAGAATACTGCACTGTCTACAAAAGAGAATCCTTACTCCTGTTTTGAAAGAGCAGAATAATTAACCATAAAAAAATGGTTGACTGAGGTAAATATGAAGTAATGAGCATCACAAATTCAACACTAAAATAAAAAATGTTCAGACTTTTGATCTTCAGCTCCAAGCTCGAATTGTCCTTTATTAACCATAGCGATCACTACATATCAGTAGATATTTTATTGCTTGTGATATATGGCTAATTATCAATAGTTACTCCTTGTGAAATTAAATGTGTCTCACAGGGAAAATATAAGTATATTGATTGTATCAGCTTGTCAATAGTCAAGTAAGACTGTCCAGCAAGCTGATGGTTCATAGCAAATTGAAGTCAGTGGAAAATTTTTATGGATATATTGGGATGTTCAGTAAGTAATTACTAATTTTTGTGTACAGAAAATTACATATTTCCAAAACAGAGATAAAAACAAATGCCAAAGAAGTTTCATTAAATACTATTTACTGGTGATGTATTCACCATCATTATCAATGACAGCAGTCCAACGGGAAAGCAAATTTTCGATTCTTCATCAAAAAAATTCTCCATTTTTTTTAAAATTTGCTCTCTTAAGTTTTTGTTCTCCATGGGGGTTGAACTTAACAATATACACTATAAACGACACACTGCTGGATAGAAGAGAAGATGAACTGAATTTAGGCATAATTTTGGTACCATTTAACCATTGTTAACTAAGGAACGACCAGTGTTGGTTGGCTTACAACTTGGAGCAATGAATTAATTACTTTCCAAACACCCTCATATTTATGTGTGCATATATATTTAGTTATGAATACATGAGATTACTTGAAACCATTTGAAACGCCCTCTGTAATTACACAGAGAATGTTTCACTTGGCCTAGACAGCATAGATAGAATAAACAATTTGACACATTCTGTGTAATAACAGGAGGTCATTTCAAATAATATAACACATTCATAATTATTCTGTTGGATTATATGTCCATTTCTTAATAATATAATTGTCAGCGTTGAGAAACAACCTTGGAAGCCAAACGTGTGAAATCGTTCCAGTACTATGACCTTCTCAGTTGAAAAACATTCATACACTGGTTTCTATGCAAATCTCCGCACAGCCACAGACAGCATTTGCACAGTGTTCAACCAATACATAGAATCCCATGATCATTTCTCTAAAGGAAAACCGAAGTGAAATGTATATTGAACAATCAAAGATAGTGAAGGGTTCTATCTTTTATAAGTACTTGTGTTCGTATTCCAGCACTTCTATCCATAACTGTTTCGTCTATAGACTTGAAAATTGACATCAGTACTCCACTAAACCCCTCTCAAAATTTTTTTTCTCCAATTTTTTTGGGGGGAGGAAAAAAAAAAAAAAGACCATTTTAGAGTCTTATTTTCACAATTTATTAATAACGTCTAGATTTTTCTTCAACTATTTTAGATGTTTTCCAGTTGAAATAACATTGAGATTCTCCAATCAAGATGTTTCTTTCCTCTATTTTAGATGTTTTCCAGCGGAAAATACCAATGATCTCATAAATAGAATTTATTCTAACCATATCTAGTCTTTGAAAGAATTTTTTTTCAGAGGACTTCAAATTTTGACTGTACTGGTAAGATTCTAATATCAATACAACCAAAGATTCTGATTTCCTAATCATTTAGTGAACAGTAACAAAATGTTCAGAAAATTCATTGGACATATTTTTCTTCTTAAATCTGTGGATAGACAGGCAAATAAAAAGTTTTCTCATAATAAAATTCATTTTTTTAAAGTGACATAAAAAAGATTCAATATTTTTTTGATTGAACTCCCACTGGAAGTCTTGAGAAAATCCAAGCCAGTTTCAAACAAAGTCTCTGAATATTTCAGTAGCCACGCATGATAAGTATCCAATGAACCATTATTTTGTTATTTTCAGAGCTACATTATTCAGTTTTTATTTTGTGATCAGTGTAGCTCTGAAAATAATGAAGATATCAACAACAAATACATATCAACTCATTTGTTGTTGACCTTTTACCATGTATAAAGATAGTCAATTCATTTTTTTTTTTTCCAAACTAAGCAAACATTACACTGTGTCCAATGCACAGGTATTATGACACGGGGTTGTTCTTGAAGCTCAACATGAAAGACTAGGGAGGAGACAGAGAGAGGGGACGAGAGAGGGGACAGGAAAGTGGACAGAGAGAGGGGACAGGAAAGTGGATAGAGAGAGGGAGAAAAAGGAAAAAACGAGGGAGAAAAAAGAAAGAAAAAGTAACCTGGTTACAAAGGGGACAATATCAACTACCTCTATTCTGACCGAAGATGATTATTGTATATTTTGTATTGTATATGAAATTCATTTATGAGAATGAAATAAGCCCTTGTGTATTTGTAACAAATTTTCATAGACATGTAAAGACTTGTCAGTTTGGCTCAATCTGTAAGAGGGCCACCTGCTGATCACTTGGTCATGATTTCATATCACAGAATGGAAATTTTACATTATTGTTTGACTTAACATGCCAGAGCAGATAAACAGAGACGATTTTACTCCCTTGGATTTGGTGAGAATTGTTATAACAACGAAAAAAACAAAGTCAACTCCAGCCTCCAACTTGGAGTTGGTGTATGACATGATCTCCACAGTTCATTGGCAACTTTTTTTTCAAGATTCTTTTCATATAACTTTTGTAATTTGCAGGAGTTTCAGGGTTAGCTAGATATGCACAGATTAGGAGAGAAGAAGGTTTTTGAAAATGCCAGGGATTTCATAAAGTAAATTTTTAAATGAATTTTCTTGAAAACGCTGATGTTATAGTCATTACATGTTTTTTAATTCAGGCCCTCCGGGGATGGGGAGGGGTGCTTTTTAATCTCTGCTGCATGTTGAAGAGATATTTCAAAGCAAAACCTATATCTGCCACTTGATACTACTAAACATCAATGAAATGATGAATGTTGGAATCTGTTCATGTTTGAGAGCTCGTAGTTTTAGGGAATGGTAGGGATAAAAAGTGTGTGTGTGTGTGTGTAATTATATATATATATATATATATATATATATATATATATATATATATATATACACATGTATGTATACACAATACAAATCAGGAATGTAATATAACGATGTGTGATCGGTTTATTTCAGAAAGTGCTCAATACATTAAACATTAAAATGGGTTAGAGTAGAGCTTCATAATTATCTTAGATGTGTAGAAACATATCAGATCTAGAATAAATAAACTAACAACTTAAGTCATGTAAAAGTGAACCCTAACACTAGAAAACAGATTTAAGTAAAAATGAAATACTTTCAGAGAGTAAATTTATCAAAGAGCTGATGTTTTAACAACATAGTGATAAGGAACATGCCTACAGTTTCTCCTGCTAATACATAATTTATAACTACCAGCAAGCAAAGTATCTGCATTATGTAAAACAGAAAGATATGACAAGCAATGACCAACCACTAAAAGACATATGAACAGAATAATAAGAAGGCCTTACACCCAAGAAAAATAGATGCCCCCCCCCCCAATCTCAAATAGGGATCTAAAATAAATTTAATCATTCGTCTGAAGAAGCCCATTCAGGGCAGAAACGTAAACGTGTTTGTGCTGCGAATCCTTTACTAAATCATATATATATATATATATATATATATATATATATATATATATATATATATATATATATATATATATATATATATATACAGAGAGATAGATAGATAAACTATTAACCAATCTGACTGATGATTTTCATTTATTTATAGCCCTGTGAATAGACCTTCACCTTCTTGCACCAAGACCATCACTCATCAAAAGTGGGATATTACAAATTCTTCTGTGAGGAGAAGTGGGTAAAATCTAGCATTTGTACCCTCTAGGCCCAGCTCTGAATAAAATATTTTGTAGCAGAGCATTGATAAGTATTAAATGTTTCAAGTCCATTTCATATCTATTCATATACTAAATGTCCTAGGGACATTTTTGCATCTGCTTATTTCCTGTAAATGTTTTCAGTATTTGCTTTGTTACTATCTATAATCATTGGAGTGAATCAAAATTCAGATATATTTGATTAACGAGAGCACGTTCCAAAGGTGCATGTTTGGACCAGTGGCTTTTCATGGTGTACAGAGCAGCCTGTTATAAATGACATAAAATAATTTTCCATTTGTAGTTCAGTTATTTCTATTCAGTGTTGCCAATCTGGATAATTCTACAGAGCAGAAGTCATGGAAGATTATAGAAACTAAGAAAGATCTATAATGTTCAATACTTTATTTCTATTAGATTTCTCGATAACTGCTGATCTAAAAAACCTTTAACTCAACACAACACTGCCTTGTATGCTGACTAATATATCTGGCGAATTTCAAGTTCATATAATGGCCAGTTCAAGTAATTATAGTATATACACTCTCATACACAGAGATATCTTCAACAAGTTAGATAAATCTCACAGATTACATAAAGAGTCAGTATTAGAAAAACTTCCGTGGCGAAAGCTATAGAGAAATAATTTCTAATGCATGCATATATATCTAAATATCAATTGCATTATATCATATTGAAACACCATTTGAAATGATCTCCTGTTATTACATGGTGAATACATCATTTGACCTAGACAACATGGATAGAATAAACAATCAAAGAAAATGGGGCTACTGCATGATCAAACCTAAGACCAATAGGATAGCCACTTCAACAGTTATCGATATTCTAGAGACCAAAATAACTATTTTGACTCCAAATTCTCTACTTGTTTATTCACAGTCTATATCTGCTCTATTTGTTTCTTTCAACACGACATATATGGTAATAAGAAATGGATACATGATCCAACAGAATGATTATGAATCGCATTATATTGAAATTTTTATCTCAAATGAGTCCCCCATAATTACACGTTTAATGTACCACTTGGCCTAGACGACGTAAATAGAATAAACAAATACAAAAAATGAGACTGATACAGGAATCAAACCTGCAATCAATAGGGTAGCTGCTTCTAAGTAGCATTGCTCTTACCATTGAGCTAAACAGTCACCAGTGATGCAAAGGCCTTGATAACTACTTCAACTCCAAATCACATTTTTGTTTTCTCGGTCTGTATCTGCTCTATTTGTTCTATCAACACAGATAATTATATTATCAAGAAATGTATATATGGATACTTTCTTTGATTGCTTATTCTATTTACATTGTCTATGCCAAATGATACATTCACAATGGAATAACGAGAGATCAGTTTATGCCAGCCTCTGGGTCTGAAGCAAAGGTTTTGATCGTACATCGTGGTACTGGATGGGATAATGCATAGTCTATAGCCACACTGAAGAGTTGTAATACACCGAAACAGCTGTCTGTGGATGACACAATAATTAATGCTCCCTCATTCAGGGTTGAGCACTCTTTAAGTGAGGTAACTTGATCATTATAAGCTTATGCAATGCTCTTCCAATGTAGGAATAGAGCACTCTGGTGGATTGGGAATAAATGTGTGAGTAAATATATCACTTAAATTCAGCCTTACTGACCGTCCAGTTCCTTGGGGCAGAGAGATGATGCCAGCCTCTGGGTCTAAAGTGAAGGTTTCGATTCTGTTGTGGTACTGGATGGAATAATGGATAGTCTATAGCCACACTGAAGAGTTGTAATACAATGAAACAGCTGTGTGTGGATAATACTATCTATATATATATATATATATATGTATATGGCATTCGCATTAGCTGTGTCACTACATATCTAATCTTGCCGTAAATAGTGGATGCATAATAAAACATAAAAGAGGAGGAGGAAAATTTTTTTAATATTCACGTTTCATTATGCATGTGCTAATTACGGCAATACTGAAGTTGTTGTACCACCAAAAGACTTTTCAGGTATTTCTAATCATCTGAGTAAATCAAACAGATTTATGTAATAAATCCAGCCTGTTATATCGCAGGTGAAATTACCAACTAGTCAACAAAAATAGTCACTGAATAAGAAGGAACAAAATTGAAGAAAATCTTATGAGATGTTATTCATTATACACCAACTGTTGTATCTATAGTCTCTTTTCTGGTGGCTGTCACTCAATAACCTTCTGGGAATTATGAACCAAACATTTTATTCAATAACAAAGCATTTGATTCAGTTCTCAACAGATGATTGATATTCAAATTGGAGTCAGAACATCAAGGGAAAATTCATATCCCAGATTGAAATCTTTTTGATAAGAAGACAAGTAATGGCGGTCCACCACGATATACTGTCAGGTCCTGAGGGGGGCGGTCCACCACTATATACTGTCAGGTCCTGAGGGGGGCAGTCCACCACTATATACTGTCAGGTCCTGAGGGGGCAGTCCACCACTATATACTGTCAGG
The DNA here is from genome assembly GCA_963457665.1 of Thysanoteuthis rhombus. Classification (NCBI taxonomy): domain Eukaryota; kingdom Metazoa; phylum Mollusca; class Cephalopoda; order Oegopsida; family Thysanoteuthidae; genus Thysanoteuthis; species Thysanoteuthis major. Next base: position 32,293,718 of record OY735240.1, on the reverse strand, counting down.
TCCTGAGGGGGCGGTCCACCACTATATACTGTCAGGTCCTGAGGGGGCGGTCCACCACGATATGCAGTCAGGTCCTGAGGGGGCGGTCCACCATGATATGCAGTCAGGTCCTGAGGGGGCGGTCCACCATGATATGCAGTCAGGTCCTGAGGGGGCAGTCCACCACGATATACTGTCAGGTCCTGTAGTGGTGTTTCCAACCTAGCAAGCCTATAAATATCTCCCAATAAAAGAAAAATTCTTGGATTCCCCCCCCCCCACAAATGCAATATTTTTGCAAACAACAATGAAGTATATGATATTTTAAAACACAAAGTCCCAAAATAGGCACCATGCACTGTTCGCCAGGGGAGACGCAGTAAGTTCCCAGTGGCACCGTAGAATATTCAAAAATGTTGATTATACTAGTAAGTTAGTGAAAATTAGAAAGTTTACTTAAACTAAATTTTTTTGTTTTTTTTTTCACAAGTTCCTTGTTTTCATACAAGCAGAAAAGATTTCTTTAGACATCAACAAGCATTGTGAAAGTGACGATACGACCCAAATCAGACCCATAACTATAGCTGTTCGGTATTCTCTGACTCAGGGTACCATGATTTTGGGAAAGTTTAGGAAGTCTAATATGTCTCTATAACTAGGAGATGACATAAGTCAATTGGTAAACTGGTCTACAACATGCCAAATGGTATTCAATACAGATAATTGTATAGTTATTCACGATGGAAGAAACAACAATAAAACAGGTCTGCTTAGTCACTCAATAGAAACAGTCACATGAACGTCTGGTGGCAGCATGCTGTGTTGGGGGTGATAAATCAAAAAATTGGAAAAAAGGGGTGATCAATGGGGACGTTACTTCTCTCAACTTGGGGGGGGGCAATGATCACTAAAAAAGTCTGAATTTTTAAAAGAAATTTCAACTACTGCCTAACACAAACTAATTCAGCATAAACATACATTGTTAATTGCCCCCCCCCCCCCACACACACACACACTAAAAAACTATTTGGGATGTGATTTAAAAATAAAAAATCCAAGCCAGACAGATAGACCAACTTAAAAACTGAATAAACTCTATAGCTTATCAGAATTTTCAAATAACAAATTTGATTCAATAAAATATGGGAAAAAACACATGAATATCATGTGGCTTGTACCATTTTCAACATGCAGTCATGCAAAACGTATTTCCGTGAGAAGGGGTGGAAAATAAGAGCCAAGTTTAGCTTTATAATTACATTGTAAATATAACACCACACGTAAAACCTTTTGTTACAAATTCTTTTTAAAAACTAACAAATTTCCAGATGGTCCAATAGATTGAAAAAGCACCAACAATTAAAAGGAAAAAGAATTTCTTCAACAACTGTTTTAACGAACTTAAACTAGGGAAAGTGCCCCTTGGAAACTCATATCTTAAAGTACAGGGGCGAGCTATAAGTACAAATACGTGAATCGTTTTCACGCTATAATTTCATGGTATCCATAGTACATTAGAAAATGTACTATTTTGTTGTTGACATGATCCAAGTGGGAGGCAAAAAGTAGGCTGATCACGAGATGAATGAATGGAAGAAAAAAAAAACCTTAGCATTCAGTTTTTTCTAAAGAGCTTAAATCCTACAACCAAACAAGTTCATGTAGAGAGAGACACGAGGAGAAACTAGTCACGACAAAACGTTATGCAGTTTACAAGATTCATTTCTGATCTTTTAATCTACAAATCAAAGTGTAGGCAGAGAAATAAATGGATACAATCTGAATATTCAATAACCTTTTTATCTGAAAAAGTAGTTTAGACAATTGACAAGAACGGAATCTTTTTAAGGAGAAACAAAATCTGGGGCAAGGTAATCTTCTACCCTCTCAGTCCACAGTCTGCGGTTGTAGACTAATGAATGGACAATTGTTGGATTTTTCAAAGAAGTCCTCTCTCACAACAGCCAATTAGTAGAGTCTTTTAAGAGATTTTATAGTAAATTCATAGCAGTGTGAAGTTCTGAAACGACCGACACAGGTTCAAGTACTACTATCAACGAAAACCCTTAAATAGATAAAATAAATCGAAATTTTATTAAAATTTTCGTTTTTTCAATTTAAACAACTCAAATCCAACAGTTTTGGATAAACAACCAATAGAAACCGTCACGAGACCAACATCTTTTGACAGCATGCCGTGTAGAGGTGATCAATTAAAAAATTGGAAAAAGGTGTAATGGATAAGTTGAAGTTACTTCTCTTGTCTTTTGCTAGTTTGTGATCATTAGGAAGTCCAAGTTTTCAAGTGTGAACACTGCCGGACACAATCTAAGCGACCAATTTAACATAAATATGCATTATAAATTTAACCCCTCCAACTAAAAGCATTTCGGTTTAAATTTAAAAAATGAAGTAAAGTAAAATAAACAGCCAGACAGACCAGTTAAAAAAAAACTGAAGAAACCTTTGTTAATACTGAAAGTATTTGTTGGCAATATAAGGTATAGACAATAAATTTGATGTTATAAGATAGACAAAAAGAAAAAAGAAAAAAAAATACGAGTAAAAAAAGTACAAAACAATTCAGTTTTCACTTTTGATAAATTGAATACAAATGAGAACAAAAATTGAGGTTTGGAGATAATAAATTGTCAAGTCTTTAAAAAAAAAAAATTAAATTTCGTTGAATTTTTAATTTAAAAAAATGAAATAAAAAAAATGTGGGTGCAACATTAAATTCAAGTAATTTCACATATACTTTGACCGTAACCTTCATCTTCTTAGTCATACATAAATAATAACTTATTTTGATTTAATAATGTAACAGCTTCAACGGTATAAAAACAAAATTAAATATCATACAACCGTGTTGAAAAGATCAAATTCAAACAAATGTGTGATCTTTTTCGTTAGTCTCCACCATACTAAATAATTATTGCCATTACAGCCTACCGTATTTTTGTTCGTTTATAGATGTGAATTATTTTTTTTCAAATTTCAAACTAACTCTAACCCCCAGGTTATTATTTTGATAAGATAACAGCTGAGTTGCTAAAATGACCTTAAGATTTTTTTGTATTTATATTCATTTGGCAATTAAAAATAGTATGACTTATAGTAGCTATAATTATTTAGTGCGGTCGGTGGAGGAGACTAATGAAAATAACACAAAATGTCTATTTCATTATTTAATTAGCCACAATTTTAATTACCCAGCCGAAGAAGAACTTGTATCTAAAATTTGGATGACTAAAGTATGAAAAAAATACCAGCGAGACAGAGTTGTTACAGAGTCAAATCAAATTTTATTTTAACCATTATAAACAGGAAGTATTTCTACAGGGAGTTATTTTAATTATTTTAAAACTAACCATACGAGACGAGACAGTTTGATTTAAATGCTTTTTCGGTCAAGTTACAATTAACCTTATTTTTTTTAATCTAAAGTCGATAGTACAGAAAGACATTAAGTATTATTTTACGTGGTGTCAAAATTCATAAAAATACAATTCAATTAATAGATCAATGTTTCATAAATGATTGAGAAAGAATGAATAAGAATCGACTTCATTCTGAGGGATAGTAGTATCTCAATTGAGTAATTCAGTTAATTTCATTCATTATTCATTCGCCGAGTGAGAGAAGAGAGGAGAGAAAACATTTTTTTTTTTAATGAATACAATCACTTTTAGTGGGTGGATGCATTTATTTAGACGGGTGACCTTAAAGGTTGAACAGACTCTTTAAAACAATATCTCGGACTAGAAACAAAATCAGATATGATAGTTTGCTTCAGCAATCTGAACAATTATGTCAGTAAGTATCAGAGTCAACATTCAACAAGGACGTTGGTGCAAACAGATCAGTACATTACTAGTCAATAAAATCCTAATAAAAAAAGGGTTTTCCGTATATTACAATGCATAATTAAACTAAGATTATTAAATATTTTTGATTTTACTGAATTGAATGATAACTATTTAATGACGAATAAAGTATTTTGAAAATAAGAATAGATCAAGGAAGTGAAAAATATACAGCACACACACAAGTGTTCGCATTATTCACACGAATGTAAGTTGTCAGTTTTAGGGTTCATTCATAAAAATCTTCATTAATAATTTTTCTACGGTGAAAAAAAAATCAAAAACAATAAATATACGCCTTATTTTGAGCTTTTGACAGCATTTTTCCTTTTACACCCCCCAAATCAATATTATTCACTCCTATTAATGATAGAGAGTCCCGTCTCCTACGTACAATTTACTACTGTTTTGAAGATTATTACAATGTCTAAAGGTTATAGTCAAAAGTAAGAGTCAAGAAGAAAAGCCACAACGATTGATGATATCGATGACTGCGCACAAGATTTTAAAACGGGGAAATTCGTGGATCAAATAACAATAATTCATCATCTTCCGAACACTCATCTCACTTATAGAGTTGCCAGATAGTTGGGGACGTTTCTGGCCAAAAAACCGTAAACAAGTAGCCAAAATATGGCAAATGTCAAAATAGCAGTATGCGCCCTCTGCCAAAGAATCTATTAAAAATACCAAAGCAACAAAGTCAATATTTTTATTCCATACGAATGGCAGATAATGAAGTTCCAGTTTAGCAATACAATTAGATTGTAAATAGAACCACCGACAAAAGCTTAGAAAATAAACTTTTCAAATTGACAAATTTCCTGAAAAAAAAAAAAAACGAAGGTCTAATGAAAATTAAATGCCAAGTCTTTTCCTTTAAAAAAATAAATAAATAAAATAAAATGTTCGAAGAAAATGGAAAAAAGCCAAAAACTGAAATATGTCCAAAGCTTTTAGTTCATGGCCAAAATGTCTATTTCAAAAAGGCCAATTCTGTCAAATTTGGCCATTAAATAGCCGACATAGCAACTCTGCTTCAGTCTCGCATATCGGGACGACCACCATCGATTTTTCTAACAATTATTAAATGCACAGTAGGAGGTGTCTACACATTTCTAAGTGGAAGTGAGAGAAAAATATGTCAGAGTAAAAGCGAGTAATTAAGAGAAAAAAAAACAAGTTTACTTATTATTATTAAGGTCATCACTAGAATAAAAACAAGCCTGAAAGTCAGACCATATTTCTTAACAATTCATTTCGGTATGCAAATCAGTCAGTGACTTAAAGGAACTAAATGTACCAAAAAGTGCTCTTTTGGAGCTACATGTAGCTCCAAAACAGCTAAATCGGCAAATTTTGTTGTGGTATGTCAGTCCGTCAGTCAGTAACAGCCTTAGGTACAACTAGAGATACGAATGTCAATGAATCAAAATTAACAACACAGTAGTAGTTTAGTGTCAAATTAAATTTAGAAAGAATAGAATACATTTTTTACAATTACATATACTACAAAAGAAAGGTTATCTTTGCAAATACGCAACCGTTAGCCACTTTGATATAAGCCATTTTAAATGGCTAAAAGTGTCTAGATTTTCTCAGTTTAAATTAAATAGGGTAAAAAAAAAATCACACAAGCTCATAAACGTGTCCCTTAGATAACTGTATTAGTCACTTTAGAATTTTAAAAAAAAAACGAACGTTAATGCAAAGGAAATTAAATCTACAGTTAACTGGTAATTAAAAGTACCCGAAAAAACATTTTTTTTTACAAATTTAGCCACTTTTAGCCATAAATGGCCCATGTCAAAATGGTTACATGATGATTCTTTGCAAATGTAGCCTAAAACTTTGAAAAGATATTAATTAAATCAGCAATGCATTGCTCAACATTTTGGGTCGTCTTCGTTAGTCCTCACCACACCAAATAATTATAGCTGTTACAGCTCACCGTATTTCTGTTTGCTAAATAATGCAAATAAAAGAAAAAGTTAAGACCCCCCCCATACCCCCGACACAAATCAATCTTTGCCCTGACTGACTAACCCCTAAGCCTAACCCCCAGGTTATTATCTCGATAATATAATAACAGCCAAATTACGGAAATACCCTTAACTTTCGCTTTTTATTTACATTTATTTAGCCAACAAAAATACGGTGACTTGTAATAGCTATAATTATTTAGTGTGGTAGAACTAAGGAAAGGGGAAAAAAGACCCAACATGACTTCCACCGTGTTATTTTTCCTGCTTCCTTTAAATAAATCATAATCAGTTATTTTTATCATTTTTCCGTCTATTTTTATTTTTTTGTAATCAATTGGGGTAATAATCACTTCTGTACTTAAAAAAATAAGTCTATTACTACTAATACTTGTACAACAATCCACTTTAAATGGCAGTCAACATCCTCCTTTAATATTGTGAATACTCTTGAAATTCATGTTGAAATCAATTTCGATTAGACCTGAATGAATCCCCACATATGCAAAAACGGATACTTTTAAATGAAAATAGAGCATTCTTTTTTCTTATTTTTTAAATTTGATTTTTTATCATTATTTTCAACAATTGATGTCAAATGTTGGAGATAAAAAGCTGGCTGTCTAAATCATTCTGAATATCAGTTTTTTTCTTCTTTTTTTTATCGATTTGCCAGCTAATTCAGCATTCAATACAACGATGTGTGTTAATTGGGTGAATAACAGGTCTTTTTACCTTGTCCCATATTGTATTGAGAACAAAACATGTATTTTAAACTTTCACATTTCATATTAGTATAATTGTGTTGTTGTTTTTTTTTGGGGGGGGGGGGTCGGTCTTACGACGACCTTCCAGTTCAGTGAAAGAAACATTAAGGAAAATCAAAGAAGCTCTTCTGGCTAAAATATCCCTCTCCCTCATAAAGGTATAATTTCAACGAAATATAAATATCAGCGATCATCATTAGCAAGTGAGTTTTTACGGGGTGGAATGGTGAGCCCATTCACACTCTTAGGCTATTTTTACCCATAGCTGAACGGAGGGGTGGATTTCACCATTTCTGGTTTCTGGTCATTCTCCTAGACTGATTGACAGCCAAGGTTTGAGAGCCCACTTAGTTTACCCGTAGCTTGGAGGGGGAACTCCTTTACTCCCGAAACAGCCTCGGTCAAAATTTGAACTCGGCTCATCGATCTTAAATTACTGATAACAGTGACCAGTCTGTCTTAGAGTACAAAAATTAAATAGTAGTAAGTTTTTTTTTTTAATGTTTTCTGTTACAAAACAATAAAAAAAAAACAAGACTATACAACTGAAGATTTAAAAATCGCGATGTGAAACATGTCAAAAAATTACGTGACATAATTGATCTCTGAATTGTAAGATCGCCCAACCCACTTGATTTAAAACTATTATTTGATTTTGAGCCACGCTTGAAGATTGAACAGCGGATCAATTTTAAAATTGCTTCTATCAATGAGTCTAAAACAGCATATAATTTACATATATCTATTTAAAAGATAAGTAAATACCATACCTTGATTAATACGGTTGATTCGTTCCAAAATTTTCCGTATTATTAAAAACTGCACTCTTCAAGGTCTTACAACTAAATGTGTTTTTTCCCTGCTTGTACTCAGTCACATTAATTTGTACAGCAATACCTACTCTGTACATATAGAAACCGCACTATTCAAGGTAACCATGTAATTAGATCGATAGATATAATGATCTGGGAGAGATGGTTTTTCATTCAAGCTGCAATGGTATATATCATCATCATCATCGTTTTGATGTATATCGTCTCCAATGTAGTGTAAAATATTCAACTGAAAATGTTCAATATTTCAATGAGAATACAATTCATCTTTACTTTCACCATTATTACAGCACTAGATTGACTATTAATGTATAAACAAGAATTGGTTTTGATAAAATAGTGCTATGTAGCAACAATACATTTATTACTACTCCTTAAAAAAGGGGGCAGCCTTCTACTTCTTTAAAATGATTATTACGAATACTATGAGAAATGAATTATCAATAACATCATAACCATATTTACGTATTTTTAGTTCGAAATATCACGAAATATTCATCTGAATCAGAAGTCAAGGTTTGTTTTAGAAGAAGGCAATCCTACGATTTGGGTAACGCAAAAATTTTAACCATTGACAAAATCGACTACGGATGCACAAAAGAGAACACTTGATTCAATTACGACTAACTGAATGAAGATTAAAACCCAAGTATTTACTATAATTCAATATGGAGTATTAGATATTTTTAATTTATATGTATTCCTATTTTGTTTTTTTTTACTAATTTATATATCTTCATGTTACCAAACACTTGTTTATTTTCATTAACTTATCTATTGATATATCGATTAATATATTAGTACTTATTATCACAGTTACAGCGCATAGTGACTAATATAAATTCTTTTTTTTTCGTTAATTATTTTTATTTGTGCGCCGTTTTTAACATCGAGTGAACGAAGGTGTGAAACTCAATAATTAAAAATCGAGTTCACCTTCTCTACATAGTGCTGTGAAGTCTTATTACTATCAGTTGCTTTTTTAATAAAATGAAACGGAAAATATCTTTAGCACCAGTAGTTTCAAGACACTAAATATTTTACTCTTCTGTGCATCCGTAAATCGATTGTCAATGGTTAAAAGAATGTTTGAGTTCATAAAACGTAGGATTGCCTGAAAATTTAGATATATAATTAATAATTTTCCACCTTTACAGCACTTACTAAAACTAATTTTCATTAAATTGATAATAATAAACGTATTCATTAACAAGAGTTGTTTTTGGTGTTAAATAGCCATTGTATATTTAATACACCTTTCTTTCATTTGATAACCTTCTCCACCTCCTTTAATAATAATTATCTCAAATCAATTATCAATAATATTGATACAGTAATTCAAGTATTTATGGTTCGTATTTCCTAGAATATAACTAGAAATACCTCTAAAAGCAAAACAAAAACACCATTCAAGTCTCGTATCATTTTGGTTTGATCCTAATAAAATATTTAACAGAAGTCAAGGTTTATTTAAGAAACAAAAAAAGAAATATAATGGATCTTTCACCTTCACAGCTCTAATCAAAACTGTTATTTCCATTTAATTAGTGATTCATCTATAAACAAGAGTTGTTCTATCATAAAATGGTGTTGTAGCCACGATTCAGTTGAAACTCCCTTTTCTGACAGCCTATATCGACTTCTATTATTACAACCATTTTTACAAACGAATTATTACCCTATATTACTGCAATTATTTACGAATTTATACTTCAGAATTTTGTAAATATTGATAGAAATACCATTAAAACAAGACTAGAAACCTTAATCTTTTCAGGATGACAGAAGTAAAACATAATTCAAGTCGAATTCCGTTTTCCAGTGAGTGTCAGCCTTCTCTTACTTCTCCACTTCAAAATCATTATCACAATCATTATTACAAATCGATTGTCAACAATATTACTACCAAATATTTACGTATTTATACCTTTAAAATATTGTAAAATATAACTAGAAGTACCATGAAAAACAAAAAACTCTGATCTTTTAAGGGTGATTTTAAAAAATTTTAAATAAAAAACACCATTCAAGTTAAAAAATCATTTTTTTCCAGTGACAAGCCCACTTCTTTTCAATTATTATCATGAATCATCAACAATATTAATGCTGTTACTTACGTATTTATACTTTAACACTTCGTAAAACATTTCCTAGATATACCATAAAAACAAAACAAAATCTTTAATCCTCTTAGGGTGATAAAAACACCATTCAAGTCAAATCATTTCGTTTTTTCTGTGACACACACTTACAGCTCTCCACATTTTCAATGATAATTATTATCAAAATTATTATTACAACTCGACTATCAACAATATTACAATCATTTACGTATTTATAGTTTGAAATATAGTAAAATATTGCTAGAAAATACAAAACAAAACCCTCTGATCTTCTTAGTGTGATGATAAAACACCATTTGATTCGGATCATTCCGTTTTTAATCGTACTACTATTTTTACTTAGCAGTCGACATAAAAAAAAGTCGAGTTTAAACGACTTACCTTCAGTGTTCAGACGACAAAAGGGTTGCACCAACTCAACAAAGCTTAGATTATTTTTCTGGCATAGATGCTCGGCATCTGCACTGCATAAAACAGCAATTTGGGGACTAAATGTGTTTTGAATAAACTCCGGGGCTGTCTGTTTGCACTGCGCCATAGTCGTCGTACGTACTCCTTATTTTTTTTTTTTTTTTTGATCCTCTGTGGTCTTCCTACTTCGTGTATTCAAATCACTGGTTTTTGATTATTGCAATCCTGGCAATTGTTACTCACGACTAACGACACATAGAAAGAAAAAACTATTGACTATCACTGCTACTATTCTACTTCTACCGTCGATGAAAATAAACTTATCCCAAACCCAGACACAAACGATTTTCTAACAAAATCTCAGGGACAGGTCTACACATTCTTGACGGATTGGCAGCCATCGTTTTTTGCTACTGATCATGCGCTGTAGGACTTCCGGATAGATTTCCAAGGGAAGTAATTACGATGCAAAATAAGATGCGAATATTGAATGAATTTACCATTTGACTTAATATTTCGCTTTATTCCTTTTAAGACTTATGAATAAATAGGAAAATTATTAAAGCATGGGAAAATTACTAATGTATATACTTAAGGTAATGATTGATAAAGTTATTAACGCAGAGGTTTTGAGGTACTTCAACTGGCATACCTAAATGCTCTCCCTAAGAAGAGCATGTTGACATTTTACATGTTGGCATGGCCACAGTCAAACATTATTGCATTCGACAACAGGTTACCAAAATTCTCAGTGATGTGCTTAACAAGAATGTATATCTTTAGTTTAACATTTTATTTAATTGCACATAAAATAATGCTAACATATTACTAATATCTGTTTTGCAATCCTGTGAGAAAAAAGATTGAAAACTAGTGGCACAATATTACTGAAGATGTCACAAATTCCCAGGAGTGTTTAGAATATGATTTCCTATCTAATGCTGAAAATTTTAATTTTTCCTTTAGACATTAAAAATGATTGTTAATTAGTCTGTTTGCAATGCTTTGAGTGACTAAATCAGTTAAATACACAGCAGATATTTTTAGCATCAGAGATTCTGTAAAAAGAATTCCTTGACTTTAATAAACCAATAATTTCAGAGAATTCCTCAAAGCTTTGATTTCAAATTCAGCAATACGTTTCAACGTAAAATGATTGCATTTCCCAAATTTATTTGATTCATTAAGATGATAAGTCAACATGCACGGTCGGCTGAAATGTTCCTTTGATTTATCACGTAAAATAAAGGACGATCGGTAAGAAAATTTTCGACCCAAATTTGTTAAACAACTTGTAATGCAGAGGTTCTCAATCTTTCGGGCGTCACTGCCCATTTTCATATTGAAAATTCTTCTACCACCCACTTGTGTTGTAAATATTCAAAAGAATACACAAGCATTTTCGACTATAATAAAACAATAAAAAAGAACAGCTCGTGCATTAGAAGATCCTTCTATGAAAGAAATTTAAAATAGTAACATCAAATGTTTGATACACAAATACAGTTTGCATATAGACCATTACACATATACATCAATGCAATCACTGTGTCTGGTGTCTGGCAATTTTATTACACAAATATATGTTCCATGAACCAACCTACAGGGACTGTTGTACAGGCATGTAAACTCTTACACAAGCATTTACACATTTCTCTACGCACCTACATAATTTGCAATAACAAAGTGCTGCTGGGTAAATTGATAATAGTAAATGTTGTTGTCAATCTGATACTTTAATACTCAAAATTCTATACCGCCCAACAAAATTTCAAAATACCCACCATTTTCTGCCCAGTTGTTCACCAACTACCCACCCACCCAAGAGTTGAAATAAACCACTGTTGGGCGATATCACCTAGGTTGAGAAAGCCTGAGGTAATGTTTTTATTTAATCACTATTAACCTCAAATGATTTACAAAGCCACTGAACAACATTCAACAAGAAATATCCAACACAAAACTTGACAAACCACTTTTCACACGTTCAATCATTTGCAGAACTTTCTCCATAAACTGCTCAAATACATCTTTGAATTTCTTTATTAAAATAAATAAGACGCATAGTTAACTGGAAATGGCCAGGAGTATGGCTTAAAACACTAGATTTCAAACATTCAGACAATACCTACATACATTAAATCCAGACTTTCTCTTTTATGATTATAGATTACATTATATCATACAGAGACTCTTACTTGAAATGATCACCAGTTATTATACGGTGAATGTATCATTTGGCCTAGACAATGTAAATAGAATAAAAAATTAAAGAAAAAGGGGCTACTGCAGGAATCGAACCTGTAACCAATAGGGTAACTGCTCCAACGTAACGTTGCTCTAACCATTGAGCTTAATAGGTGCCAAAATTCATAAAACCCAATCGGTTATCAGTTCAATTCCTTCAGCGGCCACATTTCCTTTAATTGCTTATCCTATTTCTGGTGTCTAAACTAAATATGTACATTCACCATGTGATAACAGTTGATAATTCCAAATAAGAGTTTTTATATATTATGCAATTCATAATCATTCCGTTAGATCATGCGTCCATTTCCTGAGAACATTCTTTTGAATACAAAGAGATAAGTTGAATAATTCTTAAATTCATAAAATTTTCGAAGGTAAATAACTCCTGATAGAAATTATCCCCCTTTGACCATGAGGTGAATTTTTTTCTATCAAATTCACAGAAGAGTTCCATCATTTTTAATTCTATCCATTGAAGAGTTCCACAGCCAATGCTAGCAGTTACATGCAATCCATGAATTTAAGAGTTGATAAATTGAGAAAATGTTCTTTATCTATGGCCTTTGATAGAATGCATTAATAAAGGGATGCTGCCTAAATGCATATTATATCTATCTGGAGGTGGATTAACCATTAAGCTGAGTAGGCCTGAGGGGCCTGAAACCAAATAATAGTTTTATTGCCTGTACAGAAGATGGTTTGATTGTATGCACATGTGAGTATTTAGGATATTTCAGTACTTTTGCATATATCTTTTCATATCTTGCTCATTGCAAATACTATCTAGTTTGGCATATAGATATTTAGAAGAAATGTTCTTTGGACATCATACTGCAGCAACAATATCAACTTATGATATAATTATGCTGCCATATACAATATGATTCATGTAAGTTGAATGTGACTGAACTGTGGACAAGTTTACTTTAATCAAATATATTGGTCATGGAATTACTCCATATCTCTGGAACTATTAAAGATATAGTCAAGTGGATTCCACCATTAAATAACATGTTTTGAAGATTCAATAACATTTTTAAAGAGTGATCCAACCAAATCCAACCCCACCTAGTCCAACCTGACCTATCCCAATTTGATCCAGCCCAGCCCATTCATCATGCTTTTTGAAGCTTGATAAGTTGAAAACACATGGAGATAGAAACATGGGGTTTCCACCAATCAATAGCCCATTATTTTGAGAGTCATTACGTATGACCTGGTTGATATTTTTTCATAGAAAATTATGGTGGTCTTTCTGATGCAAATCATTCTGAGTGCACCTCAGGAATGAATAGAGATTTTCTGAGTATGTTTTTTGCTAAACAACAAAAATAATAATTAGTACGGAATTATAACAATGCAAGGGAGATAAGCTATGAAACAAGTAGTTTTCACCCAACCCCAACCATCTTCCCTGCTTAATGATTCAGAAACAGATAAAGATTTTTTTATGATGTTATCGCAAAACGATACAGCATAAAAAAATGAATGATTTTTGCAAGCATTTACTAAATACTAAAACTTGACTGTGCAATAATGAAAAATCCATGTTTACATTCATTGTGTAAGTGAAAGAGCACTATATGTTCACTTTTAACGAAGATAGCCTTATCTAGTGGTATCATACATGTAGTAAATTTACATAGTACAATATGTATTGGGAGATGGATATGTATGATCCGACAAATAGAGCAAAAAAAATGAATAAAAATGATTTTTGCAAGCATTTACTAAATATTAAAACTTGACTATGTATTAATGAAAAATCCATGATGTAACATTTGCTATGTAAGTGAGAGAGCATTATATGTTAACTTTTAGCAAGGATAGTCTTATCTAGTGATGTTATACATGAAGTACATTTATATAGTACAATATGTATTGATTAATTAAGAAATGGATATATATAATCCGACAGAATAATTATGAATTGTCTTATATTATATAGAAACTCTTATTTGAAATGCTCTTCTGTTGTTGCATAGATAATGTGTCACTTACCCTGGACAACATGAATAGAAAGAACTATTAAAGAAAATGGGGTGGTTAATGTATTAATGATTATAAATTGCATTATATCATACAGAAACATCCATTTGAAATGATCTCCTGTCGTTACACAGCTAATATATAACTTAGCTTAGACAACGTAAATTGCATAAACAATGAGAGAAAATGGGCCTGCCGTAGGAATCAAACCTGCGACCAATAGGGTAGCCGCTTTAATGTAGCAATACTCCTACCATTGAGATAAACAGTCACCGGTAATGCAACAGCCCAAATAACTGTTTCAACTCCAAATTCTCATCTTGTTTATTTTTGGTTTATTTGTTTCTTTCAACGCAGCAGTTATGTATTAAAAAATGGATATATTTGATCTGACATAATGATTATAAATTGCGTTATATCTTATAGAAACTCTTATATGAAATGATCTCCAATCATTACATGGTTAATGTATCACTTGGCCAAGACAATGTAGATAGAATAAACAACTAAAGAAAATGTGGCTGCAGCAGGAAACAAACCTGCAACTAATAGGGTAGACACTTCAACATAGCAATGTTTTTATCATCTATCTAAACAGTTAATGCAAAGGACCAAAGGCTTTAACTCAAAATTCTCATCTCATCTACTCTTGGTCATTTCTTTGTACACGATAGTTATATATCAAGAAATGGATATATGTGATCCGACAAAATGATTATAAATTGCGTTATACCATGTAGAAACATTTACTTGAAATGATCTCCGATCATTACACAGTTAATGTACCACTTAGCCTAGACAACTTAGATTGAATAAACAATTAAAGAAAATGGGGCTGGCTGCTGCAAGAATCAAACCTTTGACCAATCGAGTAGCTGCTTCAATGTGGTGATGGTCTTACCATTGAGCTAAACAGTCGCTGGTAATGCAAAGGCCCAAATAACTGCTTAAACTCCAACTTCTCATCTCATTTACTCTCGGTCTATTTGCACCTTTGAACACGATAGTTATATATTAAGAAATGGATACGTATAATGCGACAGAATGATCATAAATTGTGTTATATCATACAGAAACATTTCTTTGAAAAGGTCTCTGATTGTTACACAGTAAATATAGAACTTGGCCTAGATAACGAAGATAGAATAAACAATTAAACAAGATGGGGCAGCAGTAGGAATCAAACCTTTGACGGATAGGGTAGCGTAGTGATGCTCTTACCATTGAGCTAAACAGCAGGTTAAATACAAGCATGCATTCCAGAAAATAATTCAAGATTCTAGAACGAAGAGCAAGGAAAATAGTCTGACTATACCATACATAATGATTACAATATAAATCATGCAATATGAATTAACCTCAGTTTATTTTATTTAACCAAGGATGAGACGGGGCAGCATGGTATATATATATATATATATATATATAATTGTGTCATCCACAGACAGCTTTTTCATCGTATTAAAACTCTTCGGTTTGGCTATAGACTATCCATTATCCTCTCCAGTTCCACGAGGTAGGATCAAAACCTTCACTTCAGACCTAGAGCCTGGCATTTTATCTCTGCCCCACAGAACTGGACGGTCAGTAAGGTCGAATTTAAGCGATATATTTATTCACACATATATTCCCCATTCACAAGAGTGCTCTATTCCTATTATTAAATGTATATATATATATATGTAGCTCTATCTATATGTATATATAGAAATATGAGTATATAATAAGAAGTGGATTCGCTACACAAACAAGTTTATGTTTCTACCCTCTCTGGGCCTCTTCAGACGAATGATTATATGTGTTTTTAGATTCTTGTTTGAGGAATTTGATGAGAGTCTTGTGGATGTCGCTCTGAGTGGAAGAAGTTTTTCATTTTGTTTTATTGTTTTTAGTAGTGTGTATTTTTTTGTTGGTGGTTGTGAGTTACATGTCAAAGGTTGTTCGCTAAGTGTAGGAGTTATCTATGAATGGACGCTGGATTGTGTTCTGAGGGATGTTTTGATCTTGACCTTGATATTTGGCATTAAATTCATTGCCTATATTGGTATCCTATACATATATATATTATTCTTAATTAACTTGAACATGTGAGGGAGTAGATAATGTTGATTAGAAGTCTTTTGGGGATGATATGTATGCTAGTTAACAATGTATGTTATTTTTTTTTTTACTAATGTATAGATTGCTAATTATGTTTGTCGATAAGAATTTTGAACAATGCCTGCATTTTTTGTGTTATTTCATTTTTCCTAATAAGTTAATGTACTTCAGGTTTTTTGTTATTTTAGCAAAATTTAATAAAACAACTTAACTCTCCGAGTATAAAGCTGAATGTATCGAGCACTCTATAAAATAAATCCATCACATATAAGACATTGCTTTATATTACATTATATTATGCAATATTGCAAACCTGATTTGTACAATATGTACTCTGTATATGTATATATATGTGTGTGTGTGTGTGTGTATGAATTAAGAAATGGATATATATGATCCAGCAATGATTATGAATTGCGCTATATTATACAGAAACATTTATTTGAAATGATCTCCCATCATTACACAGTTAATGTATCACTTGGCCTAGACAACATTAATAGAATAAACAATCAAAGAAATTCTATGCAGCGGCCTCATTTTCTTTAATTGTTTATTCTATTAATGTTTTGTAGGCTAAATTATGCATTAAACATGTAACAACAGGAGATCATTTCAAATAATTGTTTCTATATGATATAACGCAATTTATAATCATATACATATTTATATACATGTAGTATGTAGTGAATCATATAGTTTTAGTTAAAATTAATAAGAAAATAAATATGAATATGAATATATATAGATACAAAACCTTAAAACTAGCCACATATTTAATGATGTCAATTCCTTCAGCTCCCGCCAAAATAAACTAACTTCCGTTAATCATCGCTCATTTCATCCTCAGTCTCCCGAGACCAGTTATTTCCCTAGCCTCCCAGTCAGTAAGGTTTCCAGTCTTAGACCGTGACTATGATATATCATCTTTTGTCAGCAATCTACCTTCGGTGTGAGAATCCGTAAAGGTTTTTTAGTGACTCAATGCTAACGCTGCTTATAATTTACCTCATGTCACCCCCCTCAGCTCTTTGTGCCTGGAACTGAACCCGACCGCTTATTTATAATCTAGCTCGGTCAACTATACCACTTTTAGTTAAAAGCATCACTAATCAGGCTTCATCAATGGCTAAACTAAACAACATTAGACCCGTTATGTCATGTGTTTCCTTCACTAATCATAGTTCTCTTCTAT
Organism: Thysanoteuthis rhombus; assembly: GCA_963457665.1. NCBI lineage: Eukaryota > Metazoa > Mollusca > Cephalopoda > Oegopsida > Thysanoteuthidae > Thysanoteuthis > Thysanoteuthis major. Next base: position 32,276,223 of record OY735240.1, on the reverse strand, counting down.
ATTACATTGTGATACATAGGAATAGTTCAATAACTCTCTCTTTAACATCCCTTTCTTTAAAAAGTAGCTATGTAGTCATCCAATCTAAACAAACCTGAACTATCATGATCAATGTTAAAGTGTTCACATGCTTTCCCTTTCAGCGAAAATTTATATATAAATGTCTTATTTGCCTATTAAATACACGCTCTATTTGTTTTCCAAAAAACTCAGTATCTATTTTCATTCTTTATTGTATGAACTGTTTGTTTGACCATCCATGTCAATGTATTTGAAATTGCCACACAGGCTTCTAACAAAGGTGACAGCTAAATGTTTACATCAGGAACTGTCATGGCTGACTATCAACTTCTCTCTCCTTCCTCAACTTCTTTGTGATGTCACACATTCGGCGGTAAACTCAACTATGTTGACTCCTTTGTTCTGTAGTGACTACTAGCAACCTTCTCTCAACACTGTACCACACATCATTATCAATATTAATCTCCTCCTCTTATAGGATTCTTAAACCCTACTCATCTATATATATATATATATATATATATATATATATATATATATATTTAGTCTAGAAAGCTTCAAACACTAAAAGATTTTTTCAAAAATTCTTTTTTCTTTTTTTTATCATTTCAGTCACTTATTTCCTAATATCTGTCAATGCAATTTATATAATTTTCTTTCATGTTTTCTCCCTATTTTACATATACTTTGTTATTATGGTACCATGTGTAAATTTCCTCTGGTTGGGATCGTCAGTTGTTTACCATGTAACCGTTTCGAGAATTTTAAAAACAAAACAATGATATTAACATGGCACCCCAGTAGTGTTGATCAAACACTATTTACCTTTCAGCTATAATTTTGATACATAGCTTATGTCATACATGTAGTTTATTAGTTTATATAGAGTATTATCATAATATATTGTATATGGATGTTATTCTATACTACACATCATTTAATTTTTTTGAAACAGGGCTTACTTGTGTAGATTACACAAAATATGAATTCAACGATCAAAGATCATTAGTAACGCCAGAAATTCTAGCCATCTTTGAATTATGGGATGTCAGATAGACGGATGAATAAAAAAGTCGTTTGGTGAATTATCGTAATCTTGAACTGACACTCGACCAGCCTTGAAATGAGCGTGTCACTAAAAAAGGCCCGACGAAGCATTTTTAAGGTCACGGTGCAGATTTCCTGAGCTTCATGCAAAATTTGACGATGATTGCAAAATTTTTCTCTTACAGCATCACAAAACCTTGCTTAATAAGATAATATGAGTAGATAGCACAAATTCTGTTGGCAGACAGACTCAGTAAGCTTGGTATCAATGAGTGTCAGCTGCACGTGCTTTTCCATCAGATGGTACAATCACAGCACAGAGAGTCAACAACATTTTCATTGCTTAAAGCTGCAAAGCTTTCCAGACTATATTTATGTATATATATATGAATACGTAGTAAGAAATGGATATATATTATCCGACAGAATGATTATAAAATGCTCAATATTATACAGAAAATTTTATTTGGAATTATCTCCTATCATTACATAGTTAATGTATCACTTGGCCTAGACAATGTAAAATAAAATAAACAATTAAAGAAAATGGAGCTACTGCACGAAATCTAACCTGTGACTTATAGGGTAGCCGCTATTGTGAGAGCATCACTACGATGAAGCGGCTACCCTATTGGTGGCAGGTTTGATTTCCTGCTGCAGCCCCATCTTCTTTAATTGCTTATTCTATGAACACTATCAAGGCTAAATGATACATTAACTGTATAATGACAGGAGATCATTTTAAATAAGAGTTTCTATTTAATATAACGCAATTTATAATTTATATATATATATATATATATATATATATATATATATATATATATATATATATATATATATATATATATATAGCTGAATACCTGTATCATGGACAGGTTATTCAGCTAGTACTTATATGTATCTATATGCATATATTGGTATATATTTAATGGAGAGAAAGGATCCACTTTTGTATTACAAATAGAGCCCCTATCCTCAAAAACACTTGAAAATGCTATTTAACTCAAAACTTTTTAATCTGATTTGAATTTAGAAGAGAGTCTCCTACATTTTTGACTCCTTAAAAGACACTTCAAACCCCTCACAGAATTATGTATAAACATATGAAATAAGGAGATATTTTTATGTTCTACTTTGGCATTATAGTAACATCGTAAATAGAAGCCCCTCTAAAACTCCTTAATTGATAAGGCATGCTAAATTTGGTTAGGCTGCACCCATGTTGAGGAATTCTTTTATAGTATGAGAGACAAACACACTAACGGACACCTCTCATATATCTTGGATAAGAGAAAGAAGAAAAGATATTTTTTACAACATCTTTAATGGTTAAGCTCTCCAGACTATATATATATACATATTGATTGAGCACCAGCCCTGAAATGTCACTTGTAACACAATAAATAGAAGCCTGTCTTTAAGCTCAACTGACAGCTTTCATGCGAGATCAGTTTGCCGATTCTACCTCTCTGAGGATAATCAATTGTAGCTGTTAGAAACTGTCAACACAGGTTTCTTCAGTTTTTGAGTTGTTCAGTCTGGCTATCTTTGTCTGAGTCACATATACAGACTAAAACAATGGAGCTAGAAGGCTGAAAATGAAAAAAAAAACTGAAAATTCCCTCCAAAATGGAGTGGGGGTGTGTGAAAATACAGATTTTTCTTTCATTGATCACCATCCAACAAAAGGTTAGAGAAGTAAGTTATTCATTGATCGCCTCTTTTTCTAATTGTTGAATGAATCACTCCCAGTACAGCATACTGTCAAAAGATGTTAGTTACATTATGGTTCTATTAAGAGACCCACCAGACCTATACTTTCCATCAACTGATCTTACATTTAAGGGTCTCTAATTGTTTCTTTCTGTGCGTGGTTTCCAATTCTGCAAGCCCCCTGGTTCTTTATGGCTGGCATTGGGTTGCTTGATGTCTTTTACCGCACAAGACCAAATTTGTATGGTCTTGGGACCAAATTAAGTACCTTCAGTACCAAAATAACCAAATAACTTTAAATCCATCATCAGATCAAATTTGTATGGTCTTGGGACCAAATTGTGTACCTTCAGTACAAAAATAAATCAAATAGCTTAAAATCCATCATCAGACCAAATTTGTATTCTCTTGGGACCAACCTAAGTAGCTTCAGTACGAAAATAATCAAATAACTTCAGATCCATCATCAGACCAAATTTCTATGGTTTTGGGACCAAATTAAGTACCTTCAGTATCAAAATAATCAAATAACTTAAAATCCATCATCAGACCAAATTTGTATGGTCTTTGCAACAAGTTGAGTAGCTTCAGTACAAAAATAAATCAAATAACTTCAGATCCATCATTAGATCAAATTTGTATGGTCTTGGGACTAAGTTAAGTAGCTTCAGTACAAAAATAATCAAATAACTCAAAATCCATCATCAGATCAAATTTCTATGGTCTTGGGACTAAGTTAAGTAGCTTCAGTACAAAAACAAATCAAATAACTTCAAATCCATCATCAGACCAAATTTGTATGATCTTGGTACCAAGTTAAGTAGCTTCAGTACAGAAATAATCAAATAACTCAAAATCCATTATCAGATCAAATTAAGTAGCTTCAGTACAAAAATAAATCTAATAACTTCAGATCCATCATCAGACCAAATTTCTATGGTTTTGGGACCAAATTAAGTACCTTCAGTATCAAAATAATCAAATAACTTAAAATCCATCATCAGACCAAATTTGTATGGTCTTTGCACCAAGTTAAGTAGCTTCAGTACCAAAATAACCAAATAACTTTAAATCCATCCTCAGACCAACTTTGTATGGTCTTGGGACCAAATTGTGTACCTTCGGTACAAAAATAATCAAATAACTCAAAATCCATCATCAGATCAAATTTGTATGGTTTTGGGACCAAGTTATGTAGCTTCAGTATCAAAATAATCAAATAACTTAAAATCCATCATCAGATTAAATTAAGTACTTCAAGTACAAAAATAAATCAAATAACTTAAAATCCGTCATCAGACCAAATTTGTATGATCTTGGGACCAAATTAGCTCCCTTCAGTACCAAAATAAATCAAACCACTACAAATCCATCATCTGACCAAATTTTTATGGTTTTAAGACCAAATTCAGAAGCTTCAGAACCGAAATAACCAAATTTGTATGGTCTTGGACCAAATTTGGGACTAAATTATTAGCCTCAGTACCAGAATAATCAAACAACTTTAAATCCATTATCAGACTAAGCCTATCTGAAAAATGTAGTGAAATACATGTTTATATCTATTGTTCAAGTATATATATATATGTGTTGTATCCCATCATTTGTGCAGATGGAATTGTCACCATTTGGAAAAAATTTCCTTACAGTACGAAATCTTCATTTTTGCAGAACCAAAAAGCTTTGTTCAGGACTAATTTTGCTCAATTTCAGTCTTGAAAAATACCAAATAGCTACCCTTGGCTGGAATTGTGTAAAAATATTATTTTGTCCAAAGAGGCTAACCCCCGAGGCTATATTCCACTATTGCACTAAAAGGGATGGTGTCTCAAATGGAAGTGCCAAGAGAACTAGACAATTTTTCTCTCTATCCACATAGACATGTGTGAATCCCCAGGCTAAAATCAACCTTGTGTCGTATTTTGTCCTTGTAGGGAGAAAGGGGGAGCTGATAAATACCAAGTCTTTTTTTCAGAATTTTATGAATATTTTTTTCAGTAATCTTGAAAAAAAGTTAAAGCTATTAACAATCATTAGACAGGTATATTTGAAATATGAAACCTAATAAAAATGCACACACATATATATATATATATATATATATATATATATATATATATATATATATATATATATATATATATATATATATACATATATATATATATATATATATATATATATATATATATATATATATACATATACATATATATACATATACATATAAATTCATCCTTTATCAGTATGATATAACATTCAATCTATATTCTACAAAATTGCAAATCTCTAACATGTCATGATGTTCTAGGTTTAGTCGTATGAATAGAAGCATAAATTTCCAAATTCTATGATTATAATAATAATGATAATTTACTTCACCAACAAACATGACATAACAAATTTTCGTCATTTTTTGTATATCATTGGTGGGGAGGATACAAATTGGGTTTATTGCCTCACAAGATGAATATCCTCCCTAATGAATTCTTATGAACAATATCTTGTATTATATACTAATTTTCCAGACAAGTGAAAACACTGTTTCAACACTCATGGAGTAGACAGCAAGTGCAGATGACATTCACATAGCAGACAATAAAATCAAATTGTGTGGACAGTAATTCATGAATATGATTCACTGAAATGTTTTTTATGGTTATTTTGAGACTGCTTTTGCTTATACTTATTAGATCTGTTTTTGTAAAAAGACTTATGGAATTGTTCCAAGCAAGTATTGCCGTATGTTTGATAGAATTTCTTCCATATCTTTCTGTGTTGATATGTGTTGAAAATGAAGAGCCTCTTGATGAATTTTTAATAAGGATTGAGAGAAAGATAAATAGACATTAATCATTGATGAACAAGGGTTTGGGGTGGCTCAGCGTTCACATAGAAAATGGAATCGGCGGAACCAAATTCAAGTTCCAGCCAAAGCTGCTTATGTACACTTAGCAATAACGTCCTTGAAAAAGGCATACATCCAGTTCTCCCCATAGTTATGAATAAATAGCAGGGCAGATTGAGCTGTTTAGATCCACTAGGCAATTTATCTGGGACATCGGCCAAGCAACTCTGAACTAAAAAATCCACTTGTTATTTGATGCGGCCCTATGTTCCCCAAGGTGTTAACAGGAATAAACATTTTTTTAAATTAAAAATGTCCTGGAATTGATACTTGTAGATTTGTATAAGATTTATCAAATTTTGTAAATTTGCCGTAAATTTGCTAAATTTTGTAGAAATACAATAAACTTTTTAGATTTTGTATAATTACAATAGATTTATTAGATTTTCTACATTTGAAATAGATTTATTACATTTTGTAGAATTACAATACATTTTTTTAGATTTTCTGGATTCGAAATAGATTCATAAGATTTTGTATAATTACAATAGATTTATTAGATTTTCTAGATTTACAATAGATTTATAAGATTTTCTAGATCTACAATAGATTTATTAGATTTTCTAGATTTACAATGGATTTATTAGATTTTCTAGATTTACAATAGATTTATAAGATTTTCTAGATCTACAATAGATTTATTAGATTTTCTAGATTTACAATGGATTTATTAGATTTTCTAGATTTACAATAGATTTATTAGATTTTCTAGATTTACAATGGATTTATCAGATTTTCTAGATTTACGATAGATGTATTAGATTTTCCAGATTTTGTAGATTTATAATAGATTTATTACATTTTGTAGATTTGAAATGGATCTATTAGATTTTGTAGAATTACAAAAGATTTATCACATTTTGTAGATTTATAATAGATTTATTAGATTTTGTAAATTTACAACAGATTTATTCGATTTCGTTGAATGCAATAGACTTATTAGATTTTGTAAAATTACAATAAATTTATCAGATTTTTTAGATTTACAATAGATTTATTAGATTTTTGTAGATTTATAAAAGACTTGCTAAATTTTATACGTCCATCTTGCCCACGTTGATCTTTTGCTGCTAAACTAAACAAATACAAAATTTATTCCTTAGGATGTTGTAATACATGACTGGGAAGATGACTGACAGACATTTTACCAATCGACATTTGATCAAACAAACATTTTACCAACAGACATTTAATCAAATGTACATTTCACTAATGACATTTAAACATATGAACATTTAACCAATGAACATTAGACCAAACAGACATTTCACCAATGGACATTTGACCGAACGGAAATTTCACCTAGAGACATTTCTCTAAATTGACTTATAATTAAATGTACATATTGCCTTCGTGATTTCTTTTGTTTTTTTTTTATTTCGTATTGCAATGTAATTGCTTCATGTGACAAATACAACTAAGAAAAGACAAATCTGGTCAGTCAATCAATAGAATGCTGTGTTGGGTGTGATCAATTGAAAAATTGGAAAAAAATCACTTATCAGCCTGAATTTTAAAAAAACAAGTGTGAATATTTCCAGATACAAACAAAGGGATGAACGTAGCATCAACTTACATTATTAATTGACCCCCTCCACACACACACACACACACTAAAAACTTATGGGGGGGTATCAAAAAACAAAATTTTAAGTTTAAATTTTCAGCCCTTTACATCCATTAATGTATACATACATACATACATAGCCAACCAGCCAGGGAGAATCACTTGAAAATTTAAGAAACCAATCCTGACAATTCATTTTTTTTTACGGTTCTTAATAACATAATTTGGGTGTTTATCCACTCAGCTAAACATCCATTTGTCTAAATATCGATTCGGCTAAATATCTGTTGGCTAACGAGAGTTTGTTAGGGGTTCTGCAAAAAATTAATATATGTATGACTCCCTTGGCCCCCTGGGCTCTGGTGCAATACACCAGCCGCACTCTCCTCTCAGAGGCCCTGGTTCTTTATAGGTCTCAAACAAACACACTTCAAGTCAGTTGACTACATCCCAAAGCAATGGCCAATAGCAGCATTTCTGAACCTTTTTAGACCAGAGGAACCCCTGAAATAATCCTGCATAAAAATATCACAAATACAATGTCAGGGAAGACACCAGGATCTTCGAAAGTGTATCAATCAATGCTACCCACAACAGACCGGTTTAATCACTGTTGCTGGGTTTAAGTAATTTGTGTGTTCTGACATTTACATGTATCTATCCAGACTTTGCCCCGCCCAAACCATTCATAGTAAAAACTTGAAATTTTGCACACTCTCTCTCCTCAATGAGTACGGAAAATTTTTTTTTTTTAAATCGACCTTCTAAATAAATTTTTATTTTGGGGTTTAATTTACAATCAAATTTTATGCCAAATTGGTCCCTTATTTTGTGTTAAGCAGCATTCACACATTTTTTTTTTTAATTTGAACTTTTTAGTGATCAATTTTGTGCTCACACTCCTCTCAATAAGTAGGGAAATTTTTTTTGTTTCTTGCAAAATTCTCTTCCAAATTCTCTTCACTATTGGGTGATTCAATATGCAATGTAATTTCATGCTAAATTGGTCATTAGTTTATGTCCACTTGTTTTTTGAAAATTTGAACTTTTTTTAGTGATCACAGCCCAACAAAAGGTGAGAGAAGTAATTCATTCATTGAATGTATTATAATCTAAAAATAGAAAAACTATCTTAGAGTACACTATAGAATACTGATTATTTAGCTTGCTGAAAGGGTTATCGCAGATGAAAACAGGATGGATAAAGGATGAGGGTGTTTGTGCAAGGTAGGGACAAAAACAGCTTTGCCCCACCTTAAAAATTCCTCTTGGAGGCCCAGTAAAGAACTAATGATTGTAACTGTTATTGTTTTTATTCATTTAATGTTATCCAATATAGAAAAAATAGAGTGAAATACCTACTTATCAAATATTAGATCAACTGAAGAAGGCAGTAGAATAGGTCAGCCAAAATTTCATGGTATCAACACAAGCAGCATGAAGGATAAGTTGAATAATCGAAACAACTCTTGGAATGATAGTGAATCTCTTCAAAGTTATAGCTGGTATCATTGTACACCTGAAGAAGTCTGAAGAATGGATCTGCTGTTGTGGTAGCAACAAAAGCAAAGCAATGAATGAGTCCCAGCAACTATTGTCAGAATGACTGTTTAGACATTTCTTCACAGGTTCTAACTGTTTTAGTTAATTAACTGGTGATGATAGATATTTGTAATTTTTTGTCTCTTTGGGCAGTCATAGTATAAAATGGGGAATTGTTATCTTCAGCTATCTTCACATGCCATCTGTAGAAAGTTTACGTGGCTAACAACTATTAGTTCTTCCCAAATAATGTTGTAGAAAGGAAAATTAAGATTTTAAAAAATCGGGGATTATCAGACTATCATGTGGGGCACATTGGACCAGTGACAAAATTGAAAAATAAAAATGACAAATTTTGATTCTGAAACTTTTAAAATACATTTCAACTTGACAACTAGAATTTACAGATGCTTACTAGTTTCAATTAGTATTTCAAGTAATGTTCTTGTACAGTCAGGTATGGGTTGGTAGTCATGCTTTTACACAAAGTATGGCCCACTCAGGATTACTTTGAGTGCTGTTCAGTCAACAGGTAAATGCGAAATTGACTTTGCATGTTTGGTACCTCCAGCAGAGATGAGTTGAGGTAAGCACATGACAGCATTCTCTTTGTCAATATTAGAAATCTTGATGTCAGAGTTAGGGTCAACAAATTTACTGCATATTTTTCTGGATTGCCTCAAATAGCTAAGAACAAACTCATCATCATCTTTGCCGATTACTTGAGCTATGTAGCAAAATTGTTTAGCTGAGTTCTCTGCAACGAATTCGCTCAGAACACGGTCTCCAATATCTAGCACTCTATCTTCATCAAAATTGGGTTGTAGACACATATCTTCAATATTTTCAGCATCTGAGCTGTCATCTCCATAGAAGCTTGCATTATATTCTCAGATACCTTTATTGTTCCTTTCTCCTAAGTCTTTTTGTTCAACTTTTCAATCAACAGGTGAAAAAAACATTGCAACTCAGGTGTACAGTATTTGCGAATGAGATCAATGCTGTCTTGAGAATCAGCAGATCTTTCGGAACATCTTTCAGAGATTTTCTTTCCCATTGCATATTGGACCAAAGCACCAACATATATTGCATGGTCTTGCATTTATATTTTCAAACCATATTTATCTGAAAGAAAGCTTACAACCAATGACCCTATAACAAGGTTTTCTAAAGACAAAATCAACATATACAGTTATCTCTTGCTATTTGCAGGTTTTCTCTTTGTGGTTTTAATGATTTGCAGTTCAGTCTTGAATAACATGATGGGAAATTTAGGGCAAGTTTTTAGGTGTACTGCAAAAAACCACATCATAGAAAATACACCTTGCAGTATAAACAGAATATTAAACATTTAGAAGATCATAATGCAATGTAAGAATCTATTTGTTATTAATCTATTTATGTCAATAATATAAAACCGGTTGGAAACTTATTGTGGTTGAAAACTTGAACTGGTTCAATTTTAAACTTGCCAACCACTTACTCGAATGGTATTTTAAACATTCAATTTTTTGCCAATTCAAATTTATTTATTTATTTTTAGTAGATGAAGTATTGTAGATCATTATTAAAATTTTTTAAAATTTTTTATGCTATGTACATCCATCTTGATATTTTTGTCGCTTTTTATCACAACATTTTTCAGGCACAATGAATTTTTTTGAAAAACAATGAAATCATGAAGATGAAGGTAAATAGTAGCATGAAAAAGGAAAAATGATTATAAATAATCTCTGTAATGTAATTTTATGAAATTTATGGTTTTTATTGATTAACTGTCTCTTTTTACTAGCAACTGCCTTGTACTTTTTGAACAATCTTTCAAAATGTATCAGTATAATTAGAATAATCAAATATCTTCTTTGAAAGTTTAATTTTGATTATAACTGAGAGAAAATAGCAGGAAGTTAGTTTTAAAAAACTGAAAAAATATTTCAGCCTGTTCACAAAGGATCTCTGTGCAGATTAAAACAGTTTTTACATTTTTGACTAAAATATATCAATTCTGCCATAATTGACGGACCTGTCAACAGAAAAAAATGAAATCAAGTTTTTAAATTTTTAATTTTTACTGTATACTGGGTGACGAATTTACCACATATTTTTCTGGATTGTATCAATTGCTAACAACAAACTTTTTATGATTCTTGTTGATTATTTGAGCTACCTAGTAAAATTGTTTAGCAGTTTTTTCATTTATTTACAATTTTGGGATGCATAAGTGTTTGTTTATTGTTTATGGTACATGATTTATGGCTTTTAAGGACCAAAAAGGTTTGGGTTCGGTTCGGTCAAAAATTATTCACAGATTTTCAAATTTGCTCCTGACCCTCGCAAATCATAAGGGATAACTCTAGTTCCTGTGCATCACTAAAAAGTTCGAATTTTCAAAAAGAGAAGTGTGAATACTGCTGGACACAAAATAAGGGACCAATCTAGGATTAAATTTAATTGTAAATTGAAACCCCCCCCCTAAAAAGCTACTTAGAAAGTCATAAGGGATAACTGTAGCAAATCATAAGGGATAACTGTAGTTCCTGTGTATCAAACGCTTTCAGTGATATCTTTAGTAGCTTCACTTGGATGGCTGAATATAGAAAAGCTTTGCAAAGAAAATTCCAAGGCGCAGATTGAACTATCTCACCAAAGTGGTCCAAAAGGCTCTCTTGCCTAATCGGTAAGATAGTGGTTACATCAAGACATGCTCCCCCCTAAAGAAAAGATGTGAGTTTACTTCTCAGTGGACAATTGTTCTTTATTTCTAGTTTGTACTGTTTACTTACTGGATGTAGAATTATGGTCAGACAGTTGATATTAAAAACTAATGAAACATTAAAGCTGCTTGTTACCTCATGAATTAAGCTGTGGTAGTTGAAAATCAAGTTACCTTGATGGAAATACAAGTGTGGTTGAATTATGAATTTGGGATTTTTATTTTTTAAAAACTGGTCTGTAAGGTGATCAATCAGAAAAAAAGGGGTGATCAATGAATAAGTTACTTTTGTTGTCTTTTTTGGGCTGTGATCCCTAAAAAGTTCGAATTTTCAAAAAAAGAAGTGTGAATACTGCTGGACACAAAATAAGGGACCAATATGGGATAAAATTTAATTGTAAATTGAACCCCCCCCCAATAAAAAGCTACTTAGATAGTCAATAAAAAAGAAAAAAAAATAATTTTCCCTACTCAATGAGGGGAGTGTGAGTGCAAAATTTCAAATTTTTACCATGAATGGTTAGGTCTGAGAGAAGTCCAGTTAGATAGATAGATAGAAACATTTCCCCTTCCACTCCAACCAAACAACCAAAAACAGAGAAAAAATTTCACATTCTCCTCTTCAGCATCAAAATGTAAACAGCATATTTTTCTTTGTGGAACTGCTGCAAACATTTTTCTCCAAAAAAGATGGCTGGACCCCCATCAAAATGCATCGAACTTCACCCACAGAATAATAATGAAAAATTTCAAGATGTAACACCTGTCTCTTGAGTTTTTCACATCACCTTCCAATTGACATTTTCATCTACAGATAGATATATGCAAATAAATGTCAGAGCACATGAATAATTCTAACCTAACAAAAGCGATTAAACCGGTCTGTTGTGGGTAGCAGTGATTAATCAAGATGAGATAAATATTAGTTGAAAATAAATAATGACAATGAAACAATTTTGATTAAATATAGGCAAAACAGTTGCCCTGTAGGTTGAAATTATTGTATATGAAATTATCAACCATTAGGTTGGTGCAAAAATAATTGTGGTTTCTATTATTTTAAACTTTGATTCTCATTTTGGAATAAACCTTTATTTAACTATGTTCATTTTAAAGCATGAATTTTATTCTATTTATTCAAGCTGAATGTCTTCTTTTCACTATTTTGTTTTATTTGAGGCTGTCAAATCAAAGATAGAAAAAAAGCTAATTCATGCAATTTTATTGTGTGTGTTCAAAATAGAACGTAAAGCAGCGGAAACTGCTCACAATATCAACCAAATATTTGTCCCAGGGGCATGCAATGAACGTACAGCTCAACATCAGTTTTGAAAATTTTCAAAACGGAGACGAGAGCCTTGAAGATGTGGACATCCTTCTGTGATTGACAACATCCAATTTTCAAAACTGAGACAAGAGCCTTGGAGATATGGACATCCTTCTGTGATTGACAACATCCAATTTTCAAAATGGAGACAAGAGCCTTGAAGATGTGGACATCCTTCTGTGTTTGTCAACATCAAATTTTCAAAACAGAGACGAGAGCCTTGAAGATGTGGACATCCTTCTGTGATTGTCAACATCCAATTTTCAAAACAAAGACAAAGGCCTTGAAGATGTGGATATCCTTCTTTGATCGACAACATTCAATTTCCAAAATGGAGATGAGAGCCTTGAAGATGTGGACATCCTTCTGTGATTGTCAACATCCAATTTTCAAAACAAAGACAAAGGCCTTGAAGATGTGGATATCCTTCTTTGATCGACAACATTCAATTTCCAAAATGGAGATGAGAGCCTTGAAGATGTGGACATCCTTCTGTGATTGTCAACATCCAATTTTCAAAACGGAGACAAAGGCCTTGAAGATGTGGATATCCTTCTTTGATCGACAACATTCAATTTCCAAAATGGAGACGAGAGCCTTAAAGATGTGGACATCCTTCTGTGATTGACAACATCCAATTTTCAAAACCGAGACAAGAGCCTTGAAGATGTGGACATCCTTCTGAGGATCCAGTTGAGGGCTATTATTGAGGTGGACCCATGCAAAACAATTTGAGAGGGTACAGAGGAACTAAACGTTGACCATTCATTAGTTGTTCTATTTGAGCACTGAACTATCAGAAAATTAGATTTCATAAACAAAGATTATTCAGTTGCTGCAAAGGCTTAGAACAGAGCTTCCCAAACTCTTTGTCGCGGCACTTTGAAAGTGTTTCACCAATAATCTTGAGGTGTACTGTGAAATTCAAAGTAATTTTGTACATCTTTCAAAAAAAACTCTTCCTGAGTCAATTGAACTACTGGGATGACATTATATATTTGGTGAGGATTACAAAACCTAAGCAAAGTGTTGCAAAAAATTTTATTTAAAGAAAGTATTACCAATGCAGAAAATTTGTTAATCATTTGCTTGGAATGGGAAGTACGATCTAAGGGAAGTAACTCGTACTTTATTCAGTCTATTTGATTTTTAACAAAGCCCTACAACAGCTTTGGGTGACTTTGATGTGTTTGAGCTTTCGACTTCCAAGAGAATAGATCTCACAAAACAGATTTTTCAACTTCAGTGATGGCTGAAAATTAGGAAAGGAATCAAAGGGAGGCAACTTGTGACCTCTCTTCCTTAAATTCCTTACGTGTCCTAGCAGTAGCAGCATTCATTGTCAACCTTGACAGACGAATCAATATTGAAAAAGCCTTTCTGTCTTTAAAATGACATGCCGTCATAACATTGTACAACTGTGGCATTAAAATTTGAAGTCATGTGAAAAAATTCTGTCAAAGAAAGATATGGTCAGAATAAATTCTATTCATGATACCACTGGCATTTTCCACTGGGAATAATCTAAATTTTTTAAAAAGTTTTTAAAAAGTGAAAAAAAAAAATCTAAAAATATCTAGATTCTGAGGAATCTGGATGTTATTTCCATTGGAAAATATCTAAAATGGGTTTTTTTTTTTTTTAAAAACATCTAGAAATATCTAGATTCTGGAGAATCTTGATGTTATTTCCATTGGAAAATACCAAGATAGTGTGGAAAAAATCATCGACAAATACTTAAATACTGGAGGATCTTGATTTTATTTCCATTAGAAAACATCTAAAATGAAGTGAAAAAAACAAACAAAAAACATCTAGAAACATCTAGATGTTATTGATAAATTATTTAGTATATCTCGGAATTTTTGAGATGAGGTATTATTATTATTTCTATTGATATTCGGACCATCCTCATCTTGGTTGTTATTCATACAACGTTTGGCCGTTGCACTCTACGGGCTTCGTCAGGTATCATCTGGTAGATTTGGGGAAGTAACGAACCGAACCCTTTATTCATCCGACGGGGGTATATTGACCATACTCCCCTCTTAGCGTTAGTAGTATTGTTATATTGTCTCACACTAGGATCGAACCTAGAACCATCAGATTACTTTACAGTAATTTGTCTGATGCTGTAAAATTATTTCTTTCATTATGAAAAAACCATTTATAGAAGTGGTCCAATGGAATACTGACACCAATTTTTAAATCTGCCGAGAAAATGATATGGCCAGGAGTGCTGGAACACTTAAACGCATGAACAAACACATAAACACATTTATGAAGGAAGGAAGCCTTTATCATCTCTGATGGCTATGATTGTTCACTTAAAAATCTTCCGGAGTATTTAAAATACCTGTAGGATCTTCATAATCCTTGAGTTCCAATTTTATTTCATGATTTTTAAAAACCCAAATTTATCACCATTTTCTGACAACTCATTTTTCCCCCATCTTTAACAATTACATATATATACATATATATATATATATATATACTTTATCATAATAATTAGTAATTGTTGTACTGGAAGTGATATTGGATAGTCTATAGCCACATTGAAGAGTTATAATACAATGAAACAACTTTCTGTGATGACTATTATAACTCTTCAATGTGGCTATAGACTATCCAATATCACTTCCAGTACCACGAGGTAGGGTTGAAACCTTCACGTCAGATCCAGAAGCAGACATCCTTTCTCTGCCCTACGCAGAACTGGACGGTCAGTTGGACAATATATCTACTTAGGCAATATATCTACTTACGCATAATTACTCAAGGGAGTTTTGAGATTCAACCAGAAATATATATATCAATGATATTCAACCTGACATAGATGGGTACTTAAGCTAGTATATATTCTGAAGTGCAGGTTTCAATTCTGCCTCTCGGTACTGGATGGGATAATGGAAAGTCTATAGCCACACTGAAGAGATGTAATACATTGAAACAGCTGTCTGTAGATGACATAATAATTAATCCTCTTCAATTCAGGGTTGAGCACTCTTTAAGTGAGATAACTCATCCATTGTAAGCTTATGCAATGTTCTTTTATAGGAATAGAGCACACTGGTGGATGAGGAATTTCTGTGTAAATAGATATATCACTTGAATTTAAATTACTGACTGTCCAGTTCTGTAGTCCAGAGGTAGGGTCTGAGGTACAGGTTTCAATTCTGCCTCGCGGTACTGGATGGGATAATGGGAAGTCTATAGCCACACTGAAGAGATGTAATACATCAAAACAGCTGTCTGTGGATGACACAGTAATATATATATATATATATATATATATACTTGCTGGAGGACCCATCTGTGTCAGGTTGAATATTTATAGAGTAAGACTAAAGTTTCCAGGCATGTAAAAAGTTTCCCATCACTTGAAGGAGAGAAAAATCTCCCCTCACTTTAGTTTCCTTTCACTTTTGACCTCTTAAAAGAAGGTTTTCCTATGCTTTTGACCCCTAAAAGGAAGAAAATGTTTCCCTTTATGCTTTACTCCTTAAAAGTGAAAAAAAAAATTGTTTCACTTTTGGCTCTCAGAAAGGGAGAAAAGTTTCCCTTCACTTTTGACTCCTCAAAGGAGGAAAAAGTTTTCATTCACTTTGGTCCCTGGAAAAACAAAAAAAGTTCCCTTTCATATTTGACTCCTAATAGTATTATGTATAAATATATAAAATACATAAAATAATAAAATAAGATATGTATATGTATATATGTATATCTGACAGAAAGAAAGGGTTCGGTTTAGCATCACAGTTACATTGTAAATAGACCCTCCCTCCAAGACCTTTTCCTTATTTGTCAAAACCTTTTACTTCAAAACCTTCTATGAAGTTTATTGAGTATGGATGCCCAATAGGTTGGACTGTACCTATGTTCAGGTTGCTTCTCTAGTATGAGAGAGAGAGAGATGGTGTGACACCGATAACTATATATATATATATATATATATAAAAGATTTGTCATGAAAGTATCCAGTCATTTAGTATTCAAGCACCCTTTCCACTTTTCAAAACTATCTGCCAATTCTACTTTCAGGATCACCTCATTGCATTCTCCTTAATCTCGTCTTTGGTTTGAAAGTTCTTTAGGAAAATCCAGAAGTCTCAAGGAGTGAGATCATGTCTTTAGGGGGACTGACAGACCTAGATAATGCAATGTTTAGCCAAATAAACCCTGCATGAGATAAATAATGACTCACTCAATCATTGTGAATCTAACGGTCTCACAATACACAAGCTCATTCAATGGCATCTCACTGCTGACTGAGTTAATCCATGGGAGAGTATCTGTTCATACGTGTGCTGTAGAGTCCCCTCTGATTGGTTGCCAAGTTACATCAAGGCTGCGGAACTAGTACTTGAGATATTTCAGATTTGAGGTCGCCGGATTAAACCTTTTAACTGACAAAGTCTGGTAATATTGCAAGATGCTGTTTCTAGTAATTATGTTCAAATCCTGAAACCATGTCTGACCCCAGGATCATCATCTCATGAAGACATTGTACTTTGTCAGGAGTGCGTCTGTAGATACATTACAGCAGGGTTTTTGTATCATTTATGGATAAATTAACCTAACTTCCATACAATTTCACTCTTGAGTCTGTCTCACTCCCTATAGTTCAAATTATATATATATATATATATATATATATATATATATATATATGAATATGCTTATAAATTGCGTTATATTATATAGAAACTATTATTTGAAATGATTTCCCATTATTGCACAGTGAATGATTTCCCATTATGACACGGTGAATGTATCATTTGACCTAGACAACCTGAAAAGAATAAACAATGCTGTAGGAATTGAACCTGCAACTGCTTGGGTAGCTGCTTCAACATAGCATTGCTCTTACCACTGAGCCAAACTGCTGCTTGTAATGCAAAGGCCCAAATGATAGTTCCATTTCCTTTAATTGTTTGTTCTATTTACATTGTCTAAATTGAGTGATATATGAACTGTGTAACAACAGGTGAACATTTCAAATGAGTTTCTATATAATATAAAGCAATTTATAACTCATATATATATATATATATATATATATATATATATATATATCAATCATTGTGTCATTCACAGACAGCTCTTTCGTCATATTACAACTCTTCAGTGTGGCTATAGACTATCCATTATCCCATCCAGTACCATGAGGTAAGATCGAAACCTTAGCTTCAGACCCGGAGGCTAGTATCCTCTCTCAACTCCTCGGAACTGGATGGTCAGTGAGGTTGAATTTAAGCGATATATCTATTTACCGCATATATTCCTCATCCACCAGAGTGCTCCATTCCATGTTGGAAGAGTGTTCAGAAAGTAATTGCATAAAAATACGTAATTTTCCAAACACAGAAGAGTTCGGAAAATTATGTATTTTTAAAAAAGAGATAAAAACAAATGCCAGTGAAGTTTAATCAGATACCAAATTTGATAATGTAACCACCATCATTATTAATGACAACAGCTCAACAGAAGGCAAACTTCTGATTCCTCATTGAAAAAAATCTATGTTTTTTTTGCTATTTAGAATTTCTATCCTCCATGAGGTTAAACTTTCTATGCACTATTAATGACACTGCTGGATAGATGAGATGATGGATTAAATCCAGATATTGTTTCATTCCATATAACCATGGTCTTGCCTTAATTGCTTGGCATATAATTTATAACCGTGAAATGAGTTAAGCTCTTTGATTTTTGGCTCCCAAATTTTTCAATATCCCTAGAACCACAAATAAAAGTTAGTCTGATTTTTCAAGAATTGTCTTGATTTTCATGTGTGTGCATAGAGACTTCTCTTTGGTGAAGATGTTTTCTCCAGAATAGCAGATAAATATTTGAATATTGCCGGTCTGAAGCAAGGGTAAAAGAGAGGGTTTGGCATGGGACAAGTAGCTCTACCCCACTGAATTTTTGTACTACTGAAACTATGGAAACATCACTCCAGCAGTTGTCCTAGCTATCACCCCTGTGAAAACCTTGTGAGGAATGTTCCTTTTTGGAAGGGCTTGTCACATGTGGGTGAAGGCCTATGGAAACCTTGAGAAGATCAATTGAGAGTGAGGCAAAGGTGGCCAGACTGATATGAGCCCTAGCTGAAGGGAGTGGTTGTAGCTCTATCCTGAACAAGGAGTCTGCAGGAATAGGCTATTGTTACTTTTTCCTCTTTAAATTCAAAGCATGACCAGCGTAAAGTATTTTTTGAGTTGTTGTAGCTCTATACTAAACAAGGAGTCTGCTGGAATAGGCAATGGTTACTTTTTCCACTTTAAATTCAAAACCTGAACAGTGGAAACTATTTTTTATCCCAGAACAATGCTCTTCAAGGGGTGTACAGAAATGCACAAAGAAAAATGTATTCTGTCTATAGTTTTGAGGGGGGGTCATTAACATTCACTGAGTTTTTTGTACAATAGAACTCCTTTTTTTTGTTTGTGTTATTTATTGGAGAAAACTTCTGCAAACCACCATTTGGATAGTACACCTGAAGAAGGCTGTAGAATAGATTAGCTGGATTGTCATATAAACACCAAGAAGGAGTTTAATCATCCAAAAAAAACTCTTTGAAAACTTATCATATACTGAAAATCACCATGATAGCTGTAAAGTTTCAATTCTCTTAAAATATCATATTGCTTATATTTTACTATCAAGAATATTGAATTTCACCAACTGTAGGTATTGGAAAACGGGCATCAAGATTGAAAGATAAAAAAAAGTATTCTTTTTGCTAAATTTGAATTGATAGTTACTTGTTCTGAAATTCTCTAAGGACACCATCATAGAGATGAAAACAATATACCCCAGTGGACCAAATAAAGGATTTTGTTCTACATTTCTGGATGGTTACCTGATACAAATGATCCTTGAGGTAGGCTTCAAGGTATAGCAGTCAAAACATGATGATAAAAACAATAAAGATCTGGTCTGAAACAATCAATGTATAACATTTACAATACTACATTTCTGAAATTTATAAGGAACCCAAGGGACGTAACTCTGAGATTTGTTGCCGTTGATTTACCAACCGGATAACGTATTGTAAATTTCAGAAATATACATGAGCACTGACTATAGTATTAATATTCTAAGATATTCCTATTTATAAAATAAGAAGATTTACCGGAAACCAAATAGTGCAGATTGATAAATGGCTGTCAAAAGTATTTAGTTGTAAATGGATTTTTTAACTCAAGGGAGATAACTAGATATATAAGTTGATTTTGAATACTCGGAAAAATTTTCTTTGATGGATTAAAAGCCTCACTTTGAGGGATTAAAAGTCGTGTTTTGAGTGTTTCTAACAACAGATGGTCTGCATCATAGGAAAATCTATTTCTTTTTATGAATTTAAGCTTAGAAAATAAATTGTTTACATTATGGACGCAGGGCATTAGATGCAGGTGTGTATATTACGGTATGAAATACAGATATTTTTTTATGCTAAAAATGGATCTGAGGAAATAAAATGAATGGTTATTTTGAATCATACTTTGAACAAATAATCAATGGTGGTGCCAGCATTATGTACCAGACGAGACAAGGTTTGGCCAGAAAACTATGAGAATGGAATGAGTTTTTATATAAGTAATAATATGAGTTATCAAAATTTGCAAGACCAAGCTAGGCTGAGGCAAGGCTGCTAGGAGC
>OY735240.1:32013214-32250714 GCA_963457665.1 Thysanoteuthis rhombus | reverse complement strand
CTATTATTAATTAATCACTGCTACCCACAACACTGGTTTAGATATTGGGCTTGGGTTATTCATGTGTTCTGGTATTTATATATATCTATGTCTCCGGACTTTGCCCAGTCTTGACCGTTCATACTTGAAACTTGAAATTTTGCATACATACTCCCTTCAATGAGTTGGGAAATTTTTTTTTTTTTCTCAAATTCCCCTCCAAATTGAGGTTTCTAGTGTAAGTTTTTACTAAATTGGTCCCTCAGTTTGTGTCCATCCTAGTTTTTTGAAAATTTGGATATTTTAGTGCCTAACAAAAAGCAAGAGAAGTAACTTATTTATCTATAATCACCATTTTCAATTTTTTAATTGATCACCCCAACCAGACTTGCTGCTAAAAGATATTAATCCCTGGGAGGTTGAGATATAAACACCTTTTCATATATATCGATTATTGTATACATATAACTGTTATTGTTGTTGCTCTTATTAATCACCACTACCCACAACAAACCGGTTTATACACTTTTGCTGGGTTTGAGTTATTCATAAGATCTGACAATTATATATACATATTTATCTAAGTATCTGGACTTCACCCAGCTTGAAGCGTTCAGAGTAGAAACTTTAAATTCTGCATATGCACATACACTCTCCCCAATGAGAAGCAATTTTTTTTTAAATCCCCACAACAAGTTATCAGTGGAGGGTTCAATTTAAAGTATAAGTTTATGCCAATTTACGTGATAAAAATGGGTGATTCATAATTTCTCCTGGAACATTTGTTTTGCCAATTTTTAACTTTGGTCCCAATTTTTATGGTAATGAGTTAACAGCAGGTTCAGAAATGTATACTAGTTGCCATAGAAATACAGTCCTAGTCAAAGTTGAGGTAAAAAGCGAGTAAAAATTAAAATGAAGATGGAAAATAGTCAAAATTGATAATAAAACTATTGTGTTACGATTCTTCATTCAATAAAGCAAAAATGAAAATAGATCAAACAAATCATATTTGTTCATGTTTGTAAGACATACAAGGTAACATCATCTGGTGAAGAGTCAAAATGTGTTCTTTTTCAATTCGATCTGGGGTGCCCAATCCCTACATGGTCCTAAAAAATTATACTGATATAAATAATCCTGTCATTTTTTTTACGGGTACTATGCTAGTTAATCAAATATTAGAAACGGTCAACCAAAGTGTCATCCATACTGTCGACATAGGTTTCTTCAGTTTTCTTAAGCTGGTTTGGCTGACTGGCTCATACAGACCACACAAATGGAGCTAGAGGGCTGAAAATTCAATTATTCACTCCTAGTTATGTCAGGAAGGACCTTTTTTTCAAATTCCGCCCTAGATTGATATCTAGCAGGGGTTTCAGTTTGCAACGTAAGCTTATGTTAAATTGGTCCCTTTGGTTTGTGTCTGGAAGAATTCATACTGTTTTTTTTTGAAAATTCAGATTTTTTGTAGTGTTCACTGCCCAATAAAAGACAAAAGAAATAACTCTTCATTGATCACTTCTTTTCCAAAATTTTCAAATTGATCACCCCCAATACAGCATGCCACCAAAAGATGTTGGTCCCATGACAGTTTCTATTGAATGACTAACCAGAACTTTATTTTCAATTTTAGAATTTGTTAGAAAATTTGATACGTCTCTTCGTCAACATTCTTATCAGTACCTGTGTAGACAAAAGTGAGTGAAATGTGTGTTAAAATAAGCAAATTTGATATGTAAGGAAAAATAATCAGGAAAGATACTTGATTGAATTTGTAATGATAATTAAATTTTCTATAATCAATTAAATATTGGAAACAACATGCCTGTCTGATATAGAGTCAATCTATACTCCAACTTCTCTTCTCAACTGAAGATGATTACTACAACTATTGTATCATTTATATAATAAATATATTCATAGATATATAAAACTTGTCAGTTAGAATCAGTTGGTGAAAGCAGGGAACTACAAATCGAACAAGTGTAGCCATCAAAGATGGCGAAGGGTTCTATCCTTTTTTTTTTAATATGTGTGATTGAGTTTTATTTAAGTGTTTTTTTATGTGTTCTAGTGCTTCTGGCCATACTGTTTTGTCTACAGATTTGGAAATTGGCATCAGTACTCCACTAGACCCCTTTTAAAAGTTTTCTCTTGATTTTTGAGAAAAAAATGATTTTTTTACCTTTTAGGTCATCTGGTCTTTTGGTCTTCTGAATCAAACAATTTTTCAAATTTTTTTTCAGGTATTTCCCTGTGAGAAACACCAGTGCTGTCATAGATAGAATTTATTCTGACCATATTTTTCTTTCAATGAAATTCTTTTACATGGTTTCAGTTGTTCAATTATTGACTGTGATGGCAAGTTCTATATATGAGTTTGGTTTAATGTGACGTGATAGACAAACAGTGAAGAGTTCACTCCCTTGAATTTGATGAGGATTGTTGTTATTCTTGTTACAGGGCTAAAACAAAATCAACTCCAACTTGAACTTGAGTGTAACAAAAGTTTATTTTATTCTTAATCACCAAATCACAAATAAATACATAAAATGGCAAAATAATTTAAATTTAAGAATAAAGTTGATAGGCCAGACAATTAGTTTCATACAGAGTGTTCATAAAGTCCTTATCTAATTTTTTTTTTAACAGTGTAATAAAATAGATAGATACCTTATGGACAATCAGTATTGGCAATACCTTTATCAAAACTGTACTATTCAAAGTCTCACAATAATTAGATATGTTTTTTTCTTCAGTTTAAAGCTAGTTACATAAATTTTTTACTGGAATACCTTCATCAAAACTGTACTATTCAAGGGTGTATCATAATTAAATGTGCTTTTTCAAAAAATTGTACAGGAATATCTTCATCAAAACTGTACTATTCAAGATCTAATTATAATTTAATGTATTTTTTCTGCTTATAGATAGTTTCATTAATTTGAACAGCAACACCATGACCGTACTTCATCAGATTCGCACAATTCGAGGTATTCCTATGAATTAAGTTTATTGTTTTTGAAACATGCCATCACAGTCAAAAATTAAACAACTGTAGCATCTAAATTTGAAGTCATGAAAAAAAATTCCATCAAAATAAATATATTTAGTTTTCCACTGAAAGATATCTAAAATAGAGTGAAAAAAAAAACGTTTAGTTTCTGGAAAATGTTGAGGTTATTGAACTCATGAAAAAACCTTTTTTTGATGGTGTGTAATGGAGTACTGATACCAATTTACAAGCCTGTAGACAAAACAATATGGCCTCGAGTGCTGGAACATACAAACACACACCTAAAACAGGATAGAACGTTTCACCATCTTTGATGGCTATGGTTGTTTAATTTTCTACTTGAAGGGCAAAATCTCAGTTATTTTTTTTTTATTAAAAGGAAAAAGCTGAGCAGGTTACTTTAACTTTCTCTCACTCCTAGAAGAAATATGTAGCTAAAATGAGTAAAGAAGACGATTACAGATATACTTCAATCAGTGTGGTTTATTCATTCCAAAGTTTTCATACTGTTCAAAACTACACTATCCAAGGTCTTATGATAATTTAATGTTCTTTTCCGGCTTATGCCAAGTTACATTAATTTGTAAAGCAAAACCTTAACCATACTACATCAAACTGCACTATTCAACATATTTCCGTATAAAGTTTATTCTAGGTGAAATTAAAGAAACCCTGTTGGCAACTGGTAGATCAGCTACTGCATAGTTTGTTCAAAAATCCTCAGTACTGTTCAAAATTGCACTATTCAAGGTCTTATTATAATTTAGTATTTTTTTTTCAGTTTATGCCCTGTTAAATTAATTTGTACAGCAATACTTTCATCAAACTGTCACTGTTTTTATCATGATTTAATGTGTTTTTTTTTTCACTTTAAACCTAGTTACATTAATTTGTACAGGAATACCTTCATCAAAACTGTACTATTCAAGGTCTTGTTATGATTAAATGTGTTTTTTTTTCATTTTCAACTTAGTTACATTAATTTGAACAGGAATATCTTCTTCAAAACCGAACTACTCACGGTCTTATTATGATTAAATGTGTTTTTTTTTCACTTTAAACCTAGTAACATGAATTTGTACAGGAGTACCTTCATCAAAACCGTACTATTCAAGGTCTTATTATGATTAAATGTGTTTTTTTTTCACTTTAAACCTAGTTACATTAATTTGTACAGTAATACCTTCATCGAAACTGCACTATTCAAAGTCTTATTATAAATTAATATGCTTTTCCAATTATTCCTATTTACATTAATTTGTATGGCAATACCTTTATCAAAACTGTACTATTCAAAGTCTCACTATAATAAGATATGTTTTTTTCTTCAGTTTAAAGCTAGTTACATAAATTTTTTACCGGAATACCTTCATCAAAACTGTACTATTCAAGATCTAATTATAATTTAATGTATTTTTTCTGCTTATAGATAGTTTCATCAATTTGAACAGCAACACCATGACCGTACTACATCAGATTCGCACAATTCGAGGTATTCCTATGAATTAAGTTTATTGTTTTTGAAATTAAAGAAATCCTGTAAGCAACTGGTAGATCAACTAGTGCATATTCGCCCCCGCACAACTTGGGCTGCCACTTGTCCACGCGACAACACTTGACATCCCAGAATCCTCGCCGATTTCCTGTCTACGTGGCATCCTGTGCGCATGTGCAACGGAAGTGAGCGGTACGTGGCAGCCCTGATCGGAATTGGAGCTCTAAACCTGGAGTTTTCCAACAACAAAACGGATCGTCTCCTTAAAAATAAATATTTACAGGGAAAAGGAGAGTTTTCACGAAGATTTTTTGGATGTTTCACCTCACACCTTATTGTCCCTCACTCATGTTAAAGTGTTCTTAAATCGTTAAAAGACACAGTTCCTGAAATAGAGCAGGTAGGTTGGTTTGTCTTTTTATATTAACCCTGTTTCAAGCCTTTTTACACTCGGTATAGAAAACCTAGAAAAAAACAGACTAGCTACTCGCTTTAATTTTTCGTCTTACCTCTCGTATCTCAACTTTAAAATAATTATATTTATTTTAATATATTTTTTTGAGTTTATGATAGTTGTTAAAATCATATCCGGTCGATTTGACACTTCAAAATTGTATCTAATTCGCTCCTAAATCTGTATTCAGTGGCTTTTTCGACGTGGAACCAGGGTTGCCAGGTACTTGGAGACCATTCTGGCTAAAAAAGGCCAAATACTAAAAGTGTTTAGAAAAGCATTTTTTTTTTTTTAGATGAAGCTTTGTAAATCATTATCATTATTTTTTTAAAAATTTCTTTCAGTTGTCTTTTTTTCATCGCAACTTAACGATGACGACCCTTGTTGCAATGAGAAATAACTGAAAAAGGAAGCTGTAGCTAAAAGTAGTTTTAAAAAATGAATAAAAATTATTGTTTATAAAACATTGCTATTCTGCTAAAATACACACTGATGATAAAAATATTACTACAGAAAGCTCGTATGGCCATATCAAAATATTCATGGCCAAATGCTTTTAAAAAAGGCTAGATTTGGCTATAAAATTACAATCCTATGTGGAGTACTCAGTCTGTCCAGTCCAGCTGACTATATTTTCCTGCTTTACTTACCATCTCTTTCGTCGTTTTCTACTTACTTATCATTGCTAAAATTTCGTCTACCCTTATCTACACCCGTTCGGTTGTATCTCGAATAATTACACACACTTTTTTCCTTATACATACGTGTACTTATATCGTATATCAGATGTACAACAGATGTCGATTTAATCTATGTACAATGCATTGGTAAGCCTTTTAAAGCACTTCCTTTACAGAAAGTCAAACTCATTTTTTTTTTTTTTTTTGGTTAAATTTCCTTTTCCTATGTATGAATCTACTAAAGAATGCCCGTAAATAATATACATCTGTAAATACCATATTTATTACATCTAAAATGTATGGACTTAGTCACTAAATGACTGTTTGCTTTATTGGAAAATCGAACTCTGTTTTTTTTTCATTAAATTTCCCCCTTCTTAAATCTACAATAAAATGTCTGTAAATAATATATCTATATAGATAAACAATGTTTATTTAAAATATATGGACTTTGTGATTGTAGGGTACAAATGACAACCCAACAATTGACCATTTCTGCCTTTATCTTATTCATTTTTTTAAACATTTAAATTATTAATGTTCCCCTTTCTTTTTACGAACATTTATATTACTTACTATACAAATCCAACATATATAAATATATATCATTTTATCTCGTTAAAACCTCTTAATATAAAAACTAAAAACAGATGTTGATCAAATGTACCATTTTTTGCTTTTCGGCATCTTCGTCCGGAAGGTCGATTTGTCAATTGTTTGTTTATTAAATTATCGACTTGAATTTTAATATCCGTTTTTCCTGATTTTTAAATTAATAATTCACTTATCTCTACTTTATATACCTTTAAACATTAAACTGTAGTTGATTCTTGGGGATCAAAGGGTCGTTTATTAAAAATTTTGACAATAATAATTTTTACCTTCATAAATTAAAGCTGCTAGAAATTAGGATTAAGGTGAAAACTATTCTAAATCAATAATAGAAATATTAAAGATGTAGTTTATATATATGTATAGATAGATATATTGATAGATATGGCACTTAACTTACACTTACCAATTAAAGTATCAGCCCCTTTCTTCATTAATCTGTACTAGTGTTTTTGCTTACGTGTTACTTATATTTTCGTTTAAACACTGAAAATCACGATTCAAGAAAAGCCGAAGTAAATCTAATATTTAGATGTAAAGATTAACTATTATTCACCTTTTAATATAAACCCTTTTTTATAACTTATAAAACAAAATAAAAAGTTTA
The DNA here is from genome assembly GCA_963457665.1 of Thysanoteuthis rhombus. Classification (NCBI taxonomy): domain Eukaryota; kingdom Metazoa; phylum Mollusca; class Cephalopoda; order Oegopsida; family Thysanoteuthidae; genus Thysanoteuthis; species Thysanoteuthis major. The sequence goes on along the minus strand of OY735240.1, from coordinate 32,243,868 downwards.
AAATTGAGAAAAGACGAGATTTCAAATTTTTTTTTGCTTATGTCGGCGTTTAATGATTTCTAAAAATGTTAATCTGGAAATATTTTATTATTTTTATAATACTAATCGATTTAAGTTTTATTTTAATTAAATCAGGGGATAGTTTTATGTTATTAGTTTATCTTTCTCTTAAAATCAAATCTGCCCCCCCCCCAATTACCCCTGGCCTCGTTCTGTAATGTTGAATTTTAATCAAAACAAATGATTTTTATTGGTAATTAAGCTTTGAAAAATCGTCTTTTCCAAACTTGAAAATTCAATTTAGTTTTTTTTATTATTATTGTAAATAATAGTAATAATGATCAGTTTACTTTATTAAGATTTTCTTAAAGATAAATATTTTCTTGATAAGGAAAGGTCTGAAACAATAAGCAACCATTGAGAAATAAATGTGGGTGTGTCTTGGCAGCATTTTTTTTTCAATTCGAGATTTGTGTAAACACGAATTATACAAATGATTGTTTCTTGTACTATCCTTGGTTAAAGAAAAAAAGGTTTTGATTTCCTTGAGTAATAAAGCTTTATTTATCTCCTACGAACATAGAGGATATTAGACTTGTCCCCGGGCCCTTTTACAAGGATCGAACCGCGTACCTCTTATGTGTACGTAAACGTTGTAAATCAAAGCTTTCCAACAGCTGGAGAGAATTTTCATTATTTTTTTTTTCTTCCTGTGTCTTCGTGTTTATTCTAACATTTAGTCAGCAAATAATTATATCTTTACTATTTTAAGGTATACGATCATCCTGTAAATACTTGATGATGGAAAAAATGATTTGTAAGAGTTATCTTTTCTGTACGTAAATAGTCTATCTGTAAATTCTCTTCTTCAAATTTTAGTGCCTCAGAAAAGGTCAAGATTCGGCTTAGCAAACCAGAGTAAATTTTTATGAAAATGTATTTTTCCTATATAGTTTGATCTGCTTTGGCCGAATCTGACCTTCGTTTCTTCCGGGATTTTTCACTTCAAGGGAAAAGCTTACTTTTAAGGGAGAGGTGAGTGAGTTGGCTTCAAAGTGGGTGATTGATTTACAGTGGACGTATAATAAAAAATTGGACCCTTTCTTAAAGTCGATGTTGAATTTACTTACAATGTATATATACGGCTAAACTGGACGCTTACTTTTTGTCCGCCTGTATGCTCACTTTCACAGCCATATTTGCGTAAAGACGGACACAAAGTAAGAGTCCAGTTTATCACTAGGCTATATGATTTTAATTTACATAGTGAATCGAACGGAGTAAGAATGTTAACCCTCAACTCTACCCAGTGATACAAAACAATAACATAACTCACATGGGTGCCCTTGCTGAGACTGAAAATGATACTCCCTTTTATCGTGAATGAAGTCTTGTTATCACTTAGAAAAACAAGGGTAATTTTTCTAGAGAATCAAATTAACTGACCAATCGTAATTACTAGCAGATGCTTGAAAAGAAAATACAACCCAATAAATGAAATATGACACTTGTAAACCAGCCCGAAGAAAAAAAAATAAAGATCGAGTAGTAGTAAGTAGTACACAATAATATTCATTCATAAGATCCAATCAAATGTGTTGTATTCATTGAAAAAAAAATGATGTAGTATACAACTGATTTTTATGATAAGACGAACTATTGAAAGAAAGTTGAAAATAGGGGTAGAAATATTGTGTCGCACGTTATACTTTATTTAATGTGCAAGTTCAGAAAGGTCTGAGGATTCATTTTGATTTGCTATTCAGAATTTAATGATCTACCTACCGTAAATGAAAGAAGTCGGTAATCTTGGGTTCGACGGGTCCAGAATACTGTAGCTTATTGCATAAGACTGGCTTTAGAGAATGGCTAAAATTAGCTATATTTGTCGATATCTGGCTTTAGAAATTGGCTAAAATCGGCTAAATTTTACTTCCAGATAAGCATCTAACTAAGAATATAATATATATTTATTTATGAGCACACACTCCAAAAACTTGTACGATTATATTTTTGGAGCCTTTGTATAACGTATTGGTCAAATATCACAGTAAAAAAAAAAGCCATCAATGTGGTTTTTTTTTTGTTTTTTTTTACCTTTATTTAATGTATTCCCTGCCTGAGTGTCATCTCTCACTTTTCTGGAGGCAAAAGAGTATATTTGGAATATATCTTAGAGACAACCCTCTACATGATGCGCATTCCACCCGTCATTTGTAGAGTGAGCAAGTACGACCCACTATATTATCTCTCTGTCAGACGGTACACTTGACTGTTGATGGAGGCGCATGATCTGACCCTGGGGTGACACGATGGATTGTGAGCCCCAGCAAATAATAATACAGTCTTTTTATATAGGAACATCAATTTAAGATAACATGAAACAGTTGTATTGTTCAATTATTGTTTATTGACTACAAGGTTCTAGCTTTCAAACCCCCTTGTTCTCGAGGTGAGGGTGGCATGTCCTGTGGCCTCCATACCCCCCACCTCCAAGTGGATGTCCCATAAATCATGGTTGATATCTTTGCTTTTCAAAACCTGGTATCTTTGACATTTTTAGCTATTAACTTAGCTGGGAATTAAAGAATTAGCCATTTTTAAAGCCAGTCTTATGCTACTGTATTTTGTACCAGAAAACCAAAGATTACCATGAAATGTACTCGTGGAGTTACTCCTTTTTTTCTTTCTTGAAAAAAACCTATACGTGTATAGTGTCAGTGTCAGTAAAGATGTACAAATCTGTCCTTCTCAGCTAGATCAGTCTGCAAGAATAAGTGTGTTATTAGTTCAGTTAAAATGCTAGGTTAGCAAGATCCTGCAGAGAACTTAGAGAAGACGACCTATTACATTTTTTTTTTTTTTTTTCAACATGTTGAGTAACCCATTTTAGGCTATTCGACTTTCCTGCCGAAATCATGTCGAATTTGATTGGCCTATTAAAGGAAATGTTATCAAAATTTGAAGTTAGCTTTGGCCAAAACTCTCTCTAAAAATATTATTTCTACTTTTTAGACTAATTGCAGTTTGGTTTCGTATTAGTAACTAGTTGAACTAGTTCTAAAAAGTTAGTGTGTATTTGTTTCTACCTACATTGTTTTATTGTCGTTTTTTTTTTAATTTTCGAACTCTTTAAAGGCTAACCTATTAAAGGTTTCCATTGTTATAACTTAAGTGAATGGTGGACCCCGAAATGATAATCGAGATCTTATTGCAGCTTGGTTGTAATGTGGTTGACTTCCTTGGACCTCAACACCTGCATTTTAATGTTGTACACATGTATTGAAGTGCTTAATGCCTGAATTAAAAAGTCTCGAACAACTTCTAGAAGAGGTCGACGGGACTTATACATACCAGCAGTCATAGAAACTTTGAGATATAAAACTCCCATGTGTCTCAAAATGGTTAAAATTTCATACTTTTTAGTTTTTCAAGTGCTCAAGTTGCTACTACATCTAATGATACATTCCAGCCATTCCTGTCTGTTTACTTGCTTTGGTTCACAAGTTAATAAGAAAACAAAAGCTTTTCTTGGTGTTGTTGATTAAAAGAGGACTCCTCCTTGGTTTATGTGCTCAAATGTCAAAAATTATACAGAATAGAACAGAAAGAAATAAGAAGGATAGATGTAACATTACTTTTATATCTTGAGTTTTCTTTCCCTTGTCTGTGTTCGAATGTTGTTCTCATGTTTTCAAGTGGGTTTTATCATTTAAAGGAGGAAAGTAGCACAACCAGTTTTCCCTTTTTAAAAAATGCACTTCATCATCATCATCATCATCATCAGTCTTTTATCGTTTGTTGTTGTACATAGACTTTCCCCAAGATTTCCCTGACCTCTCTATCATGGGTGTCGCAGAGCCAATACTTTCTGCAAGATATTAAATTATCCGAAAGAACAGGATGATTAAATTTAATACTTTTTGCTCCATCTGAAATTTATCACCAGAGATTGACTGTAAATGTTTCAAATTCAATTATTGGCAATCGTGGAATTATCGTCATCATCAGTCTTTTATTGTCTGTCATCGGACACAGACCTTCTCTTGGATTTGCCAAATGGCGCCAATATTTTCTGAACTTGTTTAGTTTGTCTCTCCACCTTGTATTGTGCCGGCCTCCATTACGCATGTGGTCTTTGAGGATCTGAGTTGTGATGTCCATCAGTTGTCTGCCATTCTTGCAACATGACCAGCTCATTGCCGTTTGAGTTTTCTAATAGATTCTACGATGTCTCGGCTCCTTTTCTCTTCCCCTAATATATCGTGCTGTCTTGTGATCTCTTTTATTTGCACATTGCAATCTCTCTCTCTAAAAAATACACATAGGGTATTGCAATCAGCAATGTGCACAAGTAGTGTGGTCCCCTCCACAGTGCTAGTAGTAGTGCTTTATTTTTGCATCTCTTACTATAATGGCTGTGATCCTAAATTACTTACCCTCACTATAATGTGATACAACAGGAATGTTGGCAATGTTGGGGTACGATATGTGAAAAGGAAGCTATACTGCAAGCTCTGTTGAAAGGACCCTACTTCTTTTTAGGGACTGCAATACTCAACTTGTACCAAACAACATCATGCTATCTAGTATTTACTTATCTATTCAAATATAACAAAAACAAAACCATTGTAGAAATTTAACTAAATCTAACCATCAAATGATTGCAGAAGTCCTGGAAGGAAATCTATTTGATAGGAACAAAGTTTTGTATTTTCTTATTTATTCAGCTGCTGTATGCGGACAATTTTCTAATGTTATCATTTATTCAAATAAATATATTGACATATAAACAGCTGGAGTTAGTATAAAAAAACAAAACAGGAACTTGAAAGATGCAGTCCAAGCATAGATTCTATTTATCAAAAAAAGATATCACTGGCCTAGAATATTCATAGATAAGCCACAAAAATTATCCATATGAAGACAGACTTTATAAATTAAAACTAACTGCCCTAGAAGAAAGAATAATTAAGGGAGATGCAATACAAGTATTCATAATGATAAAATGTACAGATAACATTGAGCCTAAAAAGCTCTTTACAATGAACAGGAAAAAAAACAACGAAAAATTTCTTTCAAATAATCATAAACAAATGGAACTCACTACTTGAATAAAATCCAAATATACTAAAAACAGTGACTATCTTCAAAAACTAATACAATTACATGATGTATTACAAAAGAAAAAACCTTTGGAGAAACCAACTCACACAAAGAGGCGAAATACAATCACAAAAACAAGCATCATTTTTACTTTCAAAATTTTTGTGTGGTTTGATGCACGTTTTTGAAAATCCATCAAATTTTCTTTATTTTATATCTATTTTTAGAGAAGAAAAATTTCATAAAATTATTGGCAGTTGCTGTGATTATAAAAAAGCCTTGAATAATATGGAAGAATCTTTTATTTGATTTACAGAAGGATTGTCTTGTTCTAAATTGGAAAAGGCATTACAGTGTTTCCAAGTGGATAGCAGCTCGGAGAATGGACTCACTGATTGAAGTTCAAACTCTAGCAGAGACAGTTTATGTTCACTTCGCAGTAATGCCCTTTGGAAAAGGATGGATCTATTTCTCCATCCCAGCCTCCAGCAATGAGTAAAATAGTGGTAAGGGAAGTGACTGACGCCACTTTGGGTGCTTGTCGTTTCTGTATCTTTTTGACATCTCACTAACGGCCTGAGTAAGTTGTTATGTGATATGTGGAGTCCAAGCTGGGACAGCTTAAACCATAGCCAGCACAAGGCCAGTACTTACTTGAGTTGGAAAACAGACTTCTAGTTTTTGTATGTCATAGGTATCGATTTACTGGTAGTTTTTTGAATAGTTGAAGATTTTTACGTTAATTTTTTCTCATTTCTAATGTTGAAAAATAAGCCTAGAAAACTATGGCAGCTATCAAAGTTTTAAAGCCAAATCTAATAAGTTATTCATTTAAACTGAAGTATAAATTGTGGTACCCACGTGTCCACTTCCACGTGGACATATCTCCATTTTCCACAACAAAAAAACAAAAAAAAAGCAAGAAACCATCTGTTTCCTACGTGGCAAATTTGTGTAGAATCGACTTGTCATGAAGGTGGGAAAATTTCTTTCTTATTCACAGAGAAGAGTACAACAATATCAGGAGTAGAAAAGTTCATGAGAATTCTCTGATCTTATTACTAGGCTGTCTTGCAACTTAATATTTTTGGAAATACAATGTAATATTATCAGTAAACCGTCAATCAAGACTGTCGCGATAGGTTTCTTTGCTTTTCAAGTTGGTCTGGCTTTCTATGTACGTATCGCGCATACAGGCCGTACCAATGGAGCTAGAGGGTTGAAAATTTCAACATTTACCTACATCTAGAAAAAAAAAAAATTTTTCTTTTGTTTTTTGAAAATTCCTTTCCATAATAAGGTTCCAGTCAGGGTTCAATTTGCAATCTAAATTTATGCTAAATTGGCCTCGTGTCTGACGGCATTCACGCTTTTTTTTTTGAAAATTTTATTTTGTGATCACTGCCCAATAAAAGGAGAAAGAAGTAACTTCTCCATTGATCACCCCTTTTTTCAATTGATCCCTCTCAACATGGTATGCTGCCAAAAGATGGTTACATGGTTTCTATTGTGTCTAACCAGACCTCTTCGAATACAAGCTAAAACTTTTCAACATAAACTAATCCATGACCTGTTGCTTCTCTGCCGGTTATCATGATTGTACAACAACCGGCTCAGCTGATGGCTGCTACTGATACTATACAGTAGGAAGGGAGCAGAGGAGAAAAGAAAGTTAGGTAGTTTGATTAGAGAGTAGGAAAGGACAGAGTTTGATAGCTGCAACTGATACTATGCGTGATAGACACTTCTCTTATGTATATGATATACCTGGCAAGGTTACTTGGTTTTGTTCTGGTTGAAAATGTATTTTTCAGGATGATTATTAGCTTTTATATAATTGTTTTGTCACTTTTAACATATTTGGAGGATGTTGTGGAGTATATTTGAATACTGGAATGAGAGAAGAAAAACCCTACCTGACTAAGGCCGAGTAGATAGAAGCATTGGTTAAGTGTATCTAGTAACCTGGAGGTTGCAAATTCAAAAGTCAGGTAGTGCCCCACCCCCCCAAATTCGTTCAATTTGAGTGGAAGAAGCAGACAAGGAACATCACAAGGACGAATTAAGAATCAACTGATACAAGAAGATATCCTTTGATATGGACAATAGAATAAGAATAAACGGTTTGGTTTGAAAATCCTAGAGGGTTAAACTACAACTCCTGAAGAAGGCTGGAGTGTGTTATGGCCAGAACATGACTATAACAACTAAGATGAGGACACTAGTCTGAGTGAATTGGTGACTAAGGAGAAAATACATTCATTTGCATAACCTTCCTTTGTTTCAACTTGTATTGGAGTAGTATCTGCTTTGAAAATATTTCAAAATATTCTGTTATAAAAGGAATTTGGTGAAAAATTTTGTATAAAAAAAAAAATGAACCATTTCTAAGCCATAGATACTTACATGCGGAAAATGCCCTTTCAATAATTTTAAATCTCTATGCCAAAAAGTTTGAAAACCCCAAAAACTGAGTGTTATAAAATTATGGTTTTTGTGAAATTTATTCATAAATATGAGACTACCAAAATACAAATAATTTTTTAGCTTACTAAGAAATATTATGAAAATTTTTTGTGTAAGGTGTTTTAATCGCATCATCTGGTGGGTCAGTTGGGATAAGCCTATGATTTTGGGAGGGGGGGCTGTTGCTTGTTCTAACATTCTGGTTATTATGTTATGTTTTGTTACACTCCTATATACCCATACATAAATCATATGTATTTAGCACTTATTAAATGGTTTCCACTCTACAGAAAATGGAATGTTTATTGTGGTACATGCCAAGGCAAAGCAGATGGAGATCCTGGGATGCCCAGCTATCATCATCCCCCTCTCAATCTTGTTGATGTAATCCAGAGGAATGCGGAGAGCAATATGTCAAATTGGGTGTCAAGTGGCCCTAAGGGGGCTCTACTCCTTAGTTATGAATCTAGAGTTGTTCTCCTAGACTGGTTGCCTTCTCAAGCCTTGAGAGCCCTGCTATTTTACCTCCTTTTTATTTTTTTATTTTTTTTGGTGGGGGGACAGATTCATGCCTTTCCTGAGGGCATTAGTACGAAGTGATCATAACCAGTTCTGGCCAGGGTTTGAATTCTGCCTATAAATCCGTTGTCTGTGATGTCGCCGATTACACCAATCACATCCCCCACAGCACTGATTAAAACAATACTTAATGACCCGTTCAAAACGGGGCCTGCATTTCCTATCTCTCCTCTATGGACGGTACTTGATACCAGAACTGCAATGCAGCCCTATGCTCCACAAGTCCTGTATATAGAATAATGAAAGTCTAAGTATACATCAATGAGTCAGATAAGACCTCAATCAAGTGTCTTGTAGATAAAACAATGGCTGTTTAGATCTTTTATAATTCTATAAGAAACTGTCAACCAAAACTGTCAATATAAATTTCGTCAGTTTTTAAGTGATTCTGGCTAACTGGCCATGTATGTATATGCTACGTGTACAAGCTGCACTCTGTGGGGCTAGAGGGCAAAATAATTGAACATTCACTCTTTATCATGTTTAGAAAAAAGTTTGTTTTTTGCATTTTTTCATGGGGGGGGGGGGTCAATTTACAATATAATTTGATGCTAAATTGATCATGTAGTCAGTGTCTAGCAGCATGCTTTTTTTCTAAAAATTCAGACTTTTTAGTGATCCAGCGAAAAGTGAGAAAAGTTACTTACTCATTGATCATCTCTTTTTCAATTTTTTTTCATTGATCCCCCAAAATGCTGCCAAAAAAGGTTGGTCAAGTGACAGTTTCTATTGAATAACTAACCAGACCTGTTTTTTATATCCTCAATACTTTAACTCTTCATGTTTTTACATGTTTCTAAGTATTAGAAGAAGGATGCTATTTTGTGATAAACACTGTTGCTGGGGTTTTGCTTATTCAATGTTTTCTATCATTTATCTCTGTGTATCTATGGGACTTTGCCCTACCCTTACAGCTCATAGAAGAAACTTGAAATTTTGCACAAAGACACACACACACACACACACACACACACACACACCTTTCAGTGAATAGGGGGGCATGTTTTTTTGAAAATTCTCCTCAAAAATAGATTTATATTATTTCTTATTTTGGCAGTGCGAAAATCACAAAACAAGTGTAGAGGTGCTTAAACATTTTGGCCATTTTTTTGACCATTTCTAGCATCTTTTTGTCAACTGATTGGCTCAATTACCAACTGAGCTAAATTGATAAATCTCACCTATCTACCGAAATTCATGTTACAAATATGCTAGGCTTATTTCATTCTAATAATAGATAAGTAAATACTCATATGGAATTAACAATTTCCCATACTGTTTTGAAATCCTGACCAAGTGATTGGTAGTTGGCTCTCTTACCAACTGAGCCAAATTGACAAGTCTTTCATCTGGGAAAAAATATCTTACAGATATACAACGACTTATTTCATTCTAAAAAATGAACTCATTTGTTCTAAAAAAAAATATGTATTTTTATAATTTCATTTTTTTATTCTATATACAATACAAAAGTTACAGTAATCATCTTCAGTTGGAATAAAATTTTGAGTGGAATTGGGTTCTTGTTTTTTTCTTTTTCTTTTTTCACCAAAATCCAATAGAAAATCTCAGCTGAAACTATTCTATAATGGTTTTTCCCATGATAAGAATTCAAATTTGCTGATGTTTCAATCCAATGAGTATTTATAAACATTTACGCAGTTTAACATGATATATTCTAGCCTTTTGCCTGCTTCTTTATTAATCTAATATAACTACTGCTGAATAGTATTTTTCTTGGTATAAGAACTCATTAATCTTGTTTTTATTAGTCAAGACAAGTAGATGTAGTAATTTACTTATGTTACATGAACAATAAAGAAATCCAAGTTTCAATCAATATTATGTTAATAGTCAAATAAGTAAGCAGTGCCCTTATGCTGACTATGGCTCCAGCCACACATATCATAACTACTTACTCAGCCCGTTTGCGATATGTAAAATAGACTCAGAGGCAACAAGCACCCAAAGTGACCTCACTCACTTCCCGCTTGGCTATTTGACCCGGTAGCCGAGGTATTCACGGATGCAGAATGTAGACAAACCTATCCCTACCAGAGCTTGAACTCTACTTGCCAAGTCTATTTTCTAGGTCATTATCTGCTAGGCCACCCTTCATCTCCTTAGTCTAAATAATTATGATCAATACATTCCTTATTTATTAATAATTGAAATGATTGTTTCCTGTACTTACTTAACTGAAATCTAAAGCTCTAATTCTTGGTCGATTACCTAAGTCAATATTATCGAATCGCCATACCCTTAGAAATGGCTTGCCTAACCAACCTGCCAAATGAGTTACAGATTCTTCTCTTTACTTGTCTATGTATGTCTCCAGTTCAAAAAAAGTGCTCTCTTGGGGTCTCTATGGTCATTTTGGGATCAGCAATGCCTGAATCTTGTTATTGGATTTTTTTATTTTTTATTTTTTTTAAAGATTATTTTGAATAAAAAAACTTTTAGATATTTAGTTCTGGTACACACACGAGTTATGGTAATCCATTTATCTTAGGTACAGATTCTTCTCTCTTTACTCACCTGTGTGTCTCTGGGCATTCCTGGTCACATCTTTAGGGCTATGATCTTGAAAATTTCCATGAGTAAAGCAATATATATTGGTATCTTGATTTATTTTTTATTAAATGAAGCATTGTCAATCATTATAAATTTTTGACTAGTATTTCTTTCATATTGATTTTAGTTACTTTTCTCTGCAATTATTCAGACAGTCAGTAATATTATTTTGATTTATTTTTATTGGATGAAACATTGTTGACCAACATTAAATTTTGACTAGTATTTCTTCCATCTAAATATTAATTGCTTTTCATGACAACCACTCAAACTGCTTGAGCTTGGAGAACCTGAACCTGAAAGGCTGAAAATCAAAGCTCAAGTATTTGTCAATTCCTGTTGACTCTTTGTAGGGCAGAGGGCTACCACCACACGATCCCTGTGGACCCAGTTTTGAGCCAGTCCCTTTGCTTCTCGTTTCCAGATCTGCTTTATTCTACCAACTATTCTCTTCCTATTCTGGTTCTTGCCTTTGTCGTTAAAAGGTTGTTCAGTGGACTGACTTTATTTAGGCTTCCCAACCAGCCTCTCCCTGGAGCAACGCTACTCTTGTCTCTGTAACAAGTTAGTTGTACAGAATGGAGTTTCTGGCCTCATGCCAAAATCCTCCTGTACGTGGGCTTGGGACTGGCATACTAGTTGTACCAAGGAATTTTTATCCATGAATATTTACTTTCTGTATAGACAAACTGTATTATTCCCAAACCAAAAAACTGAGTAGTAATATGACCTTAGACTGTCTAGTCATTATATTTCTGTGGCTGAATTGATGGAAGCAGCATCCATGTAAGATGAGCCCCTTGGATATAGGGATGTGAGTTCAAGTCTTATTAGAATGAGACATTTTGTGTCCTTTAGTTCATTGTAACAACAAGCAACTCAAACGAATACTGTATATATTCTGGTATAACACAGACTTTTTTTTCTAACTTTCAAACACAAGAACCTTCTATCCCAGGTGAAGTGTGTGGCCATATTTTGAATGGCGTGGCCGAAAGTAAGTTATATTATTGTTTTAGCTAACTGATGATTCGTAAGAAAAGAAAAAGAAAAAAGAGTTTGAATCTCTAGATACTGTGTGAATTTTATATTTCAAAGCATAATGTGAATTATATAAAACATTTCTTTTTTTAGTTGATACAAAGGTGCATATTATACAACAGAGACTTTTTTTTCCCACTCCAGAATTTTATAGCTCATCATTAGGGTTACACATATATATATATATATATATATATATATATATATATATATATATATATATATATATATATTCCTTAGGAATAGAGCACTCTGGTGGATGGGGGATTTATGTGTAAATAAATATATCGCTAAATCCTGCCTCGTGGTATTGGATGGGTTAATGGAAAGTCTACAGCCACACTGAAGATATGTAATACATCAAAACAGCTGTCTGTGGATGACACAATAATATATATATATATATAAATATATATATATATATATGTACAGTAAACTGAATCCTTATACATTCAATTGAGAAATTCTTCATTTTTCCAAATGTTCTTAATTTCTCTTCTTCAGATAGTTTGCTGATGATGAATCCCCAAATTGGAAACCAGTATCCAGGTGGATTTGGACACCAGGCACCTCCTTCTAGACAACCTATGCCTCCTCAAAATGTATATAATGGACCAAATATGGGACAGAGGCCACCAGGACCCAGAGGTAAGCATATATATATACAAAGTACAAATCAGTAATACAATATTGTGTGATGGGTATATCTCATAAAGTACTCGATATATCCAACGTTAAATATTAGGTTGAGAAGCCCGAACAGGACAGAAACATAAATGTGTTTGTGTAGTGAATCTTTTATTTCATTCATTTAACATACTTACATTGTATGTTTGGAAATATGTTCAGTTTTTTTCCCGTTAATTTTTGTTAATTTTATATCGAAATACATCACCTGTGTGAATTTAAAGTTAATGTGAGCATCGGAAGTATATTGAATTGATATCTTTAATTTTGCAAGTGTCCAAATACTCATTTCCCTCTACTCTGTGTGTGTATGTGTATATATATATATATATGTATATATATACATATAGCACCACACTGAAGAGTTGTAATATAACAAAACAGCTGTCCGTGGATGACACAATTATTAATCATATATCTATAAATATCTGAAACCAAATCACTTGAAAAAACACACTCAGTTGCAAAAAGATCAATGGAACGCTGAATGTTCGGAATAATTCTAACAGATAGAAACATAGACCAGAGTAAAAGTTTTAAGAGTGACAAAAATGGGGGTTGGCTGAACACACAGCAAGAAGGGAGGATAGCCAATGATACCTAAGGGATAACAATTGTTTAGGGAAAGATCAGGCCAAAGATGGAGAAATGAGAATTTGTTGGTTAGACATGGCAGAGGTTAGCCCAATAACGGTCAGCATAGAAGGGGTTGGGGAAGGCCTTTAACCAGCAGTGGGCTTGAAATGGCTGTTCATCATAATGGTATGTATAATTTTCAATTTCTAAGGCATTTCCTCCTATGGAAATACAGGAAATAACCTATTTATACTCACTGGGAAGTTTCGTAAAAAAAAATGTCTTGTTTGACAAAAATGATTCTTATTTGTTAATTCTAATTTGAGTATAAAATTTTGTCATTGCTAAGCAGAATAGTTATTGATGTGCTTAAAAATCTCAAGTATAATATATTTTTGTATATTTATAAGTATGGCTCAATGAGCCAAGAATTTTAAAGGTTTCAGATTATCTCTCTTGACAATTGTTACTTCAGCTTTTTGTCAGCAGGAGGAGAACAGATTTCTTTCTTTTTTATAAAATATTTTCTAACTTCATTGAAGATCGACAGTTCTATGAATGCCAAAAAGTTTTTCATTCAAAACAAATTTGTAGAGGTTAACAACAGTCAAAAGGATAGAGTGGGCGAAGAAAGATTGGAAATTTTTTTTTTTTTTTCAAAATTTGCTTTGAGTTTTCCCCTCTATTAGCTCATACTGAGAGTTCAGTATAGGACTGTCTTCATGTGAGACAGACGTGCAAACCATTACATTATCTAAGCAGACCCTCATATATGATATTCATCGATTGATCTTTAATCAGTAGGCCTTTAATATCGTAAAATATCGACAACGGAGGTTGGTTCAAATTGTGTTCTGAAACGCTTAACTCCTTTTAAAAAAATGTATAGCTACCAGTGGAGATCAATTTTATCTGGGTATGTGGGGGAAAATATGCCCAACAGATGTTGGCTTCATGCAGTTTTGACGTGTCAATCTTTCTTCTTTTTTTTCTTTTTTTTTTTCTACTTTTTTTTTCTTCTTGTTCCTCTTAATATTTGAGTAATAAAGAGGAACGACATGACAGGGTACCCAAACTCCTGATGATCAGTCTGGCTAAGGATAATGTGACAACCTATGTGTTCAGTGGTTCCCAACCGGGGTGCAGGATTCAGGTTGTCCTGGTGGAAATAAGGCTATAAGCTAAAAGTAAAGTTGCCAAATCTGCTATTTTTAAGGGCTAGATCTAGCCATTTTATATTTTTTTATCTATTTATTTTTCATTTTATTGGGGGGTTTTTTTCCCCTCCACTCTTCCAAATATTCAAGTGAGAACAAGAAATGACAGGATATCAAGACTTATGACAACGAATATACACAAATATTTCCAGGCTGACGGGTTTTCCTTAATAGCTGCATGCCCAGGCAGTAATGTTACTGGGTTTTTCCCCTATAGAATAAGATTTGAGGCTCATTGATATTCATATCAAGCCAAGTATTTACTAGACTTAACAAATTGAATCTTTGGCTCCAAACACATACCAATATTTTCCAAATCCTGTTCTCCGTCTACATGATTCTTTTAAAAAATGAAAAATAATTCATTACCTCCTTGTAACACTTGATAAAGAGTTGGTATAAGGTTGTTTTGTTTCTTACATGTTTGCAATCACACTCTCTCTCTCTCTCTCTCGGGTCAACAATACTGTTTGCCTATTTCCAAGAATATCTGCATTTATAATCATAAGTAAACCATTCTAGTGCTTACCCATATAAAAGAATTTCCAACCTTTGTACACTGTTGCTGACGATTCTAAAATATCAAATTAGTTTCATGCTGACAACCACTTGTATGATCTAAATATTTAGATATTAAATAGTCACTTGATAACAACAACAATAAGGTTCTCTATTTTTTTTATAACAAAAAGAGAAGTATTTCATTTATCTACTGATTAACTATTCAGTTTGTTGAGGATGGAACTTTGATCTGTCAAAATTTCAACCAATCGAGATGGGCACTTTTACTTTTCATGGAAAGAAAGTACACATCTATCTATGATATACAGTGTGACTTTTTCCTTTTTTCCCTTCCATTATCCGAAATAATGGACCCTTCCCCATAAGGGTAATGATTTTGCTGCTAAAGTATTTCCTACCCACCATTTAAAACAATAGAATCTCAAACTTGAAACGAGCAGTCACTTTTTAATTAGACCTCAGATAGAATTGATAAGATAAACATTTATTAACACTATCAACAGCTTTGAAGTTGTGACGGGGGCTTATATACTGTCTAATATGATAAATAAAATCATGTCTGTCACATGAAGCTTTGAAAAACTATAGGTGCATATATTATTTTATAAATTCAAATATTTATGATTGATGACAGAATTTAACCTCATCGAATGATGAAATTTTATTTACACTATTTTTTGTTTTATATCTTCAATTACCTATTAACAGTGTTGGGTAGAGCTAATAAAAGCACTGAACTGATAAATCACTAAAAATTAAGCCAAAGAGAGGATGTTGGGTTTTTTTGTTATTTTTTTTCTCAAAAACCATTGAAAACTGACCTAGAGAGGTGAATTTTTACTATATAATAGATTAGACTTCATCATCATCATCATCAGTCTTTCAATGTCTGTCATTGGACATAGACCTTCCCTAGGATTTGCCACACTTCTCTGTCATGGGTGTCGCGGAGTCAGAACTTTCTGAATTTGTTTAGCTTGTCTCTCCATCTAATATTCTGCCGGCCTAGGTTGCGTGTGTGATCTCGGGAATCCATGTCGTGAGTAGTGATGTCCATTGATTGTCCACCATTCGTGCAAGCTTTTTAATGGATTCTATGATGTCCCTGACTCTTGTCTTTTCCCGGATGTACTGTGCTGTCTTGTGGTCTCCCCATATGATGCCCAGCATAATTTTCTCATGAGCACATTGCATGGTTCTCAATTTGCAGATCTGTCTCTTGGTTAGATTCCATGTCTCAGCTTCATGAGTGACTATTGGGAGGATGCATTGGTTATACACCCTTAGCTTTCCAAAAGGTATGGCATGCCAATATCAGATGATGATGAAGGTGTATATAACTATAAATAATTGAATAAACAAATGAAATTAAACATTAGTTTACATTCTAAGTAAAGTTAATTCTAAGCTCTATGTCTAAGCTACATGTTAGAATTTCACCTCTCTAGGTCAGTTTTCAAGGGTTTTAGAGCCTCCCAAAAGTTATCTTTGCTTCCACTAAATTTTTAGTAATTTATCAGTTTAGTATTTCTGTTTGCTCAGCCCACCCCTGCCTACTGTAAATAGTCTTATTGATAGTAGATGGGATTAGAGATTAATGAGTTGACATTTAATTCCCTGACCAATGCAATAGTTCAGATAATGTAAGTTTGACCACTTAATCTACATGTTCAATAATCTGGTATAAGTTATCCCACTGCAATACACAATGAATTCTACATCTTGTCTGCAGGTTGCTAATAGGTACAGAGTTTTCCATGTATCTAACCACAATGGAAGAAATCTTTGTGTATGCACTGCAATTACTCTAGAATTGGTTTTCGTACGAAGTTGACATTAGTGGGATATATCTGCCAGCACATAAGGCTGTGCAGTGTCGAGTTCGGATTTTTTGATCAAGTGGTTCTCGAGAAATCGAATAAATAAATAAACTATGGATCAGAGATCTTTCTTCATAGTTTTTATTTATTATCTCCCTTGATTTTGCTCTTTAAAATTATTTACATATAAATAATATGAAATGTCTAAATTGGCAACACTGAAATCTTTGGAGCCATAGTTTCGTATGATGGACAGAAAATTATTTCATATGATAATTATGACAGGCTGCTCTATACAACATCAAGCTCCTTCCAAACTTGCACCTTTGGAACAGGCTCTGCCCTTGATGTCGGTTAATTTGATAACGAAAAGGTGCAGAGTGGTGTAACAGTTACTGGCTTGAAGAATGTAATTGTTGGACTTGAGTTTGATTTTTGACTAAGGCTGTTTATGTCTGTTTATGTTCACTTTGCACTAATGCCCTTGAGAAAGGCATGAATTCACTCATCCCTCCAGCTATTGATAAATAGGGTAGCTGGAGCCCTTTAACCCTGTAAGGCAGTCCATCTGACAGCCAAAAAAAACACAGCTTGGTAGTCGCCATAGCTGGTCTCAAGCCCAGGTATTGAAGGGGGGTTAGGTGCGGGGCTAGAAACTCCAACCTATAAAAACCTACCAGCAACTGAAACTGAGGCAGAATGGTTGTGGCCCAATGCTCCACAAAGTGTTCAAGAATAAACAAACAATTCAATGAGCGTATTCACATGAACACAAATGAACTCTTGCTCAGAACTACATAATCTATATATGTGTGTCAAGTGTCAATGAGCTTATTTCATTTGATGCAAAGAAAAGCAAGAATCAGTGATGCACTAAATCCAATCTGAAGACTAAAAAAGTATTTTACCGAACAATACTTGGTTAATGTACCTTACTCTGGTCAATGAAATTAAACTACTTTTTGTTATCAAGGTTGCAGTACTTTTTTTTTTTTTTTTTTTTTTTTTTTAAGGCCAATTTTTGATGCGGGTTACGAATTTCCAGTCTGTTTCCTTCTAGCCTATCTCATTTTTTTTTTTTTTTATTCTAATGCTACGAAGGCATTCTGTTTTCAGTTCCGTTTAAGCCAAGATTAAATGAAAACAAGATTTGTATCTGTCCGAATTTTTCTTGAATCAGAATTACTGTGTATAAGTTAAAGAAGAAATTACACAGATGGACAAGTTAAAAATGTCGGTTTATATAGGGATACCATGCTTTCATCTCATCTTTAAAACTAGATGCGATACAAAATATCTTGAGAATTAGTATCCAAAATTGCATCAAGTACACCATAACACATTCCTGATGAAAATTTTTCGTTAACCAGAGTTATTAATGAGCTATAAGTTGGGATGTGCAGTCTTAATTATTAATGAAAAAAAACCAGCTTACTCGACAGCATTCATATAGTTACTGCTATAAGCATGTATAGATAATTTGTTCAGTGGCAATTTGTTGAACAGGCTTGAATATAAATACTTGTTCTGTAGCATCTGTTTAGAGTCAAACTTAAGCCTTTAATGGATTAAGCATGTTTACTTTATAGGTGATAATTGAGAACCTAAATATCTTAGTCTTCTTAAATTGCTTACTTTTCAGATATAGAATTTGTGAAGTGACTGATCGTTTAATGGAGTCAGTGACCACTAATGCCCTTGAGAAAGGCATGGCTCAATCTCTTCTCACAATTCTGCCAATTTAGAAGCTGCATACGGATCTTAAAATGAACTTTTTGACCCTCTCCGTTGTGTTCTGGTTTTAGCTACAGCCATTGGCTAGATATGATTTGGACATGGCTACCTCCCCGATCACTGTGGAAAACAACCTACATTTTAAAATACTGACTGCTTCTATTAGCTGTATGCTTGATACTTTTTGGATGCAAAAAACTCCTAAGATGTGAAAAATCCTAATAAAATAAATTTAAAAAAAAAATTCAACACAAAAATGTGTACTTTGTATAGATTGAGATGTGGTGAATTTGTTCATTGTTTTTATTTTTTTCTGGGATGTGTAGTGCTTGAGTTATAAGATTACGAATATACATACATTACAACCTTTTATCTTTTTCATTAAAAATGACTGACAGGGAGCATTTTTTTTATCTTTCTTGTTTTTGTACAAGTGTATAGATCTTTGGTTTTACTATGAGATTAAAAATATATTCCTTGTCGGTCATTTGTAATGAAAGTTGTATTAAAGAAAATTTGCTGCCGAAGTATAAATTATTCCCAACTTTATATATATATATATATATATATATATATATATATATATATATATATGTGTGTGTGTGTGGTACAAATCAGGCTAGCGGTATAACATAATATAATATATTTGCCTGATAAGGCCCAAAGAGGGCAGGAATATGAGCTAGTTTGTGTAGCGAATCCACATTCTACTATTTATTTATATATATATATATATATATATATATATATATATAATGCTTCAACTTTGAGAGACTGGCAAAGAATGAAGTTTGAGCTTAAGGATTAGATCTGATCTTCTGCCAACAGCGTGGTTCTCTTAGCTCAGTTGGTAAGAGCAACTGGTACATTTTACCAAGCTTCTTAGAGCAAAAGGGACACAAATTTGAATCTGAAAGTTCATCTTTTTATTTCTAATTCAGGATGTGTACTCACCCCTGTAGATTGAAATGTGGATGTTAATGACTTGTCTGAAAGTTATAGACAATACTTTACAAGGACTTTACAAATAAAGAACTTTTGAAGCTGATTTACTTACAGTTGGAATTTTGTATCAGAATCACTGCTCAAGGTAATGGCTCTCAACGGGCGGGGGGTTAGGTTGTCCGAGGCCGAAATAAGGCTACTATGTAAAAATAAAAGTTGTGGTGAATGTTTTTTGCCTAAGGGTAGTGAGTATGTGCGTATCTCTAATCGATTCACAAATTGAAGAACTAGTAGCAAAAGAAAAAGAACAGACTCTGCTCAACACCTGCAATGTCATATATACAGTTTTCAACAGTATTTGGCCATATTTGTTTCTGTAATAAAAATCTTAATAATATTGAAACATTTATTTCCAATTGATTTTTCAAGTAAATCTCCATTAGAATTTCCGAAACAAAATTAATCATTGTATCAAAAATAAAAGGGAAAATATTGTCTGAAAGGCAATATAAGCCATTAGCAAAAAAAAAAAAATATATGTAGTGTATACATAAGCTGTTTTGTATGCTTTTTTTTTTTCCTTTCTTTCTTTCTGTTTTTTATCTCAAGGATTGATTTTTAAGTAATTGAATAATATGGTGCAGTGTGACATTAAAAGGAAATAATCTCTTTTTTTTTCTCATTATCCTCCCCTCCTATTAAGATAACTTATTTCTTTCTTTGTTACGAACTCTGTCCTTCTCTTTAACCACTCTTCCTTCCGGTCACTTGACTCTTTACGCATACCATTAACTAATTCAAATCTGGTCTTAACATGAAATTTTCTCCTCGAAACTGTTGACTTCTGTCAATGTTGAAAAAATAAGAACAGAGATCAAGCATATTGATTCATTTATCCGTTATGATGATGGAATCCTTCTTTATTTCTTTTTTTTTTTTTTTTTTTGTAATAGATTCGAATTTCAAGCAATGTCTTCCTAATAATCCTTGCTTGCTTTCTTTGAGAAACAAATTCACTGCAGCAACTGTAGGATTATAAAATTGAACTAATTCTTATTATAAAGCTGTCAAATTATTACGCAAAAGAAAATGTTCTTTTGAAATTATTCCTTGTTACAACTTGCTTAAATGAAAGCGAGAAAAATCAGTAATCTTCTTGGCAAAAGTGGGGAATTACTTTGAAAAAGCTGGGAACCACTGATATGCAATGATCTTTTTTTTTTTACAGCAGAGGTTTGCCTGTGCCTAATGCCAGACCTGGTCAATTAACCTTTCTCTTACGATGAAGCCAAATTACTCTGTAGATTCATAGGAGACAAGATGACATTATTGCTTCTTAATTATTGACCTTTGCCAACAAAGTTGGCAGAGGTATTTTGTATTCACTTGTGTCTGTCTGACCATTTGTCAGTCTGTCTGTTTGTCCACCCAATATCTCTAAAAGTTCTCAATGCATTTCAATCAAATTTTGCGGAAGGCTGGGCCATGGGCTACAGAAGAAGTGATTAAATTTGGGGCCAAGTCCAGGGATTCGTTTTCGTTTGAAACATAGTTGATAATGAAAAGGCTAAATTTAGATTTTATAAGAAGTAAATCAATATTTGTTCATTCAACATTCTCTCCCTTGTTTTTTATTTTTATCTCGTTTTTTTGTTGAAGTATAGCATTCACAGCGGTATGCACTCTTGAGTGCTTTTTTTTTTTTTTTTTTTTTTTTCCTCTTCTCTCACGTAACACTAACCCATTTAGTAGGACGAAGCAGTATATCAACTTTACATGATCTACCGGTATAAGATTGAGCTATACTGTTTACACCAATATAGCCATAATGTTGCCAATTTAGCTATTTTGGAGCTAGATCTTGATTTTTATTTTTTTTTTATTTTTATTTTCTTGAGGTCACTTGTTCCCATCCCAAATTATCTGTGCAATCCCCCCCCACTCTCCTGCTTGTGTGTGCCAATCCCACCCTCCTCTCCTTCACATTTCTATTTACATTTTTATTTTTAGTTCTCATAGTCATAGTATTTTATGTTCTTGTTTTAGTTGAAAGAGCAACATTCTCAGAGATATGCCTATTTTTTGTTTTTTTATTTTTTGTAATTTTAATTTCAATTTGTTTTCATAAAAGTTCTTTTGAAATCCTCTGGCTTAGAATACAAAAATACCGAGATATATATTGTATATTCGTATTCAGCCTGACAATACTGGGATGTGAATTTTTGACCGTAGCACTCTGCCCTAACATATAGGTGTAACTGAGACGTCTTCAATATATACGGGGGATACCACTTAAACAGAACACTTTGTGACCACTAAGTCTGGTCCCTATAAGCTGTCATTCTTTTCAAATGGATTTGGATGAAAAAGACAAAATATTATTAGAATTTAATTCAGTTCTTGAGAAATACCTTAGTGAGCGGATCAGCTTGCTTGTTCAAACGAGGCGGGGAACCAAGCTAGCAGGAATTCAATTCCTAGTAAGACCAACCAAGTCGGACAGAACAAAGGAAAGGAACTCGACCAAGCCCTACTGAATTCCCCCCTCCCCCAAAAAACTATATTATCTATTTTTGTATAGAAGATACTATATTTTCGACTTTTTCTCTTAAAAAAAATTAAAAGGTAAGAAAAACCATATAAAAAAAATCTAAACACGAGTCCTTAGTTCACAGTTGTTTTCAGCATAAAATAACCCATCAAGTGTTGAAATACCATTAAACTAACCCACAGTAACAATCATTTAACCAGAATCCACAATAGAGATTTGTTTGTATAGAAAGCAATGGGTTTGGTTTTTTGATTTGCTCAGTTAATTCATGTTCAAAAAGACTCTACTGATATATTTTTTTATATTCAGGCCCTATGGGGATGCCTTCTCCAATGAAACCTGGTATGCCCCCTCAACCTGGAATGCCTCCTCAACCCGGGATGCCCCCACAAAGTCAACCAGGAATGCCCCCTCAAAGTCAACCTGGGATGCCTCTTCAGAACCGCCCAACCCAGCCAGGAATGCCTCCTATGAGTCAGCCTCACCAAAACCAATATGGAATGGGGATCCCTGCACAAAATGGACCCCAAAATGATAATTTTGGAGGCCCTGTTATGGGACCACCTAGGTTTGTGCTCTTGGATTTTTTTTCTCTCTTCCAGATTTTTCTAACTTCTTAATACTGAAAATCAGCTCTTGAATTTATTTCCAGAACTCACATCAAATACGCTGTAGACCCATTTGAACGTGGAAGTCATTTTCTACTGTGTTATAAGTGAGTCTGCACTGAAACAATTTTTCCATTTTCAAAGATCTTGATCTAAGTTTTCCCCCTCTAACTTATTCAAGACAGTCTCTTGTGCAGAAATTATAAGAGAACCATGGGGATGGGGGTAGGGTGAGGCTAGTTAAGCAGAAGACAGAAATAAGTAAAAAAAATTTTTCAAGTCATGACAGCGCACTCACCAGAAGGTTGCATTTTAAAAAAATCTTAATTACATATGTAGCAAGTGTCTAGAGTTGACAATAGATCTGTAATCTTTTTAGTGAAGGGGAAAGGAGCCAATTCATTTCTTTTTTACAGTTGGTGTAGCCTGGCATGTTTTTGACTATTTTTAATACCTTCAAAAAAAAATTAGCACTTTTTGGCTGTCATATTTTTTGAGTTGGCAACACTGACCTGATAGGCCTCTCTAGTTTCAATATGTCTGTGCTACTGATGGGCGGATTACGTGCCCATCAAGTGCGTAACAATTCGGGGGTGGGGGGTTCTTTCTTTGTATTAAGCTATTATTTTGAAAGCTAGATTTAACATTTCCATTAATATTCGGACCATCCTCATCTTTGTTGTTTTTCATACAACGTTTCGGCTGTTGCACTCTAAGGTAACATCTGGGAGATTTTTGGGAAGTAACGAACCGAACCCTTTATTTATCCGACGGGGGTATATCGACTGTACTCCCCTCTTTTAGCGTTAGTATTGTTATACTGTCTCACACTAGGATCGAACCTAGTACCATCATATTACTTAACAGTAATTTGTCTGATGCTGTAACCACTGTGCTATGTGTCCATTCCGAGATATACTAGATTTAACATTTTAAAAATTGTGGTGCATGCTCAAATCCTGTTATAATGGGTCTACAGTGTAAATACAATCAGGTTTTTGTTAGTTATACAAATTAGAATTACTAAAATCATATTTTCAAGTACTCTTTTTTTTTTTTTTATCTTCGTGAGATTTGATACTGGTCTGCTTTTGTTGTTCAAGATAGATTATGTTGTATATGCTGTACCATGTGACAAACGCTCACTGCAACTCATCTGAGCCCCCACTTCTGTCCGTATCACATTTTGGATCCCCTAGTCATAATACCAGTGCATTGGATGCAATGTAATATTTGTATAGAATTTTTTTTTTTTTTCTAATTAAATGTCGCTCTTAGAAACTGACCTTCAAACTGAGAAGCATGCAACGTGCACATGAGAGAATCATGCTCAACCTCACGTGGAGAGATCACAAGACAGTACAACAGGAGTCCGAGACATCATAGAATCCGTCAGAAAACTCGAATGGTGATGGTTTGGTCATGTTTCAAGAATGGCAGACAACCGTTGGACATCACAACTCACAACATGGATTCCCAGGGATCACATGTGAAACCGAAGCCGGCAAAATACAAGATGGAACCAGACAAATTAAGAAAGTATTGGCTCCGTGATGCCCACGATAGAGATCTGGCAAATCCTTGGGAAGGTCCATGTCCAACAATGGACATGAAAAGAGACCTGATGATGATGATGATGTACTTACTAATCTTTTTTTCTTTCATTTTTTTTTCTTTCATTTTTTTTTTCTTTCATTTTTTTTTTTCTTTCATTTTTTTTTTTCTTTCATTTTTTTTTTTCTTTCATTATTTTTTTTCTTTCATTATTTTTTTTCTTCCATTTTTTTTTTTCTTCCATTTTTTTTTTTCTTTCATTTTTTTTTTCTTTCATTTTTTTTTTTCTTTCATTTTTTTTTTTCTTTCATTTTTTTTTTCTTATCAACTTTTTTTTTTCCATCTTTAGGAGAGGACCTCCTCCAACAAGTACCCAGCAGCAGCCGCCGCCGCCGCCAATGGGTTTTGGGGGTCAGCAAATGGGGCAAAACCATGTTCAACCTCCTCTCATGATGGCCCCTCCAGCTTCCACAAATAATCAAATGGGAATGCCTCCCTCTAATATGGGAGCACCACCACCACAAGGAGGATTCAGAGGACCTCCACCAACAACTTCACAAGTAACTAATTCTATCCAATCATCTTTTTATTATTACTTCTCTCTTATAGAATGTTCTTTCTGATTTATTGAAGAAATCTAGTGAATTTGTAAGATCTTTAACATAGGTAAGATTTTTATATACATATATATATATATTTATTTGTTGGCCATTTTCCATTTCTGCACCTTTTCTTAATGGACACCACTACTTTGCTGACATAAAAGAGAGCTTGCAACCCTCCCCTAATAAGAATCATAAGTTATGCCCCTGCTTGGAGCCAATCAAACATACCTTTTATATCACTGCAATTAAATTTTTTGGCAAAAATGAAATCTAATAGAGAAATGAATAAAAAGAATTAGACTGCAGATCTTTTATAGTTTCTATGAATTATCTCCCTTGACTTCCACTTCTTGAAATAGTTTGAATTGAGGTATAAAATACATAAATTGGCAAAATTGAGAAGTAACCAGAATACCTCGAAGCTGTAGTTCCGCAAAATTATCTTATATGATTATTATGGCAGGCTGCTCCACACATCATAATGTCCGGTCCTTTCGAAACATGCTTTGTCTTAGTCATTATAGATGTTGAAACACTGAAAAATCATTGACCTATCGAATCATATAGCTTCACAAATGGCCTGACCAACCAGCCAAGAGAGTTACTGATTCTTCTCTTTGCTTATCTGTGTGTGTTTCTCATCTATCTCTGGGTGCTCTTGTCACATTTTTGGAGCTACAGCCTTGGAAAAATAATCTAGATGTATACCCCTAGGCACCATCAACTCCTACTCCTTTTGTGGGGGATCTCTATGGTCGTTTGGGACCAACAATCTCCAAATCTTGTGCTAGTATTTTTTTTTTTTTTCTGATAATTCCAGACAAAAGGTTGTTTTTTGGGGGGTTTTTTTTCTTCAAGATAATTTCTCAGCGAATCAGTTCTGGTGCACATGCAGGCTATGGTAATTCATTTACGCAAGGTTTAGATATTGATTTTCAATCTTGTATCTTCTATCATAATTATTACTATTGTTTTAATCTCTCTTGGTGACTCGGATATATAACCCGATTTGAATGGAGTTGACTTGCCCTGTGGATGTCTGTAATCATTTATTGATGGTACGTATTTGTTTTTCCAGTTGGCCTCTCAGATGAGAAGTATGAGTATTGATGCTTCAGGAAATCCGCCTTTGCAGGTAGGTACTAGGAGAATAGAAAGATTTTACTTTATATCTTTACATATTACCTGTAAAAAAAATTCATGGATATATTTCACTTTCAATGAGATGATTTTTTAAAAAAAATTTTTCTTGGGGAAAAAAAAGTTATGATTATGAATTGCGCTATATCGCATTGAAACTCTTATTTGAAATGCTCTCCCATCGTTACACAGTTAATGTATCACTTGGCCCAGACAGCGTAAATATCTGTTCAGCTGAATGGGAAGAATAACGCTACATTGAACTGGCTACCCTATTGGTCGTAGGTTTGATCCCTTTAGTGGCATAATTTTCTTTGTTTATTATATCCATGTTGTCTAGGCCAAGTGGTACATTAAGCATGTAATAACTGGAGATCATTTCCAGTAAGAGTTTCTGTATAATATAATGCAATTTATGATCATTCTGTTAGATCATATATCCATTTCTTATATATATATATATATATATATATATATACACACAAAGATTTGCAGCTTCAAACACTAAACAGTAAAAAACTTTCTCCATAGATTTTTTTGTGTCACTTCAGTCACTTATTTCCCAATATCTGTCAATGCAATTTATGTAATTTTCTTCAGTATTTTTTCCCTGTTTCATATATACTTTATTATTGTACAATGTATGAATTGTCTCTTGTTGAGAAACAGTTACATGGTAAACAACTGATGATCCCAACAAGAGACAATTTATACATTGTACAATAATAACAAAGTATCGGGGGAAACGGGGAAAAACACTGAGGAAAATTACATAAATTTCATTGACAGATATTGGAAAATGGGTGACTGAAGTGACTCAAAAAAAATCTATTGAAAAAGTTTTATACTGTTTAAAACTTTCTAGACTATATATATATATATATATATATATATATTTATAAGCACACACACTTACAACTCTGTTGCTACTAATCAGTTTCACACCATTGCAATCAACGGGCAACTGGTTGTTTTTGTCTTTATCCCTTTATAATATTCAGCTATCTATCTATGCCCTATTTCCGAATATTGAACACTTTAACCGTAGATGAAGTAACCCCTAAAAACAATAATGATATATATAATCCTGCATAAACAAGAGACCAAAATCCATTTGATGAAATATCTACCCCGTATTTCTATGGAATTCAAGTGATATCTTCAGATTCTTTTACTTTGAAACTGAACAGTTCACTACTTCAAAGCTGTTGATAGTGTTAATAAATGTTTACATTTCATCTGAGATTTCATTAAAGAGTGAAGAAGAGTACATTGTGGGTAGGAAAAATTTTTATCAGACAAATTATAAACTTTGAGTTGAAAAGTCCATGACCAGAGAAAAAACAGAAAAGATTGTACGGTTCGTTATGTAGATGAATTCCCTAGTTTTTAAAAATTACAAGGAGTCCAAAATTTATTTTGAAATTCATGTTGAAAAAAGAACAAAAAAAGCTGATGGTAAAATATTGAAAAGATTAATATTAAGATTAATAAAGATTAATATATAAAGATGGTTTATAATACACCATCAAATGAAATGGAATGAAAAATATCTCATTTGATACTCAGTCATGTTGCTCAGACCTAGAAAGAATTATGCCTTGAAAAATAAGGTGAATAACATCTTTTTTTTTTTTTTATCATGAGCCCCACTCTTGTATCTGTGTTGAATTTTTTATGTATCTTGTTTGAAGCAGCCTCTCTTGACCAGGGTTATGTGGAAATCTCATGTGTTGGCGAGGTGGGGGGACAAAAAACACCTGACTTTTGCTTCTAAGGAAAATATCAGCAGCAGGGTTTTTTTTTTAAGGAAAAATTTCTAAAAGGCTGCGATCTCTGATAATGAAAGAAAATACTTATAGAGTTCCTGATATTTATCCATTTTTTGTTTTTTGTTGTTGTTGTTGTTGTTGTTGTTAACTTACATTGTGAGTATTTTATAAGGTAATGTTTTGGAAAAGATATAATACAATTTTTGAACACACTGATAATATTTTTATGCAAGTTATTTCATGGGTTCCACCTGTCTAGAAAGGTTGAGAAAGGCTGCTTTAAAAGGTTGTCCTTATTTCTATTTAGTCCTTGTTTGTAATATAAGTGCATTTTTATTTTTTAGCCACCAAACAGTTCAATGCCTCCATATTCAAATGCGGGCCCCCCACCACCATCTGGAATCGGCCCCCCACCACAGTCTGGAATTGGCCCACCACCATCTTCAGGAATTGGTCCCCCACCCTCCAGTGTCCATCCTCCTCCTCCCATGGCTCCAGCATCTACAGGACCTCCCCTTGCACCTGGCATGGGCATGCAAGCCCAGAACTTTTCTATGCCCCCTAACGCTGCACCCCCTACTGACATGTCAGGACAAGCACCTCCCCAACCTTACATGATGAGACAAGGGCCACCTCAGTCTTCATCTGTGGCTTCGAGTACATATGGAGCGGCTCCCCAGATGCCACCACAGCCATCTATGGGTCAACCTCCAGCCCCTGGCCCTGGTGTCCAATTTCCTCCCCCTACCCAAGCTGGAGGCTATCCTGGCTCTCAACCACAGATGGCTTCTAGTGGTTATCCTAGTGGGAGCCACCCCAGTATGCAACCGCAGCAACCGAGAAGATTGGACCCGGATCAAATGCCCAGTCCAGTATGTAGAACTTCACTCTTTTATTTGTTGCCTTTACTCTCAGAAATGCCACGGTGGGTACTTGTCGAAATGAGCAGTCTGAACAGAAATGTGGATGATGTCACTCAAACATGTGAACTTGTCGCACATAAGAGAAAAATTCTGTTCACATTTTTACTGATTGAAAAAGTCATTCGATGTAAAAAAGCAATTCCAAGTAACACCCAATGAAACAATTTGAACTAATTTATTTAAATATCAGACAATTTAAATCATTTAAATGCTATCAAGCAGAACGAAATCTCATTTAAGGCCAACAGAATTAATCCGTTCTCTCTCTTTGTGTGACTAGTTCAAGTTTGTGTCACATCATCTTCGTTTCTTGTCAGACCAATCATTCTGACAAGTACCGCCATCTTGTTTTACAGGGTGTCCGTAAAGTCTCTGCCTATTTTTCATTTCTTTTTTTAAACAGTAATAGATACAGACTTTATGGACAACCTGTAAAAGAATGAGTATTCATTCTGCATTTTTCCAAAGATTGATATTCAGGAAGAATGCATTACTTAGAGGGAGAGAAAAAATATTCCAGCAAGGATTGAAATGTAAGACCAAATTATCACACCTGAGTTTTGTCTAATACATGATGTTTTAGTTGAAACCAGACCGGGCATCGACAGGTAAATACAGGTTGAGCATAAAGTGTTTCCTCGACTTCAAACATATACTGCACCAAACCTACGCTACATAGAAACACATGGTTTATTGCAAATTATGCCTTGAAACAAAGATTTTTTTTTCTTTTGTTATTCACGAACTTCAACGTGTGCGCTCTTTGTTGCCTGGAGAACTGAATGATACTTGATATCTCGCCATATATTCTTCAACATCTCTTCTATCACTGTTGCTAAAGAATCCATTATCCTTTCCAATATTAGGAACTGGTGAACTGGACCCTCTGTCCTCACTACACCCTCCTTAAAAAAAGACTAGGGTTAATGTTTTGTAAGATATGATTGTGCATAACTAGGGACGGACTTAATGCTCACCCTGTGTGTACGTATTGGTTTTTAATCATTTTTTGCATTTTATTGTCTGAAGTATTGTTTGCAATTTTATTCCTCTATTCACACTATACATTTATCCTCTCTTGTGCTAAAAGCTCACAACACTCAAAAGTGCTTATCCATTCACTATGTACTAAGTTGTTTAAAAATTCCCTGCATTTTTTTCAACAAAATTTCCTTATCATAATATCATTATTCAATCATCAGAGAATTTTCCCAAGATTGCAGTGAACTTCTGCAACTTTTCAGCCAAATTGTTTATTCCATCATAAAAGAAAAAAACTAACATAGTACTCGTCAAATAGATTGATTACGCTTGCCAAATTTGGTTGGGCAAATCAGATTTTTAGTATTCTATAGAAATAGATGAAAATCCAATTGTTATCGGGAAATTATAACAAATACTGAACCTATATGCAAATATGTACAGCCTACTTAAGACCTACTGGAACCAGTTTCACACAGTCAAAAGTCAAAAGTTCAAAAAAGAAATGGTTCAACCAAAAATTGACCATTGTAAAATAATAGAATAGATATCATTTGTCTGATAAATCAAAACTGTATACAAAGTTCATTGATGAAAAATTAATCCTTTTTGTGTCAGTTTCATTTATACTAAGTCAGCTTTTAAAATTTACTCAATATTAATTTAGTCTCATTTCTGCTGTTATTTTGATATACAGTAATCCCTTTGTCGTTCATGCACTAAATCTATGATTAATTTTTCTTAATATATTACATCAGATAACCCAAGATTGAACTACGAATGGCAAGAGATTGTTTTTTATAATCTTTTAAAAATTGGTCAGAATGAATTCTGATTATGAGATCAGTGGTGTTTTTCATTGGAAAACATCTAAAATAATTTTTTTTTTTTTAATCTAGATTTAGAAGAGTTAATATGTTATTAATAAACCCATCAGCATACCCCCCCCACATGGTCAAAAACGCGTTTTTTTCCAGAAGTAAATGATGGATTTTCTAGAAGTTTAGTTGAGTACTGATACCGATTTTCAAGTCAGTGGATAAAACGGCATGACCAGGAATGCTGGAACAAACACATAAACAAAGGCACATATAAAAAAAAAGATAGAACCATCTATCATGAAATCATTTCATTATGTTCTCATTGTTAAAACTCTCGATTCATGTTAAACCAAATCTAAATTTGAACTGAATTATGCATACTTGAAAAGATAATGCAAGAAAAAATCTATGATGTCTTTTATCAAATAGTCTACCTTTCTAATAATCTTACTTTACCATAACAAAGTACGTCAGTTTCTAGGTAATAATACAATATGAAATATTATTCTGGTGATAATTATCTCCTGCGTAATAACATCATTATTTTATGGCCTTTAATTTCATATGAAGATTTTGAATAATATCTAATAAGCTTATTACGTAGTTTTCTCTTATAATCAATGGACAGTGGATTCTAATATTCTATTTCTAGCTAAACTATGGCAAGTCATGATTTAATCATCTCTCAACTTTGATAATATTCCTGCTTGTTTATTTATTTTTTTAGATCCAAGTTATTGATGATGACAGACAACAAAAAAGTGGCACATTCGTAACAAATTTACGCGGTCAAGTTCCTCCTTTGATTACTACTAATTTCGTAACTCTAGATCAAGGTAGGTGGCTTTCAGCGTTTTAAGTGTTTGAAATTTCATCCATGTCATTTCTGAGTGAAGGTGCAGGGTTTTTTGATTGTAACATGATACAATTTAGGTTAATAAGGACTCGGATTTTTTTATATTAAAAAATATACATAGCTAGGCCATATGAATTGCCTTTTGTTTTCACTTATGTGACTGAAACAGAACAAAGATAAGTTTTATTTATGAATATATTTGTAGATGCATCCATAAGTCTGTGAACTAACAATGAAAAAAGCGACGAATATTTATTTTTCAGCATAATCTCACTCCTTGTCTATGCACTTGATTCATTGGCAAATATTAATCGCATAAATTGAACATTACACAGTGAATATTCAAGATCGAAATTCAGCTGATAATGATGTCAGGCTGTAGATTTACAGGTCCACCCCAAATTTATATATATAGGTACATCAATAAATCCGTTGCCCACTGATTAAAGAAGCATTTTACACTACATATATTCAGTTTTCAACATAGTCTCTTTCCCAGTTAATCCACCTAACCCAACACTTCTTCATAAATCATATAGATTGGTTGAACAATATACAGCAAACATTTCAGATGAGAATTCACCTGATGACAATATTGGGCTGCAGACTTAATAATCCACTTTCGTACATATTTGTTAGACGCTAAAAGTCATTTAATTTCTTTTCATATATGTGATACTATCCTTTTAAATAATGTATATTTGGGCAGTAAATTTTCTTTCTGATTAGTTTCATTAAACGTGATAGATAATCACTGTGAATCACTCCATCTTATTTGAATTCCATTTCAACTGTAAGTCGTCATTGATAACATGACGTAACACATCACTAACACAATCACTGTAATTATTGTCATTCTTGAAAACGATCGATGATTGTTGAAAGTGCATGTAGAACAATATTATGAACTCCTAACAGTTCCTTCATTCTCATGACCCAATGAAAAAAACAACTCCTTCGCAAACAAAAAAAAATTATTAAGAATTAAATCCGCAAAAATAATCCATCATGTTTAATAAAAAGATCCTGGCCTTGTAGATATATTTGTTTAATTAGAATGGGATAATATTTATTTAACGAAGTGTGCTTAAGGAATCTCCTGTTATCTCATGTATTGAAAAGGTTGCAATGTTTTTGTCTCTTATTAGGCAATTGTAATCCAAGATTTGTGAGGAGCACCATGTATAATATCCCCTGCACTTCTGACATGCTGAAAAACTCTCATATACCATTTGCATTGTCCATTACACCTTTTGCAAAGTTGCTTCCAGATGAGGTGAGTTTTTTGCCTTCATTTTTCTAACTTTTATTTTTATGAAATTTCGAGAGATTTAAAATTTGACATTTTGGTTAGTTTGAGCCAATTCCAACATCTTTATGGTTCTTTATCACAATAGAATAGATTTTTGTTACTACGGCACCTTTGGGGATGTAGGAGTGCTGTTGTAACAAATTTACCATTATAACAGAAGGATTTTTTACTAAGTGTAATAATGAGAAATGTGAAGTTCAGTCAAAAATGACCTCTTATTGCCCTTCTAATGTCCCATGTTACTTTGGATGGCATTCTTTTAAGGGTTTACTTATATGATTTTTATGAAATAATGAGCTGTAATCTTCATGTGCTGTTGCTGCCAACTAATCTCTGACAATAGTCTTGTGAGAATATAAAAACTTACGTGCCATTATAATGAGTGTCTTTAGAACATGAGTTTACTGTTTTTTGGCCACTTTTCTTGGGGTCTGTTGTATTTTGTAATGTTTAACCTTGCTCTGACTAGGGATGTGCTTTCTCTTTCATACATGTAGCTAATGGTGCAAAGCACTACGAACCGTATTCTCTGACCTCTGCAATCGGCAAATGATCTTCCAGTGAACTGAACTGGTTGGATCTCTCTGACATTTCCATTTTTTCTTGCTTACCCAAATTCATGGTTCATTCACTTCTGATTTGTGGAAATAATGATTAAAAAAAAATTCAGACACATACTGAAATTGGTTTGATCCTTTGACTGTTGTTATTGTCAGTGTGGGGAGAACCTCTATCATGCCCAGCAATCTGCAGCTTCCACTGATGGTTCTAGCACGGTCTTATCTGTCCATGTTTGAAATCAGTCGTGAAAGATATTTACTTTGCAAACATCCACACTTGTAATAATTACCAATGTGCAAATGTCTTCTCTCTCACTAAGGAATGCAATGGACATGGTAAAATATAATTCCATTCATGCAATGGATGTGGTAATATAGAATTTCATTTGTAGTACAAATATAGTGAAACTATGATTTCATTTGTGCCGCTGCCGTGGTGAAACTATGATTTCATTCATGCCAATCATGTAAGCTAGAATTCATTCACGACATGATAAAAATGCTTTTTTAAAGAACAATTTTTAAAAAATTTTTAAAGTAACAAAAAAATAATAATGATTTCTTTGTGCTCAACAGAACACTATTCTCCAAGCTCTCTGCAATGCAAATCTCTATTATCCATCTATATAAAATGCAATGTGAATATTCCTATATTTCATTGTCACTTTTGATGGCACAGGTGAATTAATTCAATATTTATCAAGGCTACTCAACATTGTACAGGTTTTAAGTTCAGTTTTTATATCATCATTATAGACGTTAAGTACTATACATTATTTCAATGTTGTTCTGAATGATTTGACCTTCCACTGACAAAATAAATTCTGAAAACCGAGTTGGCACTATTCCTGCCGCCAATAAAGTGATGACTAATTGTTTTTTGTTGTTTTTTTTTGTTTTCTTTTCTAGCAAGAACCTCCTCTTGTAGACTTGGGTGAACTTGGTCCAGTACGTTGTAAAAGATGCAAAGTATACATGAGTCCTCATATGCAGTTTATTGATGGTGGTAGACGGTTCCAGTGTGTATTTTGTAATGCAGCTACAGACGGTATGTAATTTGTTCATTTAGAAACAGAATGTTTGGCCCTAAATGAATTGAGATATTTCTGGTTTAAATGTTGTGTTCCTAACATGGTTTTGAGCAAGAAACTTGCATTTTGGGGATTTGAAACAAATTCTTCCGGCATCAAATGAATTGAGATATTTTGAGTTTCAATGTTGTGCTCCTTACATGGTTTTAAGCAAGAAACTTACATTTTGGGGAGATATATCTAGTTTCAATGTTGTGTTCCTAACATGGTTTTGACCAAGAAATTGGTATTTTCTTGGAGATGAAACAAATTCTTCCGGCATCAAACAAAATGAGATCACCTGGAGACTTTGTTGATTGACTTGTAATTGGATTAATTGATCTGCAAATTATTGCATTAGAAATGGTTGGATAACCGATATAAGTCAGATGCTGAGGTTTTGTTGCCGAGTCTGTCCAGTAATCCTGAATAGACTTGGATTATCATCAACAGAGAAAAGGAAGTATATCAAGAGCCCCTGAGATCGGGCAGAAGTTACATCCGCACAAATTTAGTTCTCCGGCAGTGTAACTTACAAAGTTTGGTATCGTGAGGTACTGCTGGGGTACCCTGGGTCAGTGATAATGAGGCTTGGGACCAGAAACCATGCCTGACCTCAGGGTCATCATCTGATGGAGGCTTCATTGGAAGCATTGCTGCCATTTTCATAGCAGTAGTTGTAGAAATTCATCTATTCAACCTTAATCTTAATGACATTGTCTTGTTTTCCGTAATCAGATGACTGCAATATCACATTTTGAATTCTAAACTAATTCATTAGTACAGGTTGTATGTTTCTAATCCTGTAACAACCATGGTTCAGCACATTATAGATCTGATGCCATTAGTTTATGGATCAGCCTCTGGAATTCTATTTAGTTTCAAACCGAGAGTTGATTTGTAATTTCAGCGTTTTATAAACACCTATTAACCTGTGAAAACCTCATCACAATTTGGAAACAAATACAAGAACTCAAAATTCAATAACTTTCAGTGTTTATTTTAGCATGAAATTGGACTTGTATTAATTGATTTTTTTTTTAATCTAATACCAATTTAAAAACGAAGAAATGGAAATTATTTTCATGTACTATAGTATATTTATCATGTATATATAATTAATGTTGTATAAATCGTTCTATTTTTCTGTTATTCAATATGTATTTGTTACTTCTCATTTCAGTTCCGCCAGAATATTTTGCACACCTTGATCATACTGGTCGGCGAGTAGATTGTTATGATAGACCAGAATTATGTTTGGGTTCTTATGAATTTGTAGCCACCAAAGATTATTGTAAGGTAAAAACATCTTTTTTTTTTTTTTTTTTTTTTTTCATCTTTTTCTTCCAGTCTTTTTTTTTTTTTTCATCTTTTTCTTCCGGAGTCTTTTCTTTTTTCGTCTTTTTCTTCCGGAGTCTTTTTTTTTTTTTTTGTCTTTTTCTTCCAGAGTCTTTTTTTTTTTTTTTTTTTTTTTCGTCTTTTTTTTCCGGAGTCTTTTTTTTTTTCTTTTCTCTGTCCATACAATATTTCCTGAAAAATCTTGAATCTCAATTACATTTTGTAGAAGGGTGAGTTAAAGGAAAATTGATGAAATTTTTGGGTTGTTTTGCGTTTAGATTATTCATATTTTAGTAGAAACTTTATACTTTGCATCCCTTCTGTCATCAGTAAAAATTTTTGTTTATTGAAAATTCCCCCCAAATGTGTTTTCATTTGGGGGGGGTCAATTTATAATGAAAGTTTATAGCCAGATTAGTCCCTTAGTTTGTGTCCATGTTTTTATTGTTTTTATGAATCATAAATTTATAATTCAAACCATAACGGTAGTATTTTAATCAAGATAACTTGATTTTACCACCACTACCACCACTGTTCAATTTACAAGGTAAAAAGCTGCGTATATGGGTGGTGATTCATAATATTCCTCTGAATGCTTTTCTTTTCTTTTTTTTTATATGTAACATATATGTATGTATATTTTTTTATCAGTCATGAGTATATAAAGTATTTATTGTTATTCCAATTTCTTTTTCAGAATGGAAAGCCTCCCAACCCTCCAGCATTTATTTTCTGTATCGATGTTTCTTATAACAGCATAAGAAGTGGTCTGGCTCAACTGATATGTTCCAGATTAAAAGAGGACGTTCTTATAAACTTGCCAAAGTAAGCCCTTTGCAATTGTTGATAATTTTGTGGAGAGTCTTTACCAATCAATCTTTTGTTTAGACTATACAATCTCCTCTGATTTTTTTATGTTGTCAACGCAATGTTCTGGCTGATCCATTCTTCAGCCCTCATCTGGTGCATGATCAAAGAAAAGAAGCAAACCTTTTTCTCCACACGTGGAAAAGAATAGGATCGCCACTTTTCTTCAATTATACACACCTAACAAAGGCTGAAGAATGGGCCAGCAAAACATTGTGTTGATAGCATCAAACCAGAAGAGAATCGATTGTGAAAACTTGTCTTGTTCTCCTGTATGAACATGGGTTGCAACATAGCAGAAGCCACTTACTGTGATCACTTTTGGGCAAAGTCTTATAGATAACAATAACTGACTGAAAACATTAAGCAAAGGATATAAAATGTGGAACAATTTACAATTGTTATTAACTTTATATGATAAAAATCATAGTATAAAATTTTTCTAATAATTATCATTATATAACCTTATCCATGATAATAATGAATGGCTTTCTCTATACTTCTATTTTTCCTGCTTTTCTAGTTCCTACTATGGATGGTTTAGGCCGAGAAGAAAGAGAAAGAATTATAGTAAAGATGAAAGAAGTCATATATTCTAATAAAGAAAATCTGATTAGCAACACAAGATAATTCAATCTAGTGCCTCTATCTATCTCTTTCTTCCTTCCCGTTGATCGATGACGTAGAAATAGAATCTCTCTCTCTTTTTTTCAATCTTATAACATTTTCACTTTCTTAGTCTTAACCAGGAAGTCTGAACTCACCATTCTTGTTAAGTTATGAAAATAAAGTCAACTCTAACAATAGTAGGAGTTTTACAAAATGAACTATTGCATTTGCAATTGGACATTATTCAAATCTGAATTAGTAAAATATTATTTAAAGAGGTTTCTTCAATAATTATGCTTATGGTGACACAAGATCAAGTCTACATTTTCTTCTTTCTATGATGTATTTTTTATTACACAGAATGTTGGTCTTGCTATTAAACTTCATTAAACTATATAAGAAAATTACTCCTTTATAGTATTACCATTATTGAACCACCATAGTCATCAGAGAAGGATTCTTAGGTTTTTTTTATATGGGGCTGTTGGTTTGTGTGTTTGTTTGTTCTAGCACTCCTGGTGATACTGTTTTATCAACTGACTTGAAAATTAGTATCAATGCATCTCTAAAAAATTTTGAAAAAAATGTCTTTTTTTGACCAGGTTCATTGATAACATTTAGATTCTATATTTCTCCTTCTGTATTTTCGATGTTTTCCAATGGAAATCACAAGTAATGACATGTATAGAATTTATTCTGACCTTATTTATTCTTTGAGGGGATTTTTTCAAATGACCCAAAATTTTGACGCTCGGTTCTTATTATTTCAGAGAAGCTGGTGCTGATGAATCAGAAATCAGAGTAGGCTTCCTTACCTATGCGAAAGAAATACACTTTTATAATGTAAAGGTAAGTAAGTTCTGAATGTATCGAATGGATGGTTACCCTTTTTTACTTAACGTGCATTGCATTGTGGGACTTATAATTAAATCCCTAATTTTAACGCTTAATGTTATTAGGAAATCAAAAAGAGACCCTAGAAAAAATTCCAACCTCGAATTAATAAGTTTTGAAAATTTTACTAAAATCCAATAAATAGTTGTAATTTAAAAACATCTAAGTGTGTTTATGCATTTAAGTTTTTTGTAAACTTCCCAAAACAAAATCACACACAACAGCAGATGGTTTGTTTACATTTTCGAGAAATTTTAGCCAAGGCACTTTCTTAAACATCTTCCATTCTACAAAGTGTGCACACATCAATTCTTTCTTTGATCTTTCTCCAATTTTTATTCTTACTGATTAGATAAAGATTCTGACAATAGAATTGAATTTTATACGATTTTGAAGTTGCTTTATCTTCTTTCATAAGGTGTGCGCAATCATAAGATGCATTGTGGGCAAATCAATTTAAGGGGAGAAATGATAGCAACAAATGAAAACTTCAAAATTGTATAAAATTTATTTCAGTCCCACAATGCAATGCATACAAAGTGTTCAAAAAGGAAAAAAAAAACAAAAAAAACGTCCATTAATTGCTTTGGATGTGTGGCTATCAATTTTCTACTAGTATTTCTTTTCATTGCAACCTCTCAGACTGTCAGTCTATGGTAAACAGTCCTGATCGGAAATGGATTGTCTCTTGATGATACTTGTTCCATATCTACACTGTTAACTAATGGCTGTTGACTGACGGTCTGTCAGTTCTCAACAAGGGAGGGGGAATTTAGGTAGTCCATGGAGGGAATAAGACTGTTAGGTAAAAATCAAAATCATGTTGAATGTTTTTTGGCTCGAGGGTAGTGGGGATGTGTGATACGAGAAGGAGTATAACTGTGCAATGAAACGTCTGAATTTTCTTCAGAAGTGTTATTATTATTATTCATTTATTTAAAATTTAGATAGTGTTAGCTTTATATCATTGTGTTTAATTGGTCTTATTGACTTCAACAAATTTTTTGGATTCCTAGAATTATGAGGTAATTCTATCTTAAATATCATTAGTAATGACCTCTACAAACTTTTTGCTGATAGCGGCATGTGTAGATCAAAATTTCTGAAGGAGGCATATTATAAATCTTATTGACAAAAGTGGGTAATGACCTTGAGAGGTTGGGAACCCCTTGTCTAAGTAATTGCAATGAAGAGTAATTAGAATTAAGTTTGAAGAAATACTAGTCAAAAATTGATGTTTGATAATCCTGAGAGCCTTTTTGACCTCGACGTGGCGTAAGTTTTACAATTTATTTTCATGATGCTTTTTCTTTCTAAGTATTAACAGAGCTGCTTTTTTTTTTTTTTTTCTTTTGTAGAATTCTCTTGCCCAGCCCCAAATGTTGGTTGTATCCGACACTGAAGATGTATTTATGCCCTTGATGGATGGGTTTTTGGTCAAATTATCAGAATCTGAAGCTGTTATTGACAGGTAGACATCCCGCCCAAACCAAAATGTTTTTTTTCTTTGTAGATATTCGCTATTTCCTTCTTTTTGGTTTTTTAGTAAATGTAAAAAAACAGATATATATCTATCTTTCCTTTTTGCAGATTTGTAGTTGCTAACAGAAAGAATAGCCTGGTTTGCTTTATTTTTGTTTTTCAAGATCTGTATATATATTGCGAATATTTGAAAAAAAAAATGACTTTTTTTGCTGATTGATCAATATAGATAGTGATGTTAAAAAATATGATCAAGTCTTTTTAGTTTGTTCCCAGCACTAAATAATTATAGCTTTTACAGCCAACTTTATTTTCATTTGCTAGATGATTGTGAATTTAAAAAGATAAAGCCCTCGATACAAACTAACCTTCGACCTAACAGATTGACTAACCCTAACTCAGAGTTATTATCTCGATAAGATAATAACCATATTTCTAATTCTTTTCAATTTATTCTTATTTTTGGATGAAATACTGTAAGATTATCAATTTTGACTACTTTTTACATTCATCTTAACTTTCAGTTGCTTTTTTATAATCATTATTTATGTGAGTAAATTGAATTTTTGAGAAAGATATTGTTGTATTTAAGACTAGATATCAAATGTGAGCGTTCGAGTGTATACTTGTCTTCCTCTGGCTAGAGTGAGTGAGTTTGGTTCTCACCATGGACTTACCCTTTCTGATTATACTGTTTAATCATTGCTGTAGAATTAGAGTCTGAGTCAAAGTTTTGATAAAATACAACTGTAAGTTAAGCAGAAGGAGAAAACTAGTCAAAATAATAAGATAACTGCTGGGTTGCTAAAATGTCCTTGTTTTTATTTACATTTTTTTACAATGCACTGTAATAGCTATAATTAATGTGATGGGGGACTAACAGAAAAGACCCATATAATCTTCGGACATTAAAGGAATTTACATATTCAATTGAAGAACTGAGTTTAAATTAATTGAAATGAATGCCTTGACAAAAAGTTGAAATTTTATCAAATCAAACTTTACTTTAAAGGCCATTTTATCCAGATTTCACTTAATTTATATAATATTCCAAAGACAATATTGTTTACAGTTATTTGCTAAGTTTCTTGCAAAATCATATTTTTGTATCAAAATAATTCATAAACTAATGTAATTGATAAATCAAGTCCCTGAAATTTATGCTATCATCGATCAGCTGAAAGAGCAAAATGTGGTTAATTATAAAACATTGTATATCTTGTACAACATTGTACATAATATGATATTAAAACATCAAATGCAGAACCATCTCACTGAAATTGGTTTCCTGTATCAAAAATGGCGTAAATCTCAGACTGCAGTTGTAAATCATTTGAAGGAAACCAGTGTTGGTAGAATACCACAGTACACAAGATTCCTAGGTTTGTTGCCACAAGCTACCAGTTCAAACAAGAAAAAAAACTGCAATAATATATGTACATGAAGATAAGTTTTCTTTTTCTGTTAAGAAAGCTGTCTATCTCTCTTTAACCATTCTCACTCCGGGTCACTTATTTTCTCACAAATGCTGTTAACCTATTTGAATTGGTCTTAACATGGAGATATTGTTGTTCTTAGAACTGTCAACTCCAGTTGCAGTTAAAAATGAAAGATGCTAGTATACTTCTTCAATGGTTTCTTTCTAGCATAGTACTTGTCGAAAATGATGGAATTATTTATGCATGGGTAAATTATACAAATATAAAATTTAGTAGAGATGTATTCATTGCAAACGATAAAATGCAGCAGACATCGGAAGGGAGTTTGTTTTTTTTCTACAAGTTTTCATATTTTCTGGTTATTTTTTTTAAAATAAATTCAAACAGAATTGGGTGAAAAAAACAAATTTCCTCTTTAATATAGGCTGCAGTTGTAGTAGTGATGTAGATGTAAACACAGACTTTCTTTAGTGTATGTGGACACACAGACACAAGTTTTGCTTCATCTCTTTCCTCGATTTCTGTTTGTTTTAGCATAACAGAAATCAACAAACAAAACATAACATGGGCATTTGAAAAAAAAATGTGTGTGTGTGTATATATATATATATATATATATATATATATATATATATATATATATATATATATGTGTGTGTGTGTGTGTCTATATTATAAAGTAAGAAAGTATATCTGTGTGTTTCTACTCTAAGATGTCAAGAACTATGCCTCACAGAACAAAAGCAGCAGTATCCAAAATCAGACACAGCATATATTTTAAGGTCATATTTTGCAAAATAAATTGTAGATTTCTGTGGGGTTTGCATTCAGGCTTTCCAAAAAAAAGTCTCCAATGTTTTCACCTAACATTTTCTCAAAAACTGTTGGTCAATTTTTAGAAGGGGGTTTGGGAGCCAAGGCTGAGTGCTGACCTGTGAGTCTCTGGGTAATGCAGGGTACACCTTCTTGCATGTTAAAAGTTAGTCACCTTTTGTTGTGGTGTGTTATAATCAAAACCAACTGCATATTGATTTTTTTTTTTCTTTTCTTCCTTTCAGTCTTTTAGCACAAATTCCTCAGATGTTCGCTGAATCCAGAGAAACGGAAACAATCCTTGGCCCTGTCGTGCAGGCAGGCCTTGAAGCTCTGATCAATGCAGATTGTGCTGGAAAACTTTTTCTTTTCCACACTTCTCTCCCTATTGCTGATGCTCCTGGGAAGCTTAAAAACCGTGATGATAGAAAACTTTTGGGTACAGAGAAGGAAAAGGTATGTAGGCGTACAATCTCCTTTTTTTATTCTTTTTTTTTTTTTTTTTTCTGCTAACCTAGAAATGTGAGATATGAGGTGTACAAAGCGTGTGTGTGGTTTTTATGTTCTTTGTCTTTATCAATTAAACATTTGAATTCATATAAAAAAAATTCCAAATTCAGTATCCATAGAAATAACTTCTGAAGTTACCTCTTTGGAGTTGATGATTTTAAAAACTTT
The DNA here is from genome assembly GCA_963457665.1 of Thysanoteuthis rhombus. Lineage (NCBI taxonomy): Eukaryota > Metazoa > Mollusca > Cephalopoda > Oegopsida > Thysanoteuthidae > Thysanoteuthis > Thysanoteuthis major. Next base: position 32,201,728 of record OY735240.1, on the reverse strand, counting down.
CTATTCAATTCACTAAAGAGTTCTTCAATTTTCATGCTATCCACGGAAGAGTTTCACTGTCCATTACAAGCAGTTACCAGCGGTCCATGAATTTAAGAGTTGAGGAAGACAAACCTTTCAAAATGTCTCTTGGCATTTTTTCGCAACATGAATCCTATACACATCATTTTTTATCAAATAACTTCCAGAAGTGTATATCTACAGTACCTACAGGAAATCGATATGCAGGCCTGAAAGTTGATTGTGAGAGTTTATGTACAGTACATATTTAAACTTGGAACAAAAGTGGTAGAAGCAGCCTGTAGAATATGCACTTTCAGCATTTAGTGAAGTTATTGGCCTTACTGTTGGAAAGATCTTCGGAAAATTTTCAACTGGAACTGGACGGGTTAAAGAATGGCCAGTCAGCATTGAAGATAAACTGAGGATTTGTGCTGAATCTAATTCAATTCAAATATCCATCTTGAGATTGGACAACATGGACAAAAATTAATATCATGGTATCGTCAAGTCGAATATCTATATACAATATTTTTATGCTCAATTGTGAGTCAAAGCCACGCAGAGATTTCACAAAAACTTTAATTAAAATAGATCATAATTTAATTAATAAAGTGAACAGTAGGCATATTTCTGAGAATGTTGCTCTTTAAACCATAACCATAGCAAGAACACAGAATACTCTGACTATAAGAAAATAAAAAAGTAAATATAACAAAAAATAATTTTCTAGTTGGGTAGAGGCTCCTATGAGGCCCTATACATGCACATAAAGTGAGAGGATGTAGGACAGACAAGTCCTCAAAAAAGAGGAGCTAAATCTAGCTCCAAAATAGCCAAGTTGGCATCATTGTGATTATACTCATGTGAACAATATTGCTCAGTCTTATAATGTGTTTGAAAATATACCGGTATATTGTGTAAAGTTGATATGCCACCAAGCCCTACATCAAATGTACCAACCCTTTCAATTGGGATATTTTTTCGAAACCAATTTTCTCTTTTTGTGTATGTTTGATTTTAGGTTTGAAATGTTAATTGCTAATTTTTTCCAAATTTTGAAAAAAAATACTAGTACTCTGAAATTTTAAAAAGATAAATCAGCAGGCTCTATTTCTTTTGAGATTTTGACCCATATGAATAAAATACTGAGTCTTTAATGTTTGAATTACATCATTACTGATTGGATTTAGTTAACCATGAATATTTGCATGCCTTTATGTTTGTAGCAAATATTGACGGAGCTCAAGGTATCTTCATTTTCATTCAATATTTAGAGTATTTCAACTTTTTTGATCAAATGTAGAATTCAGATCCAAAAATTGATTTTGATTTAGGGCACAAATGTTTGGATGACACTGTATAATGTAACATTGTGTCAGAGTGCTGATATTAATTTTCTCTACAGAGGTTTTTTTTTCCCCCCAACACAAAACAAATATGTTGTTTAAACTGAATCAAAATTTGATTTTATTAAATTGAAACAAGGATCTCCTCCATCCAATTATTGATTAATAAAAACTTTTTTGATTATTCCGATAGCTTCCGATTTTTTGTATGTAGATTGCAGTGTTTCTGAAAAACAAAACCTAGCGAATCAGTCACTAGTTTTTGCATAATTCTCAAATTTTCACTCTCTCATCTGTGCACACTTGAAGTTAAAAATAGCACATGAATAGAAGGAAATAAAAGAATCTGAAACCATATTAAAACCTCAAAGAAAAATCATTATGAAGACCTTTACGCAACACTAAATATCATACATGGTATTGTCTGAAAATTTAAAGAAAATTTCAAACCCCTGACTCAATTCGATTTCAGGGTGCTGATTTTACGTTTGATCCAACTTTTTTTTCTTTTTTTTTTTTCCAAGTTAGAAAATAGGAAAATATTGTTTTTGCACAATTGGTTAATTTCTTCTTCTGGTAATTTGGTTGGGTTTTTGAAAGAATTGGTGCAGAGAACACCTGGAATAATTTCGACATTGTTAATTTCTAATTCAAAGATGACTAAACAACTAAATGGGCTTGTGGAATATCCACGGGTTTTGTCAATTAAGATATTACGATATTACTCTCGATCACTTCTTTCTGATTGGTTTTCTGGTGTCATAGTTGTAAGTGAATTCTCTACTTTCCAAGCAATTGAAAAGATTTTTGACGATTACAATTGTATACGTGAAAAATTTTGCCAAACTGAGATTGTCTATTTTATTTAATACTCTTTGAATTATCTTCATTAGTAATTTTCATTCTTTGCTTCTTGGTGTAATTTCTTCCCTACACTGACTTTTCAATGGGTGCTGGGTACTGTATATATATATATATATATATATATATATATATGCTGGTGTATAAGGTTGACTAAGAATTTTTTTTTTTTTAACCATGTAAATATCACTCTGCATCTATTATGCTGCTATTATGTGTTAGGAGTGGGGTCTGTCTACATGAGTTCAATCTGGACACGTTTATGGTGTTCAGATGATTCATGGTAGTCCCTCAAATACTTGTTAAGACATTTATCTTATATTCCAGCATATACAGTCTGTAAAATCAATCATTTCTGTGTTATATTTCTATCTCCTGTAGCTCAAAAATAATCTTTGTGAATTAAGGTTCATGTGTATTTTGATATTTTATCATCTACCATTTGAATGGGATGTATTTTATGATGAGGAGGGAAAAAGAAACAATTTTGTCTCATAACTTTTAAAAAGAACTATTCTGCTTTAAACTCATTTTTAATTGTGAACATGATTTTCAGTTTTCTTTTTTATCAACATAATCTCCCTGTTTCTTTGCAAAAATAGATTCTGTTATTTTTGTCTTGCCATAGAGAAAAAAATTGATGAAAAACAAACATTTGCTCTAACGTCTCTTTAAATTGATTTTTATATCTTCTAAGCTTGTTTTTAGATCTTCCTGAATATTTAAGAAAATGTATACATAAAAATAAGGTTAATTTTGACAATCTCATTTTCCAGTCATGTCTTATTTCAAGCCAATCTTTTGACATTGTGAGAAGTGAATCACGTATTCAAATTTTCGAGTTGATTAGTTACGAAGTTAGACTTTATTCTGATTGGATGTAGTTATTAAACAAGAAGATTGGGCTCGTGTAAGTTGAACCATATTGCGTCTGTGCGAACCATGTGGTAAACCTTGACCCATGTGCAAACATAAACAACCATTGAAAGTTTTCATCTGTTTGTCTTTCACATTTTCTATCAAGCAATGCATCAATATAAAAATTTTAAAATGAAACAGAACGGCTACCAAATCTTTTTGCATGCTGGTTCAAGTTTATTGAGAAGAATGCATTTTCAAGTGGCACAAGAGATTTATGTGTTGCTTGATTTTTGAACTGACCATTTTTATGATGCATCAGGAAAACCGTGATCTGAAAACATGAGTAGATTGAAACTTTCAGGGGTTGTTTATGCTTGCCCATAGGTCACTATATACCACTTGGTTTGTGCATTTGTGCAGTGGTTCAACTTACATACAACCAGTCTTTGATAGACGCAACTCATCAAGGTCGCCAGACTTGGCCAGAAGGGAGATAATCCAATGACACTTACCCAAAATAGGCATTGGATTAGTGTCAAATTTGGAAATCGAGCAAGGGCTGCGATTGAACCTCTTCCTCCAAACTTACTCAATTGATGCTATTTAAATACCTGTGTTGTGTAAGTCTCTGAGATAAAACTAGGATTATCTCTCCTTCTGACAACCCTATGCATTTTTATGCATCGTAATTTTATCATGTTTTGCTGACTCGGTAGGCATAATTTACAATCAATAACAACATAAAACCTTGTGGGCTTAAAAGTTAAATATCTTATATAATTTCATTCATGTCGTTTGAAACGTTCATTTTCACTAAAACTTGTGTTTTAACTTTTGCTATTCCAGACTCTTCTGACCCCTCAGAACAATTTCTATACCAAAGTTGGACAGCAGTGTGTTGCAGCTGGCTGCAGTGTTGACATGTTCTTATTCCCTAATTCCTACGTGGACGTGGCCTCGATTAGTGAACTTTGTCGTCTCACTGGCGGCAATATGTACAAATACAGTTACTTTCAGGTTGGTACCAAACACTCACCCCCCCCCCCAGCTTGGAGGATTCGAAAACGCTAGAGTTTCATCATGAAAATAGACTCCAAACGATCCGAAAAGTGATTGATTACAGTTATTTGTTTCCTCATTCTATATCTCTCTCCCATGGAAACATGTACAGACATATGATCTGGGACGTAACGGATTGTTGGCAAATGTCTTTCAGGGTTGCCAAAATAGCAATTCTTTTAGCTAGATCTGGCTGATTTTTTTTTTTTTTTTTTTTTCTTTCACCCCCATTTTAGTTGAGAAAAATACCCAATGGTCAGTTAAATCTTATAAGTTTAATAAAAGTAGATGTTCATTTTTTTCAGTCGTTCATTCTTCAATCTCAGGATACTGTTATTCTATTTGATAAATAGTCTTCAAATGACTATATAATGATAAATAATAAAGAAATGATCCCAAAGAACAAGAAGACTGAAAATAGGATCAGTACTATTACCAGAATCAAATAAGTTAAAGCGACAAGCTGGTAAGATAAACATATCATTGCTATCAGCTAAGCTGATATTGAAAGAAAATGAAATAAAGATAAAGAACAACCGAAGCAGCAGCACTGGCTAAAGAACATTAATGATGTCACACAATGATATAGCAAGAGAAACATTGCAAGGCTCCTATGACAACAAATAATGCAATCCAATTTAAAATCTGTTTATCCCAGCATGAAAAAGATGAACATCGAAACACATCCCAGAAATATAAGAGAATAATTTTTCCAAAATTGTCATTAAAATTGTGTATTGCATGGTAAACAACTGATGATTGCAACAATAGAAAACTAACACAGTACTATGATATCAAATTCTGTGCAAAGCATTAACACCGAAGAAACTCACATAAATTACATGAACAGATATTGGTAGATAATTGACTGAAATGACATGAATTTTTGGAAAAAATTTTTCATATATGTTAGTGCTTGGAGATGTAAAACTTTCTAGACTAATTGTTTATTCTATTTGCTTTTACATCTATAGGTCAAATGATACATTCTCCATGTAATAACAGGAGATTGTTTCAAATAGTTTCAATATAACACAATTTATAATCACACACTTACACATACACATATATATATATTTGACTGATTTCAGCCCTTTTAAAAAGACAGTTTTAACTATAAATAATAGCACATATTCAGCAGTATTGATTTCTTCCCATTTTCAGCCTATTTGTGCTCTCTGTAGACAAATTACTGGCCTATGCACACCTTCCCTATTAAAAAAAAAAACATTTGGTATGCCCCCAGATATGATGCTACTGAGCATAGAAGGGTATCTTTCCCTTGTCCTAATTCTATAAAAGAATACAATGCTCACATGGGCGCAATTGATAAAAACAATCTAATGACTAAACTCCCAAAATGTTGCTACCACTACTATAATTTTTTTCCACCATTTCCCTCCCATAAGGAAATCTGGAATGGAGGTGTTAAAGGCCTGGAGTTGAAGTATTGTGACTTACAAATCCAGTATATTAAGTGAAAATGTTTCCTCCTAATCCAACCTCACTCTCACCTTTCATTTTCATAAATTTCAGGCTGAGAATGATGGACAAAGATTCATCAATGATTTGAAGCGGAACGTGTGTCGACCTTTTGCATTTGATGCAATCCTTAGAGTGCGTACAAGCACAGGTATGCAAGACATTTTTTGTTTCTATTTAGTCTTTTAAAACACTTACCTACTAAGTTTCATTGACATTTGATTATTAGTGGTATTAAGAAGTGGCAGGGATAGTTTTTGTATCAAAATATTTCCTCAACGTGTGTGACATTTAAGTAGAACTGCCTCAGTTTCATTTAAAAATCAGAATTATTCCTCTTTAATTTGTTAAATGATCAGTTGTTTGTGTTTGTATTTCAAAATGGAACCTGAAAAAATATCGAAAGATTATCAATTGTGAAAAAAAAAAGGTATTTTTATAAAACTGTAAGGCAGACTTCATGCTTTATTATTCATAACTTTTTAATATACTGTATTTCATAGCATATAAGCCTCCTGCCTAATTCAACTGTTTATACTAATAAAAAAAAGTGTTTTCCTGAATTCCTCATATTTATCCCATGGTTCATTCCAAAAGTTTCTGAGTTGTGGACACTGAAGGTGACATTACCTTTTAAGCCATTTTTTATTGAAAAAAAAAGATGTCTTATACGACTTCAAAATTCAAATATGATTTTAATTTCTGGATGAAAAACTGAGAACTGATTATGGAGTGGACAGTGACTGGAAAATAAAAGAAATTCTGATTTAACATGTTAAACATTTAATATTCTAAAATTCCAAGAAATGCATCTTTTAAATTAAAAAAAAAATGTTCCTTTCCAGGAATCAGGCCTGTAGATTTCTACGGCAACTTCTATATGACCAATACTACAGATGTTGAGATGTCCACAATAGACTGCGATCAGTCTATATCAGTGGAGATCAAACATGATGATAAGCTTGATTCTGCAGATGGTGCATACATTCAGGTAAGTCTGAATTTCAGGTAGAATCTTATTCATAAACTAGCATAGTACCCGTGAAAAATGATGGGATTATTTATGAATGGATCAGCATTTCTGCCCAGAATCAAATACAGCACTGCACATTCTTTTCCTTAGAAGACCCTACTGGTTATGTAGATATTTTATGGTATTCTTTTATATTCATGTTATACCATTTACTTATATATTGACATATACAGAAGAAATACTGTAAATGCTATTTTTTCTAAGAAGTGAACTTTTTTGCCTCACTGAACCAGAGAGTGTATTTATGAGTGGATGGTGGACTAGATGACTGCTATTGAAAAGCTTGAAACATGGGAGTTGTCCATTTGAATGAATCTCATTATATTTTACTTCAAATCAATAAATAATGCATGCTAGAAAATCCTTGCTAATTAATAATCAAATAATTCAATTTAGTCACAGTTCATTTCAATCAAGGCATCTTTTGAATCTATTAAGAAGACATAAAGAATCTTTGAAGCATTATGAGTATAGTATCCCAATATTTGCTTGCAGGCCGATCAAAATCCTTTGGCAGACTGGATCTGGCCCACTTGTCTTGGAAACTTTTCTGAAATTATAGAACAATAACTTCTCTTCGTTAACAGATAATAATTTGTGCAATATTAAAATAGGTAAAAGAAAGGAAAATGAAGCAAAGATATCATTCATTACCAGTAAAAATTACTTTGATCAATGAATTACCTAAACCCTAATTATTCTCTAATTGATCACCTCAAACCTTTTTATAAAAGCTTCTTCAAATTGTATTCTCTTTGCTGCTGCTACTTACAAGAAGTGAAGGGAAGCAACTAGAAGCAAAACAAAGATACTTGTTACCCAAAACAATTGATCCGATCAATGAATAACCCTAACGATTTTTCAACTAATCCCCACAAACCTTTGTTAAAGAGTTTAGTTTAAATTACATTGTCTTTCCTTTTTGTTGAAATAATTCTACTCAAAATGCAGAATCAGTAACTCTGAGAAGAGGAAAAATTTACATGTTACTTTAATCTGGGATACATGCCTACTTATGTTTTGAAGATTCTTTGCACCTTTTTAATTGATTCAAAAGAAGCCTTGATAGAAATAAATTTTGACTAAATTGAGTTTAATTACTAATTGGACATCCTTGGTTAAGCACAAATGATTTTGTAGCAAGCATTACTCATTGATTTAAGGCAAAATATAACTATTCCTAGATAGAATCAACTTTTTAGCTTGTTGCAATCAAAATTAAATAAAAAATGTAATGATTGAATGAATTTCAGAAATGCGTATAGAAATCAGGGAGACTCGAAAAAAATGTTTGATATTATATACTGTTTAGAATTAGTAGACCCTTATGTATTTTTTCACTAGAAGGGAGTTTTTACATAAAGTACCAGAATTTAAAAGTATGTTATGAGATGAGGGAATTAGGGTTAACATTGTTTGAAAAAGGAAGGGATCAGAGTAACTTAATAATAGACATATTCACGATTATGTGTGCGTGGTTTAGAATTAATAGACCCTAAACTGTAAAGGATGCTCTAGAGAGTTGATTAAATATCAGAAAATTCTGTTTTAGTTATAGAGTAAAAGGATAATGGAATAAAGTCCTAGATATTGTGTTGATATGATTGTTATGATGTGTTTGTATTTACAATTTGTATACTTTTTTTTTTTTTTTCCCCACACATTTAAGTAAATGTTCTTATGTGAATTTTTCTTCCCTTTACAATTTCCAGGTCGCCATATTATACACAAGTGTGGGAGGACACAGAAGATTGAGAATCCACAACCTGTCACTTAACTGCTGCACACAGTTTGCTGACTTGTTCCGAAATTGTGAATTGGATACTCTTACTAATTTCTTAGCAAAACAAGGTAAGTTTTAAAAGGAAAGAGTCTTTATATATAGTTGCCAAATCAGCTATTTTCTGGCCAGATTTTTTTCAATTTAGCCACTATGAATCTTTGATAATCACTTTGATATGATAAATGTAACAAAGTAATGTTCTGAATTCTTGGTAGTCAATTATTTTCTTTGATAAGTTGACTCGGAATTGAAAAATCTTGCTGATTTTAGTCATTTTTAAGGACAGTTTTAGCTATCAATAACAAACCATACTTGGTTTCAAGGGGTGGGATATGGAGGGAAATATTTTTATTCAAATTTTTAGGATAACACAAGTATTAGATTGACTTTTTTTTCTTTTTTTTTTTCTTTTTTTTTTTTTAAATTTGACTATTTCCTAACTGAAATTTCCCTGCATTTTCTGCTGCATGTTTACGATAAAGAATTATATAAAAGAACTAGTAGGGAATCCCGGCATTGCACGGGAAAAACAAACTACAAATTTGACAAACGAATAAATAAATAATGCTTAACTATGCAGAAGTGCGAGAACTTATTTAATCTATGAGCAACCCCAGGAATCCCGGCTAATATCTCCTGAACAGAGGAACTTTTTTGCAAAAACCATAAACCATCAATTATTCAAAGTGAAAAAAGTAAAGAATATAGATTCTATGAACGTTTTTCGTTTTAGATATCCATAAACTTCGACACCAAACTTCTTTTGGTTTATTAAAAAACAATGCTAAATTGATAATAATAGATATATTCAAGATTATGTGTGCATGGTTTAGAATTAATAGACCCTAAACTGTAAAGGAAGCTCAAGGGACTGAGGCCACACATCTACAATAGAAGTTGATTAAAATATCAGAAAATTCTGTTTTAGTTATAGAGTAAATGTTAGTAAATTTAGTTATAGAGTGCCTATGTAAAATTAATGCTTGTATTCTGTGCAGATTTTGAAATAAGCATGCAAACCATGATTCAATCTTGATGCATCTAGTCATTTGATCGTAAAATAATTTGAACCAAAATTTTAAGATTTTCCTCAATAAAATTGAAGTTATATGGAGGAAGCCGTTTATCATAATTAAGGATAATATTACTAAATGGTTACTGTTATCAAAATCAGTTTGTCCAAAATGCTTTATTTGAAATTAATTAAAAATCCCTGTTAATTTCATAGAATATAAATTTGTTTACAACAAGTAATTTCTTTTTCTGTTTCTCTATCATTTACTCAATGTTACCTGCTGATTATTGTCATCTAAAAGACTGCCCAAGTGATCTCAGTAATGGCTTCTTCTGTATAAGTTTTTACGTACAATTTGTTTATTGATCTTCAATTTTTTTCTCTTTTCTCACAGCTATCCGCAACACCCTGAATAGCACACCTAAACAAGTACGAGAAAACATGGCCAACCAAGTGGCCCATATCTTAGCATGTTATCGTAAGAATTGTGCCAGCCCATCGTCAGCTGGTCAATTGATATTACCAGAATGCATGAAACTATTGCCCCTGTATTCCAATTGTGTCATAAAGAGTGATGCCATTCAGGGAGGTAAGTGTGCTATATATTCTTGCTTACTTTTTTTTTTTTTTTAACTTTTTTTGAAAACTTGTTTCATTGTAAATTAAACTTGATAATTTATCAAATTCTCTGGAATTATCAAAATTAACTGCCAGCTTTCATACTGAAGACTGGTTGAGGCTCTATTTTGGTTGGAAATTCTTACCTTTTTTTCCTTAAACACGGAAATTTAATCAGATCTGTGACACTCTTATCATCTTTTATGTAGTTCTCCATAATTTTATTCATTATTGTTAGCAACTTAGTCTCACAATTCATTCTTACTGAATAGTGGATTTGATGCTCACTTGGTTCCCAATCTTGGTGACTATAAGTGAAGTTAGGTAAATTACTACAAATACCTGATGAAAGTTAATGAGTGTTACACTTTGATCATAGTCTGCTTGTTTGTACATCTGCCTCACACAGAGAAAGTCCCAGATTCAAATCCTAATAGGAGTGAAGAGTGTGGAAAACTCTTCATCAGGTCAAATTTCCTTTTGCACTCTGCATCTAATTGAGTACACTCTAAGCTCTGTGATTCGTGGTATCCCTTCACTGGACTTGCATCCTGCCAATAGGGTGGTCATAAAAACTGGCAAGAATCAAGTCTTCGACTTGAGACTTGCAAGGATCACTCAGCTGATGCATGCAAAGGAAATTGGGACTCTGTTATCAGCTATTCATACTCCATTATTTCTATCTGTTCTTTTTTATTCTATTTTAGATGTTTTCAGTGGTGTCAAAATTAGAATTTATTCTGACCATATTTATCCTTCAATGGAATTTTTTTACATAACTTTAAATCTAGAAGCTACTGTTGTTCAATAATATGTATAAATTTTTTTTTTAATCAGTATGATCTGATTCAGAACAAAAGAGAAATGTGACAATCACGAAGAAACAATGTTATACTGACACTGATTAATTATAGATAATGTATAAATAAAGTTAATTTTCTATTGATTCCATTTAATGGAATTTTACAAATGTTTTGTTTCCCACCTGAAATGAGAATTCGCTCAATCTTATTATTCGTAAATATTTCAAGTCGCTGCAGCCCATAGTTTGGTGCCCCCTGCATTGTGAGATTCTATACAAATGACGAAAGAAAAGGAAGAATGTCTACAATTTTATTTCTATTTTCTATTTTTCAGGCAGTGATGTTCCAACTGATGACAGAAGTTACTTAATTTTGATGTTGAATGCCATGAATGTGAAGTCAACAAATGTATTCTTTTATCCAAGACTTTTACCCCTGGTAAGTTTTGTTGCATCTATTTGGACTCTTTTTTGCAAATCTTAAATACTTACTCCAGGGAATAGCTCAGTGGTTGGAGAATCGAACTGGTATTCACTAAGTCTACTTCTTTTAGGTACTTGGAGTTTAACAGAACAGTCAAACATGGTATCAAATTAACTACATTACGTATGTCCTAGAAATTACTGTTTTCTCTAAAGTTGTTTAAGTATTAAACTCTTAGTTTGTTGTATTCCAATACTACTGTATTTCAAGTTCTTGAGTGCAAATTAAAATATTAGCAGAGACCAGATTTACTGAATTTCATAGCATCAAAGACGCATCCTAATTTTGACTTCCAAAACTTTGATTAATCAGAATGAACATAAAATGAATGTCTGGGCAATTTCCTCTCCCTCACCAAGATATTTTGTGTGTGGCTTAACAACACGTGGATCCTTTTGACCACTTAGAGTCTACATAATCACAGAACAACTAAACACAACCAAAACATATTGTGGGTGAGTATTAGATTACAATAGCCTTATACAATTTATCGGTAAACCCTTTTAACATATCACAGTTTTACTTCTTTTGACACTTAATGTTACTGTTAAGTCAATGTCATTTGAGGATAGTGAAAATATCAGTAATATTGATGTTCATTACTTAAATTAACACTAGTCCGTAGACTTGTTTTCCATAGTACACTGATATGGAATTGATTTTGGGCAGTTATGTATATTTTTTTCTTTATTATTCTTGATACTTTTATTTATTCACTATCTTATACTGAATATAATCTGTACTTTTCATTCAGAGGTCTTGAAGAGGAGTTCAGGTTACGGTCTAGCATAGATTATTTTTCCTTCCGGTTAGGATATGCTAAGGAAAAAAGTAACTTAGGGATACAGGGTAAATTTTCGAGACTAATTTAGCTGGAAAAAAAAAATAGTGTCTTTGATGTCGTGAAACTTGTTACCTGTTTAGTTTTATGTCGACTTCACATGCTTATAGATGCATTAAAAACGGTAGTAATAGGAGAGCTGGCCAAATGTGAAATCTATAAAGCTTTTGCATTGATTTGGAAGTTGAGTGCTCATATTTGGAGATCAAATAGCTAGTACCTAAAATTATGAAAATAATAAAAACACTTGAAAATAAATCTAATATCTGTAGATGTTTTTGTAATCATTGTATTTATGAGTTGAAAACCAAGTTTCAGATTCTTTAAAAAAAAGTCTTTTTGAAATCCTTTTTCCCAGCACCATATTGATGAGTCAATTTCTGATGAGCTAGCTGATGATTATTTACCAAAAGCTGTCAGATGTTCTCTGGAAAGGCTTGATGACCATGGAATATACTTACTTGGTAAGTGCAATTTCAGTGTATGTGTGTCTGCAATGTGCAGATTTCAATCTTCAATAATCTGTTAACTGCATGGCATTTGGAGCTTAGATTGTTAACGATCACATGTAATTTAATAATTAGTTATGTCTAAAAATGCACACAAAAAATGGAGATATTTCCTTGAAAATTATAATGAATCATCTCCTCTCGAAAGATGAAAAAGAATTTTTTTCTTTTTGCGCCGTTTTTAAGATTGAGTGGGTGAGTTCTTGGCACATTATAGGTTTGTATAGAAATAAAGTTGTTTTCCTCAACTTTATCTGTCTGCTGTTTTTGATATCAAGTGTGTGAATTGTGGAAAGGTTTTTCTTTTGGAATTAAGTTGTTTCAATCATTTTTGTGAACTGCTCTCAAAAAAGATAACTCATAAAAAAATTTTTGAAAATTATCTCCATTTTACACATACATTCTTGGATTTTAAATTTATTAGTTATTGTCTGCTCCAGGAAAGCATTTCTTGAACTTATCCATAACTAACCTATTAGGGTGCTAAATTTTGCAAAACCAAAATCTTGAGGAGATACAACTATCCCGTGGCGCAATTGTCGTGTTGGGCATTAGTCCCGGGGCGCAATTGTTGTGGTGCACGTTAGTCCCAGGGCATGATTGAAAAAAAAATATCAGCAGGTTGTAACTAATTAATAATCAGTTGTTAACTCTTGAATTTACATTAAAATATTTGAATTTGAGTCGAGGGAAATGACTTCTGATCAGTTTCTTCCTTTGTACTTTCAGGGAAATTTTTATCTTTTTTTTTATTCTATTTATTTTTTTTTTTTTTCATTCATTTCATTAGAGAGTTTAAATTTTTGAAAATTCTATTCATTGAAGTGTTCCACTGTGATTAGGAGAGATTTCAAGCAGTTCATGAATTTTAGTGTCAATACATTTATTTCGGTTTCTTTTGTTGATATCTAAAAATGAAACCTCTTTGTCTCTTTTCAGAAAATGGTATAACAATGCATTTGTGGCTTGGTCACAATGTCAGCCCTGAATGGGTTCAAATGGTATTTGGTGTTCAAAGTGCTGCACAAATTGATATTGACAAGGTAAGGCTAATCAAGCTAAAATTCATTATTTCAAATCTGTTATTTCAATATATGGTTGTACCTCTTTAATCCAGCCTTTTATGGTGCAGCATATTTTTAATTTGCTAGCATGAAAATTCTTAGATTCAATTTCAAATCTTGGTTTGAAGTTTAATTCAAAAGTTTGTAAACTACCTTATTGAACCAAATGTTTAGAAACTGGATTGAAACTCTTAATTCAGCAACTGTCAATGTTTATATTTAGCATAAAATCAAACGTGTATTTATTAAAGTATGTTATACTTTATTTACAAGATTATTATTAAAGTTTTAGGGATCTGATATTTTCATTTGGAACAAATTACTAAAATACCATAGGTTTAATTATTCACTTAACAAATTCTCATACAAGCAGACATTTTGTAGAACTGATTGTCTTCATATTGTCTCATGTACCACTATGAATATTTTCTAATCCTTAATAAATACAATTGTTAGTTTGTTTTTGTTTTTTGTTACTTATATGGACATATTCTGTGTTTCAGTGTAAGTTAATGGAATTGGATAACGCTCTTTCTCAAAGAATACGGACTATCATGAAATCTGTTCAAATGGAACGCAGTAGACAAATGAAGGTAAGTCCAAATTGCATTTTTATATCAATTTTTGGACTACCTCCCCCCCCCCCGCGCACCTTATTCAAGGCAGTATAGCTACAGCAACGTGATTGTCTTGCGACACGGAAGAGAGGATGTCCTTTTTTTCTGCTGTATTTTGGGCCATACAAGATATCAGTTTATGAGTTACTGGATTAATGAAGAATTAATTGTTAAAAAGAAGTTTATATCAAATTGAATGAAGTGTGCTGTTTCTAACTACAGCCATATGTATTATTCTGAAATGGGGTCTATCATAATGAGCTTGTCTACTTGACTAATTTCAGTATTGTGATTTTAATCTTTGTGAATTGAAATTTAAATGTTCAAAGGTACATAATTATGATTGGAATTTATTTTCCCTGAAATCAGCATTCTATTTTCTTGGTATGAAATTAAGAGTTGAAGCATACACACACATTATACATAGTTACAGATATCAGGAAAGACCTGCCCCCCCCCCAGATTTGTTCAAATTCTAGACGTTTGATTATTATCGTTTTTATTCCTTTCAGTTGATCATTGTTCGACAACGTGACAAATTGGAGCCTTGGTTTAACCACTTCTTGGTAGAAGATAAAGGCTCAAATGGCTCTGCATCTTACGTTGACTTCCTCTGCCACATCCACAAAGAGATCCGAAACCTCCTCAGTTAACATCCAGAAATGTCTCTAACAGTGCACACTTGGATGATGATGATGATGATGATGTCAATGGATGATGAACTCTCCATTGCACAGTCTTTATGCATGCACACGACATGTGTTGGGAATCCATTACTTCAGAAATGGAGCGCTGTAATAAATGTAATTTTTTATATCATCAAAGACTGAATAGGTTGACCGACTGGATGACTGATCTAGAAACTACCCGACTAACAAATGCATACACCCTCTACTGACAGACACGCACCAAAACACATTCATAAAAATAGGTAACGAAGATGTGTGTACGGATAAGCCACGTTACTTCTTCAATTCAACAATGGTAAGGAATAAATATATTATGTACATTGCTTATGTCTATTGGCCAACAAATGATTTGATCGACACATTTTGTGGCGGTCACGTGTTTCAGCATTCGAATAAAAATGAACTATAATAAGTAGTAACTGGAAAAAAGAAATTATGGAAGATCTTCTTTTTTTTTCTGGCCACTACAATGGAGATGGATATGTCCGCAAATAAAGGAAAAATACTCTGACGTTTTGTAGTTTTGTCATTTGAAAAAAAAGAAAAATTTTTTTATCCTTCCCTCATTCAGTTCACACCTTGCGAAATAAGATGACAGAGAGAGAGAGATTAGAATTTTAATTTTTTTTTTTTATTATCCATTTCTCTTCGGTTTTGAAAGTGTAGAAAATGATTTGTTATTATAAATAGATTTATCCGGACTATTGTCCTCATCCTGATTGTTTTTCGATATTCATAAAGTTCCAGTCATGATACCTTCCTGTTTTCTCCAGGTGTTCATCGTATGGGGTAACTCTCAAATAATATCAATAGTCGACCCCACTCCCATTCAATCCATGGTGGTGGAGGACTGCCTTCATTTCACCGTCTCAACCCCAGGGGAATCTTGTATTAGACCATCTTGTTCCAATGCATCTTTTCAAAGAGTTTGGAAGTCATTGAAAATCTGTAACGATTGTTCCAAGTCGAAGTGGTGATAAAGACTTACTTTGTTGTATTAACTATTCATCTCGGCAAAATTGAAAGACTCCCTAACCAAGCTGGAGGGTACAATGGCTGAAATTTTGTGGATACGAAAACGACCAGAGGAAGGACAATTGTCCAAATCAATCTATGTATAATGATAATTCCTCATCACAAAAATCAAACGGATCTTTCTTGTTTTTGAAAAGTAAAGTTCTAAGTTTCTTGAAGTAGAGTTTCTAAATATCAGTCATACATATATATATATATATATATATATATATATATATATATATATATATATATATATATATATGTAATCAATACTCTGACTTGGTTGTACCTGCAATATGTGATACACAAGATAGTCAAGGCACCCCACCATATGTGATTTTCTGCCTGTCTTGTGTTGGGGTTCCAGCTTCAATCAACCAGTTGGACGTCCCTCTTCAATGTCTGTCATCAGCTCATCTAGAGCTATCCTCTCTTTCTCTGGCCAATTGACATTCATTTGATGGCTTAATTTGCAGGTCTTGTTGTGGGGGAGCATCAAGACATACCTGAAATGTAAAAGGTAATCTGCAAATGGTCATTGACACAGAATACTCTTGTGATCTTTGCTTGACCTGTTTGACACGGTCCCTGTATTTGATACCTATGATTTTACGTAGACATCTTATAGAAGGCATCCAATTCCTTCTCCTGGGTTGTCCGAAGTTGCCAGGTTTTGCTGCCAGAAAGCATCATGGACACCACATTTCAAATTATAGAAGCTGAATTTTGTCCTCAGGGAATATTTCCTGCTAAAACAAAATTAGGTTCTATTAGAAGATTAATCTACAGAGCTTTCAATGAACAATTGTTGAAAGCTCTGTAGATTAATCTAATGTTTTTAAGGTTAGACTTGGGAATTTGGGAAAAATTAAGATATCAAAACAAAGCTCTTGTTGGGGGGATTTTTATTCAAAATAAAAATAGCAAAAAAAACTTGTAAACAATCTAAAAAATATGATCAATAACAAACACTTTTGAATGATCGGTATAAGTGATTCGAATGTTTTCCTTTAATTATTAGTTTGTTCGGTACTTTCTCAGGGTTATAAGGTATACACTACCTAATGCCCACAAAAAATTTTTCAAAGTTCAAAGGTTTTATTAAATTTTATTTAAAAAATTTTTTTTTAATGCAAAATTTTTGTTTTAAGTGTTTGATC
This sequence comes from Thysanoteuthis rhombus, assembly GCA_963457665.1. NCBI lineage: Eukaryota > Metazoa > Mollusca > Cephalopoda > Oegopsida > Thysanoteuthidae > Thysanoteuthis > Thysanoteuthis major. The sequence continues at coordinate 32,184,484 of OY735240.1, read as the reverse complement.
ATCCAGAGAATCCAATCAATCAATGAACTATACTTAACCTTCAGCACCCTGCATTCTTTTTCAAGGGCGCCAAGATTCTGTACACTTAGTAACTTCGTAAGCCTGAAACTTGTATGCTAGTTCAAGTATAACTGAAAGGACTACAAAATAACTGCACAATTCAAACACACTATCGATTGGTGATCAGTCGCCGGCAGTGGCAGGACAAACTTTTTGCTCAGTGAACGAAGTCGACAACAGAATACTTGAGGGTAAAGAACAGCTAATTGTTCATATCAGTACTCAAATCAGGCGTGGCTCTTAGATTACAAGACTGGGTTTATATAAGTCAAGCCCCAATGCGTGTGCACAAATCATGTGGTGTATATTGACCTATGGGCTATCTTAAACAACCCTTGGAAGTTAAAAAATGCTCACTTCAGTTAGCTGTTATGCATCGCATAAAGTGGACATGTTTTTTTGGCGTGTCGTAAAATGGTCTGTTCAAAAATCCAGCAACACGTCAAGCTGTGTTGTGTTCTTAATGAACAGCTAATCGTATTTATAGATACACTCGCAACGTGGCGATTAAATAACGAGACTTGGTTTACATAAGTTGAACCACAATTTGCATATGCAAACCATGTTATACATTATCCAATTGTCAAGTATGAACAACCTCTGGAAGTTTCTATATGCTCACATCTTCAGTTTGCAATCATGCGTCATTTGAAGAAAACTTGTTTTTCTAACATATCGTAAAAACGGTTTGTTCAAAAATTCAGTAACACATCAAACTCTCGTGCTACTCAAACATACGTGACTTCTTCCTCTTGAACTTCAACATATGAAAAGATTTGCTTGTGATGCTCTATTTTCAAATTGGCCATTTTTACAATATGTCAGAAAAACCTCTACTTTAAGCGACATTAGATTATTGAAATTTTCAGGTATTGTTTTTGTTTTCCAATCAGTCAATGAATAACCTGTGGTTTGACTTGTATAAGCCCAGACTCATTATTTAATAGCCACACCGTGTATACATCTCTAAAGTTTTGTGAGATTTGGGGCATTTCATTTTTTAAAAAATGATGACACGAATGATTTTCTACGCCTTCAAAATTTACAATGTAAACAAAAATTAAAATTTGGGAGTTTTCCCAACTAAAAGTAAACTTTTAGAATTTTAATTTTTTAAACTTTTTTTTCTTTTTAAAGAACTGGTTATAAGTAAGGCATTAAATTGAATTTGTATTTTTCCTTTTATTGTATATGCTGAACTTTGTTTAGAAGTACTTGAAATTTTAAAGAAACTCATTTATTTTTCATTTTACTTGGTTTGAAACTGGTTTGTTAAATTATGAGATTTAAATAAAAGATTATTAAATTGTATTTTCTGCTTTGTAGCAATTCATATTTTTCTTTTATAAAAATCCAAATAATGATCAGTGATTCCCCCCCTCTTCTTTTTTATAATAATTGACTCTTCCACTTAAAGGAAACAAATTTGCCTGTAAAAATATCTCCTACCCATCATTTAAAACACATATTGGCAACTATAGGCTCAGGGGCTAGATTTGGCCCTCAGCAACTTTTTTTTTTTATAGCTTGCAGCCAATGCAGATATTTGAAATCTTTTTAAAAAATTTTCTCGGTAAGTAAATTTTAATCATAATATATATAGTAAAATTAGCATTGTTTTGACTTAATGATCAATAGTATTATAATTGTTTATCTGAAATAGGAATTGATTATGTTTTCTAGATTTTTTAAGTGAATTTGTGGCCCGAATAAAGATAAAAAATGTCTCGTGGCCTGCTAGATCAAAAAGGTTCCCCGTGCCTAATTAAAAAATATGGACTCTTCCACTGAAACAAATTCAATTGTAGAAATTCATGTGGATCCCTGAATTTTTTTTACTTGGTAGAATTTTGATTAGATACAAATGTCCTGCTTCCAGTGTTTCATTGTCTCTTACACACTGTAGAATGGTATATAATGCAGTTTGATTATGGACCTCAATTTTCAAAACGTTTAATTTGGCTCTCAAAAGGATAGCTAAGTACAAAACTGAAACACCTCTACACAATCAGGTTACACTAACTGTAAAAAGGTATTTGACAAAAACATTTCAGTAATCAATAAATAAAACTCATCATCCATTTCATTAGTTGCTGAAAAGATTACTAGTGTAACTCCTACTCTGGAAACTTGCTATCAATGAATCCAAGTTTTTTCAAAGTCACATTCTTGTAAAGTGGTGCAATTTTTAAAAAATCTTAAATTTCTGTTTTCCGGCTGGACTACTGATCCACCAACCCCTTAGTTTACTCCTTATTTCTGTACAAACTACAAGGGGCAGTCTTGAAGGAGTTGGGGGGGGCTTGGATGAAGGTTTGTAGAAATTGAAAATTTGTTCCAGAGCAGACTCTATAACACACATTAGAGTGTACTTTGATATCTCCCTCAAAAATCTATTGAAATTAAACTGGACTCTGAATTGAACTATGTGACTTTTAGATAGTGTTCCCCTGTTAAATTGCAGTTGTTAGGCTCCAAAAAAGCCCATGACATTAGCCATTTGGAGCTAGATCTACCTAGATTATTATTTATAACACAAACTGTACAATTATGAAATATGTTATAATGGGAGAGGCCTTCATTTGTTTATAAAAATTCAATGTTATGCACGTTCAGATATTACTAATAGTCTGTAACAAAAGCTCTGATGTTTCAATTCAGTTGGAAACAAAAATATAGTGATGATGAAAGATACACCTAATCATTAATTCACTCTCCGTCACTTTTAAAAGTCTTATTGTATCTATCAACAAGGTTTTCGATACCAAATCTGTGAAATTCCTTTGATTTTTGACCTGAAATAAAAGACCATCTGATCTCCAGCTTTCTCTCTTCAAGTGAGTCTTTGTCCATCAAGATAGTTTGACTAACTCCCAAACAGATGATAGCCAATTAGAGCAGGTCAGGAGAGTATAACTGATGAATCATTTTTTCCAGCAGAAGGAGATCTTTGGTTACTCAAACAGTCTGAGAACATACACTATCATGAAGAATTGTCCCTTTTCCTTTTATAAGGGATAATGTTTTATACATAGAAGCTGCCTTCAAATGCCAAAGAAAATTTCTGCTGCAATGTCTTCAGACAAAAGTTCCCTTTTGGTTGGGGCAGTGGTCTATCATCAAAATTGAGCCACTTACCACGATATTTAACATTATAAAAAAAGGATCCATTTCTCATCCCCAGTAATAACTCTGTCGAAAAATGGCACCCAGAACTGCCAAGAATGTAGTGACTCTCAACAATCAGTGCATTGCTAGTAATTTGCTACGGACAGGTAACGTGGGACCCATTTTCTAACCTTTTTGACACTTTTCATAATTACTTCAAATGGCAACGAACAACTATTGCTTACATTGGATTGTTTGGTAAGTTCCGTGATTGTATCAAGTGGATAGGGATGATATTTCAGCCATCTTGTTCAAGCATTATCAATTTTTTTTTTCTTCACTCATGGTCACCCAAAGCGAGACTTTTTGGCTACTCCTTAATGAGGGGTTATGTAAAAGGGAATTATCAATGAAACAAAGACCAGTAAAAACCTGTTAAAATGACTTATTGGTGTTGGAGATGTAAAAGTTAGAAACATTAAAACATGAATCATCTAAAATGCAGGCTAAATAGTAATGAAAGAATAAGAATGACTTACAATCAATTAAACGACTGGGGTATTAAATTGACATTTGTGTTGGATGTGTAAAAGTTAGAAACACTGATACATAAAATCAATAGAGAGAAACAGAACTTTTGTTACAAACTAATATTTTGAGAAAATTTAACTTTTTTTATTCTTTGTACTGGCAAAAGTAAAGGATTGAATTTTGATTGAGAAATTTTGCATTTTGGTATCAAAAATTTAACACATTTCCTACCATATATATGCATATACAAACAGCTGTTTCATTGTATTACAACTCTTCAGTGTGGCTATAGACTATCCATTTTCCATCCAGTACCACGAGGTAGGATTGGAACCTTCGCTTTGAAACCAGAGGCCGGTATCCTACACTCTGCTCCATGGAACTCGATGGTCAGTAGGGTTGAATTTTAAGCGATATATTTATTTAGCTTATATTCACAATCCACCAGAGTGCTCCATTCCTATGGAAGAGCATATATATATATATATATATATATATGTGTGTATGTATATAAAAAAATTAATAATTGTGTCATCCACAGACAGCTGTTTCGTTATATTACAACTATTCAGTGTGACTATAGACTATCCAGTACCACGAGGTAGGATCGAAACCTTCACTTCAGACCCAGAGGCTTGCATTTAACCCTGGATGGTCAGTAGGACCAAATTTAAGCGATATATTTACTTATGCACAATTCCTCATTCACCAGTGTGCTACATTCAATAGTTGGAAGAGCATTCCACCGTTTGCGATTAAATGATTATTTCTCTAAATAGCAATAAAAACTTCTTTTTTTTTTTTACCTTGATCCTCTGGGCTATTTTTTTTGGTAAAAACTGGACAACGGTGCACAAATAAGTCACATGGCACTAAGAGAAAAAAAAAGCCAGTACTCAGGACAGACATTAGCATCATTCTTGATAGTTTATCAAATTTCATTTCACTTACCAAAATAAAGTATAAGTTGTCTTGTATTGCAATTTCTAATGGTTTCCATTAGAATTTATTATGTATTATATAATATATATATTATGCTGTGGTAGTGCATGTTTAGAAGTTTATTTATAGTGTCTGTAGCTGCCTGATATAATCATCATGTGAAAAAATTTTTCTGTCTGTTGTGTGAAACTATGGCTTAAAAGCTTTTTGGTTACCTCTCTTCATTGTTACTAATCTAGATCTAAAATATCTACATTTAATCAATTCTGAAAAAGCCAAGTCAAGGGAGATAATTGATTGAAATAGTAAAGAAAGAACTAAAATCAAAAATTATGTATTTATTTTTATTAGACTTCTCAAGAACTGCTGATCAAGTAAACTTCACTCTTGTTGCTGCTCTGCCTTGTATGCTGACTATAACTTGTAAATGGCAACTTGTTGAGTAATTGTGATTTATACACATTGAATGCTGTTGTAAGAAGAATAAGAAGCAGAATAAAAGTTGCCAAAGAGATACTCTTGATGAAATTATCATGTAACATTTTTTTCAGACTTGGTTCTCATTTTGGATTTTTTTTTTTTTTTTTTTGGACACAATGTCTCGGCTGTTGTGCCCTATGGCCATCTTCAGATGATGAGATGTATTTTTAATCATCGAGATAGGAAAGGCCTATTTCGCCAATCATGTGGAAACGTTCACGTTTGATTGTCTTCAAGAAATAAACCAAGATGATAAAAGTTCGAAAAAAATTTTACAAAATTGTAAAAAATTTAGACTGAGACTTGATGGTAAGATTATTAACTGCTGAAACCAGGACAAACTGTTGCTACCTGATTGTAATAGAAAAGTCCTTTTCCTAGGTAAGGAAGTTGACCAGTGATTTTGCTGCAAAACAATGACTGTCCTCATGTTACAAATATGGTGCAACAAAATAATTATGGAGCTGGAAGAGGAAGTTCTCCTGCACGCAGCATATTCTCAAAATCTGTCACCTTTGAACTATCATCTATTTTTCTTCATGCTCCATTCTTCGTCTGATCATGGACTCTGACAAATTGGAGATTTCGAAAAATTCTTCATATTAAAATGGGTATCAGTCTTGAACAATGGAATGCACAGTTCATCCAAAAGGTGGTGTAATATCACAGAAAGCCAGGAAAAATGAATTTTTATGCTATTAATTCATATGAATAAAAGATTTTATCCCCAAATTCTGAAAACTTTTACATGAATCCAGAGAAGTAGGGTACCCTGTAATGACATAACTTATAGTGTCCACGGTGGACACTTTCACATTGAGACTGCAAACAAGCAATCATCACTAATGAAAAATAGGTAGATTCAAAGCAAAAGAATAATATTGTATGTTGATCATGAAAATAAAATCTCCTGACCAATCAACTCAAACCAAGCAATATTTTTCGATTATCAAGCTGAGGAAACTAGACTCTGAGAATAATCATTCCTGGAGCCTCTAAAAAGCTAGAAATGATGAACTTTGTTACGCAATCTTCCTGACACTATGCCATGCACTAAGACACATCATCTTTTATCACGCTTACTCAGACCATTTTATGCTTGAATGTTTCACGCCTTTATGAATTTAAAAAGATGTATACATTAGGTTTACCAACAATACTTTTTTCCATTTCACCTCTCCAGACATTTTATGAAGACATACAAGTATTTGTATGACAACTAACTTTAATGCATTTTTTTGTCATACAAACTGCAACTGCGGAACACCATTTATGTGCATACACTCTTTTTCTAAATGTATTAATTTATGTATGAAATATATATGAATTTTATTTGGTGTTACTATTAAAAATCTTGTTCTTCTTTGCATTCTCTTATAAAGATGCTTTTTGATAGTCACTCATCACTTGTTGCTTATTCCCTTTTTTTGTTTACTGCTACTATGAGAAGAGGGAAGCTAAAGGAACAAATCCATAACCTTGCCTCTCAGACTTCTGGTTAACTACAGTAACTCAGAGCCACATCATGCTGATTGAGCCAAATTATACCCTCTACTTTTTTAACCCTTACTAATGTTGGACTTCAAAATATTAAATTGTGCAGATACACAATCCCTTGTCTAGAACCCTTAGGGACAGACATTTTTTTGGAGTTAAGAATTTTTTGCGTTTGGAATAGTAATATAAGAACAGTAAAATGCTCTTCTCCTGCTTTTCACTGTTACTCAAGAGAAAATTGGCAGCTCTTTTTAACATTTTCATTCTTCTGAGTAAAAAATCACCAACAAATGAATGAGATATCTGTGAGCAGCAAAAGCTCATCTGACCAGTTGGAAAGACTGGGACACTGCCTGCCTGGTGTGTGTTGAGCCAAAGCTGTCTTGAAATAATCTTATTCACTGTGCTCTACAAGGTTTGAAAGAATGCAATGCAGCAGAAGTAAATGAGACAACCTTGGTTGAGTGTTGGTTGCGTCAGGTTATGTTTTGCACCTTAACCCAAACGAAGTCCATAAAAAAATGTTTGGTTTCTGGAGCTTTTTGATTTTCAGAATTTCAGGTTGAAATAGTTTACCTCTAGTTGACTTTACATTTTAAGTTTGTAGAATGAGATGTTTTATTAAGCTAGGTAGAGTCCCTTGCTGACTCACTATACTATTGGACTGAGAGAAAAACCCACTTATCACCTCATTACAGTAGGCATCCTGGACAACATAAATCTTGAATGACTGGATTTAAAGATAGTGTGAAGGTTTTGTTTTGTCTGAAACTTTGGACCAATCGGTAAGTAGCGTAGCAAGGTTGGGGCAGTTGCACCCTTGGGGTGTGTGTGAAGGGGCACAGTAATCACTTTGGTTCACTGAATAGGAATGAAGTTCATAAAAGATTTTTTTAATGAAATGATATTTCAATTCATTTAATAATAACATAATATTTTGATCAAATAATATTTTTTTTGTGATTTATTTAGCTACAAATTTTTACAAAACATAGGGAAGGTTGTTCTGATTGTAATGTTCCTTGCTCTTGCTATTTTGATGTTGGAAATGGTGAACAAATAAAAACAACTTAATTCATCCAAATCAATAATGATAGGATTCATTTTGGGTTGGGGGCACCAAAATTAACATCCCCCCCCCAGGTACCGAGAATCCTTGCTACGCCACTGCAATCAGTACTGAATAAAACGGTATTAACTAATTACATACAAGTTAAAATTTATCAGTCATGAATGGAATCCACCTGGTAAAGAAATTAGAAAACAAAGGAATTCAAAAACTTTCAATTGGAGACTTTATGGAGATGGTGACCATTCGTTCATATATACAGCACTGATGATGATGTTGATTCTTATTCTCCTCTAGCACACCAGGAGAGTAATTGGATGAAACTAGGAACTCACAAGTCAGATGGTCTAAATAGTGGTTGCAGTGAATGGGATCATATTCACTAAAGATCATTCAACAAAATTTTTAAAATGCTACATCGCAGAGCAGAGGTATGGCTTATATGATTTAATTCATTCGAAAATTTGAATCCCTTTTTTTTTATTTAAAATTTTTTAGGATTGGGATTGGAGATAGGGTACAATATAAGGAAGATAGCCATAATCATAAAGTTTCACACTCTGGCTCACTTGATGTTAAAAATGGCGCACAAACAAAACAATTCAACAATCTGATTTATTCTGAGCAATAACAATATAATTCATATATTTAATTCTGTCTTTCTTTCATTAATTCTCTTATTTCTTTTTATTTGTGTACTGTTTTTAACATTTAGTGAGCAGAGGTATGGAAATTTTCAATTGGGTGTGTCTTCCCCAAATTATGCCCAAACCCCAAGCCTCAGCATTAAAAATTTAAATTTATCAAAAGCTTTAAATTTTAAAAAATTCAGAATGTGATAAGATATACCATGTAAGCCGTCGAAATGGAAGAAAGTATGTGCCCACTTTATCATTATAATTACATTGTAAAGACATTTTTTTTGAAAAACTAACAAATTTCTGGATAGTTGAAGTATCTAACGGATTGAAGAAAAAAAACATTTCTTCTTTCTTTGCTAAAAAATGAATCTTGCCCTTTTTTTCTTGCAATATGTCAATAAGGAATTTTTCGTTGGTAGTAAATTAGTCACAAGTCAATTGATTGTAAACTTAATGAGTTGATAGAATGATCTCCAGGATCTGCGGTAATTTGCTTGCATTTCTCTGAACAATACTCATTTTAATATTCTTTAATATCAATGTATTTATACTTCAGTTTTTAAAAAATTCTTTTGAACATTGATGTATTGAAAAATTGAGAAAGGGCTGTAAATGCTGAATTGCAAAAAAGAAGTAACCATCCAAGAGAAAATACAAAGGTATGAACCAGCATATAAAAATGTGATAGAAAAATACCATTCTTGACTAAAGGTTAATTCTTTAAATCAGTTCATAGATTTATAGTAACTGTGAAGATAACTGTGTAAGTTTTGACTCTTCAAGGAGGTAACTATATAAATTTTCAATATGTTTGTTATTTTCTTGATGTTTGAAAAATATCTCTCAATCGGAAAAAAATTCCAGAATCCAATTGAATATTTAATTGATTCTTCCTTAGTCTATGGCCAAACCTAATACAAAATGACATTGAGAACTTTAGGAAATAATGTGCAGATAAGCATAATTGAATGCATATACCTCTTCCAACTTTGTTAGCTGTTGAAAGTTATTTTCAGGTGCGACGTAAGTCGACAGTTCTATGAATGGCAAAATTTTTTTTCAGGACCAAATTCAAGTCGGTTAACAGCATTTGTAAGGAATTAAGTTACTCGAAGAGAGAGTGTTCAAAGAGAATTAGACAGTGTTTCAAAGAAAGAAAGAAAGTTATCTTGATAAGAGGGGAAGATATTAAGAGAGAGAGAGAGAGAGAAGAAATTAATTAAGCTCAAGGAAAGAAAGGGAGAAAGAGAGAAAAAAACACTCTCTCTTTGGTTCACTTAATTCTTCATAAAGACTATTATAAAGAAAGCAACCAGTAAGAGAGATAAGGAAGTAACTTCGTTTGTTTCGAAATGACTGACAAGCAGATGTAAGTTTTTTTTCCAACAGTGAAATTCATATTAAAAAAAAATTATATATTTTATTTGAAATAATACTTATATTTAGTATTTATTTATTTGAACATTTTTTTTAGATTAATAGACCAGCCATGAACTTACAATCATTTTTTTATTTTTGGAAAAGTCGTCCCAAACTCATTCATTCGATGTTAAAAAAAAGGGACAAATAACATTTCAACAATTTAATTCATCATGCTTTTACGTCTGTTTTTCTTCTTTCAATTCTCTTATTTCTTTTCATTTATGCACCATTTTCAATTATCCTATTATATCAGGTAACGGAACAATAGTACAGAAAATATAAGGATATGCCTCAAAAGTTGATTTGAAATGACAGTTAAGACAGATAATATAATATGATAGACAAAGAACAAAATTGGCACAAAATTTTTTGACGGATAATCGATTCGTGATTCTTAAAACGTAATTACTAATTAAATGTTCAGAGCATAATTAAAATAAGCACTAAATTAATCAAATGACAGAAATTGTGTAAACAACATCGCTGTTTTTGAACAGATTCATGTGACGAATCTAAGGGAGATAATTCTCGAACTACTTACCGGAAGTGATAGATTCTGGCCGAAACAGTATGTTATTGTTTGTCTGTGGTAAGTCAATAGTTTTTTTTCTCTCTCTTGTTTGATAATTAACATTAGTTTCTTTTAAAACCTATTTTTCTTTAACTAAAAAGGCTACAAAATTGATATAATAACACTTAAACGTCTTCATATTTTTTATCTAACCTGTTTGCATCAACGATTCGCAAATAATCATAAAATCAACTGGAAAGTGCTGAACAAGTTTTAATTCTTCACGGAAATGATTTTAAAGATGTTATTAAATCCTTAAGATAATTTATTTATCTAAAATGGTCCAATCATTCATTGTATTATTTAATATTTAATTACTTTTTTCTAACGTTGCTTGCTGTTTCAAAGAATAAAGATATCTATCAATAAAAACTGTTCAAGAGGTATGTAAAAAAAAATGTACTGTTTTTTTTCCCCTGGATATTTATTGATACATGTTTAAACTTTTCTCTTTCTTTTAATGAATTAATAAGAACTTTTGTTTTTATATAGACCAAAGTGAAAAAGATAAATTTTCCTTTTTATTCAATAAAAAAGAAATGCCCCTAGTGTAATGCAATAGTCATTAACATAGTACATTTATATTCGTTGTGTAAATAAAAATAACTTTTATTTTAGTAATAAAAAAACACAAAACCCGCTTGGTACGTTGGCTTATGCGCCTGTTATAACTAAACGAAATGAACGAAGACAGACAACTTGGATACTTTAAAAAGAAATTTTGTCTAGGAAAAGGAAGCAAAAAATTATGAACATTTGAAACAGTATTTTATCAAAATTTCCGGTAAAGATTTGGATTAGGTAAGATTTAACAAAATGTCAGTATTCGGTAAGGGAGATAATCTACGGAGACGGTATGACTGCTAATACTAAGTGGCCAAATCTTTAGACTGGCTAATTTTTCAATGGCAGAAAGTGGCTAGTTTTAAAGCAATTCCACAAAAAACCTGGAGGCAAAGAATTATGAACATAAGTATTTTTTTGAGGTAAAGATTTGGATTAGGTAAGATTTGACAAAATGTCAATATTCGGTGAGGGAAATGATCCATGACTGCTAATACTTGGTGACCAAATCTTCAAACTGGCTATTTTCAATGGCTGAAAGTAGCTAGATTTATAGAATTGTAAGCAAAGAATTATGAACATAAGTATTGTATTAAGGTAAAGATTTGGATAAGATTTAGCAAAATGTCGATGATCTACGGAGACAGTGTGGCTGTTAATACTTACTGACCAAATCTTTAGACTGGCTATTTGTAATGGCTGAAAGTAGCTAGATTTAAAAGAATTTTACGAAAGAAAGCCAAAAACTATAAACATTTAAGAACGTATTTTATTTAGGTAAAGATTCGGATTAGTTGAGATTTAGCAAAATGTCGATATTAGGTAAGGGAGACGGCATGGCTATTAATACTTAATGACCAAATCTTTAGACTGGCTATTTTTAATGGCTGAAAGTGGCTAGATTGAAGAAATTCTATGAAAGAAAAGAAAGCCAAAAGACTATGAACATTCAAAACTATTTTATTCAAATTCAAGGTAAAGATCTGGATTAGGTAAGATTTAACAAAATGTCGATATTCGGTAAGGGATATAATCTACAGAGAAGGTATGGCTGCTACCTACTAACCAAATTTTTAGACTGGCTATTTTTTGGTGGCTGTAAGTGGCTAAATTTTTCGAAAATTTTACAAAAAAAAAAAAGGAAGCAAGAAACATTTTAAACTGAATTTTATCAAATTTGGAATGAAGAGAGATAAATTGATTAAATCAGAAGACCATTTGTTGCAATTAAATAGTATCTAAGATACATTACTTTCTTTACCTAATAAAAGAAAACCTACATACCGACTAACCCCAACCTACTTACTACTTACTCACCGAAATTCCAAACTTACTTACTAACCGTAATTCCAAACCTACCAACTAATCCAAATTCCAAACATACCTACTAGCCCTAATTCCAAAATACCTACTAACCCTGTCAAATATAATCGAAAAAAATGTTATTTGAACAGCAATAAAAATTCAGCCTCTTTTAGCCATTCAAAAAATTGCTTATTCGAAATTTTCTTGACTGTAGTAACAGCCATAGTATTTCAGTTGATAATCTCCTTTGCCAAATATCAGCATTTTGGTAAATCTTACCTAATCCACGTAATGACCAAATTTAAATATAAAATTTATTTTATTAAATCATAAAGGATCTAATTTAGGATTAGGGTTGCATCAGGTAACAACTAACATTTTTTTTTTTCATAATTATAAAACTAGAAAGAATATACACTGGCAACTAGCATTAAGAATTTTCCATTAGGGATTAAACGTTGTTCAAAAAATGAGAAAGAAAAACATTTTTTCTGTGCAATGACTCGTTAAAAAAAAAGTCTTGTTTTCTAGAACTAGATGACAAAAATCATTTACCTCCCTTTGATATTCTGATAGCAAACCCTTATAAGAAAAAAAAGTCTACATTTTTTACAAGCACACTTCATAACAATCATATTTACATCTTAGATCAAAACTCTCTGAACATTTAACATTGGCAACCCACTTTTTAAAATGAATCTTTTTGCAGCACTTGAGTTTTTGTTGCTTAGCTAAATTCAATGTCATTCTAGTGAGTGAACTGACTCCAGAGAAATATCTTTTGAAATATATACATTATAATAAATTTCTTGTCACACCCAGAGGTTATTGACAGTTTGGAAAAATTCTGATTTAGGGCCTCGAGTATTTGCAATTTTTTTATACATATCATAATTCTTTCTAAACTCATTTACATCTGTTGATAGCACCACATACTCCAGTTACCTATTCAATAATCCCATTTCTCTATTGCTAAAAAATAATTTCCTTCTATTTACTTCTACCATATAGGTGTGGCTTCTCCATCTTTTGTGGTCTCTTCTTGTAAAAATACAATTTAGGGTCTACTAATTCTAAACCACACTCCTGTAATCTTGGACATTTCTATTATTAAGTCATTCTGATCCCATATATTTTTCAACAATGTTAATCCTAACTCTTTTAACCTATCTTCCTAATACTTTTTAATTCTTGTTATAAATGTAAAAGCAATTTACTGAAGTGAATATATCTTTGGTTGTTTTCACTTGATTTTGTGTGCTGGAGTATTTCCTCTTCATTGAAGAATTAAAACAAGGATCAGTCAGTTTATCTTTCTAACTCTAACAAAATGTTACGAAACAAAAGATCACCTACAGTAGCTTTAGGATAATGTGTTTTTGAGATTCTTGCATTTAAAAAAATTTTTTTTTTTTTTGCTATTGTTACCTTTCCTGTCTCAAAATGGTTGTTGCTGTTGATAAAGTGAAAGTCAAAGAAGCAGATGACAAGATTCATCAGAATGGCATTTTTTAGTGTTAGGGTTAGTAGGTTGGTTTAGTGTTGGTATGTCAACTCCCTGATTGTAATTACCAGTTCAGTTGAAAGAAATCTGTTTTTACTTGTAATAGGACAATAGATGTAGGTACGGCAGACCTACCTGGGGTATAGGTACCGCTTTTTTTTTTCTTTTTTTTTTTTCGGTAAATGAACACATCCTTCAGTCGTTTGGAATCTGAAAAGTGGAAAAATGTTGAACTTGTCTTCTGCTTCAGTGAGTTTTTGCCATCAGCAGCTGGCACTGTGTCCCTTGAGTAGCAGCCATTTTGAAACGGGAAAGGTCACAATTGCTTTTTTTTCCTTTTCATTGAACTTGATAAACTTGGTGATCATTTTTTTTTTTTATTATCCTCATTTAGTAGCTCCTGGGCAGTGAAATAATCAAACAGAATAAAAACAGTCCAATCAAAAAGTTCAGGAATATCTACCAGTTGAATACTTCCTGTTGTGGTGAAACTAAGAGAATTGGCCAAGGAAATTCTTATGACTGACGACAAGCTTATTTAATTAATTCATTGCTATCTAAATCGTTGATATTTAGTATCAATACATATAATACAGTACTTATATATATGTATATATTCTTATTTATTTATTTTTCTCTCATTAAAAAAAAATAAGTGAATAAGATAATCCTAAACTTCAAAGGGCACTGAAGTTCAGCTTGCCTAGGGCTTCAGGAACCTCGGGGCTGTGCCTGCATAAATAGAAGTATCTACAATAGCCTGGTGTATTGTTCAGTATTAAAATAAGAATGAAAACCTCCCAAGTTTTGTTACACTGAATTTCGTTTAATAAACTTGTCTTTATTTTTTCTTTTCAGATCAATCTTTCTTGAAGGAAACCTAAATATTCTTTGCCTAAACTATCCTCTCATGAAGCAGTATCTAAATATAAGGTGGAAGGGGAGATAATCCAGCAGTTACAATGGATTCTGTGTGGCAAGTGTTTATGCCACATAGATTATCTTATAGCAACAGTGGTTATTTGGTTGGTTGCATCTGGCCTGAAGAACACTTGATTTGCTTGACTGGTGTCATTCTCTTTGATGACTATAACATTGAAGGTAAGTCATTGATTGGTTTATGCTAATACAACACTTTTTTTCCAATCACTTTAACATCATTATTGATTTTCATTACCTTTCACCTTCATCCTAACTTTCAGTTGCTTTTTTACACAACTTTGAATTACACCTTAATTCTATTACAATGGTTGAACAATGTAATCAGAAAATGAAGAGTAAGCCCACAGTGAGAATCGAGTACACACCTGGCTGCTTTTGACCATTCAGCCTCGGGGACTTTATAGTTAGATAGAAGCTGATTTAACACCTTGAACCTAACTACAGCTGATCTTCAATGTTTGTTGATGTCTACATTTGAGACTTAATCGTCTTTTAATACACTTTAATATTTTCTCCTAAAACATCCTTGGGAATATTTACAAAATTGTTCTAAAATTTAGCTTTATAAATTGTACACCAAAGTGTCCGCAGATACCTCTGTTCTCATCTTCTAGAACGAATACAGGTGATGCTGAATAGTCGGCATTGAAACATCAGTGCTGAAGTGTTTTTTTTTCCCATTTTTGACATATATTTCAGCCGACACTTTCTTTGGTCATCCTTGGATATGTTACATCAGTTCCTTCAGAAATCGCTCCGTATTATTTGGGGGAAGATAAGAAAGTGAAAGAAAAGATGACTACTGGGGAAATTATATATGTGAAGAAGGCCAAAGAATGTATCTGCTGAAATGTGTTGAAAAACCATAAGGACGAAGAGGCTTGTTGAAAAAATGTGTAGAATAATTACATGGCATTTCTACGTACCAATCATCTGATCTCATGGATTTGATAGTTTTGACAAACATTTTTCTATTCTTATTTGAATTCACTAAGCATTCTTTGATACAACCTCATTAGTATTTACTTATTTGTTTGTTTTATTAGCTACTAATTTACCTGTGACATCAAAATGACGGCATGTATGAAATGTATGGATATACACCTTGTATTGTATATATATATATATATATATATATATATATATATATATATATATATATATATATAAAATATCTGCATTGCAGTGAGGTTGGAAAACCCGTGTGTTCTGATATATATATCTGGAATTCATACAACCCTTACTGTTCATTGTGTGGTGGAAGGTTCAATTTCCTATCTAATTTTATCCTAAATTGATCCATTAGTTTATGTCTGGTAGCATTCACACGTGTTTTTTGCTAGTGATCACTTCCCAACAAAATGAAGATTGTTTTGATTAAATTACATTACATTCTGATTCAGGCATCCTTGTTTTGATCAATTCAAATAAAGATTTTTGTAAAAGAGCAACTCAGGTAATTTCACAGTCTGAAAAGAACAGGGAAAATTATTTTTGAATTATCTCAAATAATTTTATATTAAAAAAAAAATCAAAATTCAAATGTGAAATGAAAGTTTGTTTAGTCTATTCAATTCCTAATCAAAAACTATCAGCCATGCAGATTGTGTCAAAACAAGGATTATGCAATAAAATTAATGACAACAGAAAAAGAATACTTTGGATGGTTAAAATCTGGGTCCTCCAAAGCGATTAAGAGCCACCTTTTCATTAAGGTAACTCAATTTAACCACCACTACTGCTTAATTTATGAAGTAAAAAGAAGCCTGTGTGATTTTCATTGGAATGTTTTGTTAATATTTTTTAGGTGAGATTTGTCAGCATTGCTATCGAGTCAACCAAAAGAAGGAATTTCACGATGCAATTCCTCACATCATTGGGTCTTGGACAGTCGATGAAGACGAAAGAATAGACCGATCTGTATTTTGTCCAAAGAGCGGCCGCAAAGAATGGTTAGAACTGGAGCTCCTCCACCCTCATTCCTTGACCGCCAGGGTCTACACTGATTTCACCAAAGACGATTACAGTTGCTCTACTATCATTTTATTTGATCCTGATGACCTCCAGAAGTCGTATTACATCCAGGAGATGACCCATTCCAAAAGTGGGCCTCCCCAGCTGCTGACCAGTGTACTACCCTGCCCGGTTATAAAAATCGTCCAAATGGTTCATAAGCATTCGAATCTGCTGAGCCATTGGAAGAACGCTCATTCTATGACTGGTTACTTTATTCCGAGTTCATGCCTGGATACCTGTATTCTGGATTGGATTGCCGCACTTTTTATATTTCCTCTGCGGATTCTTTGCTTTTTGCTTCCGAGTTGGTTTTTCCAGTAAGTGAAAAGAGAGCTTTTGTTTTCATTTCATGCATTCACTATCATTATATATGGTTTATTGAATCACTGCAGCCCCACAAATGACCAACCGGCCAGCCAACAGATGCTTCGCTCTTTGAGTGTCAGTTCAATTGTCTCGAGACACTCCTGGTCACATTTCTGGGGCTACAACCATTGGTTTTCCCATGGGTAAACCATCAGGCACCATCTGAATGGGTTTATTAATAACATCTAGATTCTTCAGAAGGTAGATGTTATTAATAAACCCATTTAGATGGTGCCTAATGGTGTATATGAATAAACCCATAAAAATAAGGCCTCAAAAATATTTTTGAAAAAAGCTTCTTCAAAAAAAAAAAAATTGTTAGAGTTTAGTGGAGTACTGATGCTAATTTTCATGTCTATAGACAAAATTGTATGGCCAGGAGTTCTGGAGCAAACAAACACATTACCACACATTAAAAAGGATAGAACCCTTTGCCATCTTCGATGAGTACAGTTGTTCAACTAGAGCATAAAGCCAACATTTGTGACATTTTATACTAAAAAGAAGAATTACATTTTGTTTGTAGGCCAGTGAAGTGCTTATTTATAAAGCTACCATTTTATTCTGAAATTATTTTACTGATTCTGTTGAAAAAAATATTTATTTATTAAATAAAAATACCCCTATGGGCATCTCCATTGACAAGAAATACATATTCAACATTAAGGTATACATTATTTCAGGTTATAAAAATGTATGAAACTTTGTAAAAAATTATATGCTTATCAGTACAGGAAACATTCACCAGACACACTTTAACCATTTTTCCTAAATTCCTTTATATATTTCAACTGATAATTCCCGAAATTGTCCTATCAATTTATTTTCTATCCCATAAGATCTAAATTTTATCAAAGTTATTCTTCAAATTATTTATACTTGTGCAATTTCTTTTTTTACATAAGATGGTAAACTATTCCAGTATTTCAAAATTCATCATGAGAAAAAATCAATTTGTTCATTATTCTCCATTTTAAAATTTCCAGTGTTAATAATCATCACCTGAAGAAGGTTATATCAACCCCGGCTTTTATGCGTGTATTGCAAGGAAAACATTTCCAGATCCGACAACATCTTCAGGGAAAGTCAAAATCTCCCCTAAAGAAACTGAGGTAAGTTGTTTTGAATGGAGATTTTTTATTTCTTCTTTTATTTTTAAATTTTCATCTTGCAAATGGTCTGTACACAATATCACAAGATTTCATTTTGTAGTGTAATTAATTAAGTCATATATCGATTTACACCACACCAGCTTACTTCCGGTTGCAGTACTGGCCTCTGCTTAAAACCCGTTAACTGCGGATGACAGAAATTCCAGTCATTGCAGTCATATGCTCATTTTTATCACGTAAATTTAGCATAAACTTATATTATAAATTGAACCTTCCACTGAAAATCTGAGGAGGGGATTTGAAAGAAAACAAAATAATTTCACAACTCGTTAAGGAGAATGCGTGTGTGTATGCAGAATTTAAAGTTTCTGCTCTGAGCACTACAAGTTGGGTGAAGTCCAGATACATAGATATATATATATGAAAAAATTGTCAATGACAGCAACAACAATAACAGTTACATGCATAACAGATGGGATTTATGTGAAAAGGTGTTTTTCTTCTCAACCTCTTGGTGACCAATGTCTTTTGGCGGCATGTCCTGTTGGGGATGATCAATTAAAAAATTGGAAAAAGGAGTGATCAATGAATAAGTTACCACTCTTACTTTTTGTTAGGCATTAAAATTTCCAAAAAAACAAGGGTGGACACAATCTAAAGGACGAATTTAGCTTAAACTTAGATTGGAAATTGAACCCCCCCCTAAAAAAAACAAAAAAAAAAAAACTTCTTTGTGGACGGGAATGTAGAAAGAAAAAAAGAAAAACATTTTCTCTACTTATTGGGAAGTGTGTGTGCAATAAATGTCCGAACACGTGATTAACCAAAATCCAATATCTAAACCAGTGTCGTGGGAAGCGGTGATTAACAAATACTACATGAATCTGAACTACCACCATCATTATTATTATTCATTTATGACTCGTATTTCTTTCATCTTATTTTTATTACACTAGTAGTATTAGATGTAATAGTCTTCAAATTTCTTAAGATGAAGCCTCCTCATAATTAATTGTTGACTAGTTTTTCTCTAATCTTATTTTTGTTGCTTCTTATTGCAAGATTATCATTCTATGATAGTTAGTGAGCAGCATGTATTGGGAATGAAAAGTGAGCCTCCAGCAAGATTCAAACTTGCATCCTCAAAAGCCTTTATTACTGTGAAAGCTCCTTAAAGATTAAGCTATAAAGTTTTCTCCAGTAGGCATCAGTCAAATGAGCCATATAGCTATGTTCTTTTCTTTTTTGACCTTTTAATAATTGGGTTTCAATGGATCATTCAAGAAATGGAGACTAAATATCACTGCCTCGTGTCCACCACTAGGCATCACTCAATGAGCCATATAGCTATATTCTTTTTTTTTCTATGGCCTTTAATGATGGGTGTCTATGAATCATTGAAGAAATGGAGACTAAATAGCACTGCCTCGTGTTGTTTTTTTGTTTTATCTCACCAGCAGAATTAGTTGTAATATTCTTCAAATGTCTTGAATGAACTATTGTCGATTATTCTAATTTTTTTTGACTGCTTTTTCTACTATCTTGATTTATGTCACTTGTTTATTCCGAAAAGTGAGTCTAAAATTATCTGAATCTTTCGGATAAACCATTGTCAGTTAGTTTGGCATTAACCTTAGCTTAATCATATATGCAATGAATTATAGCATTTAAGGTTTGTAATATTTCATTGAACATATTTCTCTTTCTTTTTTCATAGTTATTTCAATCTTGGTTGTCGTCAGATGGCAGACTCAATTCTCGGAGTCGTGTGTTTGTTCCTGATTTCCAGTTTGGTCTCTTCAGAAGAGATTGCTTCTCTTATACTCAGCAAAACACAGGTGAGTTATCAAAACTTTTTTTTTTCTGTTACTAGAAATTTTTCCAACTGGTTAAACACAAGTGAATTCCATGTATATTTGGGGCTTTTTTTATTAGTCCTTACCAAAAGGTAACATGCATTGATTTAAGGTACAGAATCCTAAAGAGAGAAAAAGTTGCATTTCCCTCAAAGGTTCAAGATAAAATTTTACTGCGATTTGATCTTGGAGAATCCAAACATTTCAAACTTTCTCCTGAACGTTCGGTCAGATTTTTACAGCTTTCAAAAGTCAAAAGTTTGAAATAAGAAAAATGAGCAATATCAGGCAGGACTAATAAAGAAACCCCAAACTTCTTCATTAGTCCCTACCAGACCCAAATTTTTACAACCGATGAGAATTGATGCAAGTTTATTTTGATAGTGTACAATTTTATGCAAGTCCTGTTGAGGTTATCTGAACCGTATCATTCTCTTGAATCTGTTTAGCCTGTCACCAATTTTGCTGCAATTCCATTGCCTGCCTAATCACTTAGCTTACTCACCATGTTACTGTCTTGTAAATTACCTGAAAAGAAAGGGAGTAAATTCGAGGACATTTTTTAATGTTCAATTGTATTTGCAAAAACACTGCTTGACTTGTCATTTTCTATAATAAGTGCGATGGGGGTTATTTTTATATATTATAAAATCAAAACAATTTATAAGTAAATTAGAGGTGAATTAATTCTCTGAAATAATTCAACACAAGTGATTTGAATTTTTGTGCCTCAATAAATTACTATAATTCTAATGGAAAAGAGGCAAAATCAGCCTCTGCCCGAACAGATTCAGGAAAATGAACGTCACCGATCAGAGCCTTTGAGGCTGATTCTTCCAATCACCTTATTCTCCATATTTTTTATTCAAACTTTGTTTTTTCTTTGACAGAGCACAGTGACAAGTTTGTCAGCCATTTTGAACTGGATTATGGGTGCCCCTGCTGGTCTGAAACTCAACTACCAACTCAATCTGTTCTTAGGATCATTTTTCAAATATAACATTTATGTATGGACAAGTGAGTCATAGCTTTTACAATTTAGTTTGTTATGTTTTTGCTTTTACTTGTATTTTGTTTCTGTTGACTCCTCGTGGAGCACAGGGCCGCAAAGCACTCTGCTGTAAGTTTTCAGTAACGAGTCAGTTTTATGGAGTTGCTATCTTCTCGCTCGATCTTCCTCTTATAATCTAACTTGGAACTAGCTATGGTGACTGAGAAGTTGTAGGTTCCTTTTGTCAGAGTTATTTCCCTTTAGGCTGACTACCTCATAGAGCTGATGGGTCCGAACTGCCCTGCTATATACCCATAGCTGGGAGGGGAATTAGACTCATGTCTTTCCCAAGGGCATCAAGTGCAAAGTGAATGTCAACAGCTCCGACTGAAACTTGAACTCGGTCTGCTGTTTTCCATGCTGGTAACCATCACGCTACTCTGCACCTTTTTTGCCTTTGACAATTCAGACTTGATTGTTTCGAAACATTTCTAAATTTTCCCTCTCAAAGAGACAGATTTATTATCATATATTCTGAGGCAGGAGTCTTCAATGTAGACAGTACACTATTTTAAGTTGGCAGTGTTTTGTTTTGAAGAAGGGTAATAGACTTAAAAGGAAATCTTGAAGTATTTTTCATTAGATTCTAATTAAAACCCTTCAATATTAAGTGGATATACAAAGTATTTCTAATTTTAAAGAATATTGATACACTGTAGTTTTAAAATTTACAGTTTATATCAATCGTAACAGAGACACATTAGATCTTATAATCTACCCAAATTCTGAATGATCAGCGATGTTCGAAATGTTGCTGAAAGATGACCCACCTTCTGTAAATGCTAGCTAATCCAATCAACGGTAACAAAAGCAATTATTACTTTATCAAATGACTAATTTTTTTGGTTATTTTTGTACAAAATGCTAAGCTGTAAAAATATTTTCAAATTTTATATTGAGTGGGCGGTAACATGTTTTAATTTTTCTAAAATATATCAAAATAGCCGTTTAGCAAAAAAAGGGTTGAATACCCCTGTACTAGGGTATATAAGTCAACTTTTGATAGTCGACCAATGCACCAAGTGTAAATTGAGGCAGACCCATAAAGAATATGATGATACTTCTACTACTACTAAGGCTTCTATCTTGATAACTGAAAATGAAGACACTAGTTCGAATAAATCAGTTTAATGATATAACATCTTAACGAGAAAATATTACTGGGGGAAAATTGCAAAAAACAATTTAATAAATTAGGGAACAGTGTCTTTTGTAAGAAATTTAGCCAGAATTGTATGTTTGTTGAATTTATATATCATTCAGAGAGATTTTTGGATGATAGAACTGCTTGTGTGGTTAACAGATTTCAACTGATCCATTCTTCGGCCTTCATCAGGTCTCCTATCTAAATGTGATCGTGTTGAACACAATTTTTCTCCAATGGTAGCAATGCTTATAACACTGGATTTCTATGATACTTTTTTCTTTCCTTCTTTGGCCTGGATATCCATACCTTTTTTGTAGCTGAGAAGCAGAAGCCTCAACGGGTCAAACTTTTCTAACTTATACACTCAGTCAACACACTAACATGTGCTGGCTCTCTGATTTCTCTCAGTTTCCAAAAGCATTCCCTGTCTATAATCAGGACTTCTTCCTATAGAATGGATTGTCGGAAGCGTCGTGTTAACCACACAAACAACAGGAAGGAGTTCAATAGTCTGAAAAACTCTTTGAATATTAATAACCCTTTTCAAAACTATAGACAGTTTATTTAATACTTTTTTCACTTCTACTTTTCCAGCTTATTTATCCGTTGTGTTGAAACCAATTCTCAGTTCATTTCTCCATTGTTGTTTGGTGTCCGGAATCCTGGGTTTCACTCTGCAGTTGAGTCTCCTCCAAGACATTATTTCGTTGGTCACTTTACACATCTACTGTTTTTATGTGTTCGCTTCCCGGTAAGTTTTTAATTACAATCTATTTATATAATGCACCAAATGTAGGTCTATATTTTTTAGTCCGTAACACTAAGGGAAATAACTTTAACATTTCCATGCAAGAGTTATTTCCCCCCAGAAGACTATTTCATTATATGCAAGAGAAAGATCATTGTATTCAATAATATTCGAATTCTATGACAGTCTCAATTGAATTAGGTTCACACCTTCTCTTCATATTCTGAGCTTTCACTAAATTGCAGTAACAAAATTACTCAAATATTGCTGTCATTCTTTGATTGCTAGGGTAAACTAGTATATTATGGTTCTCTAATCAGATTATTGAATCACTGTAGCCCCACAAATGGACCAGACGACCTACCTTCCAGGTGGGATACAGATTCTTCTCTCTTTGGTCATCAGTGTGTGTCTCTGAGCACTTCCTGTCACATTTTGGGGGTTTCAACCTTGAAAGTTTTCATGAGTACGCCACCGGGCACGAATTAGAAACTTTTTTTCAAAAAAGTGCTCTTTTGGGATCTCTATGGTCATTTTGGGACCAACAATTCCCAAATCTTATGCTTTTTTTTTTTTTTTTAATAATTCAAGATCTTTTTTTTTTAGTTTTATTTTTTTAAGACAATTAGTCCTGGTACATGTGCAGGCTATGATGATTCATTTATGGGAGGTGCAGATATCCTCTTGATTTCCACTTTCAGAAAGTAAAGATGATAATAATGGTTAAAAAAAGAGAGACTGATGTTACCTTTTAATTTCAGAGAGGATTTCTTTCTTAGCACTGAAATTGATTCTGCCAATTCAATAACATAATATATTTGAAGATGATTATAGATAAACCTACTTCCTGCTTTTCAAAACTTAGCTTTAAATCACTTTTTTGAAAAAAAGGCCAAAAACGTTTGTTTTGTTATAGAAGCAGCGCTCACCCTCCTCCTCTCTCTCTCCTACACCCAGTCTTTTGTATGTCCCACCACTCTGAATTCCAATGACTTTGATCTAATATACAGTCATCACCATTTTGGGGTCTGGGAACGCTCAAAACTCCTCTTGTGTAAATTAATGGTAATTGCTTCTTCACTTTACATCATTTTAATTATTGAAAGGTTTTCATTCTCTCAGATAGCAGGGAAAAACTATATATGAAATAATGCAGCAATTGTGACCTTTCCTGTCTCAAAATGGCTCTTGTTCCAGCTGTAGAGTGGCAAGTGCCAATAGCAAATTCTCAAGTAAAGGGAGCTGATGACAATGACCCTAAAAGCACTAACGATGCAATGGTGGCCATTTTAAAACGGGAAAGGTAACAATAACCTATAAATGCAAAAACTGTCAAACTAATCTTTTTCTCTTTTTTTTTTTCTATTGTGCAGTTTGTATTACTTCCAAATTTATGCTTTGTCTTCATTGTGGCGTCTTTTCCGTGGGAAGAAATGGAACATGCTTCGTCAGCGAGTGGACACAGCTTCTTATGACATTGACCAATTGTTCATAGGGACACTCTTTTTCACTATATTCCTGTTCTTGTTGCCTACAACCATGGTTTACTACGCTCTCTTCACAGCTGTAAGTAATAAAGCTGCTTTTTATCTATTTATATTTTTGTTGAACTCCTACTGAATTCTGCTTTTATTTTCCTTACCTAACAACAATGACAATTTCAAACTTCCGGTTTAGACTAAAAAGTGATAAGTTTAATATAATTGATAGAATGAGAAGG
The DNA here is from genome assembly GCA_963457665.1 of Thysanoteuthis rhombus. NCBI lineage: Eukaryota > Metazoa > Mollusca > Cephalopoda > Oegopsida > Thysanoteuthidae > Thysanoteuthis > Thysanoteuthis major. Next base: position 32,159,832 of record OY735240.1, on the reverse strand, counting down.
GAAAAAGAGAGACTCAGATTCTGTTCTTATATCATCAATCTAAGAGAGAAAGAAAAAAAAAATTGAGAGTTATGGATGCTAGTTTTTAGTTTATATCTGAATTGCCTCAAATCATATCTAGAATTAACTAGATTCCCGTATCATTTATCTAGAAAAATATCTAGATTCCTGTATCATCCATCTAAAAAAATATTTAGATACTATTTTATCAAGTCTTCTTCCATGGCCAAACTTAAACTATTTTTTTTTTTATGAAAAGAAAAATATTTTCACAAAAGTTGAAACATCTTTATAACTTATGAGCTTCTGTCAGAGCAAAGTCTGACCCTGAAGATACCAATCTTCTGGTACTTGTTGGTAGAAAGTATTTTAGTTTTAGTATTTTCGAGAGATCTTTTGAGGATTTTTTTCTTTTTTTTTACTTTCAAATCCATCGCTTGTACTCAAGGTGTTATGGGAAGTTAGAAATGGTGGTCACATTATTTGGTCCATCAATTTTTTTTATTTCTCCTTGAGCAATCTACCTCCAGCTTGCTAGGCCTGTCAAAGCTTCGCCAGAGCTCTGTTAATCATACATTTACGGGAACACATTCCCTACCTACCCATTGCAAGCCTCTCATACTGCTGGACGAGGGATTAGACTTATCAGGTTTTAATTCAGTCTCCTAGACTGATTGCCAACCAAGGCTTAAGAGCTCAGTCTGCCCTGCTATTTTAGCTGGAGTGAGAAGAGATAGATTCACACCTTTTCCAAGGGTATTAATATGAAGTGAACTCAAACTGTCTCAGCTGGAGTTTGAATTTTGCCTGTTCGATTTTTCATGCAGCTAACCATTAAGCCACCCACACCTCCTTTTACTGGTAATGTTTCCTAATTATTTTCCCACTTGGTCTTGTATATCTTGTGTTGTGTTGAAGGCTACTCTTTTGGAATACATTAATTAATCACTGCTACCTACATCAGACTGGTTTAATCACTGTTGCTGGGTTTAGGCTATTCACATGTTCTGGCATTTATGTGTATCTATCTGGACTTTGCCCAGCCCTTACCGGTTGTAATAAAAACTTGAAATTTTGCAAACACACACACTCCTTTCAATGTGTAAGAGAAAACAGTTTTTTGGGGGTTTTTTTGGTTGTTTTTTGAAAATTTCCTTCTGAAATAGGTTTTTAGCGATGGTTCAATATACATTGTAAGTTTATCCTAAATTAATCACTAGTTTATGCCCGCTTTTTTTTTTCTCTCTGAAATTGAGAAAAATTCAAATTTCTAATGATCACAGACCAACAAGAAAAGTAACTTATTCAATAACTTCTTTTTACAACTTTTCAGTTGATCACCCCTAACAAAGAATATATGTGATAGTGATTCATAATTTCCTGTAAAATGCCTGTTAGATTCTGTTTTGATAATCTGTTTAATATGAAGAATAATAAAAACAAAAGATTTTATTTTTTCTCTTCTTCCAGTTGCAAGTGATCATCTTGGTTTTACAATCCATTCTATCCACCCTGACGGACTTTGTCAATTCGGTTCCTCTTTATTCCTTGTTGCAATGGGCAATAAAAGCCAGGACAGTGGCTGGTAAGTGAGGCTCCTTGGCTTTTTATTTCATAAGGTTCATAATTCTTCACACTAAAGGGTAGTTTTTGTGTATCTAGGAATACCCTGCATGTTTTTGATTAACATGCTAAGATTTTAATCCCTCAAAAATCAAATAGTGCACCTTATTATGTATTGAAAGATTGTTTAAAAAATTATTTCAGTTTCGGATCAATCACATTACTTCCCATAGATTTTGATTATTTCCTGAATTTGATTAATACGGCACTTTTTGAAGATGCATTAACCAAGGGGTTCTTGTATCTCTGGCCATCATAAAATCTGAGAAGTGAATATAATTTTAAAAAGCTTTTACTCAAAGGTCTATTAATTACTTTAGGGTTAGGGGTAGAGTTATTCATTGATAAGAGCAATTGCTCTTGATAATGGCCCTTCATATTTCTACAACTAAAGCAATAATTAGCATATGTTAAAAAAATTGAACAGTTGTATTCTGTCTGAATTACTGTATTTAACTGTTATATACTGCAGCTGCAGTATACAGGGCTTAGTCTGACACACAAAGTCAGTTTTCACTACTTGACACACAGTCAATAGAGTTCACAAGTTTCATACCTCAAGGGAATGCTTTGCTGGGATGTGAAATCAATCTCTCCTTCACCATCTTATGCTGATGATCAGTAATATGTTCAGTGGTATACGTTTAGCCAAGTTGTTTGAGGTCAGAATGTTATATTAGCTGTGTGATGTGGTTGATATCACATCATGTGCTTTGATGATATGTGGTCGAAAGCAGGTGATACACTAAGTTACTTGAACAAGGTTACCAATTTAGAGTTTTTTTTTTTTTTTCTGAATTGGTGAGTTGTATTGATAATATTTATTTACTGTATTTACTTGAAAATTATTTCTTTCATGTTATAAACTTCAGAGTTGCCAATTGAGATTTTTTAAAAATTTTGATTCTGGAAGTAACTCAGAGATTTTTTTCAAAATTTAAATCTCAATTGACTTCCAGAATCAGATTCAGGAGGAATGTAATTTCGGATTCTGAGAATCAGTGAAGATTATCATCAATAAAAATCCAAACAATTTTTGATTTACCTTTTAACTATGTTTCTTTTTTCATTTGTTGATAGGTCATGTAATATTTCGAGTGCACTCGAGTGAGGAGTCTCCCAATAAGACATTAGGACTGGCCATGCAGGTAAATAATTGTCTTATCTCTATGATACTAAAATACATATGAGAAAAAAAATGTTATCAATATTGAATTGAAAATGATTTTTGTCTGAATTTCTGAGAGGAGGAATTCAGCCATTCCATCATGCGGTGAAAAGGCTTTTAGTGGAGCGTCCGCATGTTCGATGGCTGTCAGCTACCTGTGTGTTGGCGAAATGCTATTTGAAAAAAAGATTGAGGGCCAAGGAATCATCTCTATAAACTGATTTTCTCAGGTTGTGCAAAAAAGGTTATTGACTGGTTCAGTTGAAGAGGCAGACAAGTGAGAGCTTTAGGAAGAATTAACAAATAGAATGGACCACAGAATGAGAACAATCCACCTTCTGATGGATTGAATAGGCTATTGTGTTGCCATTATCCATATTAGCAATTTTAAATGGCTAAATTTCTACTATTCAGAAAAAAAACTCTAAATTGGTAACCCTGTTCACGTAACTTAGTGTATCACCTGCTTTCGACCAAGTATCATCAAAGCACATAATGTCATTTAACCCCACATCACACAGCTAAATATCTCTGAATTTTTGATTTCTATTATTATTCGGACCATCCTCATCTTGGTTGTTTTTCACACGTTTCAGCCGTTGTACTCTATGGCCTTCAACAAACCGAACCCTTTATTTAACTGACGGGGATAAATTAACTGCACTCCCCTCTTAGCATTAGTAGTATTATTATTGTCTCACACTGGGATTGAACCTAGAACCATCAGATTACTTGCAGTAATTTTGTCTGATTCTGTAACCACTACACTATGTGTCCATATGGACAACCAGTGATAATTTTTAGGAGCCTTAAACCTCAGGTGACAGTTTTTGGTATTTGATGTTATCCATTTCAGTCACCTGAGGTTTAAGGCTCCTAAAAATTAGCACTGGTTGTCCATATGGACACATAGTGTAGTGGTTACAGAATCAGACTAAATTACTGAAAGTAATCTGATGGTTCTAGGTTCAATCCCACTACTAAGAGGGAAGTTCGGTCACTATACCCCCGTTAAATAAAGGGTTTGGTTCTGAAGACCGTAGAGTACAACGTTGTATGAAATATGAAAAACAACCAAGATGAGGAATAATAATAGAAACTGTATAATTTAGAATACAGAACACGTGTGCATATCTACATGTGACCCTTGGATGAATTTCATTTTGACTGAAATGAAATCTATAGTTACCAAGTAATAGCCATCCAAGCTTGCCAACATCAAAATGGCAACATGATGTATTATTGCAAAACAAAAAAAAAAAAAAACAAAATAGCCGATTAAATAGAGGGTTATTTCTTGATAGAACATTGGCTTAGTGATTGCATGAGTTGAATCATTAACCCATTCACAGGTTTTTTTCTTGTTCAGTGCAATGTTTAAAGCAGTTCTTCCCAAACTCATGGTCGTGACCCAAAAGAGATTAGCATAGATTGTTTTTTTGGGGGGGGGGGGATATCAAAATGTTACAGTTGTTAAAAGTGAAAAACACTGTTAATACCATCAAAATTTTTGAATATAAAGTATCAACAAATGAATGAAAATACCTGAAGTAAACTTGCATTGATCCAATAAACTAAAGGAAGAAACACAGAAATTATGTTTTGGCCCCCAGGGTCACAGCCAAGAAAGTTCGGGGAAACATTGCTTTGGACTATGACAGTGAGGGTCTTAAATTTCCATTGTTAGATTGTTGACTTTTTCTCTCGTCTCATTCTTGCAGGTCTCTCATTTCTCCATTCGGCAAGTGATAGGTCAGTGTGCGGCCAAATGTACAGATAATGACGTTCAGAAAAAACCTTCAGTTTGGTCAGGAATCGTCTCGAAAGTTATCAAAGGTCACCTCATATGGAAATCAAACAAAAAAGTAACATGATTTAATAAATATTTTCCTAATAAATCTTATTTCTGTCTTCTTTAACCCCTTAGAGACTTCTGGGATGTACACGTCCTAAAATATAAAATGAGATCCGACTGCAGTCATAATATGAACCCCACTTGGAAATCAGTTTAGAAGACTGAACAGGAAAGACGTAAAACAATCTAATTCCATGTTTTCCATCCTTGGAATGAGTGAACTGTCACATATTTTTTTTTTACTTTCACAATCAATCATAAATCTATATGTAGAAAAGAAAAGAAGAAAGTCTTGAAAGTCTTTACTGTATAGGATTTACTTGTGACGAGACAAAGGCCCAAAATCAGTAGTTAATTAGATTTAGGAGTCAAACCTGACAATACCTTTGCCTATATAAATAGTGTCGATAGACACAATGCATATTAGCGAGCGATAATGCCTATTGTTTTAATTCAATTCATCTCCATAGTTTCGTATGATGAAGTAGATTCATCATCACTGAGAATTTCACTTTCATGACCCTGAAAACAATTTATATGTTGGAGATGAAACAAATTCAGGTTTTGATAAATGACCAGTGAATTCATAAGGAGGATATTTCTCATGATGAAATAACAGACTTGGCTTTTATCAAAAAATAGATGGTAATCCTAGTGATTTTGAAAGCTGGTCCACATTAAGCGGAGTTAGCTATACAATTCTAAGATTCCTTGACTGTCAGTCGAAGATAAAGATGTTAATGTTTGGCGATTATTTACAGGGCCAGCTCAATAGGCAGTTACCCAGGTCTAATAAAATAACTTCACATTATTTATCATTTGTCAAAATAAGAATTTCCTGATGTGAAGCCAGATTTTCCAGGAATATCTGACAGTTAAATACTTTCTGTTGTGGTGAAACTAAGAGAAACAATAAGCAAAAGAATTTAACCTAATTATTGCAATAAACTTTTGATTCCTACATAAATTTATTTTTCTCACTATAAAACAAATATACTTTAAAAGGAGTCAAAGTTCATCCTGCCCAGGAACCCTAGGGCCATCCCTGGCCATATGGATCAAAACAAACCTTTCTTGTTGACCGTCAGATGGAATAAAAACACACTCAATTTATATGGATGATTTTTTTTTATCATGAAAAGAAAATACTTATATAACTCAACAGAGAATTTGGTATGAAAGGAAAAAAAAAAATAGAAAAAAAAAGGTTGACATGAAAATCTTTTCATGAGGATGGAATAAAAAGTGAAATAAAATATGCCCCGCCCCCCCCTTCTAATTTGTTCTTTTTCTTTTGTCAGCAGAAGAAAAAAAAAAAAAAAATTACCCCCCCCCCCCAATGTTTTGCCTTTGTCAGCAGAGGCGGGGAAAAAAAAAAAAAAAAAAAAAAAAAAAAAAAAGAGAGAGCCTTTAGAAAAAGACACCCCCTTTAAAAAGAAAAAAAACAAACTTAAATCTAAAAATGGAAGATATTCCTCCCCCAATGAAAAAAAAAAAAAAACTTTAGAAAAAGACCCCCCCCTTAAAAAAAACCCCGAAAAGACCATAATTACAAAAAAAGGAAAAAAAAAAAAAAAAAAAAGGGAAAGAAGAGACGACAATCCTCACAGCCCTTGGGTCCCCTCCTCCTGGCTCTCTCTATTCCATTCTGTGTGGGCAAAAGGCAGAGGAATGATTGGTAGCAGGCAAGAGGTGGGGGTTATTATAGCTTATTCATGTAGACCAGCCATTCTCAACAGGAGCCATACGGCCCCCTTGGAGACCCTGGCACATTTGAAGGGGGCCATAGACTGAAATAATAATAGATGAATTTCTCTCTCTGTCTGTATTGTATCCCTGTTTGACAGGAGGCCCTGGAATCTGAGAAGAGCTCTTAAGGGGGCTATGGCAAAAGAAAAAGGGGTTGAGAATGGCCGATGTAGACCACAAAACTCTCAGGTGTTATCACCTTTCTGTTTATTATCACAGCCTTCTTCTGCGATCTTGTCAGTCGAGGCAAGGACGGCTGAGAGGATCCGTAAAGTATCAACACCACCGAGAAGTTGCCTGTAGGAAAACAATAAAATCGGTCAATAAAATCCATAGACCCCCCCCCCCCGTTCGACTTCAAGAGTTTTACTATAACATTGTCAATGGAATCTGTAAAAAATTAAATAGCACAAATGATACGCTATATTGACAAGGAGCTATGAAATTTACAAAACAGACCCTATGCCTTATTTATTTCCATCCATATGGTTTTGTGAAAGAGTCGCAGCAGGCAACAAATGTATTTTTCACTATATTTTGATTGTAAAAATTAGTAAGATTTTTGCAAAATCCTGTTGAAGTAATCAATAAATTAAATAATTTTTCATCAAATCCTATATTTCTGAAAGATTTTTAATTACAGAGTTGAAATTCTTTTATAAACAGACATCTATCATGGGGTAATTGGAGATAATTTTAGATAGTACTTTTTTGCAGTTAAAACCAAAATTAAATTAAATCAATTAAAAAAAATAAATTTTAGAAAAAAAAAAAAAAAAAAGAAAAAGAAAAGATTGAATTATTGCGATAAATAAAAAAAAAAAAATGTCAATGATTATTGCTATGTTCATGGTACTTTCCTCATGGAGATGAGCAACAAAATATACCATTTTATACCGACATACTTTGGGGGGTTATATAACACTTGTTTCTTGTCTACACTCTTAATACAAACAGAAAATTAACAATGTTCAGGGTGCTAAAAAGCAATAGACACTGGCTTTTATATATAAGTATGAATTATACTTTCATAATTTCTTGTGCATGTTGGCAATGATATTTATCTTTTGGAGGAGAAAAAAGAAAAATTGTTTGTTCAAAAGGCCATACCTCAAAGATTGCTCAGCAGATGAGGCAGCCACAGAAAGTTGTTCTGATGCGGACAATGTCTGTTGCCTGAGGTGCATCATTCCAGCATCCCCTGACCTCAGGACTTCATTCTCACTCTGGATTACTTGTAATTGTTTCTACGGAAACAGAAACAGAAATGATAGACAAATGTCAAGCGACAAAAAGTATAGTTTTTTGGGGTTTTTTGTTTTTTAATCATTTTTTTCTTTACTTTCATGAGAGTGACATTCAAATTTTCCTTTTTTTTTTTTTGGCAAAATGCACCATTAACCTTTTCGAATTTTGACCGAAGAAGATATACAATATATCGACCATTTTCAGTTTTGTTTTATCTTTTATATTCATTACATCATATTTAGAAAAATTCTTATTTCTAGAAGAAAGAAAAGCATTAACAAGCAAGACATTATTAATCCTTTGTCAGAAGTAGTTTTTACCTACATATTAATTTTATTAATTGCCTCTTATTGAAACTTTTTGTTCAGATTTGGGGGAGGGAAAAAAAAAAAAAAAAAAAAAAAAAAAAAAGCTTCAGGTGGGATTCGAACCTCCATCCTCAAGGCCAGGGAAAACACTAGCTCGCCCCGAGCAAAAAGTTACAGTGAAAGGTAAAACATAAAATTAAGTTAAGGTAAAAAGTAGAATAATGATAAAAAATAAACAAACAATTAATAATACTTCATCTAATGAAGAAAAAAAAAAAAAAGGAAAAATAGTTCATTTTTATATTAAAAAATATTGTACTGGAGATGAAAATGTCTAACTGATTTATTACAAGTAGGTAATAGAATAGGGGCAGTCGGAGAATTATGCTCCTGGTCACTTTAGTAAACAAATGAATACTTCATTATTTACAATATGGTCAGACCATTTTCCCCATCTATGTGTTCATAATGTTTTGGCAGTGTACCCTCCGTTCTTCATCAGACGTCAGTTCTAAAATGGGTAATCACTCCTTAGAGCACATGCTGGATTGGACTGGACATGTCACATCCATTTTTTTTGCAAATCCCGATTGTTTTCATTGTCAACTTTCGATTTGCTTTCTTTGCATTGGATGAACTGTTCGCTTTTTCGGAGAAGTCCCTTATGATGAGAGGATCCCAGATGCTACTGATGTCAATGCTCGGTCAGCCAGTTCAAATGAATGGGCGTCAAGTGATTACACATACAAGAACACTTGATGAAAGCTTGAGGATACACGGCTGAAATGTTGTGAATAAATGAACACATAGACAAGGAAAATAGTCCGACCATATCATACACCATGATTAATACACCTATCTAACGAAATCCAGGTGAGGAATAAATACTTTTTCTTGCATTATTTCTCCAAGCGAAAATTATAGACTTATACTTAGCAAAATCAATTATATTCTGCTTGTTCATATCTGATTTTGAACGTTACACTGATCCAGTAATAACATAAGGGAAAGGTTAGGAAGTTTAACAAGAGGGTAAGATGAAAGATCGCAGAAAAGAAAGTTAGGTAGTTTACTGTAGAAGTTAGGTATCTGCATATAAAACTAAACCTTGTTTGTATAACATTTTAGATAAAAATATAGATGGGCTAAGATTGGATGGGATAAGGGAGAGAATGTGAAGATAAAGGCAAAGGGGGAGAGAAGAGGCATAAGATAATGGATAATCTTAGAGGTCCACTCCTTGGAATTCCTGCAGATTCAGTTAGTCACTTATCAGCTACTTAGTAGAGCTATATAAAATTATTCAACCTGTTTGAGATCCCTCCAACATGTATATCCCAGCAGTCATAGAGACCTTGGGATATATATGTCCCGTAGACCTCTTCTTGATGTCTACTGGGACATTTTGATCCAAGTATTAAGGGGTCAACTTACAAACCCCTTTTCCTAGCAACCAGTAAATTTAAGTTACTATCAGGTTTGATTACCTTAAAAACAAATTTTTATTAATTTTGGTCCATAATTTTTTTTTGGGGGGGGGGGATTTCTGAGTGAGCATACTTGGATCTTTGTTAATGGATAGAGATTTGAAGTATACGTATATGTAAATAGAATATTATTTTTAGAAAAAGCAAAATAAATTAGGGCAGAGGACATTTGAAGAAAGAAAAAAGAAAAAAATTCATCAGTACTTCAAGAAGTGTCTTGTCAACACATTTCCTTACAAAAGAGTGTTTGTTTCATGAAAATCAGTTCATAAGTAGGGGAGGAGAGGTCACCTAAAGTTGAAAAATATTGGGGGGGGGCTAAAGTTTTCATAACCCCTCCCCCCAATTCTTCATTATACGGATGATTCCTTATATATTTATACAATGTTCACATAATATAAAAAAATATAACTGCAGCTGCTGTCTTACTGTATGTCATACTCTATATATATATATATATATATATAAACAGAGCCAGGCATAAGATATTTTTCTCATAGGTCTCTCATTATCATATACCATTCAGAAGGAAATCAATTTTTCTATAAGATGATGCAAGAAAAAATTTTTTTAATACGTCAAAATTTGACCAAATTAGGTGCGAGTTTTCCCTGTTAAGCGCATAAACGTTGGTCTTGAAACAGTTAATAGAAATCAAACTTATACACAGTAACAGATGTAAAACACTGGATTTTTTTTTTTTTTGAAGTATCAAATAATTAAAATTTGCAATGAACAAGACATCCCAAAGTTGAATCCACAAAAGTGTGATATCTGACTGCTTAAACGATGAAGGAAAGGTTTTTTTTTTATATCAATCAAAGTTATAATTTGAGAGAGGAAAAAAAATAGAGACAAAATCACAAACCTGCAATACTTTTACTTCTTGTTTTAATTTGGAAACCAAGGATTCTGCTTTGGTGGCCCGTTGCTGTAAAAAATCAAAAAGACTTCTTTAAGAAATCATAAAGAAAACAGCTTACAAGGACAAGTCCCAACATCTGGATTTATTTTTCACTAGATGAAGCATTGTCAAACATTATTATTCTTTACGGGTATTTCTTTCACCTTAATTTCTGTTGCTTTGACATCGCAAGCATAAGTCTACGGCAGTCAGTGTTGCGACTCAAAAATCAACTCATTTTACGGTGTTCGAATATGACTAAAACCAAATGAATATTTTTCTATTTAAAGAAGAGATAAGAAATTAACAATAAATTTAGTATAAGCTTATATACTTTCCACAAAGTCAGAAGTAGATAACTTTAAAATAAACTCAAGAGAAATTATCTAAAATTAGGAAGAAACAAACACATATAGCAAGCCATTTTCAACTCAGTTTTCAGCGTTCTGTGTCTACTCTGATTTCAGGCCTTACATATTTAAACAAGCCCATCGAGTCACATTGGCTCCCTATTTAATTTTCTTTGCTCTGAAGCCAATTTCTCATTGTGCATATTTCTATCATCTCTTTTCATTCAACAGGTTTTGATTGCATTTGTTCATAATATCTGAGGTAACATCCGTACAATTAAATTCTTTTGTCATGTCATTAAATGTTATATATCTTATAAAAAAAAGATAACTGTTCTCGCTTATTCGTTTCAATGGTGACCCAAATTTTTCCATTCAACTCCTACAATGATTTATTTCTACGGAGAATACAACTTTACAAGGCCAAACAAATTGTTCAGAAACAATACAGACCTACGACGAACCTTCAACAGCGAGTAGTCGACAAGAAAAGCAAGTAAAATTGAAACAAAAAATACTCATCAAAAATTAATTATGGTTGACAAGATCAATCCTTCACGAAAAATAGAGGCATCCCCTTCTAACATTTGTTTGACCCTTTCCAGACAAACCGGACAAACGGGTGTTTGTTAACCGAATTTAATAATACTATTGAATCAGCTATTGCAACATGGCACCTTTATGAGTCGGTGCGCTTGGAAATTAGCTATAGGATTGGATTTCAATAGCATCATGACCAGGCATCGGCTGATAAATACCCAGGAGATCTTGAAGGTCATTTTTGACTGATGGCGTTTGAAAGGGGGGGAATTATTGTTTTACAAGAACTCATTAAAAATCGCGGTTACATGATTCCGAGACATAATTGTTCAAATTTATTACCACTTCATACGATTATATTTACGATATTTTTGGCATTTTCTGGCAATTTTATTGCATCTGGTTTCCATGGAAACAACCAGAACTCAAACTAATTAATGGAAATTATTTATATATTAATTTCTCTTAATTAGTTTCGTTCTCATTCACTTTAAATGAAGACTGTTTTTTTTAAAAAAATCTTTCATTTCTAAAACCAATTCATTCCTTTATTTCTTATTTGATATAACTTTGAGTGAATGATTTCCTGTAAGAAATATCACCAAAGGTTAAAATAGCTGATGAAAACGTCAGAGGTACCTCCGTTGAAAGATAGCCAGATTAACTTGAAATATTTTCATAGGTTTTCCTTACAAAAATGATGGAAAAACGAAAACCAAAAATTTCATTGAAATCAGCTCATTTTTTTCAAAACTCAAATGATGAAAATTAAAGTTTCTAGATTCGGAATATGAATATCTATCAAATTACACTGGTTTTGTCTTTTAAAAGTGTAAACAGGGTAAGAAGAAAAAGAAGAAAAAGAAAAAAGGAAAAAAGAAGAAAAAGAAAAAAGGAAAAAAGAAGAAAAAGAAAAAAGGAAAAAAAAAGAAAAAGAAAAAAGGGAAAAAAAAGAAAAAGAAAAAAGGGAAAAAAAAGAAAAAAGGGAAAAAAAGAAAAAAGGGAAAAAAGGGAAAAAAAGAAAAAAGGGAAAAAAGAAAAAAGGAAAAAAAGAAAAAAGGAAAAAAAGAAAAAAGGAAAAAAAGAAAAAAGGAAAAAAAGAAAAAAGGAAAAAAAGAAAAAAGGAAAAAAAGAAAAAAGGAAAAAAAGAAAAAAGGAAAAAAAGAAAAAAGGAAAAAAAGAAAAAAGGAAAAAAAGGAAAAAAAGGAAAAAAAGAAAAAAGGAAAAAAAGAAAAAAGGAAAAAAAGAAAAAAGGAAAAAAAGAAAAAAGGAAAAAAGGAAAAAAAGAAAAAGGGAAAAAAGGAAAAAAAAAAAGAAAAAGAGAAAAAGGAAAAAAAAAACAACACAAAATGACAAAAAGTTATCAGAATTTTCAATACAGTATAAATTAGCTGTCCTATATTAACAAATTCTGGAAAAAAAAAGAAAAAAAAAAAAAATCAGTGAAGAAAGAGAGCAGGATTTTTTTTTCCTTATATTAATACAATTTGGAACCAGACGTACGCTATAACATCACACGTTGCCACTCTGTTGGCAAAAGTAATCAACGGTACAAAACTGAACACTTGAAAGGCAAAATTTAAAACCCAAATTTTTGTCTGAATTTCTAAAAAGTACTATTTTTCATTAATGGGTATGCCAAAAAGTCATTGTTTCCGTGGTTAGATGACATAAGGAGAATTCAGTTTTAACTAACTTCATTAAAAAAGATCATTCCCGATCATACAATGACAGCTGTCATAGTGTGCATTTTCAGAAACGTTTGGTCGATATTAGCATTTTTGAACATCATATTTCCTCATTTGATGAAATTATCTGTCTTGACAAAAATTGGAAGGTTTAAGGGATAATAAAATATTTGACATTCTCTATTTAATATCCTACAAGCAGGAATATCAGGAATTCCAGTGTAGTTTCATAAGGTTTAGAATTACAGAAAGCGTTACGCACACTATAGATATGTAGGTTTACAGGTCAAGTACCCCTTATCCAAAATACATGGGACCCAAAGTATTTTGGAATATATATATATATATATATATATAAAAAATGATATTAACGAACTGTATTTTCCTTATCACTGTTACTCATAGGGATATCTACAGCCTTCCTTGACATTTCCAACAATGTCTTCGTACAAATGAGAGATTAACCAGAAGATTCACTGAATATTGGTCTGGCTGTGACAATTAGTTTTGATTGGGACTTGTTTTGTCTTTCGCTGTTTGTGATGTAAATATAAATCACATTTTTAGAAACATAAAACTACAGTTGCAAAGATAACCAATTTTTTCCCGTAGTCAGAATGAGTTGAATGCCTTGGAAAATGGCCTAGTCTTTTGCTTCTGAAATATACTACAGTGAAGTCATGTTGGCTTTTTAAAATTTGCAGATTTTGGAACAATTAGATTGCCAGAGTTTCAGATGAGACCAACTCAATCTATCATATATATATATATATATATAAAATATGAACTGTAGAGAGTGGGACAGACTCAGGAGTGAAAGTGTATGGAAGTTAGGTTTATTTGTCTGTAAATGTTATTATTAATGGTCTAGACATATTTCGGGAGGTATTCCCATCTCCAGTAGTGTGTGCTATGTGAGTATGTGTGTACTTTTAGAGGTTATAGGTTTGATGTGGAACAAGAATCTACCATCAGGAGCTTTGCTTTGTGGGGAAAAAATGGTATCCCATCTGCTGGGGGCATCCTGCTGTGTGAAAGAAAGTTCAGCCAGTGATGAAGTCTATGGTTTAGCAGCGGCAGTTGGTCTTGGAGAGCACAAAAGATGTCAGGGTAGGAGGCAAGTGATGTGGTGTTAGATTGCGTAGGTAGGTTAGGAATAGTGTAAATGGAGGGGTGATGAGGTTAAGGAACTACATAGGTTTTAACCTTACAGGTAATGAAAAATATGTTGGCTATGATTTGTATGAGATGACTGACTAAGGTGGAGCTTTATGGGTCTGAGTGACTTTGAAGTTCCCAGTATTGGATGTATCTGGGGGAGGAGAGACTTCTCTATCATGGGCGTTGTAGAGCCAGTACTTTCTGAATTTGTCTAGCTTGTCTCTCCATCTAATATTCTGCTAGCCTTGGTTCCGCATGTGATCTCGGGGGATCCATGTCGTGAGTTGCGATGTCCATCGGTTGTCTGCCATTTGTGCAACATAGCCAGTCCACTGTCATTTGAGCTTTTTAATGTATTCTCTGATGTCCCCGACTGGATGTACTGTGCTGTCTTGTGGTCTCTCCATGTGAGGCCCATCATAATTCTTTCATGTGCAAGTTGCATGGTTCTCAATTTGCGGATCTGCCTCTTGGTTAGGTTCCATGTTTTAGCTCCATAAGTGACTATTGGGAGGATGCATTGGTTATACACCCTTCTTTTTAGTATTAATGGAGAAAGTTGATCACTACATTCACACACATATATGTATATATATATATATTTCTTTATATACTTACAGTCGTGGTTTCCAAATTTGCTTCAACCTGTTGGACCATTTTTTCTAAGGCTTCAGTTTCATCCTTCTCCCGTTTTTGGGTCGTTTCCATTTCTTTTAACACCTGATTTACACTGGAACAAAAAGAAAAAAAAAAAAAGTGGTCAGAAAAAGGGGATCATTATTTGACTGAATTTATGCGATGACAGATAATCATCGTTATACATTGATTCGTTCAAACTATTGTCCTTATCTCGGTTGTTATAGTCACAATGTTTCGGATGCCGTACATTCTCAGGGTTCTCACCAACTTACCAATTCAAAATTCCCAGATATTTTTTTTTTAAATCTCCCCGACAATAGATAATTTTACATAGGGGTAATTGATGGCCCCCACCCCCAGCCACCTCTTTATCTGAATACAAATGTAGAAAAAAAACAAAAAAGACTCATCGAAAATGTCATTGACCTGTAATTCTGCAAAATATGCTTGAATAAAAAAACTAGAGTAAGCTTTTTTAAAAGACTTGCATTTTTAAATGCCCCCCCCACCACCACCACCACGCGTCTCTCTCACTCAGTTGAGACGTAGCTTTACTTGGCCCCCAAATTTGATCTTGATTTTGAGATTTTCTTCCCAGCAGGTTGGAAGGATGATTGATTCTTCCCTGACAATATACAAAATTCACAGACATATCGAAATTTTTAGAAGATCTCAAAAACTCCTTGATTTGCAAATGTCTTCTACCTTTTAAGTTCACCAGTTGAACTAGAGAAGCTGACTTATATTGATATACAACTTCTAAATTACTACTTATCTGTTGGCTTGTCTACCATTGCTATCAATATGGGAAGGAATTTTTTTTCATTAGTTATATCAAAAAAATTTATTCATGATTCTTTTGTTTCATTTGTTTTTTTAATACAATGCAAAATTTTATACACTTCATTCAGAGGTCATTTACAGTAGTTCAAGTTCCTATCTAGCATAAATAACCTTCCTCTAGGATTAAGATAAGCCAATGAAAAATAGTGACCTTCCTCCTCCAAAGGACAGCTTTAATTTTCAAGACTTATTTCTGGAAATAAAAAATAGCGTCTTTGACAAGAAGAAATACAGTAATTTTTCGTGATAATCCTTCATTTAAATAGTATCAAAATAATAGACAAATATTAAAAAATACAGATTGAAAAAAAGACCTCAATTGAGTGTAGATTTCCTCCTTTATCCTTAAATGAGCTCAAATTCTAAATATTTTGCAGAAAGCCAACTCTTACAAGAATGCAGTTGGTATGGCTTGTAATTCTTTCTCGTCACATGATGCCATGGAAATCAAATATCATGGGACTCACATTGTAGAGCTATTGTAATGGTGTGAATGATTTGTTATTCTTTCAAAGCTTTTGTTCTTAGACCAAATAAAAAGAAAAGCAGATTGGTGTCAGGGGGTTTGAAAAAAGCAAAAAAAAAAAGCCCATAAATCAGGATTTTCTTGACAGTAGTTCATTTTCAGCTTGATCTAACAAAAGCAGCCAGACATTAATTATAAGTTAGTTTATTCTTGCTGTCAAAAAAAATGATGGCAGTATTTAAATAATTTTGCAATTGCATTGTACTTGAATAATATGAAAACCATTGGGCAGCACAGCATTCGCTTGTTCATGTTCAAACAGGATGAAACCAATATCTTTTTTTTGCATTTAAAAATAAAGGAGACTACTCTATACTTAGCAGTTAATTGTCAAGCCGCTCGACAAACATTACAGATAAAAAATATAGGCAAACACGTGGCATTTGACATAAGTAGATCATGATCGTAGTATCTGTCAAAAAGAAATTTAAAAAAAAAAAATAACAGGGGTTATTTACGTATGAATAAATTCTACAAGTATATATTGTTAATATATATCTTACTATAAATTTACTTACTGCAAACAGAAATGCATACTTCGAAAAAAAATTTTCATGTCGATTTTCTACAACTCTTTGTATTTTTTGTTTCTTAAACATTTTAAAACGATAAGGCCCTAATTGTAATTGGGTATAAGGAGGAATTTCTAATATGAGAAAAGCATTCAGTTCCATTTATGAAAAATTGGAGATGCCTATATTTGCTTTCTGTCCACTATGAAAACATCAGCAGTAGTAGTGATGTAGAAGCGAACACATAACTGCTTGATTTAGTGAACACAAACACGTGGTTAAATTTACCCCCTTCTTCTCTTTCTGTTTGCTTTAGCATGACAGAAACCAGGAGACTAAAAATTTTAAAAAATTACATTGGCTTTTATATAACGAGATATTTATTCACTTTATCTAAGCTTATCTCCTTTCCGATTCAGAACAACTACTATTGTACATGACTATATCTTTCAAACAATAGAAAACATGCATTGCTTCAATAATAAAATTTAACCCTTTTGAGCAAAAAATACTTGAGAGCCCTCAGATAAGCATGGAACCAATTTAATGGCTTTTGTGACTTTGAAAGTCTTGTAACTAAAACCAAACAGCCAGATGGCACACTTTTGAACCCTCCAAGAAAAGTCATCTTCATCTCTCTCCAGATCTTTGAAAAGATCAATAGAAAACAAGGTGCTTCATAATCTGGGCACTTCCGACATGTCCGCTGTGATCCCAACTCAAAAAAACAAACAAACCAAAAAACAAAAAAAAAAAAAACATATTTCCCCATTTTTGCGATATTGATGTTTTGCACTTTCAATCCATAAGACTTCCTCTCCTAACAGAATTTCTAGTTTTGAAAAAAAAGCCGAGTTTTCAAGGTTTTAGATGAGGGTCCTGTTTACAATATAGACATAATACAAAAACAAGCCCTTTCTTTATGCCAATTCTACCATTCGTGTGACACAATTTATCCTTTCCTTATTTTGATTTTCAAATGTTCACTTTTTACGAAAATGTAAACTCTAACCTTACAGAAATCGATTATTTTTAAAATAATATAATTATATTTCTATGGTAAACCAGACCCTCTTCTAAAAACCTTTAAGTATCAACTCTTTTCAAAAAGAGGAGACAAAGGCCTTATGGATTGGAAGCACAAAAAAATTATGAAAAAAAATTCAAGATGGGACCACAGTATGACAGAAGTACTATTTTCTGTAGCAACAACTGTTGATGATTGAGGCAGTTGGCAAGCCAAATCCAACCAATGACCCCATTCCATCTGGCCGACCAACTTTATTGAATATGTGACATTGCATTCATAAATTCTTTGGTTTCCTTACCAATCTTTAGTTAGTAAACAATAAAACTTGAAAAATTGAGAAGAAGTCTTTCCAGTGGCCTCAAACAAACCAATGTTTTAGAGCCAGAAATATTTTACTCATCTAAATTTGATCCACAATTTGAGGTTTTCTTCCAACCAAAAGAATTTCATAGATCTTACTGACTCCCATAATGAAGAACATGAAAGTAATTTTTAAAAATAGAGCTGTATCCATGACCTTGTATAGCAATGCTAATCGCCTGCCCGGACACATTAGACTTTTTTCCTTGCAGTCGAGCATAGCCAGACACAGACTCAATTTTTTAGTGAGTCATTATGTTCCGTGAATGGTCGTTTTGTTTGAAGGAGCATACTTGAATGAAATTCTAGGACCAATCAGAGAAAAGATCGGTCTTCACTGCAGAGTTTGAACAGAATTCAAGGAGGAATTGAAAGCTTTGTCTATGTTTGAAGTGTTTTGTTTCAGCAAAGGGCAATAATGCCCGACATCTCCTTCAATCCTTCAAGGTTCTCCCCTTGGGACGTCACGCTTTATCACAGTGTTGCTTCCACTTTTCAAAACAGTCTGCTGAGTCCTCTTTTAGGATCGCCATCATGGTCTCCTTAATCTCGTTTGCAGTCTGTTTTTAGCTTTAGGAAAAGCCAGAAGTCACAGGAAGCTAAATATGGATTGTAAGAGAAACTGAAAAACCTGGATGATGTGATATTTGGCAAAAAATCCTATCTTAGACACAAAGAATGGATAAGCTCGGTTATTGTGAATGTAAAGGTCACATGGTACAAAAACTCACTCAATGGTGTCTCACTGCCAATTGAGTAATCCTATGTGAGAGTGAATTTGCTCACATGTACAGTAAGGTTCTTAATGATTCATTGCCAAATTACATCATGCCCAAACAGCTGGGTCTCAAGATATTAAGAGCGGCAGGGTAATTTCAAGACAGATCTTGTACAAAGACTTAGAAATAAACATTTTGAATATAAAAAGAATGAGCATAAGTATAAATCATTCAGTAAAAACTCACCGATTGGCTTGTGTGGTGGCTAATTGTTGGGCTTCAGCTAACTGTCGACGGATTTCACGATTTTCATCTCGTAACTGAAAGATAATGTAGGTAGAATTAGTGTATCAAGTGGAAAATGAACACACACACACACAAAGAAGGAGAGGAATAATCGTAATAATCAAAGTGTGTAACAGCTACCCTTAATAAAATGATGTCATGTTTGTAAGGTACTTTAATGAGAGAGAGAGAAAAAGATGTGCCTGCTGGATATACCAGGCAGGCTGGGTAGGTACTTTGATAATGAAATGTGAATTAGAAAGGAAGCTGCCAGCTGTTTGCAAAGTGAAGATAAGAGAAAGGAAAGTGTGGGATCAAGGCAGCCAAATTAGCCTTTTTTCTGCTGATTATATATATATATATATATATACATACATACCATTAGATTAGACAGTCCATGTCCGATAGAAAGCAAATATTGTAGAGACAATTTATTTTTAAACATTTTGTTCAGCACCTGAATTGACTGAGTTGCAAATCTATCAGTCGACAGCATAATTCCGGTGCCAAACAAAATGTGTCTAAATGAATTATTTCTAAAATCATCAAATTCTGTAGGACATTAGCTTTCCAATCCAATGATATATACAGTCGGCCAAATGGGAACACACACACATATATATCTATATATGTGTAAATATTTATGCTTATAACCACAGAGTAGAGAGATGGGTGGTTTAAATGCCATTTTGAACTGCTTGCTAAGGTGTTGTTAGATGAGCAGAGTTGCATTAAGACTTTTTGGTGGATGCATATTGGAGTCCTGCACAACATTCATTCCTGTTAATCATTTCCAGGGTCGCCTGTTCAATTTGCAACTCAGTTAATTCTGGTGTTGATTGGAATATGTTGAGTGTGTGTACTCCTGGTCTCATTTCTGGGGCTACATTGCCCCCTTTTTTCCTTTCGAATTGCTATTTCAGGTCTCTATGGTTATTTTGAACCAACGAAACCCATATCTTGTGCTGTTATTTCTTAGATAATTCTAAATAAGAGATCCATTTTCTCAAGAAAATTTTTCTTAGATAATTATTCTGGTACATGTGTGGGCAATTATTTTAGTCATAATTGAAAACATCAACAAAAACATTACCATATTTTCTTTAGATAATTAGTTCTACTACAGGAAGAGCAGGAGGAGGAGGAAGAGCAAGAGAAATAGGAAGAGGAGGAGGAGAAACAGAAGGAGGAGAAACAGGAGAAGGAGGAGGAGAAACAGGAGAAGGAGGAGGAGAAACAGGAGAAGGAGGAGGAGAAACAGGAGAAGGAGGAGGAGAAACAGGAGGAGGAGAAACAGGAGGAGGAGAAACAGGAGGAGGAGAAACAGGAGGAGAAGAAACAGGAGGAGAAGAAACAGGAGGAGAAGAAACAGGAGGAGGAGAAACAGGAGAAGGAGGAGGAGAAACAGGAGAAGGAGGAGGAGAAACAGGAGAAGGAGGAGGAGAAACAGGAGAAGGAGAAACAGGAGGAGGAGAAACAGGAGAAGGAGGAGGAGAAACAGGAGAAGGAGGAGGAGAAACAGGAGAAGGAGGAGGAGAAACAGGAGAAGGAGGAGGAGAAACAGGAGAAGGAGGAGGAGAAACAGGAGAAGGAGGAGGAGAAACAGGAGAAGGAGGAGGAGAAAGACAAAGACGACGACAACAACAACAAAAAGGGGTTTCAAATTCCATAAGTGGGGAAAATTAAGAAAAAAACCCCTATATATCCCTTAAGTCTTCACAAACCTATATATTCCTGAAGTCTTCACCTATTTTATTTCAAATCTTTCTCAAGTTCTGGCCTATGTGGGTCTGGACAATCAATGTTATATTTACTTATGCAGTCATTTCTTTTGGAAAACATAATATTCTTTATCTGATTGAAGATAAGGGAGAAAGATATCGTAAAATTTTGACAGATGTGAGAGAGGTTCAATGTTTATACAAGAGGCTCACCATTTAGCACAGAAAGTAGATTTTGTGTGACGCTACAATATACACAGGTCTCTAATCTTTAGTTCTTGGTATTCTCTTCCAAGGACGCCAAGATTTTGCGCACTAAGTAACTCTCAAAGCCTTGTGTGTTCATGTATCCTAAGCCCAGCAGAGGTTTATCTATACTAAACAGAAATCTGAACTCCAAAACCTGCCCAGGTCATAAGCGAGCTGTTAATGCCATCAGAGAGCCCCCAAGAAGTGGTGAGCAAAATCTAAAAGGCTAGCCCTGGACCTCTGAATGAAATATATAAATTATACTTGGTATGAAAAAGTAATAGAAAAAGAATATATATATATACACACACACACACACATCTCATAGACAGAAAATGAGTCCCATGGTTTATCCATTTATCACAAGTAATAATTAAATTTTAAAAATTCAACTGCACTACTTTTTTCAATAAAATTATTTTTGAATATAATATTATTTATATATATATATATATATATATATATATATGTGTGTGTGTGTGTGCGTGTGTCTCTAATATTTCCAATTGTGGCGTTTAGTTTTTCTTTTGTCTAGAATTTAAAAAATATTCCTATATTCAACCAATGTTCAACATTATCAAAATCTCAAAATACTGTGCCATTCGTAGCCTCATTCATTAGAGACTTTGTTAGCTGAGAACTTTCCTAATGAAACACAGCCACGCATTTTACGCTGCATAGGATATTCGGTGATCCATTTGAGTTTTTCACTTTGGTAATGCGGCAAATTTACAAAGGCTCATCAAATATCAAAATCAATGATCTCAAACCCCCCCCCCCAGAATAAACAATGTTATATCAGCCAAAGATGTGTCAGTGTAATGTAAAAGTTTGGAATACAAACCAACAAACCATCAACCCACGATATTGTTGTCCCCAGTATGAATGATCTGCATAAATATTGGGTTTTTTTTTATTTGAAACACATCATTATATTATTGGTTGTGACAAATATTCCAGGTAAAAACCTCTGCTTGGACAAAGATTTAATTGTAGAACTAGAGTAGCCTAGTGTAAATGTAGCTCTACCAAGGATACTTATCGGTAGGCTTGATGCAAACCTATCACGTCTCTGTATTGTGAGAGAAAAGGGAAAAATGCAGTCTCAAGGAGATATGATCTAAATGTATAAACTCATGAATAGATTAGTGCGGACGGGTATCAGTATGCTGTTCTCTCCAACAATAATTTCTCACACTTGAGGACATTCTTAAAGGGTATTTGAGAATCACGCAGTTAGACTTCCAAGAGTGGATTTCTTTACACAACAGGTTGTAAAGGAGATGGATAATCTTCCTATCGACATTATTGATGTGTCATTGCTCAATATCTTAAAAAATGGTTGAGACAAAATCTGGGGAGACATCTATCCTCAGAGAGTGAATTAATAGAAGAACTCATGTATTGTACATTTGAGTTCATGCCTACAAGCCTTTGCCTTTTTGTGGGAAATTGTTGTTACTATCATTATACCTAAGTGGCCAAGAAAATCTACGTGTCGCTAAGCCCCCCCAAAAACGTTTTGGTAATGTAAATAAAGTGCCGAGACCTGAATTGTAAATTCATTCTTTCCTTTCTTCTCTAAATTTTGCCAATCAAAATTGGGATGTGTCCTTGACGCAAGGGAAAAGGTAATTGATTTGCAAAGAAGACAGATTACAGGTTTATAACTACTAAAAAAAAAAAAAAATATCTTCTGAGATTCTACTACTGCTATTTTGGAAGATCTAACATCCCAGGAAAACTGAATTATTCCACAGAATTTGATTAAATCAACTTCTTAAAAATTGATTTTAATTAAAAAGCACTCAGAGAGTGCATACTTCAGCCAACACCATATGCGTTGTAAAAACTAAATGAAAATCAGTTAATTACAGCTATGACGTAAGGAAGTTAATCGTGTATGTTTCAATTTTCCATATTTTGGACTATAGTCCTAACAAATGAAAAAACATTTATCAATTGAAAAAAAATTTATTCAGTCAGACTCTAAATTCAATCAACATTTCTTCAGCTTATAGCCCACTCTTCCACAAAATGTCATTGAAATTTGTTGAAAACTTTTGGAGACATTGTATGGACATATATGATAGAATACACGTAGAAAAATCTATCAATCAGAAAAATACCAGGATCCACCCAAAAATTTAACTAATCATTCCAACCAGAAAATTCTATTGAAAACTCTTGAAGATATTGTGTTAGCAAACAGACACATATGAATACATAACTGTTCCAACTTCGTTAACAGAGGTAAAAAAAAAGAGTACAAATCTACTTTAAGATCTAACATTGACAGAGCAGTACAAGAAGTTTTTTTCTCATAGAGCCATAAGTCACTAAATTTGTTTCAGTGATGCAAAAGTTCCCGTTGCATTCTTTCGCACAATGTTGAGGAAATCTTCATGTTTTTGCTTAGCTTTTTATCACTTTTGCACTATCAACTTTGGTACATCATTTACAAACCTCAGGGAAAAATTCTGAAGTTCGGAAAATGAGTTCTACAAGAATTTATTGAATATTATTGGTCAGCATTTAAATACTAGTCTTTCTCATCAACACAGAAAAAAAAAATAGTCATTTTTGGACTGACAATAAGAAATACTTTTATTGTATTGTCAGCAACAAATTTTAATCAGGTATGTGTTGTGTGCTTTGCATAGTTTTGGATGCTGATTCAAAAACTTCATCTCTTGTTTCACATCAAATTTCTATGAGGGGAAAGCTGAATTTTAGCATATAACCCCTACAAGAGCACTATAGGGAGTTCAAACTTGGCCTGTATAGAATCTTCTTCGTATATCTTATACATAGTAATTTTGATTTTCTGCATTGAAGAGTTCTGATATAAATTTGGTTTTCATTTAACCTTTGCCTATATTGCCCAATATACAGTAGAACTGGAAACAGAATACGTCTGTAGCAAACGAATGAGATGTGCTAGAGTGAAAATTTGTAATCTACGCCGGAAATTGGTCTAAAAAAGTTGTACTGCAACCTTGACAAGAAATAAAAGTTCAATTTTGTTGACTGGGGTAATTAGAATCTTTAACAAAGAAAATTGTGGCTAGATCGAGCTGAGCTTTCAACATCTCAACCTCAATGGAATCTACAGGACAAAAAAAAAAAAAAAAGTTCTTCTCTCTGTTTAGTGAGATAGAAAGAATATTCTGAACAAACTCTTACTACACAATCTGATTTACTTGTCAGCAATATCATATCAACATAATACTGGTTGGCTGATTCTTGTATATATTTGTTTCGTTTATGTTCTCAGGTCATACAAAGAACATCTGGTGACTTGAACTGTTACTCCAGTTCACCATGTGTCACTCACAGATGACTTCACTCAAACCTAAGCTGTAACCCTAACAAATCCTGTAAGTTTTAAAATCAATTTTAAAACAGGTCTGGTTAGTCATTCAATAAAAACTGGCAGCATACAGTCTTGGGGTGGGGGGTGATCAATTAAAACAATAGGAAAAAAGGTGATCAACGTATAAGTTACTTCTCTCATCTTTTGTAGTGCAGCGATCACTATAGGAGTCTGAATCTTAAAAGAAACAGGCCTGAATGGTGCCAGTGAAAAACTAAGGTACCAATTTAGCATAAAATTACATAGCAAACTGAAACCCTACTAAAAAAACCCTTGTGGATGGGAGAATTTTCAAAAGAAAAAAAGAAAACATCTCTAGATATAAAAGGGGTAAAATGTTCAAATTCTCAGCCCTCACACCTGTATACATGATACATATAGGCAGCCAGACCAACTTGAAAACTGAAGAAACCAATGTTGACAGTTCTGGTTGACCGTTTCTAAGAATGAATTAGAATGCTTAATAGACAAACAGGGACAATTGCAAACAGCAATTTTTTAGCAAAAATCATTTTATCAAGATTTAATTATCAAAAATATTAACTTACCCTCCTCAACTCTAATTCCAGGTCACCATTAATTTCCAAAGCAGCTACTTCTCGACCTGGATTCACCTGAACTGTAATTGGGGGATGTCGATTGACATCGCCACTATTTGAAAAGGCTCCGTCAGAAAGAAAGTCCGGCAAACTTGAAGCCAACTGCGGTGCCACACCATTAACTTCCGCATTATGTGCGAATATATCATCCGTATCAAGGGGACTATTGGTCGGCTCATTCCAGGCCCGGACATCAGGCAAGGCCACACTAGATCGGTCTCGGCAGGCAGGATTAATATCCGAGTTATCCGAGCCGTTGGCCTCGTTTCGAGAACTCCCCGTGAGAGTAAAGTCCGGTAGTTCAAGGTCTCTAGTGGTTCGGAGGTCACGGGTCAAATCCCCCGTGTAGTGATCTTGGACAAAATCTGGTAGGTCACTCGCGAGTCCTGCTTGCCAGCGTGTCTTAGAGCCAGAGTGGGCAAGGAATTTTTTGAACGAAAATGGATTGCCATCGCTTGATTTCTTTTTTGGTTTGGGTTGCTCCTCTGTCAAAAAAAATAGGAATAAGTGACAGCAAGTGTTATAGGAAAAAAAGATTTTTTTTTTCTCACAGCACAGTTTTCAAGAAACTCGTGTACTAAATGAAAATCAAATTGAAATAATAATCTGGTCTCTTGGATCTTTGAATACAGAAGAAAAAAAGAGAAAAAAGAAAAAAAGAAAAAGAAAAAAAAAAAGAAAAAAGAGAAAGAAAAAAAGAGAATGAATAAAAGAAAAAAGAAAGAAAAAAGAAAGAAAAAAAGAAAGAAAAAGAAAAAGAAAGAAAAAAGAAAGAAAAAGAGAGAAAGAAAAAAAAGAAAAAGAAAGAAAAAGAAAAAAAAGAAAGAAAAAGAAAAAAAAAAGAAAAAGAAAAAAGGAAAAGAAAAAAGAAAAAGAAAAAAGGAAAAGAAAAAAGAAAAAGAAAGAAAAAGAAAAAAGAAAAAGAAAGAAAAAAAAAAAAAAAAGAAAGAAAAAGAAAAAAAGAAAGAAAAAAAAGAAAAAGAAAAAGAAAAAAAAGAAAAAAAGAGAAAGAAAAAAGAAAGAAAAAAAAGAAAAAAAGAGAAAGAAAAAAGGAAAAAAAAGAAAAAAAGAAAAAGAAAAAAGAAAGAAAAAGAAAGAAAGAAAAAAGAAAGAAAAAGAAAGAAAATAGAAAAGAAAGAAAAAAAGAAAAAGAAAGAAAAAAGAAAGAAAAAAAGAAAAAGAAAGAAAAAAAGAAAAAAAGAAAAAGAAAGAAAAAAGAAAGAAAAAAAGAAAAAGAAAGAAAAAAGAAAGAAAAAAAAAAAGAAAGAAAAAAGAAAGAAAAAAAGAAAAAGAAAGAAAAAAGAAAGAAAAAAAGAAAAAGAAAGAAAAAAGAAAGAAAAAAAAAAAGAAAGAAAAAAGAAAGAAAAAAAAAAAAGAAAGAAAAAAGAAAGAAAAAAAGAAAAAGAAAGAAAAAAGAAAGAAAAAAAGAAAAAGAAAGAAAAAAGAAAGAAAAAAAGAAAAAGAAAGAAAAAAGAAAAAAAGAAAAAGAAAGAAAAAAGAAAGAAAAAAAGAAAAAGAAAGAAAAAAGAAAGAAAAAAAGAAAAAGAAAAAAGAAAGAAAAAAAGAAAAAGAAAAAAGAAAGAAAAAAAGAAAAAGAAAGAAAGAAAAAAAGAAAGAAAACAAGAAAGAAAAAAAGAAAAAAAAGAAAGAAAAAAAAGAAAGAAAAAAAAGAAAGAAAAAAAAGAAAGAAAAAGAAAAAAGAAAAAGAAAAGAAAAAAAGAAAGAAAAAGAAAAAGAAGAAAGAAAAAGAAAAAGACAGAAAAAAAGAAAAAGAAAGAAAAAGAAAAAGAAAGAAAGAAAAAAAAGAAAAAGGAAAGAAAAAGAAAAGAGAAAAAGAAGGAAAGAAAAAGAAGGAAAGAAAGAAAAAGGAGAAAAGAAAGAAAAAGGAGAAAAGAAAGAAAAAGGAGAAAAGAAAGAAAAAGGAGAAAAGAAAGAAAAAGGAGAAAAGAAAGAAAAAGGAGAAAAGAAAGAAAAAGGAGAAAAGAAAGAAAAAGAAGAAAAGAAAGAAAAAGAAGAAAAGAAAAGAAAAAAAAGAAAAAAAAAAGAAAAAAAGAGACACTGTATAAATATCATATATTATTATCAATTATCATCATCATCATCAGTCCAGTAGGAATTTTGGAGTGGTCTAATAAAACCAATTGGACATGCTTGAAGGACCTTTCAGTCAGTAAGAATATCTTGGGGTGGATATTCCAGATCAGTTGCAAAAAGATTTTAGAGCCATTTTTCATAATGGCAGATTTTCACTGCAGTGCCTTAGTCAGAAAAAAAGTTTGCTTTTTTTTGTTTTTGTTTTTTTAAATCAAATATCGTCATATTGGAAATTGTTGAAAAGGAAATTCTATGCTGA
This sequence comes from Thysanoteuthis rhombus, assembly GCA_963457665.1. Lineage (NCBI taxonomy): Eukaryota > Metazoa > Mollusca > Cephalopoda > Oegopsida > Thysanoteuthidae > Thysanoteuthis > Thysanoteuthis major. Next base: position 32,132,539 of record OY735240.1, on the reverse strand, counting down.
ATAACGTTTACAAAAGAACCATCTGCCTCAGAGCAAGTTATTTCAAAGTTTTGACAATCGAACATCATAAACACTTATTTTAAATTGAAACACCATTGATGCAATCTGCACAATTGATACATATGTAGACAGCTGGCCAAGCCAACTTTAAAACTGAAAAAAAACCCCAAAAAACAATGTTGAGTCTTAGCCGACAGATTCTAATCTAGATGAATTGTAAAATAATCCTAAACTATACCACTGATTGGAAGAAATACTAATTCCAGTGCAAATAAGAAGGTTCCTGGATCAGATCAGTCTTTCAGCTGGTGGACAGATCATCTTGAACAAGAGGATTTTCACAGGGGTGGGACTGCAAGCCCTATCCCCCATTTTTTGTGCTATATCTAGCTTGGGGAAAGGAGCGGATTTTACTTTTGGTTTTGAATTCATAGTTGTTCTTCTCCGGCACTGGATGCCAACCAAGGCTAGAGAGCCCAGTCCACCCTGTCATTTAACCTATAACTAGAACAAGAAGAGAAAGATTCATGTCCTTCAGGAGAGCGTTAGTACGAAGTGAACACAAACAGCCTTGGTTGGAATTTGAACTTGGTTCGCCAATCTCCTGTGTTGGTAACAATTACACTATTCCAATATGAGAAACTGACTTCATCTGACTAATCGAATTGGATGTACTAGTTCTTGTACGGTCACCAAAGTTAAAAAAAGTCAAACCTGGTGAGTTTACTAAATAGGTGACTGTCAGAGAATACCAGGGGCCATAACCAGTTGGGGATTAGGTAGAGAATCTCCCATGGCAATCCAATCAATCCTCTTGAAAATAAGACCAATCTCTACACTATGCCCAATAGCACAAGCCAAAGATCCCCCTCCCCTCTAACAGGCCTGGCTGCAAAAAATTAATTAGTTTCCGTTCCGATAACTGTCACGCCACTCCAAACTCCTCTTAAATTACCATAAAAGCAAGTAATTTTTATCGTAGATATAATGCTGTCTCGATTGCTTGGGTGCAGCTGTTGTAACTGTTAACCAACCTTTGATGTTTGTTTGTCATATCTTGACCTTAAAACTAAATTGATCTAACATTTGAAATATTACTGAGTCAGGCATTAACTAATGCTGACTCATTTATTCAAAAATATTAAAATAAAAATGAGCCTGTCCAGCATAGCTTAGTCTGATGTAAGTGAGGATTGAACCGAGTCTCTCAGACTACAGTGTACCAACTTGCTAACCACAGCCCCATGACAAAGTTCCCTCATCTCTTGATTGTGGATTATATCGGGTACTGCAAAAACAAGTGCAAAGTAAGGATCAACAAATTAGTACCGTAATCTAAATTCAGTATCCTTTTCTCTTGGTAACTGATCACATAAAACAGGCATGATGCAATTATTTTTGTCAAGCTCCATTCAAAGTTGACTTTGACTCATGACAGATTGTACTGGCTTACGTGGTACCAGCAGCAAGGAATAATCCCTGACCTGTTTTATTTGAAGAAGTGGAACCAGCCTGCCTAAAGGGCTCCTCCTCCTGGTTTGGAATGAGAGTTGTCCATCTCCTAGACAGGTTACAAACCAAAACTGATGTTACAGGTGGAAAATTCCGCACCTGACATCACTGTATGATCCGAAGACGAGAAGCGGAAATGATTTCCAAGGCTTTATTCAAATCATTCAGAACACAGTAAGAGCTTGGTTATCTCTATATAACTCTTTAGAAGCATTAAAATCTATTTACATCATGAACAATGAAAGATGAAACAAGTCCCAATCTAAACAAATTTGCAACAACATTGGTGCCAGTCTTTTATCAACTACTATCATCACAAACTGTTTCATGCACAAAATTATTGAAAGTACTTGAATAAATTACCTTCAACCTACGTGTAGAATGTAGCTATGAAACAAACGTGTTTTGACTCAGGAATCCCATTCACAAGATATCTCATTATTCATATATGAATACTCCAAAATCTGAAACACTTACAGTCCCAAGCATTTCAGATAAGTGGTACTCAACCTGTATAAGAAAGACCATCCTGCAAGATGACACGGCAGTCTTGTTCAGCTTATCAAGTTAGTAATATTGTTCAAACTTCATGCCAAGATATTTTATATCATTTGAATGAAATGAATTTTTTTCTTTCTCTAAAAACAACAATAGTAAATGAAAATACAAAATAACTGATGTTTGTAAGTTACCAGCTTTGTAAGTTACCAGCTCTGTAAGTTACCAGCTCTGTAAGTTACCAGCTCTGTAAGTTACCAGCTCTGTAAGTTACCAGCTCTGTAAGTTACCAGCTCTGTAAGTTACCAGCTCTGTAAGTTACCAGCTCTGTAAGTTACCAGCTTTGTAAGTTGCGTTGCGTATGTTCTGACGACCATTCAAGGAGTGTTACAACACCCTCCCCAAGAAAACCCTGTAAAATGTTGAAATAAGATATTTGGTCCAAATTAAATTTTCATACAAGTAATGTAAACCCTAAAAAGATGTGTGGTCCTTCCGACAAAGTTAGTAGTATTGCTTTATTTTTGTATCTGCAATGACGAGAGTCCTGATTTACCTTTAACCTGAACATGGTACAACAGGAATGTTGGCAATGTTAGGGATTAGGTAAATTGGAACGACAGCCAAAGTAAAACAATATTACGAGCTCTGTAAAAAAAACAAAAAAAAAAACAACCCGCCTTTTCCAGGGACCACACTACTTAGCTTTTTACCCGCAGTAGAATTAATTATTATGATGGAGGTGAGACTGGTGGTGCATTGCCGCTGGGATTCACATTGGAGTTTGATCAACCCAGACTGGGTCGCTAGGGCCAGGGGGTCTAATATTGAGACCCCAGGAACATAACATCACCTCGGACACACCCAAGTACATCCTTGAGATGTATTTTACAAAACTACTACCATTTTTTTTCATCATGGTGAAATCTAAACCAAAACAAAACAATGTATCATTAAAAAAAAACATATTTTATTCTTTTAAATGTCCAAGTTTAATCAGCGTGTGTTCATTGTTGGCATTAAGAAAAAATTAACTCCTGACATACATCTACAATCATCAGAGTAGGAGTTTAATTCTTGTTGTTTGCCTATTTTATCAATCCATATAAAAGCTATATATACTGATAAGTATGTTTATTTAACTGTCTGTCAAGTCAGAGTCCTGTTATAACCTTAAAGTTAAAATGGATTGGTCTACATGAAATACATTAACACAGCTAAAAAATAAAAAAAAAAATGAGCGGGTTGTAGAAAGTGATTGTCTGTGGAGATAATAGTTGTAGAGTTAGTGAGTTAAAGAAAGAGTGATTTATTGAGTGAGCGAGTCTCTATTTCTCTTAACTGTAACCAATTTTATGAAAATATCACAGCGAGACAGGAAGAAGAACGAAGTGTTGCGAGAATGTTAGAGTAGTTTCTGACCCCAAACTTGCAAAAACGACCAAAAAACATTGCAATACTGTCAGCACACACACACAAATTATCAAAAATATTAAAGCAATGAAGTTAAAATGACTCAAGATTTAAATACAATCCAAACCAGAAAAGTTCATGGCTAAATATTTTTTTAAAAAAGGCCAGATTCGTCAAATTTAACTATACTTTTTTCCTCAAATATTAAACTCATGTAATTAAATAAGTGATATTTTCAACTATCATCTCATGACTTTTTTTCATACTGCACAATATCAGTGGTGACTTTTCTGACATGACATTTTGTCCAAATACTTCATGTTCAATCACACTTTTGAACAGCAAATGAGGCTTGAAAAATAACTTAAAATTAGAATGCTTGAATAATTAAAAACAAATCACCGAATGAAATAGCTTTAGGCTCTTAAGAGCCAATCCATACATTAAATAATTTTTGACGGGTATACACTAATTAATCAATAATTTCAGACTTAACATTTTACACCAATTCAAATGTGATCTGGTTCCAGGTTGATTAAGTCTGACGATGACCTAAGAAAAACAAACTGCTCGAAACGTAAATGAAATAAATAATGACAAATAAAACGAGTGTCTCTAAACAGGGCAATTGTTGCTATTCTTAAGAGTAAACAACTTTAATTACTGTTGTGTAAATTTCTCTCTCTTTCTTTCTCTCTCTCTCTCTCTGGGTCAGTTTGACGAAATTAAGGCCCCACCTCCCACAGAATCATTACACATATTGTTTAAGTAATATGTTTTATAAAAGTGGATTTATCTATTTTTTTTTACTCGTTCGCAGCACGATAAAAATTTATATAATTTGATTTATTATAATGATTTAGCAAAGGGTCTTTCGTTGTGTAATATTTTAATGAAAGTGAACTGAACGAAGACTTGAAAAAAAAAATCTCTCCCCACGTGACCATTCTTAGGGGTACTGTTTTCGTAAGCTTCAAAATAAGTGTAACAATTTATTCTTAAATTACTTGGGGTTTAACATGCCATCAAAAATGACGGGATATACGAAATAGTGGCAATCTTTCGATGAAGGGATCCGTGTCGTTTTGAAACCATTTGCGATATTTGCTACGGAAGATCGTGCGTGTAAATTTCTTCTACTTTCAATTGTTACATTATTGTTTTTTTTTATTGTTATTATTAAATTTTTGAATCATTATTAGATTTTTAAATTTGTGCGCTGTTTTTTCCATAGAGTGCGCGAAACTTTATAATCGAGTCCACTTTCCCTACATAGGGCCATATATTCATCTAATTTCAAACCTCGTTAATGAATTGAAAATAAAGATTTATTTACCATGAGAAGCAAAATACTAAAAAATATTGTAGACCACTCTCACGAATAATAATGAATCTAAAACGTTCTAGATGGAATCGTCGAGTATTTTTCTATTCATTCACCAGGCATGAACTTAAAAAGACTTGGAAAAACATATTCTATCATCAACATTCTAAAAAGTGCCATTTTCGTAATTGATTGAATTTGAAAAATGATATTTTAAACTTTATTAAACCTTCAACAGGAAAGATATCGTCTGTAATTTCGAGAGAAGAGATATTCACATTAAAAGAGTTTTTCCGACGAGCTTGTCATCTTGTTCCACTCTTCGTACGACCGAAGAATCGATCGGCTGAAACGTTGTGGAGGGGGGGGGGACAACAAAAAAATAAACAAACAGGGATGAGTTTTTTTTTCTTTCCCAAAAACGAATATGAAAATTTTACCTTTTCCCCATCTTATTTCAGGATATGATAGTTCATTTTCTTTTAAAACAATGAATATTTATGAAAATATAAAAAAAATTAGAAGATGGCCTAAATTAAGTCGTTGTGATGAGAAAAAAGAAATAAAAAATTAAGATGAAGGTAAATGGTCGTCAAAAATTAATAATAAAAGGTGACAATCCTTCATTTTCATAGAAAATAAATAATAAATTGAGATTTTCCCAAGGTTTTAAACATAAGTCGGCGGTGAATGCAAAACTAATCTGTCCCATAATAACCGTCACAGAATGTATCAAAAACATATGCAAATTTACCTACTATTATGGGACAGAAGTGGTTAATATTACATGCCGTGAAAAATAAATCCCCGAAGTTTTCTTCACGAAGTGATACGAAGACAAATTTTAAATGATATTTTCTTTACTTATTAAATAAAAATGCCTCTACAGGCATCTCCACATACAATTCACATTAAAAATACATATTCAATATTAAAATACACATTTTTTAAGTGAAGTAGGTAAAATTGTGTGTATGAAACTTGATAAAAATTACAAGCTAATCAGTTTGAGTACAGAGAAATATCTATCAAGCACATTTTTTACCCTTAATTCTTGTATATATTTCGGTTAATAACCCTCCAAAACTGCCGTTAATTTATTTTCTATCACAGATTATCTTAATTTGTATAAATCATTCTCGAGATCATTTATATCTGTACCGTTCGTCAGATAAGTTGGTTAAATATTATAAATATTTACAAATTCAGAGCTGATTTTCCCACTGATAGGAACCCCAAACATTTCTTGGGGACCCTTCTACTTCTGTATAGATTTATTATTGTCAAACAAATCAAAACAGAAATTGAATACTACTTCTGTCGGGTAGACATCTGTCCCATAATAGTTACCACATTTGCAATTGAATATCATACCCCAAAGACAGAGAAATGGGACAAGAGGTAGGGTATAATATAATTGTTGAGACCTAGGGCCGAATTTACCGTTGATGGGACCCAGAGCATGACAGTTCTTGAGGACCCTTCTATTTTAGTGTTCAGCTACTATTTTCATACAAATCAAAACAGAAAGGAAATACTACCTCAGACGGGTAGACATCTGTCCCATTATAGCTCTTACATTTGCATTTCACACACAAGAAAGGTGAAGAAATAGGACAGGAGTAGAGTAAGAAATAGAATTGTTGACACCCACGGACGAATTTACCATTGATGGGACCCAGTGCATATCATTTCTTGGGGACCCTTCTCTTACCGTAGCTTTTATTTTCGAACAAATCATAACAAAAATTGGATACTGACCACTGTCCCATAAAAGTTCCCACATTTGCAATTGTATTACTTACACTAAACGTAACAATAATGGGACAGAGGTAATGAGTATGTTTAATTCAACGCGAAAGTCCTTTTATGGATCAATAATTTCATTTCTGAGTAAGATAATAAATCTTTAAACAAGATTAGAAGAGATATTTTACTTTTTCACTCGTAAAAATAAAAAAAATATTGCGATATTTCTAAAGACATTGGGGGGATCCGGGCCCCTAAAATACTGGGACCCTATGTGCGATTGCTCTGTTTCAAGTACGGCCCTGCTTGGAAAAATTTTTTACAGGTTATAACAGTTTATATATATATATATATTTTCCTTCCAAACAATGAAATATTTAAGAAAATACGAAATTTGAAAGACATTTTCTCCAGTGTTTAAACTAAAAGTCGGTGGTGACTGCAAAACTGAATGTCATGCCAAGGAAAATAAAGGTTAAGATTCGTTTTTTTATACCACGTAATTCTTCTAGGAAAAATAGATTTTCTCATTCAAATTTTGGTGCTTTAAATCCATCAGACCTGCAAACCATCCGGAAATTAGTTGGTTTTTAGAAAAATAATTTTTTTAACATGTTTCCAACATCGAGTGAGCGAGGGTGTGAAACTTTATAATCAGGACCAACTTCCTTACACTGTAACCTAACACCAATCCCAACTCTAAGAAAAAAATAAAATCATTAAAAGTACCAACATTTAAAGATTTTGGACTGGAGAAAACTCATGTAGGCCGTACCTCCGTAAAAATGGCAGAAAGTACGTGTCCACTTTATGATTACATTTACATGGGAAATAGAACCAATTCGTAAAACCTTGGAAAAATATTTTTTTTCAAAAAGCCAACATATTTCCAGGGGGTTTTAGGGTCTTATTAATTGAAACCAACTAAAATTGAAAGAAAAAAACGTTTTTTTCTTGGAGAACTGCGTGGTGTGAAAATACGAATCTTGACCAAAATAAATTCCTAATAAAGTTTACTTCATCGATTTTCTGATCATAATTACCAGCCAGTAACCGAGAAAATACCTAGTCATAATAAATGGACATTAAAGAATTGGATAAGAGGTTTTATTTCTATTATTTTACCATAGTTCTGCTGCTATAGTCTCTTAAATAAAAGTACCTACCTCCTCTTGATAGTGTAGATACTTCAGTCGGCTGCGAAGAAGCTGCAACTGGAGCCGAGTTTTCAGGCAAAACAATGTCTTCATTACCCGAAAAAATATCATTTTCTTCCGTATGTCCATCCATTTCATTATCTCTAGCCGGTGCCAAATTCTTACCCTTGATATGAATGAAGTTTTTAAAAGAAAATGGATTGTCGTCTCCATCATCGCCCCCACCTTCCGCCATTGTTGTTGCTTCGGGGGACCGTCAATTGTTGACTAACTCGTTCATAATTAACGTCAAAAATGAGATAAATTATTCTTATCAAGTGTTATATTCAATCCTAGACGAACCTGAAAGTACTATTTTATCATAATTAAGTGCTTAGTCATGATAAAACATTTTTGCCGCCTTTGAATGCTTTTTTCTTTCCTCTTTTTTTCTCACAAGTGTCAGTAACCGTTCGTCATAATGCAAATAATTGATTCTCCCTCGAAAGCAAAGGTCAAAGGGCGGGAAGTTGAAAACATCCATTCTGATGTTTTTTCTGTTACTTGAGTTATTTTTTTATCGTTAGAATTGCAACAAACACGTTAATTTTGAATCTTTCTTCATTCCCCACATTGTATTTTTTGAAACTTTAGAAAAATTGGAAACTACAAAGCTCTCAGAGAGCAAATATCTCACAAAACTGGGTGAATGAAAATCAGTTGATATATAGCTGCATCAGGGGAGGTAACTATAAAAATTTTCAAAGATCCGACTAAAAATTTGATAATTTCTCCCTTAGCCCACGGCCAAACCTTCCACAAAAAATTAATTGAAATTAATTCAGAACTTTTGGAGATATTACTGGACAAAGACATGAATGAATATATATACCTCTTCCAACTCTGTGAGCAGAAGATGACTACGATAACTTTTTTATTGTATGTATGATAAATAGATTCGTTGATATATAAGTCTTGTCAGTTTGAGTTGGTCCATGAAATTCAACACGTAAATCTTGAATATTTTTTTTTGTTAGGAATGAGATGCAGTGGAATATCATGGTTTCCTATCACGGAAGGGGGGGGGGGCAAAACCAGCACCTGGGGGCAGTTTTGCTCTACATTAGAGGAGGGCATAATTATCAATTAATTTGCATTATAGATCAGAGTAAATGTTGTGCGTCATTCACATGGGCACTCAAGAGTAACTAGCCCCTCTACCCCCCTTTTGGTATGCCTCTGATGGGATATTCTTTCAATTTTAGAAATGTCAAGTCACTAGTTCTAGGCTGAAAGTTGCTTAATCATCATATCCATGAGAGTATACTTATAGCATCTGTAGCAGCCATCACCCTCAATCCTTTCCTAACCCTTTAATTAAATTACCTAGTTTTGTTTTCCCCTTCTCCTATCCCCATTTAATTGAATCACTTTTATTCTCCCTCTCCCTTCCCGCCCTCTTATTAAACTATTTTTTCTCTTCTCTCCCTCCTGATTAAAATACTTTTATTTTTCCCTCCTTTCCAACCCTCTTATGAAACTACTTTCATTTTCCCTCTCCCTTCCCACCCTCTGATTAAACTACTTTTTTCTCTCCTCTCACCCCTGATTAAACTATTTTCATTTTCCCTCTCCCTTCCTACCCTCTTATTAAACTAGGTTCATTTTCTCTCCTCTCCCTTTCTACCCTTCAATTAAACTTTCATTTTCCCCTCCCACTACCCCCCCTCTATCAAACTACTTCTCCCCTCTCTCTTACATACTTTTTTCTTCTCCCTTCTCCCTTGCTACTTATCATACTACTTTCATTTTCTCCTCTCTCCCTTCTTATACTAGATTTTTCTTCCTCCCATCCTACCCTCTTATTAAACTATCTAACTTTCTTTTATTGTCTAATTCTTGTTCAAGTTGGAATTCACTTCATTTTCTCCCCTGAACAAGAACAATCTTCACCAAATTTAGGGGTGTAAACTCTTTACTATCCCAGATTTGTAAAATTAACAATTTGATTTGAAACCATGACTAAGTGGCTCTCTTATCAACTGAGCCAAACTTGCAAGTCTGACATATCTATGAATTTATTTATGAGTTATACAATACAAAAGTTTCAGTAATCATCTTCAGTTGGAATGGCAGCAGCTAAGCTTATCATTCCCCTCTTTCTTACTATTCTCTTCTAATGAAATATCCTGAATTTGTTTCACAATTAGAAGGCAATATTTTATTTGACAATTTGTAGAATAAACTCAAAATTTTAAAAGTAGGTAGGATAATTTAGTTTACTAAAAGGGTAGGAAGTGAGAGGGAAGAAAAAGTTAGTTACTCCCCTTCCTTCCTATTAAATTTTTCTCCCCTCCTTTCCTATGTGGCTGTCACACCCATAGTATCAGTAGCAGCCATTGGCCAAGCCTATCGTGGTACACTTATGATAACCATTAGAGAAGTGATGGGTTGTGGACTAGTTACAATAGAATTCCAACAGTGTACAGCTCTTTCTTCTCTCTTTCTTTTCAATATCCTGGTATAATACAAGTATCATTGCAATAGTGGAGATTTTATAACATTCTTTGAACTACTTTGTTGTTTAATTAAAAAAAAACATTAATGAGTCGAATGACCATAGCCCCACAGATGGCCTGCCAAACCAACCAACCAACCAACCAACCAGCCAAGCAAGCTACAAATTCTCTCTTTGCTCATCTCTGTATGTTTGCTTGTGTGTCTCCGGGCACTCCTGATGACAGTTATGGGGGTACCAGCTTGAAGATTTGCATGAATACCCCACTAATCACCATCTGCAAATGTTTGTTTTTTCATATTTCTTTTCTTTTTGCTTTTTTTGGTCTCAATGGTTATTTTTGGACCAACAATCTTGGACTGGTATTTTTTAGATAATTTTAGATAGAAGATCTTTTTTTTTTTAAAGATAATTTTAGATCTATCTTTTTTAGATAATTATTTCTTGGTACATGCGGGGGCTAAGATGATTCATTTATGTGAGAAACAGATATATTTTTTATTTTCATGTAATATGAAGTTGTAACAAATTGATAACAATAGCACCCATCAATTCATAGATCATCATTATCAAAATTGTTGGAAATGGTCAAGTCCAAACTCATTCATTACTACATTATTTTCAGTAACTAACCTTTTGTGTGAACACTAATTTCCTTGGTGAGCTGGTTGCAAAACATACACATACATACACAAGCACACAGTTTAGAGATAACTAGGGTAGTACTTTTCATCCCTGTAACTCCAAATACTACAAGCTCTCAAACATAAACAAACTCCTTGCCATTTGTTTTAATTAATGTTCAAGAACGGAGAATAATTTTTGCAGTGAAATATTTCATTAAGGAGTGGCAAAGATAGGTTTTATATTAAAATATTTCATTAACATATGGCAGGGAGGAGCACAGATGAAAAAATTACAGATGCTCAGCTTGAGGGGAACCTTGATATACCAGTGACAAGTTTAAAATTGCCTACAGTGAGACAAGGCATAAAGATATTTGGATCAATACTTTTTCTTTGAAAGCATTAATGTGAAATAATAATGATGGAAAACAGCCAAGATGGAGGCTGTTTTGTTGGCTCCTATCCATTAAGCCAACTCACAGTTCTAATCTTGTGTAAATAGGAACTGAAATTTGGTAACAGAGCAAGGGACATCCCAGACCACAGTATCCAGTGTCGTATTCATAAAATATCAAATTCTCATAGAAATAACTCCAATCAGTTCTAGAAAGACAAAATTTTTTTAACTTGACTGCTGAAGACATTCTACATTCTGATTGTAGAGAAATAAGTTTAATGGTAGTATTTGGACATTTATTTCCTGCTGGGTCAGGGTGGCTTAATTAGTAGCAGGCTGGGTTAAATGGTTTTTCCTCTAGGGGAAGTGGGTTCAAATTCCATCAAAGGATTATTCTTCATTTTCTGATCAGATGCTGAAGGGTAATCAGTCTGAGCAAAAAAAAAAAAAAAAAATGATACATGTTGAAATTTAGGGCAATAACTGTGAAAATGGTGTTTCGCAGAGGTGTCCACTCTCCGAATTTTTTCTAGTTTTCAATTTGCTCGGCCTATTTTCAAATTTGGTTACCATATTTTTTTTATTTGCTCGCTCTATGTTTGAATTTGCCCAAGAAAAGGTATAGTCCTGAGTTCATCATCATCAATACTCACCAGCGATATTCCCTTTAATTTTTTCATAGCCTCGTGCGGGACCAAAATACCTGAAAACTGAAGAGGTGGGGTACGCATAACATAGTTTTACTTCTGAAACAATCATGGAGTTTTTTTCCCTAAGTTCAAGAAACAGAAGTCAGTTACTTTTACCGAAAAGTGTAAAATAGAAAAAATAATTTATTCAATCTTAGGCTATTCTTATTTATACATTATAATTCAATCCTATGTTGTGTGTGGCCTTAAAATTTTGCTGCGTATAATTTCTCTTGAGCATGGTCATGGTGCCACACAGTTTGAAAGGAACATTGCTCACTGACCATCATTTACAAGTTGTGTCTTTGAGTGAATCATTCTAACTGAAAATCTTCTGAACATCTTTTGACCCTCATCACCAGTCTTTTAACGTCCGTCATTGGACATAGAGAAATGTGGTGGATCCTGGGGGAGGTCTATCATGGGTGTTGCGGAGCCAGTATTTTCTGAATTTGTCTCATGTTTTGTCGGCCTCGTTTTTGGATGTGATCTCTGGGGATCCATGTTGTGAGTCGTAATGTCCATTGGTTGTCTGTAATTCTCGCAACATGACCAGCCCATGGCCATTTGAGTTTTCTAATAGATTCTATGATGTCATGGACCCCCGTTTTCTCCCCGATATATTGTGTTGCCCTTGATTGTTACTATGTCTAATCTACCTGCCCCTGATCTTAAATCTCCTCTCTAAACTTCTGTCAAAAGTATACACAAGAGTAGAGCTTGAAAATTTCTAAATGCATACTAAATTTGAGTATAATATTCCACTAAACCCCCAAAATGAAAATAGGTCTAAAAACTTTTGACCCTAACCTTCATCAAAGGCCGTACATATTCAAAAAGCTGCTTCTATTCTAAGTTTAAATTTGTTTAGTAGACAAGTTCTCACCAACAATTTTTACTTCTGTGGATATACATTTCTACAGTTTCATAAGTATTTTCAACAACATCCAACCTATATACATTATTCCATTACCCAAGTTAATATAAAAGAGAATATAAAAAACTGAACAAAAATTTTTGTTCACCTCTATTTATTATATATATTAGTCAAGAAAGCTTTGCACACAAAACACTAAAAAGCTTTACAAAAATTTTTTTGTGCCACTTCAGTCATCTATCTCCTAAAATATAATAATATAATTCATGTAATTTTCTTCAGCGCTTTTTCCAGTTTCATGTATACTTTGTTATTATGGAACAATGTATGAATTTTCTCTTGTTGCGATCATCAGTTGTTTACCATGTAACCATTTCGGGGATTTAAAAACAATACAGTTATATTAACAGGGCACCCCTGCAATGTTGATCAAACACCACTTCCCTTTCAGCAATGATTTTGATATATAACTCATGTCATACATGTAGTTTGTTATTTTACATAGGGTATCATTATAATGTATGGTAATTGGATGTTATTTTATATTACACATCACTTAATTTTTTGAAACAAGTCTAACTTATGAAGCTTACCCCAGAGAAAGTAATAAGTAAAATTCTTTCCAACGGGTTTTGATCTTGGTCTGCTGATTGTATCTGCTTTGTTCCTGAACACAGGAGTATTGCTTCTTTTAATGATTTCTTAAGCGATGATTAGTTTGTTTTTTTTTCCATGCGACCGACAATGCTGACCTGAGGTTGAATTTCGAAATTCAATCTAAAAATATGTGTTATGGTTGAATTGAGACCTGCTGATTTTGAATATGTCTTTGTATTTTCTCTGTGATCCCTCATCAGTTTGATCAGCGCACAATCCTCGGGATTCTATCTTGAACCATTCAAGTCTCAGATCTGGAAAATAGCTAAACAAATAGCTCAGAGCACTCAATCAAAAGCTTCTGGATGTATTACATATGAGATCTGTTTAGAAAGTATCCAGCTACTTGATATTAATGAGAAAATGGTAAACTTAGAGCAATAGTGCCTTAGTCCACTTCAAAGTACTCCTCTTGGGACCTAACACACTTAATCTCGCATACCTTCCACTGAGTCCTCTTTGGGAATCACCATCAGCTAGGTCATTGCAGCTTCCTTAATCTCGTCCACGGTCTGAAATCTCTTTGGAGGAAAACAAGGATATTCACAGGCCTAGGTGATGCATTATTTTGTCGGAAACCAGCAAGAGACATGAAGAATGATTCGCTTCGTCATTGCAAATGAGATGGTTACACTACATGCAAGCTCTATCAAGGGTGTCTCACTGCCAACTGAATAACCCCATGGGAGAGTGTCTATTCACACAGGTGCAGTAAGGTCCACTCTGATTGCTTGCTAAGTTAAAATAAGGCAGTGCAACTGGTTCTCAAGACATCCAAAATGTCTGGATACTTTTTGGACATACCTCGTATATTTACCTAAACAGTTGAGTTTTAAATTTTTTGAAAGCATTCTTGAAGAGGCATTTTATCAAACAAGCATGAATGAAGATAAAAATTATAATACAAGTTGGGCTTGTGAAATTTGGATGTGTGAAACTCGACTATTTTTAAGAATTGAATAATTATTTATTATTATTCATAACTAATGGCCTAACTATGAGTTTATTACTGAATAGGAAATAATGCAAATTTATGAATTAGAAGATTAGATTGCACAGGAAGGATCATAGCTTTTGAAACAATTAACAATAAGTGACATGTTCAAGAATGCATCGAGTTATACTGCTGGTGGCCAGCAACCTGTTGATGACTCATCCAGCAAAGGCCTACCCGACGTCAGAGAGCGATTTTCCACCAGCTCATCACTTGAAATGTAATAACCCCCCCGACCATTACAGCCTTCATTTGGAAGTGGATACAGGAGAAATATAAGATAAGTAAATACATTATAACTACTTATTACTTATTAACATCATTGAATCACCGTAGCCCCACCAACCAGCCAAGTGTGCTATTCTTCCTTTGCTTGTCTGTGTGTCACATTTTTGGGGCTTCAACCTTGAAAATTTGCAAGAGTAAACCCCCCCACACACACTTTTCGGGGGACTCTATGGTCATTCTGGATCAACAAAGCTCATATCTTGTACTGGTATTTTTTAATTTTCTCTTAGATAATTTTAGATAGATTATCTTTAAACAAAAATAGATCTTTTATCTAAAAAGATCCATTTTTTTTTCCCAAAGATAATTTTAGATAAAAAAAATCCATTTTTCAAAAACATAATTTTAGATATGATACATTTTTTATGAAATAACTTCAGATAAAAGATTGAATTTTTTTAAACATGATAATTTTAGATAAAAGATCTGTTTTTTTTCCTCCAAGATGAATTTTAGATAAACGATCCATTTTTTTACCAAGATGAATTTGAATAAGAGATCCATTTTTTTTAAAGATAGCCTATGCTACACCCAAAATTTTGCAGATTTCCCAAACTTGTGATATCCTCAGTCTAGAGGTTGCTGAGTTTGAGATGCTCAACCAATAAAATAAAGAAGCCCAAACAACGAGAGATAAACTTGACAAACGTTTATTCTAAAAAGATCCAGTAGGCAAGAAAAAAAAAAGAAAAAAAAAAAAGAAAGGTCAACAATGAATCATAAGTTTTTTAAAAATTTTTTTCTGCATACTGTTCCTGTCAGTACATGCATGAAGTTTGAGAATCGGATAAAAATGTGAGCATGCATGGTGCGTTATTAAAAGATTTGTGAGCAAAATCACGCATGATACTTCATAGACACAGTACAGACTTTAACAATTTCTCTGACTGTACTGCAAATCGTTTTACCTGTGAATCAAAAACAGGAGTAAACAAAACCCCCTAAAAGCAATAACAAATAATCGAGAAAAAAAAAAATTGACAATGTAAAAAGGAGACGAAGATGGGATACAAAGTATAAAAAAAAGGTGAGAAAAAAAAAAAAAACAAACTTTTAGATTTTAGAAAATGTAAAAAAAAAGATTCAAAATAATACGCTGAAATTGAAGTTTAAATCACTGTCTTAAATCCGTAGTTTTCCTCATAAAAGATTAGGTTTATATTATTTTATAGCAAAAATCCAATTGTAAACAATCATAAGAAATACCGTCAAGTGGGTTGGTTTTTTTTTGCCAATTACACTCTTAGCCCTGTTTTTTGTATTAGCAAACATCAGAAATTTTTAAAAACTGATTCTTGTTAGCGAGACACTGTCAAAATGCCCCAAATTGAAGAATAGAGCAATTTTCAGTTCAATCTATAATTTAACAGCAATACTGCAAGATCCGTGTTTGAAATGGTCCTGATGATATATATTATCTGATTTTTCATGGCAGATAACTCAAGGTATCTTTAAATGCTAAGCATTGAGTAGTTCCCCTTATTTATCTATTTATTTGCAAATAATTATATTATAAATTCTATGAATAAGAAGTGATTCAATATCTCAATAAATGGCTGCTGAGAGTGGCCTTGAAGCGAGTAGCTGTAAAGATGAATTTGTACCGCATTTTAGACATTATGTTCACAGTGAATAAATATAATAGAAAAGAAAGACATCATTTAAAAGGTGTCAGTTACCAAATGAATTATTCTAGAGGGAATTCTCGAGCAAAGGCAGAATCCTTATTTATTCATTTGTGAGATTTCTTAACTGAAACTGGTTCTTTCCTTGAAACAGGAACAGTTGCAGTTATTTCCCTTGAAACAAATTGAAAAAAAAATCTTCAGGTACTATTTTGAACAACTGTTTCCGATTTCTTTATATCTTCTCAAAATAAGAATTCTTTCATTATTCTTTGAAATTTCATTTTCATCTTAAAAAGGTGAAAACAAGAGAAACCTATGTTTAGCTATTTTTTAACCGCAATTTTTAAAAAGCTCTATGAATAAATTCAGTTTCAAAGTCATTAGCCAGTAGTTAGTGTTGCAAAGCTCTTAACCACTCGGGATGAATGAGCTACAGAATATCAAACACATAAGTCAATCAAGATAAATTATTAGAGCATTGGCTATAACCTCACACACAACTTGACGATAATCAATAATTTGAAAAATTATTCAGATCAATTTTGATTAAATCTCAGTGATTTTTTTTTCTTTTTACAAAAGTTCTAGCTCAAACCAAGTTGAAATAAAATAAAATGCTATTCAGTATAAGCTATCGTGGAGCATTCAAGCAATTGACATACTTGAGGACATTAACAAATAAATAATCTATTACACAAAGTATTTAGTTGTACAATGGTGTGGGATATTTTATCAAAAAATGAGTTTAACTCTTTCGAGATTCCTTGGAATACATATTCCAAGGTTTCCATGATCGCTGGAATATATATATGTATATATATATATATATATATATATATGTCCTGTAGATGTCTACTGTGACATTTCAATTCAGACGTTAAGCACCTTAATAGGTTAGTTGTGAAAGGGTTAAATTAGTTGGCCTTATGAAAAAAGAAAAGAAAAACAACATCTTGAATGGTTTCATTGTGTGCGTGAGTGTGTGTGTGTGTGTGTGTGTGTGTGTGTGAGAGTGTGTGTGTGTGTGTGTGTGAGTGTGTGTGAGAGTGTATGTGTGTGTATTATAAAGTGTGTACTTACGCGCTTCTCTATAGGCATACATATTGCACAAATAGTTTTAAAATCAGGAAAAAAATTGTTTAAAAAGGCAAAGTCATGATTAGATAACAAATATATTTGAAATACCAATACAGCTTTCAATAAACTTTTCAATATATATGTATATATATATACATATATATGATTAACTCTTAAAGTATTTCATAGACAAAAAAAGCAATATTTCCATCATCATCATCATGATGACAGCAAAAATATTTCATTGGTTCTTCAGGGTCACATGAGATCCTCAAAATCAGCCAATGAAATGAGCAGTCCATTGATTTAAAATTAGCTTGGTTATATAATGATTTTTTTTTTTTCCAAATTACACAATTAGAATAGATTTTAACAGTATCCAGGATATAATTTACAAAGATTTGTGAGCATTTTCCCTCCTGGAAGCTTATTATAGCTTTATGTGAAACAGAACACAGGAACATTTTATTTACAATTTGTGTGAGTGTGCATACGAACTAGAAATTATGAAAAGAACAAAAATGATTCCAGATGGGTCTTTGAGACCCTTGTTGCCCTTAAGCCAGGATGACCAACAATTTTTAGAGAAGCCAGAAGCTCCCTAACTTTACTGAAAACTAAAATTGTACACACACTCTCCATGCAATAAACAGTGTCTGTCACAGAAGAAAGCATAAAAGTTTAAATAAGAGATTTTAGTGTAATATATTCAGCAACATGACCTGGCAAAGATAAAAGTTGTGGATGACGTGATCAAAGGACACGTCAGTGACACATATAGTTGAATGAAGGCAAAGCATGTAATCTAGTCACATGACTTAAGTACACGTCATGATTATGTAGCTTTGACCATGGAACATATATAAAGCAACCATTAAGCCACAGTGGTCAGAGTGCAGCAACATTCATACTTGGGTCCTTTTTTTCTTGTCTTTCAAGTGCCGAGCGCTGTGCGCGTTGGATGGGGTGCTACAACCGCGTTGTTGGAAGTGGTCAGACGAAATAAAGAAAGCTTTGCTCCTCGTTCGACCCAGACGATTTGAAACAAGGAACCCACATCCTATTTTTGACCTCTTTCTTTCTTCATCCTACGTCCGGATGACTAAATCGAGATCTTTCATTTATAACTTAAGTCGTATTCTTCTACTCCTAACCACTAGACAGAAGGTCACCAGTCGTTCCATGACCTTTTGCGTTACACTAGGATATGAAGACACACGGTCTAATCGTGTGGATTATTTGTTCTTTCCCAAGTATATTTATCGTAAACAAAAATCTTGTTCAATGTTATTACAAAGATGAAGTAAAACCAACAAAACAATCATAAAAAAACAAGAACAGTTCAACTGTTTCCAACAAGCTATGTACAAGTTTTGTTCAAGTTCTATTCTATGTTTGATGGAGGGATCACCTGTAAGATTGCTTAAATGTATTGGGATGGGCTCGTAAAAAGGAAAGGGGCTTATTTCCAGGTCGTAAATGTAAGTATGCAAAGGAAGAAAACTTCAGTGAAGAACAAGTGTTTTTCTGTATATTAAATTTAAGGATTTTTTTTTCTTTCTTTTAGTTTTTTTTTTTTTCTTTTAAAAGGGGAGAGGATAACATTTGTAGGTGAATTATTCTTCCCAGTGCTATATTTGAAGTAGGAGGGGCTGGATTGAATGCTTTGTGTCAGTCAATGCAGTTCCGTTGGCCAGGGCCGATGCAGGAGGAAAAGATGCACATGAAAAGATGAAGACGACGAAAAGAGAGAAAAAGAGAAAGAAAAAAAGGTCTGGTTAGTCACTCATTAGAAACTGTCACGTGACCAACACCTTTTGGCAGCACGCCGTGTTGGGGGTGATCAATGAAAAAGATCTGAAAAAGTGGTGAATAATGAATAAATTACTTCTCGCGCCTTTTGCTAGGCCGTGATCATTAAAAAAAAATTACATTTTAAAAAAATGAGCACGAACGCTGCTGGAAACAAACTAGGGGACCAATGTAGCATAAACTTACTGAGAAGTGAACCCCCCCAACACTAAAAACGTGGGGTGAGGAGGATTTAAAAAAAAACAAAACAAAAAAAAAAGTTTTTGTACACATAACAGCCTCTGGCTTCATTAGTGCAGCCTGTACACGCGACACTTGCAGAATCACTTAAAAACTGAAGAAACCTATGTTGACTGATATGGTTGACGGTTTCTAAAAAAGACACATGGAAAGAAACTTGGCACTAGGGATAGAGATGAGAAAAATAGAAGGGGGGGGGGCAAAATTTTATATCTGGGTGAGGCCCTGAAGCGAGAGAGTGAGAATCGGTGACTGAAGAAAAAGAAACCCCTAAAGACGATTGAAAAGTCATTTTCTTTTCCCCATGGAAAAAATATAGTAATGGGAAGAACAGTAATGATTAGTTCGAAGAAAACTTGAAGTTCATAAAAAGAAAAAAAAAAAACATTTTTATTCCGTTTTTTTTTTCCATCAAAAGTCAAATTATTTTATTTACCAACAACTTAAACGTGGAATAAGTTTTCTCTTTAGTCTTTCCGTCTTACTTTGAAGAAGAAAAAGACACAAGATTAACTGGAAAGAAAAAAAAAGATTATTTTAGTAAAAGGTTGTTGCAGTAGTAGTAGTAGAAAAAGTAGTAAATAGTAGTTCAGGTACAATACCGATTTTCAGGCAACTAAATGGTCAAGTACCAACTTCTATCCGGACAAAATTATGCACGGAAACTTGAATTTCTTGTGGCTAGTTCACTGTGGCATTGTGTCTCCTAATAGATTATATCGAGGTGGTTGTTACTGCTCCATCAATTTTGCAAAATTCCTGACCTAATTTGCCTACATCAACCATAGTTTCCAAGTAAAGATCAAGTATTGGTGTAAAGTGCAAATGAATCCAGACTGATGCAAAAAACAGAAGTATTGAGAGAACTCAACCATTGTCTTATGGTAAAGAAGCTCAACGAGCTGTAGGTTCAACTGTAGCTGACATTTGTACTTGTCTTGCATACTATATATATATATATATATATCTGTTTAATTTACATTAACGTACTGCATTTAATCATTGAATACATATTTACCATTTGTTAGATAAACGCCTCAAACAGTCCCAACGCTTTAAAGATATGACATGTATAATTAGGGGTCAGAAGTGTATTATTAGGTGACCTCTATTAGATAATCTGGCAAGTTTCTGGAACCAAAGATGCTGGAAAATCGGTGTTGTACTAATAGTGAGAAACAGAGAGAAATAGATTTTTGAAAGAATTTTTTTAAACTCTTAAATTCATAAAAAATTACGAAGGGAAATAACTCCTGATTAAAATTATCCCACTTCGATCATTCAGAATTTTTTTTTCAGTTTTTTTTTCTATTCAATTCACAGAAGAATTTAATTATTTTCAATTCTATTCATTGAAGAGTTCCGCTGCGGTTGCAAGTGATCTATGAATTTGAGAGCTAAAAATTTCACCAAAATAAATAGAATAATCAAGTACAGGTTTCAATTTTTTTCTTGCTATTCTTCAGAGGGGGGATTTTTTTAAAGGATGAATCAAACACATCCAATGAGAAGATAAGGGAGATATTCATTTGTACCTTTGTGCGACATGGATTTTACAAGTACAATGGCTTGACCAAGCACTTGATGGCTGCTCCCTCATAACTATGCTATTATTCATAATAGATTTTATGACACAAAAGGACTCACCAGAATTCTGTGACATTTAACTCTTAAATTCATACAAAGAAAATTGAATGTCAATTTCAAGGTAAATAACTTTTGACTGAAATGTCCCTTTGACTGTTTGGCAAATTCTTAATATCCAATTCACTGAAGAGTTTCACTATTTTTATGCTATTCATTGGAGATATCCACCAACAATGACAAGCAGTTTATGAATTTAAGAGTCAAACCAAGAATCAATAGCAGCCTTTTTCAAACAGGGTTTAATGAGAAATAAGGAGTAAAACCTGTAGAAATGTTTACATGGTCTCTTGTAATCTTGAACTCAAGCCAACCATGGTTACACTGACATGGCTGGTTAAGGACCAGAAACTGCCATATGAGCCATGTCATCTCACTTTTTGAACTCAAATTCTGGTTTATAAACACCGAGGGTAAACCAGTTCTCATTTTCTTCAAGCTTGGATTGAACTCATTACAGTTAGTATAAAAACTCACTCACTGAATCAGTTCTATCATCCGAGCGCAATAAAAGTTAAGGGATTTTTTTTTCAGAGATCCCCTGTTTTGAAAGTTCAAATATCTTATCTTCCCTGGCGATACATATGCCCTGGGGGGGCTCTGATGGTTAGACATCCTCCAAAAAAAGCTTAAAACAAAAATAGCAATAAATTTGAAAGTTCATAATTGGTTTTTAAAAGTATTTCTCCCCCATAAAGACTGCAGCAATTCTGAGCAAAGATAATGTAAGGTATAATATGAACAGACGTCAAGTTCTGACCAAGACACAGTTTTTGAAATATACAATGCAGATAGAATATGAAACTACAGATTGAACCTCACTAATCCGGCAAGCTTGCGACTAGACAGATAATGATTTTCCGAACCAGTGAAGCTTACAGTAAAAAAAACAAACCCATAACGGCAAAATAATGCATACAATGAGCTATATTATTGATACTGATACAAGTTACAAAGGCATGTATATATACATTGAATTCAAAAATTTATCAAAAATCAACTATATAATAATTATAAGATTTTAATGAAAGTTTCAGTACTTACTTGCATAAGTACTGAAACTTTAGTTAAAATCTTTTATAAGTTGATTTTTAGTATATTTTTAAATTCTAAGTATATATTGCCTGAAATTTTCTAATGGAAATTATAGCAATTATATTTTTTTGTTTACAGGTAAACAACTCTTCACATTATCACTTTTTGATAATATTTCCAGTTCTATAGTGCTTACAAATAATCCTTATACCAGAATTTTCTCCAATCGCTTTTCTCCCCTAGGGCAGAAAGATTTTGATAATAAAGTTAACTTTTATACAAGTTTCGGATTTTGTTTCCTCAGGTATTGATTTCCTGCTGAATGGCAGATTCTAATCCCCATCCCTAACAATTGAAGATGTTGGACGAGTAGTTTCCGAATTAGTGAGGTTCAGTGGAAAGAAAGATCCAAAGATTGACTTGCGCCAAAAAGACAGAACGAATAGAAGTTGGGAATAATGTTGAAATTGAGGCACCGTAAATATAAAGTGATAAATTTATACTAAGTCATTTTATCACGTACCGATCAACCAAGGACGAAAGACTATGGGGGAACTGAAACTGAGAAATTATTATTATTAACTTTACCGCCACAGGTAACCTTCATCACCACCTAATTAAATCTGGGCTTAATTTGATTATTTTAACATTGCTACCTTGGATAGCATAACGTACAGCACAAGAAAATAAACAGGTCTTCCACTTGATGCTCAAGGGCAAAAACTGAGTCTATCACGTTGAAGTATTTATTTGTACTACCTTAAATCAGAAGCAACAAGATGCACGTGTGTTGTGTGGCGATGAACGAGTGATGGGATTTAGAGCTTGATTCTTTAATTTCACTAGTTAAAAACATATTCCAAAACTTCTATGATAATATGCCAAGTGTATGGGTATATAAAGTTTTTGCTTTTAACAATCCTAAAGGAAAAAAATTTCATAATTCACACGAGAGTTACTTCCCTTAGAAGACTATTTCATTATCCTATTTATTTGTAGGGAGAAAGATAATCTGCAACAATATCTCAATAGAATTGGCTGATATCTTCTCTTTATATTTCAAGCGTTTACACAATCGCAAAATTACTTTAATAAGACATTTTCTGACAGCAAGAATAAACTAGCGTTAGTATATGAAATAAATTAAGATATTTTGTGTTTCGTAAGATTGTAACTTAACTAGTGGATTATGCTGTAAACTGGTTCATCGATTGGTCTGTGATATTTTTGGTTGTTTGGAATAGAAAAACTGAGCCTTCTATTCCTTGTGATATGATTACCAAGCTCTGCTGACCCTTTCAAAACTCCTGGGTCATCTACGTCCCAAGGTTTCTATAACTGCTGAAATATACATGAAGGCTGTCCAAAAAGAAACCAAACTTAAAACAAAGCACCAATGAGACGTTTTATAGTGCACATTATTGTTGCTGCGTAACAGTGACTTCGACCTTTTTGATTAAAAAAAAAACTGCATCACGCCATATTGGTTAGTATTTGAGCTACACATTCTATGATGAACATGTGTGTAGTGTGTTAGGTGTTTTTTCTCTCCAAGTCAAATGATAATGTTAACATTAAGAAACTGAGCACTATACATTGTCTCATTGATGTGCCGTCTTAAAAGTGTGATTTCTTTTTGGATAGCTTTCATATGACCTGTAGATCTTTAAGAAGTCGACTGGGGACACTTTGATTCAGGCATTGAGCACTTTAAATAGTCTTGAAAGGGTTAACATTCTTGGCATCCTCTCAAAGTTATTATTTTCCATTTCCGTGCTTGTAAGAACTGGTTGAATACCCACCCAATATGTGTGAGTTTTAGCTAGATGTCTACTTAAAACAGTTAAACAAGGAGATAAAGATTCATTATATCTAATCTGATAGATACAAAGTAAGGGTCCAGTTTAGCAATATACTTACATAGTAAATCGAACCCTCTCACTAGAAACTAGTTTTGGAATTTTCAAAAACTTATACGATAAAAACATGCCCCGGGGTCCCACTAGTAACCACAGTAAATTTGGTGACCATGGCTCTAGCCATCCTTGAGTTAGGCAATGACAGACAAACAGATATTTGGTGAATTATAATAAGATATGTATTAAAACAATAAAGAGATGAAGAATTTCTCGATGGAAATTAGCTGTGAGTTAATAAGGTTTCAGTTTGGTATAACATTTATATTAACACAATTTTAGCTCTCTATAGCAAAGGAGATTTTCAGGCAGTGGAACTATGTTCCTTTTATTAGCAATATTACAGCACAATCGGCATTCAGTAATCCCAACAAAATTAATACGTGAGGTATAGATTCAAGCGATGACAGGCATGAGTCCCTAAACATTTCAAAGTAAACATGATTTAAAATTGAAAAAAAAAAAAAAAAAAAAAAATATTTTCAGTGAAAAAAATAGAATTATTTACTATCATATTAGTATTCATCAATTTAAAGGGATATTTTAATAAATTTGATTTTTTTAATTTAAAAAAAAAATTATACAGAATTTAAGAAAATAAGCAATTGAACTCTCTGATGGGAAATCAAAATTAATCACCATATTTCCTGGCATCAAAGACGCAATTTTCTTCCCTGAAAAATGTCTTGAAATTTACGCTACATCCTACAGGGGTTACTTTTTTCAATATATTTATTTGGGCAAAGTTTAATAAATCTGCCGTCAAAAATTAACCTGATGACTTGGACTATTTTGACCAATCACTACTAAACAAGGTGACATCTCTTATTTCCATACTTGACCTATTTACTCAAGTACAATGCGATAACATATATAATTTTTGTAATTGAAATTCAGTCATATATTATAATACTTTAATTTAAAAAAAAAAAAAAAAATCGAACATAATGTTACCTACAGATTTTAACCCTGATTTTCTGTATTAAATTTCTTGCATTTTAGACAATTAAACGTTTTTCTCTTTGTTAAATAAAAGGATTTTTAGAATTTCAATAAAATTATCAAGAAAAATATATGAACCATAAAAATATCAAATATCAGATTATAATCTATTCATTTATTCATTCAAGTATATATTTACAATTTTCTTAGTTTAATCCAACCCTAACTAAACTGAAGTTGGCTTAATGATGTAATTAACTGCAGTTAAAAAAAAGCCTATTTCAAGTACATCCAATATATTACTGAATGGATCAATTTTTAATGGCAGACTCATTAAAAATAGCCTTTTTTTTTCCTCAAAAAATTTTGCAAGTTAAAATTGAGACAGGTCCTTGAAGCAAGAGGATCTTTGATGGCGGGAAATGCAGTAAATAAGAATAAATATAATTATTTCCAACGTGGGAAAAAGAAATAACAGCAAAATCATCCCATATAATTTTGTCATCAACTTGAACAGTCAATCCAATATTTTGAATATCAATTCGATTTGTTAATTTCACGGGGCCCACAATAAGAAGTGAGGTATAAAACGTAGAAAATGAGTTTTACTAAGGTCAATTTTATTTCAATACACATCTGACAAATAGAGATTTGATTATTTTGTGTACGAGAAAGAACCTCATATGATTCCTAAGTAAGAGGACATCAATATGCTCAGTACATTGACAGACCAGTAAATTCACTTGGACCCTAAATGTCCCCGAGGAGATTTCAAGGAAAGAATACAGCAAACGTGGTGATTTGAGGCATACTTTTGGATGCAGAAACAATGTTTTTTCAAAACTTCTAAATTATTTCTCCCTCATACTTTTTTTCTGTTAAAATGTAATCATGATTTTTAAAAAAATGTTCTTAAGTTTTTCTCTCTTGTTTTTGCACTGAAGTGAAAAAGCTGAAATTTTTATCTAAAACAACCCCCCAAAACCAACAAATTTTCATCATAATATAGAATTGGACTATTCTTAAATCAATGCTTATTTTTTATTGACAAAATGATAAGAACAGAATATTTACTGACAGAAAAGTGATTGTACTTGTCTTCCTTTTCAAATTATTATGGTTCACATATTCTTTTATTTATTTCATTAATTAAATCTTATGTCTTCTTGAAAAAAAAAAGTGATTGTTTTTGTAGTCTTCCTTTAGTATTAGGCTAGGTAAGAAAATGAAGGTAAGATTAGATATCATTGGCAAAAAATGTCTTTGCGTTAAAAAGAATGCCTCAAATCTCCACAACGAATACGCATCAATAAACCCTGAACACAGAATTGTGAAATACAAAAGACAAAATTTACAAGAAAGTTTCTGTTGATATGGATAATAACTTGGAAGAGTATATTCATATATCCCTTCCTTAGGATCAAAATCCGAGTAAGTTTCTTTTTATATATAAGACACTTAAATCCCAATCTATCAGAATTGTATTGAAATAAAAATAACCTTTATAATAAGATCATTTTTTGGGGAAGGTCTTTCATACATCATTCAATTTCCAACATTACTTTTGGCAAACCATTTATATGAAAAGTTATAAGAATAATATTGTCTATAGTTTTGAGAACGGTCATTAACATTCAGAGAGGTTTTTGGATGATTGAACTTCTTGTTATTTGTGTTGTTAATGTGCTGTTTTGGCCGATCCATTCTATGGCCTTCTTCAGGTGTACTATATGGATGTGACGGAATTTTCCAATGATTGCGGTAAACAGAATATTCTATAGGCAGCCAGGCTACAACGTAGGCTTTGGGTAAAGTTGATTTCTTCCTCTTTCCTTGTTAGGCCTGGATTTCCCTACCTTGTCCCTAATGAGTAGTGGGAGCCACATCAGGTTGAATTCCACACTTGTCTGACTTATACATTTAGTCAACATGTTGATGTAGGCTGCTTCTATGATTTCCCTCAGTTTCCAAAAGTGTTCCCTGTCTATGATACAAACTTCTTCACACAGAGAGAAGGGTTTGCATTTCTCTCTCCAAATATGGTCAGCTATCCCAGATCTTACTGTCTTAGTTGAAAGAGGCCACGGAATGGATTGATCAAAACATTTTTGTAACACTAACAACAAGTGGTTCAATCATCCGCAAAACTCTTCGGGGAATAATATTATCAATGATGAAAGTTTGATCCTCACCTCTTGGTCTTTGCTCTGTTTGGTTTCTTATTAGAATCAAATCTTTAGTGTCCGTCATAATTCATTTAAGTTCATAGTATTCAGATTTTCTTCAGACAACGAGAAAAGCCATCTCTCCGAATTCGAAGACTTCAGATAGCTTAAAAGAAGGAAAGAATTCTCCGGTGAAATCAATACCAAAGGGTTAAAAACAATGGATAGACCCAGTGGTGCAGTGTTTTTTTTTTCTCAAACTTTAACTACTCAGGGGAAACCCTATCAATGATTAAATTTTCAAGGGAACCCCATCAGAAAACATCTTTCCCTTCTACTTATGTATATAGATTATTGAGAAATAGATATATAATCTGACAAAAATAAATATACAAATGCGTTATATTACTTTGAAACTATCTAAAATGATCTCCCATCGTTACACAGTAAAAGTATCATTTGGCCCATACAGCATAAAATACAATAAACAATTAAAGAAATGGAATTGAACCTGTGAGTGAAAAGGTAGCCGCTTCAACGCAGTGTTGCTCTTAACATTGAGCAAGAAGGCCGCCAGTAATGCAAAGGCCCAAATAACTGCTTTAACTCCAAATTCCCATTTTTGTTCATTCACTGTCAATATCAGCTCTATTTGTTTCTCATTCACTGTGTGTTAACGGGAGATCAGTTTCAGAGTAATATAACGCGTTTATATACATATATGTATTGACTGTTGGATTTTGGCATTGTTTATGGAATTATCCGAATGTGAATAAACCCAAATAGAAAATACACTCTCGAATGGAAAAGTAAGAAACAAAGCTTACTTAAGTATATTGTGAAAACGTCACTCTGTTTTGCAAGCCCCTGGAAAGGTTGTGTGGAACATAGTTTGAATATCGCTGCATTGGAATATTGGTGTAACAATCACCTTGTGCAGAGTTGGATTTGTACGTTTCCTTGGTCTTGTCCGAGGCATGATTTCAGGTCTTGTCCGAGGCATGATTTCAGGTCTTGTCCGAGGCATGATTTCAGGTCTTGTCCGAGGCATGATTTCAGGTCTTGTCCGAGGCATGATTTCAGGTCTTGTCCGAGGCATGATTTCAGGTCTTGTCCGAGGCATGATTTCAGGTCTTGTCCGAGGCATGATTTTTCATTGAAAATGCAAGATACACGCACACATACATGCCACACTTGTATACGTGGCATGTGTGTGCAAGTGTAAGTGTGTGCATATGTGGCCAGTGTGTGCACGTGTAGATGTGGTATACATGTGCGTGTGTGGCATGTATGTGTATATTTTGCAATTTCAATGAAACATTGTTCGATAAAAAGCTGTAGCCCTGTACTTGCCAACATTGGATTTGCCCAAAACATGCACTGGCCTCGAAAGGGTTGATTTCTGCTTCTAGTATTGTTTATCTAAATACAGGTTGTTCACGAAGCCCCCATCTAGTTTTGTTCATACAGTGTAATAAAAACAGGTCTGGTTAATTACTCATAGAAACCATTACATGACCAATGTCTTTTGGCAACATGCCATGTTGGAAGTGGGGGTGATCAATTAAAAATTTAGTAAAAGAGTGATAAATGAATCAGTTACTTCTTTCGCCTTTTGTTGGATCACTAGAAAAAAAACAAACAAAACAAACAAGTATGAACACAACCAGACACAAACTGAGGGACCAATATAGCATAAACTTTCACTGTAAATTAAACCACCCACTAAAAACCTATTCTGGGGGTGGGGGGGGGGAGAATTTTGAACGGAGAAAAAAAAAAATTGTTTTTTTCCAGACATAAGTAAATATTCAAATTTTCAGACCTCTTGCTCCATTGGTAAGTGCCAAATCTACACACACACACATAGCCAGCCAGATCAGCTTAAAAACTGAAGATACCTATGTTGACAGTTTTGGTTGAGGGTTTCTTATAGGTAGAAACTTTAAAGGGCCCCATATTTCAAATGCACACCTCAAGAATAGCACTCTTCCTATAGGAATCTTGGCTTCAGAAATTAAGGCTCATGACTCTGTAAAAATCATTGATCAGAACTCAAGTTAAGACATGGATTAATTGTTTGAGTGCTTTAAGGTTTTTTAGGCCTTGTGGCTACCGATAAAGAGTGAGGCCCTCTGAAATATTTTCCAAAAGAAAAAAAAAGTCGAAGAAAAATCAATTTTATTTTTATAAGCCTAACAACAGTTTAAATTCAAAAATTTGCTTTACGTGATTTCTTAGAAAAAAATTCCTCCAAAACATCAGAAAATTTCGAGTTCTTAAGAACCTCATTTTCAATCGTAGCCCCTCAGTCTGAAAAAATGAAACTGTGACAGCAGAAAATATCGATGTTTTCTGATCAAGGCTTCATGAAATTTTTTTCTGTTAATGATATGTTCAACTACAACTTCAGTTATTGAAATTTCAATGTGCGGGTTGTGTGTGTGCTGTGCGTGAACAATGTGTAGAGCATCAAATATCTCAGCATAGCATATGTCACACCGATGACTGAGGATATCATCGGATCATGCTCAGAAGCTGAAGAATTGAAAGAAACTTCAATACCCACCCAGTACCTCCCAATAACCTACCCAAGGTGATCATAGGTGGAATTAAAGGTAATTAATCTGGTACTGATGCTGAGTTCTCTCACTCTCAGACCATTTATTCCATGGGGCGTTTGATCAAATATTCTCTTCATCACAATAATTCAACCGTTACGATCTCTTATCGGAAAAATGATTTCTCATTCATTATTATTTTGCAATTACACACATTTCCAAAAATCAGGACTTAATCATATACGCAGCATCCGAAAACCTACAAACCACAAGAATATCAGAAGAAATCCCAAAAAGTGTTACCTATAAAAATAAGCTTACACTTCTTTGATTTCAGAAATATAGATCAAGGGTGGAAATTCTATCATTAGAGTGGTGTTCGCTTTAGTTTTATCAATTGGGTCCTTCCACACAAAGATGGCCTGAAAAGCAAATTCAGATTAAAAATTTCACTGGTATTTTTTCATCTTTTTTTGATAAGTCCTCGTTCAGCAAAAAAAAACAAATTGTATGATTTGTTTTGTGTTTTGAACAATATGAAAAGAAATGTTGTGAAAAGAATTTAAACAAAAATTTATAAAAAATGTGTATTACAGGGTCTAATGTTTTTTTTTTTCTTCATTTAAAAAAAACAAAAATAAACCACAAGCATAATTTAGCCACGGTTGTTTTGATATAAATTAGAAAAAAGAAAATTAAGTATATATGTATAAAGATATATAAAACAGGAAGAAACGCAAAGATATAATGTTGCAAAAGCAGGAAAAAAAAAAAAAAAAGAGCTTGTTCAAGACATTTGCACGTTTAGTTAAATGAGTCGGTATGTCCACGCTTAGTATATGAATAGCTTCTCACTATGGGCAGGAAGCCACACATGTTAGAAACAGTTGCTTATAGACTATAAAGGGTTTGTATTTATACAGATGGATACCAAGCTACAGTTTGGTGACCAAAACTGGATCTTGAGGAGTCTGCATAGAATTCAGGGGTCCACACCTGTTGATTGCATCTGGGCCTTGAGACTTCATGGGGCCCCTGGCCAGGGCTTGATCTGGCCCTCTGTAGTTTTCTCGATTGGGTCCTTTCACACCAAGATACGATGGTCTGAAAAGCAAGTTTATAATGGATTATTAATTAGGTAAGAACTTATGATTGTCGGATAGATACCGTATTTGATGGTATATAGTCACAAATGGGGCTGAAACATGGAACCTCACCAAGAGATTGACCCACAAACTGAGAACCATGCAACATGCACATGAGGCAATCATGCTCAACCTCACATGAAAAGATCATAAGACAGCACAGTATATCAGAAAGAAAACAGGAGTCCGAGACATCATAGAATCTATTAGAAAGCTATAATGGCAATGGGCTGGTCATGTTGCAAGAACGGCAGACAACTGATGAACATCACAATTCACAACATGAATCCCCAGAGATTGTATGTGAAACCGAGCCTGACAGAGTACAAGATAGAGAGACAAACTAGACAAGTTCACAAAGTATTGGCTCAGCGACTCCCACAATAGAGAGATCTGGCAAATTCTAGGGAAGGTCCATGTCCAAAGACTGATGATAAAAGACCAATGATGAAGACCTCCCCTACTTTTTCAACCAAAAAAAAAAATATAGCCCCCCCAAAAATGAAGATAACCTTGGTATTCCAGCTCCACATTGGCCAGCACTCGAGAAAAAAGTTTAAAAAACAAAAAACAAAACCTTGATTATAAATGAGAGGAATTCTGAGAAATACATTTTTACCTCAATCAACAAAGTTGGAGGGCTATACATATTGAGTTGCATCTTCATGAAAGAAGTAGCAATTGAAATATGAGAAAGAACCATGCAAAATTACACCCCTAAACAAAAGCTTTGTCAGATGTAGGTGCTTTCTGAGTACTTCCTCGTCTTCTTAATATTCCCAGCGGAAATAAGAGCAGGGTGGGGTTACATACCATCAAATACAGTAATCAACAAGTCAATAGATATCAATAAATCAATGAGATGATAGTGGGCTCAAAACCTTCAGATTGTCGAAATTTTACCTGATTGGAGTTGTGGAGCCAAGTCCACAGAATATCAAAAGTTAATATTGTTCTAAGTATCCATGGCTGTTCCAACAACTTTGTGCACCAACCATTTTGCTCACATACGCATTCATACACATACTAACATACAAATCAACACTAGTTTCATTTCTTCCAGCATAGGTATATGACCTTTCTTGACTAGATATGAATATTATCCACTTAGATATACATTGAACTATTTATAACCTTATTCTGAAAAGTAGTAAAACAACTTTAAAGCACATCCTCTCACTTCTTCAAACAGGAATTACAATCAAATTATATTTTATACACATTTCAATAAATATATTCTTTATTATTCAAAATCTTTGTTCTTTATCTTATTTCATTACATGCACATTTTAGATGCAACCCTCTCAATGCATTACAACTTGTGTTTGTTTTTTATATCACATCACTAACTAGTCAGATGACTTCCTATTTTTGTGCCCACAGCAGTTATGGAAAGAAAAAAACTAATCTTTCTTCTCCCTCTCAACTATAAGATTAACCCTTTATTCATTTTCCAGAGTGGACATCTGATTAGGTATTTTTTAAGATCATTTCAGATGAAAAATTTATTATTTAAAGATGATTTTAGACGAGAAATCTGGAAGATGATTTTAGACGAGAAATCTGGAAGATGATTTTAGACAAGAGGTCTGGAAGATGATTTTAGACGAGAAATCTGGAAGATGATTTTAGACGAGAAATCTGGAAGATGATTTTAGACGAGAAATCTGGAAGATGATTTTAGACGAGAAATCTGGAAGATGATTTTAGACGAGAGATCTGGAAGATGATTTTAGACGAGAGATCTGGAAGATGATTTTAGACGAGAAATCTGGAAGATGATTTTAGACGAGAAATCTGGAAGATGATTTTAGACGAGAAATCTGGAAGATGATTTTAGACGAGAAATCTGGAAGATGATTTTAGACGAGAAATCTGGAAGATGATTTTAGACGAGAAATCTGGAAGATGATTTTAGACGAGAAATCTGGAAGATGATTTTAGACGAGAAATCTGGAAGATGATTTTAGACGAGAAATCTGGAAGATGATTTTAGACGAGAAATCTGGAAGATGATTTTAGACGAGAAATCTGGAAGATGATTTTAGACGAGAAATCTGGAAGATGATTTTAGACGAGAAATCTGGAAGATGATTTTAGACGAGAAATCTGGAAGATGATTTTAGACAAGAAATCTGGAAGATGATTTTAGACGAGAAATCTGGAAGATGATTTTAGACGAGAAATCTGGAAGATGATTTTAGACGAGAAATCTGGAAGATGATTTTAGACGAGAGATCTGGAAGATGATTTTAGACGAGAGATCTGGAAGATGATTTTAGACGAGAGATCTGGAAGATGATTTTAGACGAGAAATCTGGAAGATGATTTTAGACGAGAAATCTGGAAGATGATTTTAGACGAGAAATCTGGAAGATGATTTTAGACGAGAAATCTGGAAGATGATTTTAGACAAGAGGTCTGGAAGATGATTTTAGACGAGAAATCTGGAAGATGATTTTAGACGAGAGATCTGGAAGATGATTTTAGACGAGAAATCTGGAAGATGATTTTAGACGAGAAATCTGGAAGATGATTTTAGACGAGAAATCTGGAAGATGATTTTAGACGAGAAATCTGGAAGATGATTTTAGACAAGAGATCTGGAAGATGATTTTAGATAAGACATCTTTTTTTAAAGATGATTTTAGATAAGAGATCTTTTTTTTAAAGATAAAAATAGAGCTCTTATCTAAAATTAAGATAATTTCAGATGAAAGATCTATTTCATAAGACAATTAGTTCTGGGACAGGCTGTGGCGATTCAATTATGTGAGGTACAGATATTTTCCTCAGGCTTTTGATCATATTCCTCTTATTCTCTCTGGTATATAATCAAATTATCTGAGATAACAGTACCTCTTCTGGTGCCAGAGAAAATATAGTATCCCTTCTAATGTCTCTAAAATTATCACATTTTTCAGACATAAACTGTCCAATCTGCCAATATACCTACTCTTGGTATGGGGGAACACATATTCATGTTATTAATGCTTACGATCAAGTAATGGAAAAGGGTATGCAATATAAGTGCATTCTCAGATTCCTGCCTTGCTATAGGGGTACTGTTAGCTCAGATGGTAAGAGCAGAGCCGTGCAAACACTGCTCCCTTGGTAGATGCTGGTTCAAATCCTCCAAAATGCTCATTTTTCTGTATTCAGTTATGTAATCTAGGACTTTTTGATTTGCTGCTTGATTAACACCGGTGCCAGAGGCAATATAGTTGCTACTCAAATGTCTCCAGAATTACCACAAACTACATTTTGTATCATTAGCAGAAAAATACAAATCAACTCATTTCCTAAGAGTTTATTTTATTCAAAGCTTTGAACATCATAAAAATTTATGGAGAAAACAGATCTGGTTAGTCAATCAATGGAAACAGTCACAAGACAAACATCTTTCAGTAGCATGTTGTGTTGGGGGTGATCTATTAAGAAATTGGAAAAAAGGGATCAATAAATGAGTTACTTCTCTCACATTTTGTTGGGCAGTCATCACCAAAAGAGTCTGAATTATCAGAAAAACAAGCGTGAATGCTGCCAGACACAAACTAAGGGATCAATTTAGCATAAACTTGTATTGCAAATTGAACCCCTCCACTAATAACTTATGGAGAGGGTCATAATAACATAAAAAATATAAAAAGAGTTTCTTCTAGACATAATAAGGAATAGAGGTTTTAATTTCCAGCCCTCTAGCTCCATTGGTGCAGTCTGTATGTGTGATACATACATAGCCAGCCAAATCAATTTGAAAACTATGTTGACAGTTTTGGTTGATGGTTTTTTAACTAAGAATGGGGAAAAATTGATAGAAAATTTGTTGGAATTTTTCCAGTCTAAATAAAGTTAGCAAACAACCATCATAACTTGACATCATATTTTCAGAAATGATATTTTCTCATTATACATACTTATGACTAAATTGACATTTTTTCAAGTTAGAAAAACAGGTCTGCTTAGTCACTCAATAGAAACAGTCATGGCAATATGCCATGTTGCGGGTGATCAATAAAAAAAATTGGAATAAGGGAGGTGATCTTGGCTATTTTAGGATAACTGAGAAGTTTGAATTTACAAAAAAGCAGGCACAAAGTTTTTAGCTTACACATTGTAAATTTACCCCCACCCCGCACTAATTTCCTATGAGGGAGGGGGGAACAACATTTTTTTATAGAAATAAGTTAAAGAGGAGACAACCCTCAACAGTAATGAAGTATAATGGCCAGTGATGAAGTCCTGGTTTCTGTTGCATGCATCAGCTTAGCGTTCCTTGCAAGTCTCAAGTTTAGTCGAGACCGGGACTTTCTGTCGATAAGTTTTTATGACCACCCCCTTGGCAGAATGCAAGTCCACTGAAGGGAAACCTCCAACCTAATCACACAGCTTTGAGTGTACTCAATTAGCTGCTGAGTGCACAGGGAAATATGTCCTAATGAAGAGTACACTACATTCATCACTTATACCGAGAATCGAACTCAAAAACCTTCCTCTTGTGAGGCAGTCATGCTAACCATAACATTTCCGACTTACTAGAAATAATGAGGAATTGTTTAAATTTTCTACCCTCTAGCTCTGTAGGTGTGGCCTGTATTTGTAATACATACATAGCCAGCTAACCTTCCAGCTGGACCAACTTGAAAACTGAAGAAACCTATGTAAACAGTTTGGGTTGATGGATTCTACTAAACACAAATGGCAATGGGCAGGCCATGTTGCAAAAATGAAAGACAACCGATGGATCCCCAGAGATCACATAAGAAACCGAGGTCAAAAGAACACAAGATGGAGAGATGAACTTACCAGATTCAGGAAATACTGGCTCTGCGACACCCATGATAGGGAATTGTGGCGAATCCTGGGGATGGTCTATGTCCAACAACAGACGTTAAAAGATTGATGATGATGACTATAGATATTTGAGTAAATGAAATCATTAACCTTCTCTGTATCATACACCATTCATTCACTTTTCTAGTTTCATTTCCCTTGAGAATAATTTATTTTTCCGTTAGATGAATCATTCACAATTCAAGTAGCCCTGATCTATATCTAAATACGTGTATACTTACAAAAGGTTCTTATCGTCAGGTCCTTGTCGCAGCGATGCATCAGGCCCCTTTGCTTTGAGCCGGTAGGGAGACATATACACCTGTTTCTCGGAAGTAACCACTGTTTCTGAATTACTGTAATAAAAGAAACACAAAACAAAAAAAAAAAGAATAAAAACAACGAAATATTCCTCTGAGTAAGATAGAAATGATCATCTTCCACTAGTTAAGTACATGTTTCTTTGATAACAGTATACCTAGGGGGTGGAAATCTGAGGCACTGTAGCATCTAAAAACTCATGGGAAGGGAAGTACTTTTCATCCCTGCCACTTCTTAATACTACTAGTTCACAAACACAAACAAATACCCTGCCACACATTGAACAACCAAAAGCCATCAAAGACGGCAAAGGGTTCTATCCTTTTTTAAATGCACAAGTTTATTTAGATATTCCAGTGCTCCTGGCAATACCATTTTGTCTATAGACTAGAAAATTGGCATCAGTACTCCACTAGACACTTGAAATTTAAAAAAAAAAAACTGTATTTTAGATGTTTTCCTATGGAAAATGCCACTGATGTCATAAATAGAATTTATTCCGACCATATCATTCTTCAATGGATTTTTTTTCACATGACTTTCGACCCTACAGTTGTCCAATTGCTAACTTTGACGATATGCTCCATCAACGTTTGAAAAATAGTAGTTTCCAAGATGTGGCAGGGATAGTTTTTCCATCGAAATATTTCATTAATGTATGACAGGGATAAAAAGTACATGTTTTGCCAAGGGCATACATAGGGGTGGAAATCTAAAGTACTATAGAATTCGAAAAACTCAAGCCATACTTAACAGAATAACTATCCTTATTTTTACAGCTTGTAATACCAACTGAGAGCATTGTTTTCATTTGGGTATCTCCCTCCTTCTATCTCTCCCTCTATCTCTCTCTCTTTTGCCCTCCTCATCCAAAGCCCCAACCTTCAAGTATTCTAGTCTTTACTTATAAAGTGAATTGGTCAAAAAATGAAATTGATGCATCAGTAATAATAGTTTACAAGCATTAAGTGAATCAAATACATTTCTGTGCATCTGTGTTCAAGGTACCACCTTCTCTTGCTGCTTGTTTTTCCAAAGACTGACTTATTGAAAATTAATAATATATATCAGTGGTACCAAACTTTCAGCATGGTATGTTGAAATTCTAATTTTTTCAATAATCCTGTTATCGAAGCGTCACTTTATAGGTGTATTTTAGCTTTAGGTAAATGCTCATACATAAGCGGCTTTATTTTTCAAATATAGTCATAAGACTCAAGTTTAATAAAATATAACTCAAAATTTCAAAATATACTTATAAAACTAGGATAATGAAATAAAAAAGTTCCTTTATCAAAGTCCGTCTCATATCACTTTGGAATCTGCAGTATGTCACTGCAGACATGTGTCATGTTCGCGATCACCTAAATTTTACGAGCTTGTCTGTCCTTGAAGGATTTTTTGGTCTCCAGATAAATGGTCTGAAAATGTATTCTGATTGAATGAAAGGCACTTAATAAAACTAGCACAGTCCCCATTCCAAAGGTGCAGGTTTGGAAAGGGTCAGACCTTATGGAATGTGTAGTAGCCAGCCACACTTGTCAAGTGAAATAATTTTCTGTCCTTTTTTATGAAATGAAGGCTTCAAAGTATTTTGGTTACTTTTCTTCAATGTTGCCAATTTAGATAATTCTAAAGAGCAGAAGTCAAGGAAGATAATAGAAACTATGAGGAAAGACTTATAATCATTGATTTTTCAAAATTTATTAGATCTCTTGACAACCACTGCTTTGCCCCATATACGGACTAATATATCTGTTGAATGTTAATTTTGTACAAAGGCTACCATTTGCCTTGTTTGATTTGAGCCATGAGAGAAATTACAGGTTTTTCTTAAAGTTGATCAAGTAAGTGTGTAATGCCCTTACACTGGCTACAGCTTCAGCCATCTCTGCTTGGGAACCATTTATCAGATAACTACTTACTCAGTCCATTTGCAATATGTGAAATAGACTTACAAGCGACGAGCACCTGAAGAGGCTTCACTCACTTCAACCTGCGCTATTTCGCCCATAGCTAAGGAAAGAAATAGATTCATGTCTTTCCAAAGGGCATTAGTGAAAAATGAACACAAACTGTCTCAGCTGCAGTGTGAACTCTTCATGCTTTCAAATCACAGTAGGGAAATCTTAATTAGATATATTTATTACTTTGGTTTAACGTGAAATGACAGACAAGCAGCTACCCTAATTAAGCTGAGGATTGTTGTTGTAGTTAAAGTGGAAAACAAAGTCAACTCCAGCCTACGACAGATAGGAGTGGAACAAGAGAGAGAGAGAGAGAGAGAGACATCAGTTGATAGTCCTTTTGATTATCCAAGCATTCACATTCAAGTGTCCTTCTTAGAAGTTGGACTTCATATAGTGAAGAATATTTGTGATTGTGTTAGCTTATTTATTCTAATATCAATACTCAGAATAAAATAATAGATAAGTATTAGAAACTGCTATAAATGGCAACTGTATTGAGAAAATGTAAAGGAAAATTTATATAAACTTTCAAAGTTGGTATACGGAGTGCCTTGAATCATTTTGCAGGATCATTTCTTTTTGACCTGTTCTATTGGTAGTTATTCAAAATATAGGATTTTGGCCAAAGATTCCAAGAATTATTTACAGTAGGGGTCGGCAAACTGTTTGGGGTTGAATGGCTTAGAAATGTTTCTAACTCTTGCAGGCCAAGGCCAATAAAAATACAATGATATGCTTTTCAATTACTTGAAAGTTTTTCATTTCATAAGTATACACTTTCATAAACTTCTGTGTAGTATCAATCAATAAGAACTATGAAATCTTATTTTTGGGACAAAATATCATTAAATTAGTCAAGAATATTGATAGAACAACAGGAATGTGTACTGTTGAAACATTTTTAGCTATGAAATTGATTTGTTGGAGCCACTTTAGAAGTGAGACTTTTGCTCTCTCCTTTTTTTTGTATTAAATTTTATTGCTCGCTAATCAAAGAAAGATGTAGAAAACTAAGAATTTTGAGTATGCAACTTCATGTATTCAATGAACTTGGTGAGCAGGATAAAATGAGGCTGCGGGCCATAGTTTGCCAACCCCTGATTTAGAGAAGCAAAAAAATGTCCAAATTGTTTTAGATATCATATTCCGGCAAAAGTTGAAGATCTTGATTCTATGCATTCAATCTATTTTGTGTGTGTGTATACACACACATATATATATATATAGG
This sequence comes from Thysanoteuthis rhombus, assembly GCA_963457665.1. Classification (NCBI taxonomy): domain Eukaryota; kingdom Metazoa; phylum Mollusca; class Cephalopoda; order Oegopsida; family Thysanoteuthidae; genus Thysanoteuthis; species Thysanoteuthis major. The sequence continues at coordinate 32,093,344 of OY735240.1, read as the reverse complement.
TTGTGACATATGAAATGTTTTTTTTTTATAGTAACAAGAAGGATAATATAACTTTTTTAAAAAAGGGGTAAATATTTCATCAGAATATAAGCCATTTGAAGCAATAACCTTTCTTCTAATAATCCTCTACGTCATCCCTATAAAATTCTTTAGGCTTTGTTGTCATAACTTTAGTAAAAGATTAAATTGTGCCTAATATTGAAGGTTTTATTACAGATAAGAAGCTCAAAATGCTTGAAAAGATGATAATTTGTAGAAGAATTATCAGGTGAATATGGAGGATGTTGCAAGACTTCATAGCCCAATTCTCGAAGCTCAGACACAGTCAGCTGCAAAGGGTAGGGGTCTTGCACTGTCTTAGACCATTTCTTTCAGTTCATATAGGATCCATGTTTTCAACATTTTAAGCTTTCATACTGCCTTGAGATGTCATGATATGGTTGCTATTCAAGTTCTAAGGCTTGAACCATTGTTTGTGAGTCGTTGGTCATTGTCATTGAAAATTCTTCATTAAGGACAGGTTTGGGCCTCACTAGAGGTTTATTACGGGCCTCCATATTTTTAGATCAAAAACCATTGAATCTAGCAAAACAGTTTGCATTATAGTTGTGTTCATTTCAAATCCTTTCCTCTTGTTATTGGCAGCTTCAACATTTCATACTAATTTGAAATCGTACTTGAAAATTAGTCTACTCTCTTGAGTATACACCATCGGTGTTAAAGGCTCAAAAACTTATAATAATGATAATGAATTATATCTCTTTTTACACTGAATCAGCAAAAAAAACATCATTAGTGGATGTTTCACTTTTAGCATCATACTATATGATTTTAAAAAACATTTCATATGTAACAACCAATCAATATACTATGAATTTGAAATGTATCACAATAACTTGTATTAAAGATGAGTAGAGCACAGAAACAATATTGAGATAAGATTTCAACTCTTAAATTCATACAAAGAAAATAGAAATAAAATTCGACCATTTAGTGGATTTTAAACTTTTTTCACAAAATTCAATTCATAGAAGAGTTCCACTGTTTTTTTCCACTATTCATTGTAGAGTTCCACTATCAATTACAAGCTGTCAATGAATTTAAGAGTTAATACAGTCCAAATTATCCCTCCCCAAAAATAAATCAGTCAAATCAATTTGTAAGAACTAGTGAGTAATTTATAGACTTTAAACTGACAATTTTCACGCTTTCATGAGACTGGGTTTAATAAATATCTCAAGTCACCCCAGATGCCGTGCCGGATTAAAGCAGCTAAAGGCCCTAGGATAGGGCAGGGTTTCTCAAAGTAAGTGTTTGGACCCCTTGATAGGTTGCATATTGGGGAAGATGGGGGGGGGGGTCACAGAGATATTTGAAAATATTTTTCAAAGAACAATTATATAATTAGTATTATTTATCATCATCTTTTTACAAAAATGTTCTCCTTCTGGTGCTTATAATGAAAATGGCTGAATGCTATTCACTAATTAAAAAATAGATTTAATTTCTTCTTACATTTCAGTTATTCATCTTTAAAAAAGAAAATTATTTGTTTCTCGTGATAAACACCTTAAAACTTGACGATGAGAATCAGGAGCATATATTATGAAACGAAGTTATAAGTAAATTAGAAATTTTTCAAAATTTTTTTTTAGCAGGAGACTGAGGCTCCCATTAGATTATGAGGCCCTGGGTCGCAGCCAGTTTGACCCATGTGCAAATCCGGCACTGCCAATGTGATGTACATTTAAAACACAATGATCAAAAACTGGATTAGTAAATAAAAAATCATGGCAAGAATAATAAGCAGATTTAGCAGAAGCGAGAAATCTGTTCACAAATTTTTTACAAAAGGAATAAACACACATACACACATACAACAGAGATGCCAGCACTAACTAGATCAATGTACATCAGTGTTTCCTAAATCTTTTTGACTACCACGCCCTCTCAGAGCGTAAATTTCATCAGTCCCCACCATCCCGTGGAGTCAGTAAAAAAAATGACGCATCGAAATTAAATTTCTCAAAATTGAAAATTGAATTTGTCAAAAAACAAAAATTAGAATTTCTATCAAAAAAAACAAAAATTAGAATTTCTATCAAAAAAAACAAAAATTAGAATTTCTATCAAAAAAAACAAAAATTTGAATTTCTATCAAAAAAAACAAAAATTTGAATTTCTATCAAAAAAAAAAAAAACAAAAATTTGAACTTCTATCAAAAAAAAAAAAAACAAAAATTTGAATTTCTATCAAAAAAAACAAAAATTTGAATTTCTATCAAAAAAAAACAAAAATTTGAATTTCTATCAAAAAAAAACAAAAATTTGAATTTCTATCAAAAAAAAACAAAAATTTGAATTTCTATCAAAAAAAAAACAAAAATTTGAATTTCTATCAAAAAAAAACAAAAATTTGAATTTCTATCAAAAAAAAAACAAAAATTTGAATTTCTATCAAAAAAAAAACAAAAATTTGAATTTCTATCAAAAAAAACAAAAATTTGAATTTCTATCAAAAAAAACAAAAATTTGAATTTCTATCAAAAAAAAACAAAAATTTGAATTTCTATCAAAAAAAAACAAAAAATTTGAATTTCTATCAAAAAAAAACAAAAATTTGAATTTCTATCAAAAAAAAACAAAAATTTGAATTTCTATCAAAAAAAACAAAAATTTGAATTTCTATCAAAAAAAAAAAAAAATTTGAATTTCTACCAAAAAAAAAACAAAAATTTGAATTTCTATCAAAAAAAAACAAAAATTTGAATTTCTATCAAAAAAAAAACAAAAATTTGAATTTCTACCAAAAAAAAAACAAAAATTTGAATTTCTATCAAAAAAAAACAAAAATTTGAATTTCTATCAAAAAAAACAAAAATTTGAATTTCTATCAAAAAAAACAAAAATTTGAATTTCTATCAAAAAAAAACAAAAATTTGAATTTCTATCAAAAAAAAACAAAAATTTGAATTTCTATCAAAAAAAAACAAAAATTTGAATTTCTATCAAAAAAAAACAAAAATTTGAATTTCTATCAAAAAAAACAAAAATTTGAATTTCTATCAAAAAAAAAAACAAAAATTTGAATTTCTACCAAAAAACAAAAATTTGATTTTCTATCAAAATCTACCAAAAAATCAGCTTTTCAGACATATTACTTTATTTGTAGAATATAGGGATTTGTATTCTTTGCCCTCCTTGCCACTCTTTGTCTCTTAATGCCCCCTAGCCTTTCAGTAACCCCCCAGTGGGGCGGTAGTGCCCACTTTAGGAATCACTGGTGTACACGAAAAAAAGAAAAATTTCTTTGGTTAATTCATTCAGTAAAAAAAGCCGCATTACCTGCAAAACAAACGTGACACAATAGCAAATTCAATACATCCAATCTCTACATAAAAATTAGACAAATACCTATATAAATATAAGAGATGTTTCTCAGTGTACTCTTGTACAAACAAATACTTATAAAATATCAAGTATTTCAATAGACATTGGCAGCCATGAAAATGATTTTTTGTGATGCTCTCTGGCGTCAATTAGACAAAATTCAATTCGGAGAAAAGTGACGCAAAGCGAAGAAGAAATAATCCAGAATGGCGTGAAGCGAAGAAACAATTACCATTAATTTTTATGGGAAAAAATTTTGAGCACTCCCAAACCCCCCAAATGGTGATGATGGTAGGTTGGGTCATTGGAGGTTAGGGTGGGTACAGAAAATTGGGTTGTAGGGGAGAGAGAGAGGAAAAGGGTACATGCTGCCTCTATAACAGGTCTCAGCAAAACGAATGTTGAATGCTACTTTCGCTTTTCGCATCTTTTCACAAAAACGGGAAAGATGACGTAAAGTGAATTTTTGTAAAGTGGGGGATAACTGTGCCATATAGTACGGAACCAGGTAAAACTATCTCATGCCTTAACTCTGTTGGTATAATTTATTGTGGTCCATTACTGCTGCTAGCTTTAGAATTTGCTAATTGTAAGCATTTTTTGAATATAATAGTGTTCAGCCAACATATTCACTTTATTTATTCATATATAATATACACCTTTTTCCAGATTTTCCAACCTAAAACCTAAGGGTGCATTTCATACACAAGAACTAAATGTTACTCCCTTTTCCGAGCCAAATTCATGGTTATATTCAGGACGGTATGACACAAAGTATGTAATATTATTGTCCAAGCTAACTATGATGTGCAACAAAGATTAAATCTCTACACACTGTATAATCTTGGTTTTTCAAAACATTGTAAATTATATAAATCTTATTTTCAGTCAAAACAAACTGGGTAAAAAGTTGAACAAAGATTATATTAGGCATCTACAAATTCAGAAAAGTTAGTGTGTATTCTGGAGTGATATTTTTTCTGAGAATTCATAACCAATGATTAGGGAGGCCGGTATTACATAGGAGTTGGTATCATACTCAAGTATATACAGCACTTTCTACAATGTCTAAATAAGATATTGATGAGTCCTTAAATTTGAGAAGTAACTGATAAATGATTCATGAAGATTTGGAAAAATGAAAAAAAAAATATTGAAAATACGTTGAAAACGTATCATCTATAACTTTGAGGAGTCATTAATGTACCAACTTTCATTTGGACTATCTAATTCCTTTTCTCCAATCTTCGATGATACAATACAAGAGACAATTCCTTGGACAACGAAAGAAAATGAGAAGCTTTCCATATTAAAAATTATGGAACAAGCTGTGCTGCACTCTTTACTAAAATAAAACAACTTATTTACAAACATTGTGGTTAACGTTCAAATTTTCTGTTCGATACTGTATTTTTGCTGATGAAAAAGACTTTCTTTCCTTAACGATGTTACTTATTATACAAGAAGAAGGGCTTTGAATGAATTGGCAGAAATGTTGGATCAACATCTAAGATGGAGAGAAAAGACAGTCCAAGCAGAAGTTGGTTTGATAGAAGTTGGTGGAAGTAAATGCTTCATAAATTTATTTTTCAGATCTTGTAAAAGTGTAAACTGAACTATCAGATTATCTATCTATCTCCACATATACCTATCTATTCAGCTGATTTCTTTTTTTTCGCTCCAAAGATGCTTTGTTCAATCAATCTCACTTCCGACTTTTTTTAATTTAGTACGCCTTCATGAAATAATAAAATTAACATGAAATTATTTGCACATCATTTGTTTGTATCGAAACAACTATCGTCACTATCCTAGTTTTGAAGTCCGGCCTTCTACAGCTTTTAATTCAAGATCAAAGTGTAGTATCTATCTAATCACTGTCCCAACACAGCAATATTTGACACAAGGTTGGGCTTAACGTGGGAAGAAATAGGAGCAACTGTGTAGTATCTGTTCTCCTCACTTCAACGAAACTGTATTAACTTCTGTTTTCAATTTTTAAAGTTATCATGATTGTATCTTAAATTAAAATTCAAGAAAAATTTTGAAAAAAATTCAGTCATGATAAAATTTAGAACTGAAAACAGAAAGACTATGTTATATGGTTAAGTGACAACAATGAATGAAATTAACAATTTTTTTTTGTCAATTTAAAAAAAAAAAAAAAATCAAATCAAAATTCATGACCAAAACAACAAAATTACAACCATAAGGTTCAAAATTAAAAACAGGAAGTAAATGTTATATTGATATGTGAGGAACAGATACTATACTTTGATCTTGGACTGTACTGCAAATGGTTGGACCATGAAGTAGGTTAGTGCCTGATTATTAATATTCCACAGGCAGTTTTCATTGATCAAATATTCTTGACCGAAATCATGCTAAAAAGTTATTTTGGAAGGTAATTGAAAGAGCCCAATCAAACCAAAGGAGATTTGATCTGACATGATGCCACAACTGACAAGAAACGACCAAAAATCCTTTCTTTTTGATAATTCCTCTTTGTTTGAGTTCAAAGACTTTGGCAACAGAATTTGTCTTTAATGCAAGAGATGCAACGACAGAAAGCTTTGTGCCAAAAAGGAAAAGAAGAATTCTTCTCCTTCATCTTATTTGCAAACAGGAATGTTTACAGATGAAGACACACACACACACATATATATATATATATATATATATATATATATATATATATATATATATATATGGGATTATGGAAAGTCTATATAGAGGTAATACATCGAAACAGCTGTCTGTGGATGACCCAATAATATATATATATATATATGTGTGTGTGTGTGTGCTAAGAATGAAAGGAAAAAAAAAGCCATGCTTACAATTTCCTGGTATTCGGCTTTTTTTGTTTAATTCCTCGACCAGTTTCATTACGGAATCACCTGAACAGTGATAGTATCTATGTAAATATGTTGGCATTCTGTACATCAACTATCTAAGAATTTCATATATATATATATATATATATATATATATATATATATATATATATGTATGTATGTATCAATAGATGTAGAAAAAATATACATAGACCAAATCACAAATCTGTAATTCAATATACAATAAGTGATGGCTTTATTTCATAAAAGTGCTCAATACAAAAAATTTTAGTTAGAGTAGAGCTTTAAATATCTTTATCTTAAATTAGCTTTCCTCCCAAGATAATCAATGGGAAAATATGTACCTCCCAATAATATTTTCGAATAGAGATCTAGAAAATGATCAAAGCATTCTACTGAAGAAACCCGAAAGATAGAAAAACAAGTGTGCCTGTGTAGCAATTCTATTATTTCACTATATATATATATATATATATATATATATATATATATATATATATATATATATGTATATATATATATATATATACACATGTGCTTCCTCTGCCACAAGACAGACGCTTCTCTGTCATTCGGGTCTCTGTTTAGCCGAAACTTCCCTGTTGGCCAGACACCTTGGAAGAACTTCAAACATGTCCTCAGCTCATGGTTCAACAAGGATTGTTTCATCCTCAGAGGATGTGACTACTGGTAAGATACCCTCCCTTATAATCACACAGCTTAGAGTTTACTCAATTAGCTGCTAAGTGAGCAAGGAAATTTGTCCCAAGAAGAGTTTTCCATGCTTTTACCAAAAATCGAACCTGCAACCTTCTGCTGTGACACAGACATGCTAACCATTACACCATCCAAACAAGCATATATATATATATCCTCGCTAGTGTAGTGAATTCACCAGGCACCCAACGATTGTAATTAAGCGTCTGAATAAGTTAGGCTTAATAAAAAAACAAGTTTCTTCTTCTATCCAATAAAAAACCTTTCGTTAGCAAAAACGGTATAAAACAAAGAAATAACTTTCATTACTTGAAAAATTTTGAGCATTCCCAGACCCCCAAAATGATGATGATGATATGTGAGTCATCAGAGGTAGCGGCCGAGGAATAATATTGGAGTGTGGGACTGAGAGGAAGAGAGTGCACACTGCTTCATTGATGACTTGCTGCAAAACAAACGCTGAACGCTATTAATTATCATTACCCACAACTAACAGGTTTAATCACTGTTGCTAGGTTTAGGTTAATCATATGTCCTGATATATATATATATATATATATATATGTATCTATCTCGACTTCATCTAACTCTTACTGTTCCTCGTAAAAACCAGAAACACACAACACTCTCCATAATATGTAGGGAGATTGTTTTTGTTGAAAATTTCCCCCCTAAATAATTTTTTTTGGGGGGGGGGGTGAATTTATACTGAAAGTTTTTGCTAAATTGGCCCCCCAGTTCGTGTCCAGCAACATTTATCCTCGTTTTTTGAAAATTTTTACTTTATAGAATTCACAGCCCCTAAAAGGCAAGAAAAGTAACTTATTGATTGATTACCCCTTTCTTCAATTTTTTAATTGCAAGGCGACCTATTTCTACCACTGCTGCTTAATTTACAATGTAAAAAACAGCATATATTAGTGGTGGCGATTCATAATTTCCCTTGGAATGCCAGTTTTGCTTTTTTTTTTTGTAAAAATAAAAAAAGTCGCATAAAACAAACTTTCCGAACACAGGGTATATATATATATATATATATATATATATAATTACAAGAACAAAACATTGCCAGTTGCTGAAGAGTGCGTTAGGCACAATATGTTGACATTCACTGGGTATATGTCCTTGTAAATTTTATTTCATATATTAATAGCTTTGATAACTGATTAAATATTGACAACAGAAAAAAATCTGTTCTCTACTTCTTTTGTCTTCTTACAAATTGATAAGAAAAAACATGGTCTATACTTATATATATATATATATATATATATATATATATATATGTGTGTGTATCAAAGCTCAGGACTGCAGAATCTTGCAGTCCAAGTTGGGTTAGATTCTGTCATATGCTAAGAACGTGCAAATAAATAATACTACCACTGTCCCATAATGATTGTCACATTTGCATGCATATTTCATACACTAAATGTAGCAACTATAATGGGACAGAGGCAGAAGTTATTACCATGAAAAATGAATAAAAAGGTTGGAACTAAATAAAAATTCCTCGACAGAAGATCAAAAGACAGAGATTTTCTAAATGCAGGAAAATCAATGATATCGATTCCGAGCAAAAAAATGAATTTGTTCTCGGTTTCTGCAACTTTGATAACTCCAGTGATTTGAAAAAAAAAAAAGAAAATGTTTTAAAACTTATGATATTCAGAGACAAAATATTTTCATTTCATTGAAACTTCTTTTAAAGCTTTGGTATCTGTATGCATAGGCATATGAGCCCCCACCAACAATTTGGGCAAAAATTTAAAATACCCTCCTCCTTAACCAAAAGGTTCCCATACATTCATGTCTGCATGTTGGGTCATTTTTAGTACTACATTTTTATCTTTATATGCTATGGAGCTGAGACATTTAGATTTTGACCAATGTTCCTTCTAATTCTTCGTAGTCAGTAGGTGTAAAAATCTTATGTTGTGCAAATTCTTTACCAGTGACGTAAGCAATCGATAGTTTTCTTTCAACAGAAACTAAGTAAGCTATCCAGAGAATAGGAAATCTATTGTGCACTCATTAATTTCCTTTGTGCACTGGTTGCAACATGTGTGTGCGCACACAGCTTACAGAGAACTATGATTCTGACTCACAATTCTGTTGAGTACCCATGCTGATCGATAAATGGTAGATTAGTTCAAGGTGGAAGAAAAAGAAACGGGCCAGTCATCAGCATACATCTGGTTTCAGATTGTATTGAAATAACATAAGAAAAATCACGTTTTTTTTTTTTTTCATGCTTCACTGATTTTTCATCATTTTGACTGAAATTTCGTATAGTTTGTAAGTATAGAACAGCCAGTTTACTCTGTATTAAAATTTTTTTTACATTTTATTGATTTTTTTTTCCTTTCTGCAGATATGAACAGACAATGTTTACACTTTAAAAAACTGAAACAGATGTAATTTGATAGTTACGTTAGCATATTTAGAGCCCAGAACTTGCAGCAGTGTTTGCCAACTCGGATTTGATTTTTCCAGCTAAGACTGCTTGGCAAAACTCAGCTAAATCATCTCCACTTTTGGGCTAATTTCATGGCTAGAAATGTTTTATATTCATTTCATACAAGCCCAAATCAAATAAAATAACTATATACTAAGAGTAAATTACATATGTACTTATCATGAACTAACCAGGTTTTTAGTGGATTTGCTAAAAAAGATTTTAGCATCCAACTCCCAAAATATTCTTGTAGCGAAAGTTTATTAAAATTCAGTTTATCCATCTTGAATAAAAAAAAAAATTAAAAAGATGAAGATTATGAAAAAATATTTTTCTTATGTAGTTTGATTTGCTTCAACTGACCTTTGGAAATGGCCAAATTTTTCCCCTTTTTCAGCTAATTTCATGGCTAAAAATATTGAATAGATATGTTTTGAGTTGGTCAAAATGAACTTAAATTGTCTAAAAATTTTTTTTTTCTTTTAAAATGCCCAGATTTTTTGTAATCAGTTACCAAACATTTCTATTGGCTAAATAAGGGAAAAATTGTCTCAATCCGGCCGAAAAATGGCTGATTTGGCATCACTGACGCAGAGACTTTGAATTTTTTACCATAAAGCTCAAAAAATGAATAGATTTCAATGAAATTTTTAGTATTCATTTAATGAATTTTGTAATGAAAAAAAGGTATTTTGGAAAAAAAAAATCAGTAGGCTCCTTTTCAAATGAAAAAGCATAGATATATACCCGGGTTTGCAAAGGTTTGCTTTATGCACCTAGTGTTCAGCGTTTGTTTAACAATGAGCAATTAGTGTGGCTGCATGGATCTTCTCTCTCTCTCTCTCTCTCTCTTTCTTCAATACCCCAGTCTTCAGTACCTGCCACCACCCTAACCTCCAACAACTCAGCCTAACATATTACCATTCTTGGGTCTGGATTTACATAAAAAATTTTCCAATATAAATCAATGGTAATTGATCTTCTGTTATATGCCATTTTGGCTCATGAATGGTTTTCCAAGGAATGCTCTACTTAAAGAAAATGGAGGAGACCTGTACCATTTTCTGGAGGTGGCTGCACTGGTAGACATTTTGATTCTTACAGATGATTGTCTTATTCATAATGTAATACACATGATTTAAACAATCCGATTGTAGCATTAATATTATTTTGACTAGCTTTTTACCTTCATCCTAACTTTCAGTTGCTTTTTATCACAACTTCGGATCGGACCATAATTCTATGCCAGCAATTTTATAGTGTAATCGGAAAATAAAGAGCAAGCTCACGGTGAGAATTGAACTCGCATTCTCTATCCAGAGTGAGTCCATTATACGCCTGGCCACTATTAACCATTCAGCCACGGGAACTTTATAGATAAGCAGAAGTTGATTTTACACGTTAAACCTAACTCCTTACAACTGATATTTCACGTTGGAGACTTAGAAATCTTTTTAATACAACTATATTTTCAACATTTTTCTCTAAGTCCATCAAGGAATTACTACTGCTCTCTAGATGATGAAGATTTCAATAGAAACATTAATTTTCGATACTTTTGTTGTATGACGAGCAGTTAATTACACAAATTAGCGACATACCATATTTGAGGGCATATGAGACCCGCTTTTATTTTAACAGGGAAAATTAAGAAAAAAAAGCATTTCTTTGAATTCTCATTAATCACCCAGTTACTTAATTCCCTCTTTGAATTTTGGCCAACTTGGGGATGGACAACGAAGATTGTTTATCTTTTCAGACATTTTTTTTTCAAAAAGGAGGGGGGGGTCTTATATGCTGTCAAATATGGTATTCAAGAAACAGCAAAACCAACTAAAGGAATCAATTCCATTCTGAAGCGGAGCAGGAGAAAAAGAAAAAGGAAAATGTTTACAAAAAGGTTGAAAAGAGAAAGTGATAAAAAAAAAAAAAAGAAAAGAAAAAACAGTTTTGTTCAATCAGATTTAAGCTCAAATGATGAAGACATCAGTGCAGAAAGAAAGAAACAATGAGGCAAGGTGATGGAAGAGAAGACGAAGAAGAAGAGAGAAAAAAAACGTTGGTAGACATTCGAATAATCAATCGACCAAAAGTCAAAATCTGACATAAAATGACTCAAGTGAAATGGTTTGTTTTTGCTTTCTTCAGGAGGATTTTCAAAAACAGATCATTATTTTTTCTTTGTCTTCAGCTAATGAGAAGAAGAATGGTGGGTCTCGAAATATCAGCAGCAACAACATGAGCTGAAAATTTTGTCTATAACAGAGGTTCTCAACCAGGGGGTTGTTAATTCCTCACCGGGGGTTAGAATTTAGGGTTTCAAAGGGGGAACAGGACCTCAGATTGGCAGAATCAATCTGTTGGTATATTGGTCTTTCTACAATTTCTGGAACGCATCTTTTGAGTCGGTCAATCTTTGAAGGGTGGGACGGCCTTCTGGAGTATGGTGAAAAGGGTGCCAGGGCAAAAAACGTTGAGAACCACTGCATGATAACTTTGAGAAGATTCATTAACATTCGAAATTTATTACATTTTATACTTCATTTATTGTCTGGTTCCGTGCTAGCCAGATTTTGCGAGGTTCAACCTGTATCTATAGATACAAATACCATGACTGAATTGAGGATCAATTAAAATAATTGATTTTTAATCATAGAAAGGAAATCCAGTTGAAGAAACTTCATGCACCTGGAAAGATGTATTTTCCTTGATGAAAACAGTTGAAACAAAAAAAGTCAAGAAAAATTATGGAAAGGATTTCCTATGTTTTATATAAAGGAAATAGTCAAAATTTATATTAAATGTTTTGTTTTAGTCTTGTAATTTGTAATACTAAAAATGAAAGTCTAACAGAGATGAATAACCCTTTATATTAATTTTGACTAATATTTAACTTTGTCTCGATTTTTCCCCAATCGTTTTCGTTACAACTGAATTCGGGCCATCACTCAACAACAGTGAACAAACAACATAGATAAAGAATTAATAAATAAGCTTGTGGTGAGATTTGAACTCGTGTCCATCTCGCACAGATAACCAGGTAATCTTGCAGGTAAAAGGCAGCTCTAAAAAGTAACACTTGGACTTCTGATAACCATGAAGATCTTGTAGCTTTGCGGCAAAACAGCTGGGTGTGAAAAAAGCCTCTCTCTGGAATGAGTGATGTTATTTTGAATCTCAGCGGGAGCTTATTCTTCATGTCCGATCAACACCATTTGCTTGTTGCCATAGCGACTGCCCTAGTCAAGTTTATCATCAAATTATAAATTGATTATACGTGTAAATGCGTATGAATTAATTATAAATTATTTCCTTGCTGCCATAAAGTGACAGCCCGAGTTGAGTTTTAATAAAAAACAATTGAAAAATTAAGATGGAAGCAAACATTAGTCAAAATTAATATGAGTTACAATACAACTGTTTAACAATAAAAATGAAGGATAAAACAATTTACAATTTATAAATGAATGAATTATGTTCAGCGTGATTATTAACACAACAGTCGGCCCGCAAAGCTAGCGTAAGGAATATATGTGAGAAGCTTTGAGAAAAACAAACCGTGCATTTATTGAGTCGAGTTTTGTATAGTTCACACTTTGATTTTGGCTTTGTTAATGGAACTAACACAATAAACAACACATTTACGACTACAAGAAGCAGAAGAAGAAGAAGAGGAATCAATAAGAACAACTTAAAGAATGGAGCCAATGGAAACGTCAGCCAATAGCAAATTATACAGCCGTCAAACAATGCCCAAGAGTCTCCTCATGTCTTGTCTGGTGATTTTCACAGGGGAAAATGGAAACAGAAAAAAACCCCAAAAAACAAATCTTATTCACTTTGATGGAAAACTATATGTATTCACCCATGTTATATCTCCAAAAGTTCATAATGAATTTCAATGACATTTTGTAGTAGGGTTGGACTGAAGACAGATTGCTTAAATTTTGGGGTTGATTCAGGGGTTTGTTTTTGATCGAAAGATATTCTTTTATGTATCAAGAACAGGTTAACAATAGCCTGAAATATGGAAAATCGAAAAGCAGTTACCTCCTCTTCATTGAAGTTATATATGAACTGATTTTCATTCAGTTTTTAGTTAATGTATGGCATTGGCAGAAGTATGTACTCTCTGAGTATTTTCTAATTTTTCCAAGTGTTTGCAACATGGAAGCAGTAACCTGTTATTTTTGTCTGACTATCTGAGATGAGGTATTATTATTATGCACCGATTTACTCAGTCTATTGTCTTCATCTTGGTTGTTTTAGTCACGTTTCAGCCATCATACTCAGTGATCTTCTTCAGGTATCTGTTGTAGTTGGTATACATCTGGGAATTTCAAACTGAACCCTTTATTCCAGTGGTCTTCCAACTTTAACTAATTGGGAAACCCTTTTCAATGATTAAATTTTTTAGGGGACTTTTTCAAAAAAAAACTTTCCCTTCTACACACACATATTATATATATATATATATACACACACACACACACACACATGTATGTAATTATTGGATTTTAGTCTTGTTAATGGAATTATGCAAATATGTGTACACTTGATTGGAAAAGTAAGAATGAACCTTACTGTGGACAAATAGACATATGAATGTCTACTGACTGAAGAGTGTCCGTTTCATGTAAATAAGCAAGGTGTTTCCAATTAAAAAGGAGAAATGTCGAGTCTTCCTTATATAAAAAGTATTGTTCACGTGAAAGAAATGAAATCAAGACATCAAAAATTCGTTAGGAATTGTTTATGTATTGAAGAATCATCATCAAGTGTATCGCAAAAATGTCACTATTTTGCGGTATACACCTGCAAAAGGTCGCACAGAACCCTGGGGTACAGCGGAACAATACTTCATTCAAACCACAGAGGCGGATTGTTCTCATTCTGCTGTCTATGCCAGAGGATATCTGGTCACACGCCCTGGGTCAGTGGAAGTGTTGGACAAGTGCTGTCGTTAGGGCAAGTTGACGAGGACGAATTAACTGATACAAGGCACAAGAAAAATCTACTCAACTTAGTTGCACTAACAAACTAAATATTTCTGGCAGAATGGGACAAAAACAATTGATGATTAATCACCAAATTTTGAAATTTTTTTCCTAAAATATATTTGAACAAGCTTCAGCACTCGATCTGTAGATTACGCATTGAAAATCAGTAAAAAGGGATTGTCGGGGGTCAGTGACAGAATAGGCTTTTTTTTATAACCTGCCAAAAATGATTCTCACAAAATACTGAAATTCAACGGAAACCCATCATTTTTTTTCTTCATTGGTTTTCGATTTCAGTGTTCCTCCCTAATAGTATGCTATTGCCAGGTTGTTATCCTTAGCTAAAGACCCTCACTTGTTCTAGTTTAGTTTCCTTTTTAGATATATTCTACTTCAATCTATAAAACCTTTTGGTTTTCTTGTCACATGATTTAACCAGTGAAGCCAGCACACAAAAATAAGGTTTAACCACAACTGAATGGCCAATTAGGTTTTTAGAAAACCTGCACTCCACAAACTTGTGCGACTGATGTATATAATCTATTTAAGCTAAAAAGTACAACAAGGTCTTTAAATCAATACTTCTCCCCAAGAAAATTAATGATGATGAAGAAGAAACCAGTACAGCTCAGTGGTGAAGGTAGTAAGGTTAAAATGGTATCAATATATCAATACTTGGACTTGTTGCAACAGGTCGTACTTGGTTTCAATTCTCTGGCAACCAATATTTTTAATATATACAAACAGAAATCTATCTTCGATACATTGACAAAATATACCAGCTTGCAAATATTTGAAATCTAATTACAATTGGAGAAATCTCTGTGCATCTACTGTGATTACTCGACAACTGGCCATTCTATGAAATTGAAATAGGCCAGATATATTAGCCAGGCAGCATAGTGTCTGGTTTGAAGTTTTTTTGATCACTGGTTCTTGAGAAATCTAATAAGAATAAATAAAAAAATTGAAGATTAAATATCTTTCTTTATAGTTTATATAAAATATCTCCCTTGACTTCTGCTCTTCGGAATTATCCAAATTTGGATATGAAATATCTGAATAGGCCACACTGAAGAGAAGTAACTGAAATACTTTGAAGCCTAGTTTTATATGGTGGACAGAAAATTATAGTAGGGTGCTCCCAACACCTTTCTAAACATGCACCCTAGAACAGATATTGCCCAAGTGTAAGCAATAAGGATTCATCTCGTAATATTTAGAATTATTTTGATTAAATCAAACATTATCTATTTTTTAAAAACAGTCTTTCTTTCATCTTAATCTTAGTTGAATTTTCATCGCAATTACTTGGACTGTCAGTGTACAGTGAGCTTTAGTAGCTCAAAAGGTAGAGCAGTTGGCATACATAGGCAGGTCTCCCGTGGTGAAAGGATGCAAATTTGAGTTTCACCAAGAGCTTATTTCTATTTCTGAAATACACCATTTACTTATTGCTGTAGACTGATGGCCTGAGTAGTTGCGATGAAAAGCAACTACAATTAAGATGAAAGGAAAAAAATCAATAAGCCTGATGGCCATCGGGTCAAAGTCCACTCTTCCTATTTCAAGTGAAGACGATCACTGCAATTTTTATATTGAATACATAACTGAAAAATCATGATAAATTTATGTAAATATACAAGACTCGTCAGATTGCCTCGTTGGTAAGAGAGACCGATCGCTTGGTTGTGATTTCAAATGACAGCAGGGAAATGTTAAATTTATATACCAGTTTAGTTCAACGTGAGGAGAGAGACAAACAGTGAAGAGTTTACTTCACTAAATTAGGCGAGCTTGTTGTTATTGTTGTTACAAGGGAAAAACAAATTTGACTCAAGTTTGACCTGAGTTGCCTCGATCCTTTTGTCTTTTATGATGCATAATATGAAGAGTATACATATATTCATATGAATCATACCAGGTCAGAAAACTTTTCCTTCTGCTCTGATACTACAGTCACCACTTATCTGCCAAGATGGAGGTGTGTATCTTTGTGGCCATATTTCCAGAAAGAATTACAGAGTTCATAAAATAAGGATATTATCAATATTTGTTTGATAAAAAAAAAAATTGAATAAGAAAGCCCCTTGGAGTAATATGGTATCAGTGGTCAAATGATTTATTTGAATGAATTTGATGTTGATAATTTAGTGCAATGGTCAAATAAAGTCTGACAGGGCATCCAATGGGGTCATTTGAATTTTGAAATTTATCACCAGACAAGACACAATTGAAACCGTAAAGCCTGTCAAATCCAGGACTGACACTGGAAGACTTTTGCAAGACTAATTGCTGTATCAGCCGCTGAGATATCATTTTCGCTCTCATTTTTCAAAGACATTTTCCTAGCAAGCGAGCAGGCTTTTTAAATATTATTCAAATTTTTTTTTTTTTGGAATTAGCGAGAGACAGCGATCGGCAGTTTTTTTCCCCACCTCATTCTCGCCAGTTGATCCTTGCTGTAGGTGATACTTGATTCTGCGCTGTTTGTTCCAGCATTTTTCAGGTCTCCGCCTTCTGCAATTGTTGAAGAGGTTGAAGAAGCGTTGCCATTGCCACCTCGTGCGTCACCAGTAATGCCACAGCTTGCTAGGTTGGCTACCGTCGCTGTTGTCCCCCCTATACAGCAACTGATAGCTATGTGACTCAACATGTCAGTTGTAGAACTTAGTAGCTGCTCGCTGAGCCTACAACAGCAACCAAACCACTCTCCTAGTCGGGACAATCATTAAATGACTTTTTATATATATATATATATATATATATATATATATATATATATATATTTTTGGGTGTAAAATATTTTCATTTTTTTACAGATCTCAACTCCAAAGCATAGCTAATGTACACATCTAAAGACAGTCTATGACTCCACTATATTATCAATATTGAACAAATTTAGCTATCAAAGGTGGCGAAGGGGTCTATCCCTTTTTATGTGTATGTGTGTGTGTTCCAGCACTTCCGGCCATACTATTTTGTATGCAAACTTAAAAATTGGCATCAGTACTCCACAAGACCCTTCCAAAATTTTTTTTTTTAAATGATAAAGAAGCTTCATTTATAACATCTACATTCTCCAGAATTTTAGTTTGTTAAAAAAAAATTCATTTTAGATGTTTTCCAGTAGAAAACACCAGAGGTTTCATAAATAGAATTTATTCTGACCCTATCTTTCTTCAGTGGAATTTTTTCATGAGTTTAAAAAAAAATTTTGATGCTTGTTGAATTATTGACCTTGATGGTGAATCATATCATTATCAATACTAATCATCTTTACCTTTCATTTCAGATGTTGTAAAACCAGATGTAAGTACTGAGATTCTGGGAATTTTAAGGTATTATTTTAAACTGGGCCTCAAAGCCACTGAAGCTGTTTGCAGAATTCAAGAAGGGGAAAAAAAACGAAACAATATTTGACTGCATTGTCCCAAACTGGTTAAAGCATTTTAAGAGTGGTGAGTTGTCCCTTGAAATAAAGCCAAGAAGTGGACGACCATTATGATGTTCTGAAATACAATGTGAAGGAGAATCCGACCACCAGCACTCAAAGACTGGTATTGATAATATAGTGGAGTCATGTATAGTTTTTAGATGTGTACATAAACAAGCTACTAAGTAAACGCCTGTAAAAAATGAAAATACACACACACTATATATATATATATATATATATATATATATATTTAAAAACACACAAATCTATAACCATGCATTTCAAAACCACCACAAAAGATATCAGATAGACACAAGGAGAAACAGAATCAGGATGAAATTTTTTAAATGAAGAAAAAAAAAGAAAAAGTCTTATATTGAGAGAGAAAAGATCAACTCTTGATGTTTTAATATGTTGTAATTTTTAAATTGGAAGTTCTGAAACATTGTAGGAAGTTTGTTCATTTGAATTGAATTTTTTTTTTCAATGACATAAATGAAGTCTTGATTTATTATTATAAATATTATGGTTATAATTATCATTCTATACCTCACTGTAACTGAGACATTGTTTAAAAGTCCAATAAAACCAAGCTGAATGTGTAACTTTATTGGGTCTTCTATCTATATGTCTGTCATTTATATGAAGGTAGATTTATTTCTTCTCAGGCCTAAAAAATGCTAATCATTGCTTAGTTTGTGTTCGGCCAATGACATATATTTGATTTAACAATACAATTCATATAGATGTTGGCATAAACAGATTATGATCCCAAATTGAAAAAGTTCAATGTTCGGTATTTCTCTATATGTCATTAAGTGACGGTGGGTAACTTGAAGGATATATATAAATATGATACATTTTTTTGCACTTTGAATGATTTATTGATTTATTTTGTAAGTTGGGTGTAAAATAATGATTAAATGAAGTCATGTGAGTTTTGAATGGGGAAAAAAAATTACTACATAACATTTCAAAATGGAGAAAGAATTGAAGAAACCTAGGATTAAAAATATGAGCTGGGACTCTGAAGACTACCAATTTACAGCAACCTTTGGGCTAGGTGGGGAAATATCTCTTTTCTAACAAAGGCTTATGCAATGAATGCAAAAATTGAGAGAACAAACTTCCCACAATATTCCTCTTAAATCTGTTAAAACCCTGTTTCTTAAAAATGTTTGTAACTCGAAAATTATCATGTATAAAAAAAATACAAACTTAGATTCAAGAAATTCTATAAATCCTCATTCAAATGAAAAGAATGTTTTTTGATGAAAACTAAACTTAATGAGAAACAATATAATTTTTCAAAATGGAGTCATGAAAATGTCAAACACAATGAAAGGAAAAAAAGAAACCTCAGTATTTTCATGGGCAACTTTTACTCACATTAGAATGTATACCTGAGATTGGAATTAATCTCACGTATACCTCTAACAATTTTTAATTAAAAAAGAAAAAAAAAATAGTGACAGTTCATTAGAAAGAACTGTAATTATATTAATATATATTAGATATAATTTAAAGCAAAAACAATTTCAAAATAACCAATCTTAATCAATAAAAATATTTATCGTACTAATAGTATTTGCCATGGCAATAGCAACGCTTCATCTTGGTAGAGAGTAGATATTTCAAATGAATTTAGGTGGAATTAATCGTATTGAAAATTCTTTTTTTTTTCCCATACATATTCATGATGTTGCACTAAGTATTAGGGTGCATCAAAAGTATTTTTGTTTCTCACAGACCTTTACACCAAAGCTTATTTCATGTACACATCTAAAGACTATATATGACTCCATTATATTAACAATATCAGTTTTTGAGAGTTGATGGTTGGATTCTCCTTCACCTTATGTTTCAGAACGTCATAATCAACAACTGATGGTCGTCCACTTCTTGCCTTTATTTCAAGGGACAACTCAACACTCTTTAAATGCTTTGAGGCCCAGTTTGAAATGATGCCTTAAAATTTCCAGAATCTCAATACTTGCAGCTGCAATACTGGCATCTGTGATTCTACTACACTATTATTATATCATTATCAATACTAATCAGCAATACCTTTTTTGTTATAATGCCGGATGCAAATATTGATATTCTGACAATTATCGGGCATTATTTCAAAATGGGCCTCCAAGCCGTTGCAGCTGCCCATAGAATTCAAAAAGAGGAAGGAAATGAAACACTATCAGATTGTATTACCAAAAACTGTTCCGAGCAATTCAAAGATGGTGACTTGTCCATTTGGAATTGATCCCAGAAGTGGACAATCATCAGTTGTTGATTATGATGATTTAAAACGCAAGGTAGAGGAGAATCCAACCAACAGCTCTTGAAAACTTTCAAGGGGAGCTATGAGGATACCATACGTACAGAATATCCAAAAAACATACAGAAGCTCTCGAGAGGTCAATAAACAAATATTTCTGATACATCCCAATAACTATTTGGTACTAAGTATCATTTCTCTTCACAAAGTCAAAATTTTATAAAAGATGAAGCAATGATTATTAAAGTTTTTTAGGAAAATTGAACTAATTTCAGATACTTTCCGTAATTACCCCAAATAGGTAGAACCTAACATTTGTTGGATTATGTTTGGGGTCAACTTGATAAACCAAGACTTTCAACGAAAGCAAAAGATGCTTGTGTAAATATTTGATAAAAACTCTTTTCAAAATTATTGACTATTAACAATTAGGGAGTAATTTTTGGACAATTGAACTCATGTATCTTGTTAATCTTGTAGTTCTCACAACATTTCGTCCAATTCATCCTATGGCCTTCTTCAGGTAAAATATCCATGAGGAAAGGGAGAGTCTCTCTTTCCAGGATTGCAAAACAAAAAATAGAGAATCTAAACACCAATAGCAATACTTGTAAAATGAGTAATTCTATCAATAACAATAAAATAGATTCAATTTATGAGTAGGGGAGGTCAGTCATGTGACAGATATGATCGAAAACTAACCACATTGCTACCATATCATTGAAATCAATCGAAATTTTCTTTCTATGAAACTTTTACCAGTATTAAATGATCATAACTTATTCCTTGGTTAATTCTCCGTTGATTGATACATTTTTCATTCCAAAGTATTGTTGATAATATTGTTTTGATGAAGGATTTGGTGAGCAAAGATCTCCTCGTTGCACTGCACGCAAATGGTCTACCAAGACACCTCGGTCTGTTTAGCTCTTATATGATTTGAAGCTAGAAGCAAGATTTTGAAGTTGTGGCTTGACAAGGAAAAAAGCTAAATCTAGTTCCAAAAGAGCTAAATTGGCAGCACAGCTCAAAATGTATCTTCTGCTGAACTAGACCTGTTCGATTGATTAGCTACAGGAATGATTACCTCGGAAACATGGATCTTATAAATATGAAATTTCCCCAAAATTTTGCAATAAAAGGATTTTCTTTGTGAATCATTTTTCTCTTAAAGATCATGTGGAAAGATCAAATTCTAATTTGTTTTACAAAAACTGTAAATTCAATCTTTCATAACTTTTGATCTAAAATGTGGATTTTGGTCAAATAAAGTACTTTGTATTTTTACAATAACCTTCAGTAACACTCCTCATGCAATTAAAATTCGTCTGACCTCCCTTTTATAAGGATAGACTAGAAAAGTTAGACAAGACCACATATTTTGAGAGAAGGGCAAGAGGAGACTTGATTGAAACAGTCAAGATAATAAATGGCTTTACAAATTATGGAGTTCCAATGTTCAATAAGTCAGATAGGACAGGAAATTTACTAGCTAGGTTTATTATAAAAACCAAGTCGCAAAACAAATTGATTTTATCTCCAGATGAATTTTGAAATACTGGAATAGTTTACCATCTCATGTAAAAAAATTAGTACAAGTATGAATAACTTTAAGAATAACTTAAATAAAGTTAGATCTCATAGGATAGAAAATAAATTGATCAGACAATTTGGGGAATTATCAGCTGAAATATTTAGAAGAATTTAGAAAAAATGAATAAAATGTGCCTGGTAAATGTTCCTCTGCACTGGTAATATTGTAACATTTAATAAGTTTCATACATTTTTATAACTTGAATGAATGTATATTCTAATCAGCTTAGTGATATTTTCTGAACATGTTTCATGGTAAATCTTTTCCTCTAGACTCTTATAATCATTTTAGATTTTCACATGACTTCCAAAGGTTTATTGTAGATTTGTAGTTGTATAGAATCCTCTGTTTATCCTAATACTCATCAAGTCAGTTTTTATTTTTTATAATGTTGAATAAGCATTTATAATGTAAATTGCTTCAGAAGATGCCCATAGAGGCATTTTGTATTTGATGAATAAATTAATGAGTGCAGTAGAGCTAATCCTGTAATATTTTTAATCTTTTTGTCTTTGTAAAGAGAAATGACACAGACATATCAGATAGATAAAAAAAAACTGAATTTGATAAAAGTATTATGAAATTTAGAGGTGTTACTTTTAAATATGGAATAATTAAAAATAATTTTTTTAAAGACTCAGATGAAGCTACAAAATTTACGATAAACAAGAAAACCCTAATGAAAAAAAAATTTATGATATTGGTACATTTATTTCACTTACTACCAAGATACAATGGTTGTTGTTGCCATGACACCCAATATTATTACATTATCATAGAAGTACTATTTTAGTAAGTACTGTGATTTTGACTGACATTTAAAATTGCATGAAGTATGAATTTCATTTCAAAGGGTGAAAAATAATAATGGAAAAGACATTAAAAGAAGAATAAAGAAAAACAATGATAGATGTATACAAATTCAGAAATGAAATAATAAAACTATAACTAACTTCTAAGAGAGAAATTCAGAAGCCAAATTCTCAAATAATTTTGACTTCAAAGTTAACAAAAAAAAAAACAAAAACATCTAATATTGCTTCTAATTAAAAATGAGATTTTTCAAGGAACTAAATTCTTCATAATTGATATTTTAGATGGTAAATATATCTTAGTGGTCCAGCTTTAGATATCAAATGAAAAGTATGGTTCCAAAATATAATAAGTACCATTTAAAAAAATTAATGTTCCTAATCAAATTAAAAATCAAATTCTTGATTTGAACTTTTCATCTCATTAAACCCCCATAGCCTGCATATCATATATATATTAGGAAATAGATATATGATCTGACAGAATGATTATAAATTGCGTTATATTATACTGAAACGCTCATTCGAAATGATCTCCTGTTATGACACAGTGAATGTATCATTTGACGAAGACAACGTAAATAGAGTAAACAATTAAAGTAGTTGAAATAGTTATTTGGGCCTTGGCAGCAGTTTAGTTCAATAGTAAGAGCAACACTACGTTGAAGTGGCTGTGTTGATTCTTGCAGCAGTCCCATTTTCTTCAATTGTTTATTCTATTTACGTTGTCTAGGCCAAATGATACATTCGCTAAGTAATAACTAGAGATCGTTTCAATATAATATGCATGACATAAGCTATATATTAGAAACCTAGCTGAAAGGGAGGTGGTGTTTTATCAATACTGCTTGGGTGCCATGTTAATGTAACTTTTGTTTTCAAAATCCCCAGAACCTTTGCATGGTAAACAACTGATGACTGATGATCCCAAAGGAGAAAGTTAACACATAGTACCATGATAACAAAGTTCATGTAAAACAGGGGGAAAAAAAAAAACACTGTAGAAATTTTTTGAGATATATTGGGAAATAAGTGACTGAAGTGACACAAAAACATATTTGAAAAAGATTTTTAATGTTTAAAACTGTAAAGCTTTTCAGACATATATATATATATATATATATATATATATATATATATATATATATATATATATATATATGTGTGTGTGTGTGTGTCCGGACTCACTAGCATGACCTCCTAGGAATCCTCATCCTTGATTTTCATTTTTGCTATCAAAGCAAAACATCTGATGCTAAATTTGTTTTTTTTACATGAAACTTTTTAACCACTAAAAGGTTCACACATACTACTGAAGAGGGGAAACCTTCCAGTAGCATTTATGGCATAATTAAATTTATTTGTGAATTAATTGATCAATAAATAAAGTTGCCATATATTTTTACTCCCGAGTCTGTCACATTCTCAACTGTTCACTTTATTTACACAATATTATATATATATATATATATATATATATATATATATATATATATATAATGTGAACAACAGGAAGTGAGACAGACTCAGGAGAAAAAACACATACATATATATGTTTTATATGTACATAAAGGTTGTACTAAGATAAAATAATTCAAATGAAGAATTTGATTTTTTAATTCAATTAAACACATTTATTATTTAAATGGCACTTATCGCCCTTTAGAACCATACTCATCAAATATAAATAACTTAGCTCTCAAAAGGATCAAATAATATGCTTGAAATCAGGGAGAGACTTGACAATCACTCTGTATAATAGATATATAATCTAGCCATATCCTGAGCTTATATCCAAATTTTACTGTTCATTTGTTTGTTTGCTCTCAAATGGGATGATCTCATTGGTTAATTTACCTTCCTATTATGACATCATAAAAATCATGTAATAGAAACTCTGAAAACTTCACAACTGATTATCACGCATTAAAAAAGTTCGAGTTGCAAATTGAAAATCTTGAAATTAGAATACTTGAATCATTAAGAATAAATTAACTAGTGAAATAGCCTTAGGCTTCTTAGTGCTGATCCACACATAAATAACCACGTCATTTTGGACGGATACATGCTAGTAATATATAAAACATTTAGTATAAATAATTTAGCTGTAAAGTAAATAGTACTCCATTTTTCTCCAAACAACGTATTGTACATGGTTGGTTTGGACTAATTTTTTCATCTTTGATCCAACCACACACGATAATTAAAACATCTCATCTAACAAAACTCAAAGGAGAATAGTTAATATAATTTGGTAGTTAAGTTGGTGAATCATTCTGAACTGTCATTAAATCATAACAATTTCCATGTGGGAGGTTACAGAAATAGTCTATTATGAGGTATACAAATCAGCTTCAAGAAGATTTTAGGTATCTTTATGTATTTGAGACCAATAACAAAATTAACTCTTAAATTCATTTTTTTTTCTTTTAAAGAATTCAAATTCTAAATCAAGGGGAATAACTTCTGACCAAAGTTACTTTCTAACACTTTTTAGTAGATTCTTTAAAAATTCAATTCATCAAGTGTTCCACTGTGTTTTGGAGCGGTTTCAAGTGGTTTAGGAATTTAAAAGCTAAATAACATTTGAATGTAAAGTGTATAAATTAATGTTTCTCCAACTTGAATATTCAAAAGAAATAGTGACTTATTTTAACAATTCTAAGAGCTTTGATTACAAAATAGAAATTATTTAGAAATTCAGTAAAGTACTCGAATTTTTGAAGAATTATTATTATTATTATTATACATGTCTGGTTAGTTACTCAATAGAAATTGTCATGTGACCAACATTTTTTTTCAGTATGCCATGTTGTGGGTGATCAATTAAAAAATTGGGAAAAGGGGGTGATCAATGAATAAGTTTTGGCCAATTCATTCATCACCTTTTTCAGGTATAAAATGTAATATCTGTAAGGAGAGAGGGTCTCTTTTTTTCTCTCCTCACAGATATTGGATTTTACACCTATAGAAGGTTGTCGATGAACTCGCTGGAATATTGTCTAAACAACAAAGATGTGAAGAAGAGATTAGATTGTCCAAGCAAAAGCTGATAAGATAAATCTATATTATAATGTTAGGTCTGTTACTAAAACAGCTAAAGTGGCAAATAAGTTACAATACTATAGTAGTAGATCACAGGGACATAGATAGCTTAAGTTATCAATAACAGCAATAACATCATTTCTATTAACATTCGGACTATCCTCCTCTTGGTTGTTTTTCATACAACGTTTTGGCCATTGTACTCTATGGCCTTCATCAGGTATCATGGACACATAGCGTAGTGGTTACAAAACCAGACAATTACTGCAAGTAATCTGATGGTTCTAGATTCAATCCCAGTAAGAGACAATATAATACTACTAATGCTAAGAGGGGAGTGCAGTCAATATACCCCTGTTGGTTAAATAAAGGGTTCAGTTCGTTACTTCCCCACACCTACTAGATGATACCTGATGAAGGCCGTAGAGTACAACAACCGAAACATTGTATGAAAAATGACCAAGATGAGGATGGTCTGAATATTAATAGAAATAATAATAATACCTCATCTCAAAAATTCTGAGATATACTAACAATAACATCATTATGTAAAGTTTTGTGTAGACTTTTATCCTCATCTTGGTTCACTTATTGAATGCTACTTTTTGTCTGCTGTACCCTATAACCATCTTCAGGCGTTGATCGGGTGTAATTCTGATTATCAAGATGGTGGGGTCCCATTGTCTCAGGGATCGTCCAGAACTCTCATATTCCACATCATCACCGACATCCGATATTGGATAGTGGAATGTGAATGTTCCGGACGATTGCCTAGATGGGCCTTCCTTGTCTCAATGGTTTGAAAATACATCTATTCATCTCCCGAAGACAGCCGTAGGGTATAACAAATGAAACATTGTGTTCAAAAAATGACCCAAGATGAGGTCAAAAATCCGAACAAAACTTCACAAAATGATATTCCTTCATCTAAAAAAAACATTCAGATAAAAAAAATAATGTTAGTTTCATTTGCTTTTTTTTCATATCACAGTTAAGATAAAATGATCTCTTACCTATCAAATGTATGTAACAAAATTACGTCATTCTTATAACGTTTAATGATTGCAACAATATATATATATATATATATATATATATACACGAGAGTAATGATATCTTGGTGGTCAACACCCATGAAATCTCCACTGCTCTGGATGATAACTAATACCAATATGAAAATGTTTCCTTCTTCAAGTTTTCTCAACCCCCTTTATGAAACAACAAAACAGAGTGTGTAAATATTTATCTCATTAGTGAACAAGTAGACCAACATGGAACTCTTCTGCTTGACCTTTTCGACCAAATGTATCTGTGGCTCAAGTGGTCAGCAAAGAGAAATCTAATGGGAACATCTGACACCACGAGGAGACAAGATGGACTCGAGAGATGGAACCGAGCCAAGCATTGATGGTACTCGAGGACAACATACGTGAGTCCACATATATATATATATATATATATATATATATATATATATATATATATATATATATATATATATATATATATAGGAAAGAACAAGGTGTACGTGAATGCATATGCATACACTTGTAAGCCCACATAGTCACACACAATTTGTGATATTTACATATTGTTTAGGAATAAACTGATTAGTAGTACAAGTTACCAACTCACCAGTGAAGGATATATGATGTTTTCCCACACAATATACAGTAATACTACACTTGCTACTACTCCATTTAGTACTGATTCGCTTATTTATCCAGCAGCAGTATTTATCGGCACCTAGTGATATTTCACCAGTACCGGAGAGTAGCTACCAGATGAGATATACAGTACTAATCAATCTTGTTGAGGTTCAACAACATCATACTTCAAAATGATGCTGGCGCAATCTCTATTCATATTATTTTATGATGACTATTTAATGATGCATTTTTTTTAGAAACATATCTAGAGTTCTAATCAAGGTATTTACAGTGAAGGAGGTTGGAGTGGTATAATCGTTACTGGTGCGGAAAATGGAATTGGCAAGCTGCGGTTCAAATTCCTGCTCTGAGCCAATATAGGTACCGAGAATAAACTTTTAAAATGACAATCAGTATGATGCGAACAAGCAGTTGCTCATGAAAGTGACACTTCAGCTTTCAAAGTATAATTAAGATATCAATTTATCTTGAAAACTTTAAAAAATTGGTATAATTAGAAAGAATGATTAATAACACCTAAGGCATCCAAGTTGACTTTCTCTTGTACCAATTGATTGTCTCAACTGATAAGATATTTAATAGAACAAAATTTATAAAAGAAAGCAAAATATCCATTTCTTTCACTTTTATACATTAAGTCTGCTTCGTGGAGGGTGAATGGAATTCTCAAAAATTGAAAAATTAATTTATCTCTAAAGATCATAGATTTTTTTTCTCAAAATTAAAATCTTTAAATTTACCTGAGATCATTATTGGTCTCAACTCTTCATTGATTTAACTCAAATTTATCGAATTCATCAAGGGAAAAAACTCCCGATTTAAATCATCCCCCTTTGACCATTTGGTGAATTTATTCAATTTTTTCCTCTTCAATTCACAAAAGAGTTCC
Organism: Thysanoteuthis rhombus; assembly: GCA_963457665.1. Lineage (NCBI taxonomy): Eukaryota > Metazoa > Mollusca > Cephalopoda > Oegopsida > Thysanoteuthidae > Thysanoteuthis > Thysanoteuthis major. The sequence goes on along the minus strand of OY735240.1, from coordinate 32,065,200 downwards.
ATTGTTTTTTTATCTGATTTGTTGAAGTGTTCCAGTCAATAAAAGTGGTACATGAATTTAAGAGTTAATAAAACAAAATTTTTAAGTTATTCTCTCCGCAGTTTAGGTCACATGGTTTTGTTATCAATTCGAATAGTTATATTAAATCTTTAAATCTACCTGAATTTATTCCTTGAATCAACACTATATTAATTCAATAAAGCAAAATTTCAAAATCAACAAATCACTGTAACTCCAAAAATGGCCCAGCCAGCCAGTTGGGCTACAGATTTTTATCTCTTTGCTCATCTTTGTGTATGCGTGTCTCGGGGTGCTCCTGGCTACATTTTTAGGGCTACAACCTCGAAAATTCTGATGAAAATACCACTAAGCAGCTTCTGAAAAAATTTTTTTTCTAATTCTTCAAAAAAAAAAAAAAAAAAAAAAAAAAAAATGCCCTCTGGGATTTCTATGGTTATTACGGGATCAACAATGCCCTAATCTTGTGCTGGTATTCTTTTAGATAATTTTAGATGAAACATCTATTTTTAGTAGATGAAAAATCTATTATTTAAAGATTATTCAAGACAAAAGATCTGATTTTAGACAAAAGATCTGATTTTAGACAAAAGATCTGATTTTAGACAAAAGATCTGATTTTAGACAAAAGATCTAATTTTAGACAAAAGATCTAATTTTAGACAAAAGATCTAATTTTAGACAAAAGATCTAATTTTAGCTCTGGTACACACAAGGGCTATGGTGATTCATTTATTTGAAGTGCGAATATTTTCTGTAATTTTGTTAACAATTCAAATACACTGTAGACCTGTTTCATAACAGGAGTAAGGGCCCCAAATTTCTACAGAGTTGTGAGTCAGCGATGTAAGGAATTTTCCATTTTTACAAATCCCGATCCAAGTTTTCCTCTTGGCTGCAGGAATAATGCTTGGCGTCATTTCCAAACGGCAAGTGAAAATGGGTGAGAAGTTATATAAAATAATCTATTAGTGATATAATTTACTGTGAATACGTAATACACGCTGGCGGAGATTGGGAGGAATGGAGAGTCCAAGACTGATCATTGTATTTGTGCAGAAATGAAAAGAAAACTGAGGTCGGGTGGGGTATTGGTAGTTCATTAGGAAGACAGAGATAAATATAAAAATTTTGAAAAATAGTGACACCTCATCAAAAGGTTATATTTTAACAAAACTTGGGTATATATGTAGTCAGTGTCGAATAAGAGCCGACAGATGAAAGAAGAGGAAGCGAGGAAAAAAAAAGAGTCAAGGGTATGAGTTGCTTTAAATTTTTAGTGTGTTTTCTCCAGTAATTCTTGTATATAATTTTTTTAAAAGCCATTTTCAGGCTAATATAGCTATTTTTAATTTTAAAAAAATTTTGTATTCAGCTATTAATTTGAGTGCCTGATTCTACGTTTTGAAAATTGGGTTCCAAGCTCAAACAGCGTTACAAGAAATTTTGAGATATATCAAGCTGTTTTATAACAGGTTTACAGTGTACTTAAATTATTTCATTAAATCTTTAAATTTATCCAAGTTTTTTTTATTGGTCTCAAATCTATATTTATTTGATTAAAAACTAAAAATTTATTCTCTCTGTAATTTTCTTCACTAAATCAAAATAAAACAATTTTTGAATAAACTAAAATGATATTTTAATATAGAGGAAGCCGTTTATTATAATCATAGACAATGTTATCAAATGGTTACTATCATCAAAATTAGTTGGATCCAAACACTATTTAAAATGAATTAAAAATATCAAAATTAAAACATATTTCATATCAAATTTTATATTGCAATGAATTTAATAATATAGCAATGAATTGATAACTATGAATGGACCTTATATATTTTTCAAAATTATTTAAATCTGATCTGACAATGCATCTGATGCTATTTTAAAAATATATGAAGAATTTATTATTTAGTTGTTCTTGCAAATTGTCTGATCAATAAATTACATGGTCGGAAAAAATCTTTCCACTTAAAAAGAAATAACTATGAATGTAAATTGTTCCAATTTTCATACCCTTTGCTTAATGTTATCATCCAGTTATTATCTAAGATACTCCGTCTGATCACAATAAGTAGCTTCCTCTGTATTTTGATACTTGAAATAATGTACAACAATTCTTGTAATGCATTTCGACGTTCGTTAATGGATGATTCAAAAAGAATAAACAGAAAGAGAAAAGAAGTTTAAAACATTTTGAAACATCAAGACCCCCTTGAACCGAAAGAAAAAAAAAAACAAAAAACATAAATCACGTCTGAAATTTCCACAAATAAAACAAGAACATTATACAATTGAGACACAAATATAAAATAGCTGAAAAAAGTTCATTTTAATTGCTTTGAAAGAAAAAAATTTTTTGAAAAAGACAACTTTTATAGAAAAAAAACAAAAAACAAACAATTCAAGAATTTGATACATTAAAATAAATACACAGTACACATACATACTAAATAAAAATTAAATGAAACAAATACAATTCATATTCGACAACTTTATGCTTATAGAAGACGTATACTTACCGAGACAATTTTCATAGTGCAAAAGTTGAAAATTTTCATAACGCAGAAATTGAAAATTTTCTTTTCACAACAGTTTTAAATTTTCATACCGCAAAATTTAAAAATTTTCATATAGGAGAAGTTGAAATTTCAAATGTTAAAGTCTTTAAAATGATTTAAGAATCAATAGATTTATTTAGCAATATCTAAATATTAATTAATAATACTAATTGTATTTAACATCATATATATTTAATACATAAAAGATAAAAAGAAATTAAGCACAATGAATTAACACTTAACAGAAGGAAAATTAAACTCGAATTTTTTATCTGGAAGATGTTCAGTAAAATAAGTTGTTTTTAATCTTTCTGTTATTCAACTTCCCAATAATATTTTTATTTTGAATAGCGTAGTGTTGGGGTTTCTAGTTCCCTATAGAGCAGTAATTCCCAAAATGGGGGTAATAACCCCCAAAGAGATAATTTGAGGGTTTTTCATTACTTGTATTTGTTTTTACTTTATTTATACCATTTTTGTATTAACATGTTTTTTCTTAACAAAAATCTATTTTTTTTTTTACATACCTAAATGTTTTATTAATATGTTCAATTTGGCTTAAACGATACAATTTTGGAAAAGGATAATTCCACCTAAAAATTTGGGAACCCCTGCTCTAGAGTATGTATGCATGTGTAAACAAGAGGCTAAGTTTAGAAAATTTAGCCAAGTGACATCAGTGCTTTCAGGAATGTTAATTTTGGAGTTGGTGAAAGTCTTATAACAAATTTCTTTCTCTTATAGGTATAGGTAAAGTCAAATGTGCACCTTGCCTGCACACTGCATTAAACTCAAACAGATACTACACCTTGATTTTTGCTTTTTATCAAAACCTACTCAGATTGGCAATCTATAGCAGTGATTAAACAGGAATAAAGAATAAGCTCCGAGCAAGATTTGAACTCACGTCCCTATCACCTCAAGAAGCTGCGTATTTACAACATTGCTCTACTGACTGAGCTACTTATGTTCTTACGACTGACAGATGATGAAATCCAACTCCTAAACTCATCTATCCTTAATTGTTCAGTGCTGAAACATAGAACCTAACCAAGAGACAGATCCGCAAATTGAGAACCATGCAACGAGCACATGAGAAAATTATGCAGGGCCTCACATGGAGAGACCACAAAACAGCACAGTACATCCTGGAAAAGACAAGAGTCAGGGACATCATAGAATCCATTAGAAAGCTCACTGCTACCTCTAAATGTTTGGTATTTTATAAGCAAAGCTGGCCATGTTGCATGAATGGCGGATAACCGATGGACATCGCGACTCATGACATGGATCCTGAGATCACATGCGGAACCGAGGCCGGCAGAATATTAGATGGAGGGATGAGACAAATTCAGAAAGTACTGGCTCCGCGACGCCCATGATAGAGAAGTGTAGCAAATCCCGGGGAAGGTCTATGTATAACGACGGACATTGAAAGACTGATGATGATATTGGGTATTTTATTTTTGATAATTCAAGTTTTCTAATCTTCTTTTTTTTTCCAAGTCTAAACTCAACAATAAACATTTCTTTCTAGTCACTTATGCATTATTTTTTTGAAAAATTTCTTTTTAGTTTCAAACGTCCAGCATTCTGTAATGCACTATTCAGTGTTACGTCATTTTAGGCTATCTCATCTTATTACAACCCTTTTATTGTTTTTTCAGCTATTTCACATGGACCAATCCATTGTAAGTTTTAGGTTATAACAGGAATAGGAGAGGACATACAACCAAATAAATAAACAATTAAACATACCATTTTACATATATGGCTCTTACATGGATAGAATAGTTGAAGCATTGTCAGCCATTATTGATTTTTTGACTAGGATTTTCTTCCATCTTGAAAAACTAATGAAAAAAAAAAATTCAAGATGAAAGAAAATATGAGATTGATAATGGCTAATTCATAATGATAGAATGGGAAATATAATTCCATGTTCAGGTGGATAAATAAGCTAATTGCAATTAACTTACCCACAAACTTTTGTTTTAAAAATGGGTTTCGATTTTGAATATTTTCTGTGTAAAAAACTAGATTATAAACACATTGGGATTAATCAGAAATTGAGGCTGTAAATTATAAGCTTATCCAACAGACTTATGCATAGAGACATAGATATGAGTTTTGTCTATAAAAGCATAATTTTGGGGGCATATAAATGGTTCACAAAGCCCAAGACATACTGGTTTGTGCTGACAGGTACAAAATGAAAATCCTACTCATCTATATCTTTGAAAAGAGTTGCTCACATTCCAATTTTTGATGCGACAATCAAATCTTTTCTTCCCATCTTCAATGTTGCAGACACAACATTTAGTTGAATTCATTCTCCGACCCTCGTCAGGTGTATAATTTAAGAAAAGAGGCAAACCTTTTTTCTTTCTTTTTCTTGTTTCTGAGCTTCAGGCTTGGTGGAATCAAAACTTTATCTCAGCATCTACACAAGAATGTTAAATGTCTGGAAAACCAACCGATTCCGTGTTATACTATCTCTGCTTGACTTCATTGTATGATTAGGTCAGGTCTTTATCAGATGTTGATGTACTGTCTATAACTTTAACAAGAGTCACTAAAATTCCAATTTCTGTCTGTATTGATTTCAAACCTACCAATTAGGTTGCTAACTGGGTCTTAGCTACCATCCATTTTCCTTAACCCTTTTGAAACTCCGGGAACATATACATTCTGAGATTTCTATGACTACTGGAATATACATGTCCTGTAAATGTCCTTAAAAAGTCTATCGGAACACATTTATCATGAAAAATGAAGTACATGAGATTTATCCAGGCTCCACTGATACTATGACAAATATGTCTAACCATGATTTTGGTTCTACAAAATTTTGATTTATCAGAAGAATGGTTTTCTTTAACCGTCAAATAAAAATCAATGTTTTTCTTTTTTTATGCCCTTTTGAAAATTCGGGCATCAAGTATCCTCTTAGTTTAGTCTTGAAAATATCAACGGATGAGCATTTTAGTGGCTGAGAGCATATCTATTTAAGCTTGAAACAGATACTACACACTGATTTCAGGAAAAAGATGCAACTTCAATAAAGTTATTTTTCCATTTTTATCTATTGTTTTTTCAGCTGCTAAGGTTAAGAACTACGTTTGAAGAATAAATAGATATCTAAATAAATGTTAATGGAGATCCAAGCATCCTAACAAGAATACTAGTCACATCTGATAACAACTTTCCAGGTTTGGGATTGTCTTCTTTCAACCTCTGTGTCAACTCTGGATATGAGGTATATGTTAGGAGATATATATTCTCTCCTCCCAGGAACAAATTTGACATTCCAGAACAACAAACACCTGACGAAAGCTGGAAGGTATACAGCCAAAATGTTATGAACAATAAAGACAAGGAAATTTTGAATAAAACACTTACAATGATTAAAACATCCCATCCGACTAAACTCAGAAAATAAATATCTTACCTGGTCTAAAATTTTCAGCAACATCATTACTAAGCCCTAGAATATAGTACTTATCTGTTTTGAAAGTAGTGCTGTTTTCAAACATGATACTACAGATCATGTTATGCCCACCTATAAATGGACAAGAGGTAGGATTGGTGACCTTGGAGGCTATGAGTGGAATCGAAATGGGGGCATGGAAAAAACAGAAATAATGTACGAACAGCAAATGCCAAGTTTAAAAAGAATTGCTATGTCAACATAAAATGGAGATGAAGCGTTTGTAGTTTAATCAGGAGGAGATAACCACGAAGTTGTGCTGGATGCAGACTATGGGATTGGTGGAAGCGTTGACAATGCAAAGCCTGTAGAAAAGACTTGGTCAGAATTGTTTGTTTGGGATACGGTTAAGCATGGATACCTGGCAAGAGTGGTTGTGCTACGGAATCCCTAAACTAGACAAGGGGTCGGCTGGCGGAGATGATGAGGAAAGCCACGTTGAAAAGGCCCGACAGGGAAAACAATGCATTTTGGCTTTTCCTTTGAGTTCGTCCCTTTTTTTGGTTTATTGTTTGTCTCCCCTTATGTGTGAGAAGCACAAAAGTAAAACTGTTTCTTACTCGCTAAATGTGGGCTCTAGAGTCCATCTGTTGGCATTGTTTATCTTCTGACTCACCCTGTTGTGGTTTATTTGTTATTTATTAAATCATTTGAAAAAAGAAAAAGGAAAATCAATAAAAGAAAAAGAGGAATAGATGAAAAAGAATAAAAGAAAAAGAGGAATAGAAGAAAACAGAAAAATAGAAAAAGAATTTTAAAAAAGAATAGAAGAAAAAAAAAAGAATAGAAGAAAAAAAAAGAATAGAAGAAAAAAAAAAGAATAGAAGAAAAAAAAAAGAATAGAAGAAAAAAAAAGAATAGAAGAAAAAAAAAGAATAGAAGAAAAAAAAAGAATAGAAGAAAAAAAAAGAATAGAAGAAAAAAAAAGAATAGAAGAAAAATGAAGAAAAGAGAAAAATGAAGAAAAGAGAAAAATGAAGAAAGAAGAAAAATGAAGAAAGAAGAAAAATGAAGAAAGAAGAAAAATGAAGAAAGAAGAAAAATGAAGAAAGAAGAAAAATGAAGAAAGAAGAAAAATGAAGAAAGAAGAAAAATGAAGAAAAGAGAAAAATGAAGAAAAAAGAAAATGAAGAAAAAAAAAAAAAAAAAGAAGAGTGGATACCAGTATCCCTCCATCAAAAAGGTTGTTTTTTCTCTGCCATTACTTTGCTTATAAAATACCAAACATTTAGATGTGGCTGTGGGCTTAATACATAGTGATAGGTTCATTTTAAATAATTATCATTCAAATATCTCAATAGATAAGAGTATGAATAAGCACGTGTCATCGCATCTCCAAGATGCCTGGATTGATCTCAAATAAATTCTGAATATGATTCACATGACTGTCTATATCGAGCTTCGGTAAAGGGCTCCCTTTTCATAATACCAGTTCATAGGATACAGTTTGATACTTGCATAATTTAAAAAAAAAAAAAAAAAATTGATTGACCGTTTAAAACCAAGTTTTGAATATGATTCACAAGACTATCCATATCGAGCTTTGGTGGTTGGCCCCCTATTTATAATACCAGTGCACAGGATGCAATTTGATATTTGCATATTCGAAAAAAAAAAAAAAAAATGATTGTCTGTCTAATGTACTGACATGCATGGTAAGTTGGAACTGCCAACAGGATTTGAGATAATTGAAAGGGAATTATATATGCCAGGGTTCGGATAGGAGGGAGAGCTAGATGCAATAAACTTACCCACAAGCTCTTAGAACCAACATGGAATTCCATCTTAAATATTGTCTGTGTGAAAATAAAATGCCAAGACTGATAAACAAATGATTATTAATGATAACTGACTGATAACATTATCTGTGATTATAACGAGCGGATTTCTCTGTATTGGGATCATTTACATATGGAATGGCACTTCTGTCCAGGATCAGAGTATCTGCACACTCTGCCTAAGATCAAAGTGTAGTATCTGCTTTCAGTAGTATTTTTTTGATAGCATTGTGTCAGTAAAATGACATGTCCAATGATGGCCTACCGTGGCTCGGTATTACTAAGTGGAAGAAGCCTTGGATTTGTCCTGAGGCCTATACAAATAAAGCTGCCCAGTCTTGGGGGAGCAGCACCTTCTCATTTCACCAAAAAGGCAAGGGTCAGGCTAGCCCTGATGCCTTTGCAATACCAGTTGCGGGAACTGGAGCAATTTCTTTAGTTTTCCCATACATGAAATCTTACATTAAACTGACCTTGTGTCACATCTTGCCCTTGTGAAAAAGTGAGTAAATCCAGATCAATGTGTAATATCTCTATCCATATAGAAAGGCATTACACAAGAAATATATATATATATATATATATATATATATATATATATATATATATATATATATATATATATATATACATATATATACAAGTTTTGGGAGAGAAAACACCCAATACTTGGTTCTTGGTCCATCAAGTGTTTTCTCTCTTAAATCTTTAATAAATATTGCTCTGTAACATTATTTGTACATAGAGCACTTTTAATTTGATAAAAAAATTAAATTTTAAAACTCCAACTGCACTACTTCTTTTTTTATTAAAATTTATTATTAAAAATTGTAATATTCTTATTAAAATTATATTTATATATATATTTACAATTTTGTTGTTATTGATCAGTTTCTCACCATTGTGAGAGACATCCGATTATATGAATCTGGGAAGCTCTACAGTAATGAACATTGAAGGTTTTAAAAAAATTATTAAAAATTCATGTCATTTCAGTCAATTGTTTCTAAATATCTGTCGATGCAATTTATGCCAAATTTTCTAAGGGTTATATCACTTATACAAAATTAGATATTATTGTCCTAGGTATGAATTTTTCTTGCTTTATATTCTTACGGATACACATTGCATTTTATGTATGTAGATTATTAGTTGTATACAAATTTTGGTAGTAAAAGTATGAGATTTTTCCTTCTCTGTAATATGCATGAATACTAAAGATATATATTGTAAAATAATTTGTTGGATAGAACTTTCGACAGTTGATTTTTTAATATTCAAAATCTACAGCATTCTTTATACAGACATGGCCTCTTTTGCATATTTCTGGTTTACATTATGGTAAAGTATTTGAATATTTTCAATTCACTAAGATTTTAAAATTTCAAAAACCTTGTCAAGGTTTCTCAAAGTCAAAATGGAGAATGTAATTTTTGAAGATGTAAAAACAAAGGAAAAGAAACTAAATAACAAAGGTGGGAGTCATGCATACAGACACTCACGTACAATCTTTGATATCTACTTCATATATACATATATACATATATACATATATATATATATATATATACACACATACATACCTTGTAACTTGTTTTGCTCTGGCTTGAGAGGCCGGGTGCTTCGTAGGGGAGTCGTGTATTACTGAGGGCATGTTGGATATCCTTTCAGGGCTATCTTCATCCTCTTGAGACTTGCAAGAAGACGCATCCCGCACACTATATGTAAAAAAAAAAAAATACAAGATTATATTTTGATTATGAAATTATTTGAGACCATTGTTCATCCATTAACTTTATATGGAATAAGTTTTCATAGAAATAACACGTGCAGCAATATATACAGGTTGTAGCTCTTTAATCGAGTGCTCTGAAGTCCAGCAACGTCCATGGTCCATTTTGAATTGGACACAATTAGTTCGTGGATCTGCCCATAGGGTTTTTCAAACAAAAGTTTTAACTTTAATTCAACCGTTCATAAACCAACCTGTTGAATCAAATGTGTAAAAATCTAACCGTGGTTTGAATTTGAAGAACTCTAAATTCGATAATTTTCTATGCTTTATTTCAGGATAAAAGTAAACATATATAGGAGCAGTGTAGCCAATTCAGCACTTTTGGGGCTAAATTTAGCAGGTTCACAGCACAGAATTTCAAAATTTAGCACTATTTTTATTGCTATTTTAGCTGATTTTTAAAGCTATTTTCTAGCCATTTCTAACTATTTGAATGGCCATATAAGACTGCTTTTCAACGCTTTTTCGAAGTCAATTAATTTTTTTTACTTGCAGCATTGTACAGGATGTTCTCTTGGGAGCCAATTTTTGTTTTACCACTTTTTGTGTGGTCTGGCAATGACCAAGTCACGAGGTTGCTAGATTAAAGAGGTAAAACTTTGAGAAAACCATGAAATGAATATTATACATTTTGCTGACAATTAGAACGTTATGAAAAGTTGTGCAATTGGAAATATGCTCATTGCAAGCCTTAATGACTCAGATTTTCACAAGGTACTCCATGAACGAGACCTTGTACCAGGCTCAATACCTGAGTAAATATAGATATTATGTACGTTTGTTATTAGTCCAACATTTGCTAAATTTAGCTTTTCAAAAACGTAACCAGTATTCCAAAGGAAATTATGAATCACAGCCACCCATCTAGGCAACTTTTTATCTTGTGAATTGAAGAATTTATGATTTAACTTCCCTCCATCTGAAAAAATCATGGATACAAACAAAGGGACCAATTTGGCATAAACTTTCATTGTAAATTGACCCCCCCCACCAATAAAAACAGCTGAAACATGGAACCTAACCAAGAGACAGACCAACAAACTGAGAAGCATGCAACGTGCGCCTGACAAAATCATTCTAAACCTCACATGGAGAGATCACAAGACAGCACAATACATCAGGAAGAAAACAGGAGTCTGAGACATCGTAGAATCTATCAGAAAACTGAAATGGCAAGAATGGCACACAACCGATGGACATCACGACTCATGGCATGGATCCTAAGAGATTGCATGCGAAATCGAGGTCAGCAGAATACAAGATGTAGAGATGAACTAGACAAATTCAAAAAAATACAGGCTCTGCGACACCCATGATAGAGAAATGTGATGGATACTGGAGAAGATCCATTTCCAACGATGGACAATAAAAGACTGATAATGATGAAAGGTGGAATTATCAAAAAACAAAAAAGTCATTTACCCTACTCATAGAGGCAGGTGTACGTGCAAAATTGCAAGTTTCAACTATGAACAGTTAGGGCTGGGTAAAGTTTGGATACATTGTCATAAGCCTTTTAGCATGTCATTGGGCATAGACCTTCCCTAAGATTCACCAGACTTTTCAAGGGTGGTGTGGAGCCAATACTTTCTGAACTTGTCTAGTTTGTCATGCCATCTTATTTTTTGTTTTGCATGTGATCTCTGGGTATCAACATTGTGGGTCATAATGTCCTACAGTTGTCTCCCATTCTTCTGAAATGACCAGCCAATTGCCATCTGAGTTTTCTAATGGATTCAATGATAGCTCAGACTCCTGTTATTCCTCTCTTGTATATGTGGCACAGTTCTAGGTTTGAAAGGTCAGGCTGTTGGTTACGTTCCTTGTTTAAGCTATATGCATGTGTACCAGGAGCATCCTCCTGGTACACACACATATAGCTTATTGATAATATACTCTTCTTCTTAGGACTAATGGGATTTCCTTGCTCTTGAAGGTTGAGCTTACTCTGCCAAAGGCTTGCCATCCTAGTGATCTTTTCATGGATTTCTACTTCTCTTGAGGATATCTAAATATGTAATGATATGAATGCCAATACTTTAATTGGACCATTATCTTATGTTGAGCATGATCCTCTCTTCTGCACGTTGCATGGTTCTCAGTTTGAGGGTCAATCTGTTGGTTTGGTTCCATAGGTGACTATCGGGTGAATGCATTAGTTGTATACCCTTCTTTTTAGGACTAATTGGATTTTCCTATTCTTGAAGTTTGAGCTTGCTTTACAGAAAGTTACATACACATGAATAACCTTAACCCAACAACAGTGATTAAAACAGTCTGTTGTGGGTAGGGATGATTAATCTTGAATGAACTGCAGCCATATTAAGAGAAAACATTTTGAATGAGGTATTTAGTTGTAGACCAGAAAAATGTCAGTATCTTCAGTTTTGAGTAAATCATAGGAGTATAATTCATTTCTTTGAGAGTAACATGAAGTTTTATATATCACAATTATTTGACAAAAGCTCAAATCAAATTTGAGCAAATTTTGCTCGATGTCAAGTAGCTGCTGATCAACGAAAATGTACTTATTTTTACCAATTTACCTTTTAATTTTTTTCAATTTGTAATACATGCATTTCTTTTTCATCGTGCCTATATATTTCTTACTTGTATCTTTAACACGTTCGGATTGACTTTTTAAACGACATTTTCTAATTTGTACAAATCGTTTCCACTTTTGAACATCTCTCTATCAGATCATCCCCTGAGGAGTGTAGGACGAAAAGAACTTTTAAGAATTTATATCATTTTTTCTTTAAAACAGAAAAAAAAAAAATTGTTTTTTCTCTCCTTCTCTTCTGGTTTACTCTGCTTTCATTAATTACAGCAATGTTAGAGACACTTGTTTATTTTTTTTCTCTTTAAGAAACAGCATATCGTGAAAGTGGATGCCTTGAGCCATGTTCAATGAAATCATCATTGGTATTATACACTGATGATTAAATCAAACCTAGTTGTTAAAGTCATAACGTTTCAACTGCTGTACCCTCCGGCCTTCTTCAGTTTCTTTTCACTGATCGTGGTAAATCGATGTATAATGAGGATAATTCCTCATCTCAACAGAAATTAAATCAAAAATCAACATTCATAGTTTATAAAATGATATTGCTCTAGTTAATATTGTTTTAATGTATTTCATCCACTTTTTACCAATAACAAGAACCATAAGTTAAATTATGTGTCCACCATCTGTGGTGGGAGGAAGAGGGTGAGAATAGTTCATCTGAAAGCCTGGACCAAACTTCACATCAATCCAACATGATACGACCGAGAAGATTGATATTTAGCATTATTAGTTGAGGTAGTAGTAGCTGGAAGAAGTAAAAGTAGGAAATGAAGATGGTTCACCCGAAAGTCTGGACAAAGTTTCATATCAATCCAACATGATACAACTGAATAAATTGCTATTTAGCATATAAGGGACTGACCAAAAAGTAGAGATGAATGGATGCACCTAAAAATTTTCTGTTTTCAACAAAATAGTTTAAATAGAGAAATGAATTGCTTGTTTGTTGATCACAAAAGATTTTATTCTAATTAGCAGTGAGCATTGGGGATCCAAACACATTCAAAAGAGGCTACAAACTGAAATAGTAATAAATGAATTTCTGTCTATCTGAGTTATATCCCTGTTTAACAGGGGTGCTTTGGAATCACAGAATAGATTTAACTCTTAAATTCATGAACTGATATGAAACTGGTAGTAACTGACAGTGGGACTCTTAAATGAACAGGAAGAAGAATAAAGGTACTCTTCCATGGATAGAATAAGGAAATAATTTTAATCAGCAATTATTTCCCTTGATACAGACATTCAATTTTTTATACATGAATTTGAAAGTTAAGGTGGCCATGGCTGATTGAAAGTTGAGAAGGGGCAGAATAGAGATTCAACTGACCTAGAGGCGCTAGAAGAAGGGGATTTATCACTGCGGTCACTCAGTGTTACTGGATCATAAGACACTGGTTTATTGTCTGTCTTTGGATGGGAACGTCTGGCATCTGGAAAAGATAAAGAGAAATTCATATAGCCTAGCATATATGGTGTATATATATATATAAAAATGTGTGTGTCAATAAAGCTGTACTGCTGTGAAAACTAACAATCTCACTATATAAATTCACTTGTTTCTGCATTTGCATGAAAATTATTAGTGAATTCATCTTAAGATCCTCAGTTGTTTACCATGGTATAATTACGAGAAAAAGTAATGCTGCTGCCATCAAGTTATATGAATCTATCTTTGAGGATCCTTATATATATATATATATATATATATATATATACACACACACACACAATACAAATTAGGAATATAATATAATATAATACAATATCCGATGTACGATGGATTTATTTCATAAAGTGCTCAATACATTCACCGTTAAGTTAATTCAGAGTAGAGCTCAAAACATACTGAAATAAGGATTTCCTACACAAACACCTTCGTGTTCCTGCCCTCTTTGGGTTTTTTTTTTTTGATAACCTACACAAGCAAACCCAGTTTCAAAAAAATTAAACAATATATAGTATAATATAACATCCATATACAATACATAATAATACCCTATGAGGAATAACAAGCTACATGTATGACATAAGCTATTGAAATTGTAGCTGAAAGGGAGGTGGCGTTTGATCAACATTGCAGGGGTGTCATATAAATATAACGGTTGTGTTTATAAAATCCTTAAAACAGTTACATGGTAAACAACTGATGATCTCAACAAGAGAAAATTTACACATTGTACCATGATAACAAAATTCATGTAAAAGAGAAGAAAAAATACTGAAGAAAATTACATGAATTAAATCAATAGATATTTGGATATAAGTGACTGAAGAGACACAGAATTTTGAATTTTTTAAAAATCTTATTTATTTAAAGCTGTAAAGTTTTATATATATATATATATATATATATATGTGCATGTGTGTCATATCTAAATGAGTTCACAGATACTACACTTTTATCCGAGGCAGGAGTGTAATTACACAAAAATTATGTGGGTCTATCTTGAGAGGATCCATATATGTAGTCTAGAAAGCTTCATGGCTTTAAACACTGAACATTAAAAAAAATTTTTTCAAAAGATTTTTTTTGTGTCATTTCATTCACCTATTTCCCAATATCTGTCAGTGTATATGTGAGTGCGCCACTTTTTAATGAGTGCACAGATACTACACTCTGATCCTAGACAGAAGTGCCAATCCACATTTATGTACTCCCATCATTTTTTTTTTACAGGAACTATGCTAGTTATTTTATCATCACTGAAATTCATATCTCTTTTGATCTGAGACATTTCAAAGCAATGCTAATTATAGCAATTACCCAGTCTATCGTAGTCTTTTGAAGCGTCTAAGTTCAAATGTAGGGCATATTAAGATTATACAAGGAACAATGCTGTCTAAAGAGAAGTGGCATTCTCAGTTATTATCATAAAAGATTATGAAAAAATCCAGATGACATTTTAACAACCTACATTTCAAAGAGAAGCAGTTATTTACATTCCAATGAAGATGAAGTCAAAAGAATAAAAATCACTAGCTTCCAAATTTAGAATTTTCTCTCAAACTAGTTTATCCTTACTGTCAGAAAATGATAGCATAAGTAATTTACTGATCACAATCACATAAAAGCTGAGAATTTAAAGAGAAGGTGTGAAGTTAATTCAATTGAGAAGTTGTCAGAATTCAAATATTATTGTGCACAATCATCTTTCTCTAACAAACCACAAAATAATGATATAGTCTTCTTAGGGGAGTAATTCTTGCATAAAAATATTGATTGCATTTCCTTTGGGTGTCACAGAAAAAATAGAGCCATTTACTTGACGTATTATATAAGTAGATAGTAATGGATATTAGCTTACCTTGTTGGCGGACTGGTGCTGGTGGGGTAGCGGGTTTGGGTTGAGGCCTGGATATGGGAAAGAAAATTAAAAAATGTTAAAATACCACAGGGTGCAAAATAAAATAATGACATTAAATCTTCTATATTATAATTTGCAACACGTCAGTCTGTCTGTCATATAACAAACAGAAAAAGAGGTAGAGGGTAGAGTGACCTCATGAACACAAAATTGGCCGCTGTGAGTGCGTGTTCACTGGCTGTTGGTAATATGACTACAACTACAGTTGCGATTTGTCAGTTTAGTTTTTACCCAATTCATTTTTAAAATAAAGACAGGAGACTTTGAGGATTAAGGGATTGAGAATAGGTTGAGGGTGAAGAGAGGAAGAGAGACGGGTTTTTTTTTTTTTTTTCAGAGACTACAGTGCTTTATATTTCCACCCTGGGTACATCATTAAGCAAAGCAATGGATATTTTACTTAGACAAATAGTAATCATGAAAATTTAGTTTTCATTTTCTACCGGAACTTCTGAACTAAGAAATATCAGTGTAATGTAACTAATGAAATGAAATAAGAAATTGGCAGCATTCTAAGTTGGGGGTAATCAATTGAAGAATAGAAAAAAAAAAAGGAGTGGTGATCAATGGATGAATTACCTCACTTTGTTGGACAGTGATCACTAAAAAAAAGCATTGGTTTTCAAAAAACAAGCATGAACAATAGCGGACTCAAAATAAGTGACTACTTAGGTATGAACAAATGTAATAAATTGAACCCTCCTAAACTTGGACCTGAATTTAAAGTTGACTTTCCTTCCTTTTTAGCCAAAAGTAACTGTGAATGCAGGTCAAGTCACTATTAACATAAACAAGTGTCTGCTTTCTGCTACTGACACTATAAGTGTGACAGACACAAGAAGGGAGAGGATACAAAATAAAGTTAGGTAGTTTAATTGGAGGGGAAGAAGGGAGAAAAATTAGGTGGTTTAATAAGAGGGTAGGAAGGGAGATGGGCTGATGGCAGCTACTGATACTCTAAGTGTTATCTATAGGATGATTTAGCAGTTTTCTTTGAATGAGATGAAGATACATGAATGCATATCAACCCAAGTTGAAGACTTGTACTGCGCTGACAGCTGGAGGTGACCCAAAGGTTCCTTTTTTGTTAGCTACCATCTTTTTGAATAGGGGAGGGCATGACTCCATTCCCATTTTTTTTCAAGTAACAATCTTGTAGATAATTTTACACCGATCATGAATCTTTAAATAAACCATTATAATTTCTACCCACCGCCCTCATTTCATGATAGTTTAAATGATTCTCTATATTCATAAAAATATATCAGAGAATACTTTCATAGGAAGAGAGGAAATTCAAAGGATCAACCAAGTTTTTCGTCTTTAATGTTCCCCAACAGGCGTATGATCTGACTTTTTACTTTTGGACTCTTTGATGAGACAAGATCAAAGAGAGAGAGTCTTTGTGTTTCCTGTAAATCGATAAATCCAAAGCGTTTTTCTAATCACCATCTGTGAAACAAAATATGGCAGGGATTTCAAAAACTAAGAAACTGGTTCTTCGATTCATTTCTTGTTGCTTACAGCAAGGCGGGCCAATGGGTTTTTTGGGGAAGAAGGCAAGGGAGGCTTTGTCTGGCAATATTTAACATAGTCTAGAGATGGGTTTCCCCTGGGGAGAATCAAGAGGATCAACAGAGGAGGCTCTATATGATATACAGCTTCTTACAGTACCAGGTATACCCAGTTGGTCATCAACCTAGCTACTGACTAGGCTTGGTGTTGCTCAACTTCCATAATCATATGAGAACCGATGTATTCAAAGCGATTTGGCCATAACCATTACTTCAGTCATATGGGTATTTTCTCACACACAGAATAAAGTCCAAAATTTTGCAGATGTTAAATTTGATGAATTACTTATGTTGAAATTCTTCAATAATGCATACCTACTATCCATATGTATTTGAAACTATGAACCAAAATGGTCAACAAAGGTTTCTTTAATTTTCAATTGGCTAGCAGGCTATCAACAGTCGTAGTTATAAGTTTACACATTCCCCCTCCAAGCTTTTACAGTAATGAGACATTATCCTGTATTCTATATAAGGTATTTCTCATTTATCTGCTTAATATGTATCCATTATTAATTATGTAAATTTCAATGTTGTGTTTGGGCTTATATCATCATCAGTCTTTTAATGTCCGTCGTTGGACGTAGACCTTCCCCAGGATCAGTCACATTTCTCTATCATATATATAGTAACTTTAATCTAAATCTTAGAAATAATGAAATTGAATTTTAGTTGATAAAATGATCAGAGCAGTGATAGATTTTTAAGCTTGAAAGTGAGAGCTCTCTTGTTAAATTGTAGTAAAATCGAAAGGCAACAAAACTTGTTCTGGAACTAAGAAACCTTCCCTATTGAAAAAGACCCCAAAAACTTGAAACTAACAACACTAGGAGGGAGAATAAGTAAGAGGAGATATGATACAAACATTTGAAATAAAAAATAGATAAATGATATACTTTATTAAATACTTTAGAATGAATAAAAGGAAATGTATATATATATATATATATATATATATCATCAGTTTTTTAATGTCCATCGTTGGACATAGACCTTCCCCAGGATTTGCCACAATTCTCTATCATGGGCGTCGCAGAGCCAGTATTTCCTGAATTTGTCCAGTTCATCTCTCCATCTTGTGTTCTATCGGCCTTGGTTTCTCATGTGATCTCTGGGGATCCATGTTGTGAGTTATGATGTCCATCGGTTGTCTTTCATTCTTACAACATACCCTACGCATTGCCATTTGAGTTTTTTAATAGTTTCTATGATGTCTCAGACTCCCGTTTTCTTCCTTATATACTGTGTTGTGTTGTCTTGTGATCTCTCCATGTGAGGAATGAGTACATATTAAGGAAATAAATGAAAATACTTTATATAGAATACAGAGTAATGTCTAACTACTGTAAAACCTTGGAGAGGGAGTGTGTTAACTTAATATGAACCCAAACACATAATATTTTTAGTTAGAATAACATTTTAAATATCATGGCAGAGACAAAAATATAAACAGTCATTCCATTACATCTTTGAATACTTCCTAACTCACATTCAAAAGAAGTTCCTCGAAAGAAGAAGAAATCAAGCAGAAAATCACTCTATGTTGGCAAGCTTTCAGTAGAGCAACCTCAACATTCAAGAACAAGATAATCCCATTTGTTTTACAAAGAAGGGTATATAACTAATGCATCCTACCAATAGTCACCTATGGAGCAGAGACATAGAACATAACCAGAAAATTGACCCTCCAACCAAAAACCATGCAATGTGAACGTGAGAGAATCATTCTCAACATCGTACGGAGAGATCATAAGACAACACAGTATATGAGAAAAAAACAGGAGTCCAATATATCATAGAAGCCATTAGAAAACCAAAACGGCAATGGACTGGACATGTTGCGAGAATATCAGACAACTGCTGGACATTAAGACTCACAACATGGATCCCCAGAGATTATATGCAAAATTGTGACTGACAGAAATTAAGATGGTATGACAAGCTTGACAAATTCAGAAAGTACACGCTCCAAAATGCCCATCATAGAGGGCTCTGGCAAAGGTCTATATCTAATGATGGATGCTAAAAGGCTGATGATGATGAAATAAAAAATAAAACTATCACAACATCAAAGAGTGATTTGCTTTTCAACCCTACTCTTTAAAATGCTTGACATTTTCTAATAAATATATTGTTTACTTTTTCTGGTTACCATCATTGGGAACTCTGAAGAAATATCATATGACCAACGGCTGAGGGTTGTAATGCTCCACAAGGGAGGCAAGTCATACAGCAACATATTCCAAGCCCAATTGCTTTGAGATCAGATAAGTGGAATTTAAGAAGGTCTATTATCATGTGGCCAAGATCAAGACGACTAATCAAAGTAACACTCCAGACACTAACCTTGATTGCATAAGAGACCCTGCCCCCAAAACCTAATGTTATATCATCCAATCTTCAGGCAACAATACAAGTAGTAGGAATCAATATCACCACCAGATCTATAATGCCACTTCGGCTAGTTGAGAGAATGGCAAGGATGAATCCATATTTGAAACAAACATAAAACTGATTGGTGAAAATTTGCCAATGACCCCCATATCAAACCTACTACAATGCGGAATGAAATTATACGGACTGATGAAACCAAAATTGAACTTTTGGGACCTAATTACAAATGTTTTGTTAGGCATGGAGAAAACCAAGCATACCAAGGAAAGTTTACTATCCGAAATGAGTAGCACGTAGGCAGATCACCAATGTCTTATGCTTACATCGGTGCCAAAGTAGATGACAAAATGAATGCTGATCAATATCAGGGAATTCCGAGAGAAAATCTAAAAATGAGAATGGGCAGGTATTGAATATTCAAACAAGATGATGACGCAAAACATACTGCTAAAAACACTCAGAAATTGTAGAAGGACGACAAAATATCAGGAACAAAGTCTTAGAATGTCTCAACATCCCAGAACCTCTTTGGGGGATACTGAAGAGGGATATAGAGGAGAGAAAACAGAAATCCTTGAGAACTGGAACCATATTGCCTTGTGGAACGGGATAAAATGGATCTTGAGACAACGAAAAAGGATCCTGAAGTAGTTAAGCATTCAATTTGCCTTCATAAACCCTCAGCAGGCATATCTAAAGAAGTCTCAAGATACTGAGTATTTGATCAGTGTTCATAAACTCTTACCTAGCCTCAGTAGTTAGGCATTCACTTAGCCTTCATCTGGTATATATTCTTAGGACACTGAAGTAGTTAAGCATACAAATAGCCCACATCAACCCATACCTGGCATCAGTATCCAAAGAACTTTGAAGTAATCAAGCATTTAATTATCCTTCATGAATCTCAATCTGGAATCAGTATCCAAGGAATTCTGAGGTAGTTTGGAATTCCTTGGATACTGAATGGTTTATAAAGGCTAATCGAATGCCCCAGTTAAGCATTCAATTAGCCTTCATGAACCATTGTCTGGCATCAATATCCCAGGAAGACTTGAGTAGTTAAACATTCAATTAGCCTTCATAAATCTTAATCTGGCATCAGTATCCTTAGGAGACTGTAGTAGGTAAGCATTCAATTCGCCTCCATAAAACCTTCTCTGGCATCAGTATCCAAAGAAGCCTGAAGTAATTAGGTATTTGATTAGCCTTCATAAATCTGAATCTAGCATTAGTATCCTAAGAAGCCTGAAGATACTAAGCATTCAATTAGCCTTCATGAACCATTACCTGGCATCAATATCCCAAGAGAACTTGAGTAGTTAAACATTGTATAAGCCTTCATAAATCCTAATCTGGCATCAGTTATCTCAGAATACTGAGGTAGGTAAACATTCTATTTGCCTTCATAAACACTTAAGCTTCTTTGGATACCAATGCTAGGTAGGTAGATAAGCATTAAATTAGCCTTCATAAAATTTTAGCTGGCATCAGTATTTAAGGAATCCTGAAGTAATTAAGCATTTGATTAGCCTTCATAAATCCTAATCTAGCATCAGCATCCAAGGAATCCTGGATTAGTTGAGCAATCAATTAGCCTTCATAAACCCTTACCTAACATCCTTAGGAGCTTGATGTAATTAAGCATTCGATTAGCCTTTAAAACCTTTAGTTAGCATCAGTATCTAAAGGAGCCTGTAGTAGTTAAGCATTCGATTAGCTTTCATAAACTCTTACCTGGCACCAGTATCTAAAGAAGCCTGAAGCATTCAATTTGCCTTCATAAAACCTTCTCTGGCATCAGTATCCAAAGAAGCCTGAAGTAATTAAGTATTTGATTAGCCTTCATAAATCTGAATCTAGCATTAGTATCCTAAGAAGCCTGAAGATACTAAGCATTCAATTAGCCTTCATGAACCATTACCTGGCATCAATATCCCAAGAGAACTTGAGTAGCTAAGCATTCAATTAGCCTTCATAAACTCTTACCTGGCATCAGTATCTAGAGAAGCCTGAAGTTGTTAAGCATTTGATTAGCCTTCATAAACTCTTACCTTGCACCAGTATCTGAAGAAGCTTGAAGTAGTTAAGCATTTGATCAGCCTTCATAAACTCTTACCTGGCACCAGTATCTAAAGAAGCCTGAAGTAGTTAAGCATTCGATTAGCCTTCATAAACTCCTACCTGGCACCAGTATCTAAAGAAGCCTGAAGTAGTTAAGCATTCGATTAGCCTTCATAAACTCTTACCTGGCATCAGTATCCAAAGAAGCCTGAAGTAGTTAAGCATTCAATTAGCCTTCATAAACTCTTACCTGGCATCAGTATCCAAAGAAGCCTGAAGTACGGCCAATGTCTGCATTTCATTGTAACAGCAAACTTCCAGAGCCGCTGCAATAACTGTAGTAGGTTGGTTGGGAAACTGAGCAACAAATTTTTCATACACTGAAAAAAGAAAAGTAAGATTACATAATATAAACGCACTAAAAGTAAACAAAAAAAAAAAACCCAAAAAACACAATTTTGAAAATACGCAGAGGAAAACTCATGATTGGTGTCACCCGCGGTGACAACTCATGGTTTTATACTTCTAGAACTTGCCCTCATCCAAGGATATCGAGAATTTTGGTGATTTTTTTTACAAATACTGTCCATTATTCATCAGGATTTTGCCATATTATTGAATGTGACAGCATAAGCCTAAAAATTCATTGAAAACTTCTGGAGATATTGTGTGTACACTCATGAGCATATATCCCAAAAAAACCCCAACAAAACCAAAAAAAGAAAATATCTTTCAATTGGAAAATGTTCCTGGATCTGCCCCCAAATTTAACCAACTCTTCTTTACCTCATTACCTTGTCTTCTATAAAATTTCATTCAAATTCATTGAGTACTTTTGGAGATATTGTTAAGAAAGACAAATGTTTCATTAGAAAAAAAATTATCAAGAAATTATATGAAAAATCTCTAAGCATTCATCTTGGTGTCACCCCCAATGATAATGCCACCTGGGGGGGACCCCTTCCTTGGTCCACCACTGTCTATACAAGCCATATCATCATCATTCTTTTATTGCCCGTCGTTGGATATAGACCTCCCCAAGGATCTGCCACAATTCTCTATCATTTTTGAAATTGGTACAATTTTTGTGCTCTGCTTCTTTTAACAGCCTTGTCTACGGCTAATATCATCCACTATCAAAGACAGTGAAGTTGCTTTGAATCTTTTATAGAGAGACTGGGAGAATAAGAGGGAGAACAGTGGTTAACTTAGAGAGAAACTGAGAGGAATTGACACTACTTTTTTAAAACTGTTGTTTAACTGCAGCTTTATCTGATATTATAAATAAGAAACATTTTATTGAATGTGACAGCATAAGCCTAAAAATTAATTGAGAACTTCTGGAGATATTGTGTGGACACTCATAAGCATATATCCCCCCCCCCAAAAAAACAACAAACCAAAAAAGAAAGAAAATATCTTTCAATTGGAAAATGTACCTTATTTTTATCAAAACTATAAAACATATTAAAATTCCTGAGTATACAAATGTGAACCAGGGAAAAATTTTTAGCTAATCAATTTAAAAAAAAAAAAAAAAAAATCACCCTCAGAAATTATGGTTTTTGCTGAGATTAACAATTTTGTATCAGCGTTTTTTTTGTTTTTTTTCTCAGAAACTTTCGCTGAAGTGAAACACAGGATTTAAGAAGTAAAAAGATGTATTATATGGATGAATTGAAATGAGACAAATCTAATAACTTTTTTTTTAATGTACATACTGATGTTAACATTACTTTTAAATTTAAAAATAACTGATGAGATTATCAAATGATCACATTTCTTTTTAAATGGACATGCGGAATCATTGAAAAACTTATTTTCGTGAAATAAATACATGGATTCATGCATTATCTAAATCTTTCCAATTAAACATTCAATCATTTTTTGATACGTGGATTGACATGAATAAATAAATATGAAAATTTACAATTGAAGTTGCAATAAACCTCACACCCCTGCTCACTCAATGTTAAAAATGATGTACAAGTAAAAGAAATAAGAGAAATACTGAAAGAAAAACCGAAGTAACAAGATCAATTTAAATTACTAGCTAAAATACCTGCCCTGATGATTAGCAGATTGCTATAAAAAAAATCTTTTCTAAAAAAATATCCTAGATAAGCAGTATAAGTTTGAAATTTATATTTGAACAATATAAATTATTTTTAACATATATCACCAAAGTTTGATTTATTTACTTCTTGGTTATAGTTTTAGAAATAACTAACAAGATATCAAGTTTCATACCCTCACTCACCCAATGTTAAAAATGGCCCAAAAATCAAAAGAAATTAATTTATCTTATTCAAAATTTAATTAATTTAATTAATTTAATTAATTTATCTATCAAAATGATAACTATATGATTCAAATTGATGTATTTACTTCAGTTTTTCTTTCAGCAATTCTCTTATTTTTCTACATCAAATGCTATCTAATTTCCATTTATCTTTCTATTTTATAAATTCCTTTTTAGGACAGCAATTTACTCTGCCTGTTAGAGCAGGTATTTAGTCTGGATCAATTTAATGTTATATTTTTAATGAAATGGATGAGCTACGATCTTTCGCACAAATGACTCAATTCAAGGCACAGTTCGAGAGAAATACAATCACATATTGAGAATTGTACGTGAAATATTCTTGATTATAAACATGGCTGAAAAACCTTGTTCACAAATCACACAAGTTACATTTAATTGGCTGCAATTATTTCAAAATTACAATATTTTTACAAAACTTGCAAACCCCTGAAATTTCTGTTTTCTAGTGTACCCCTAGACGGTCAGGGTGTGAGTTCAATTCTTACTGAATGCCTACTCTTTACTTCCGAATGTGCAGTTATTGGCTGCCATAGAAACAATGGCCCAAATTGAGAGTTGTATAAAAATTAGTAAAAATTTAATGAAAAACTGTAGGCGTAAGTCATCGTCTCTAATGAATGACAAAGAGAGAGAAAGATATACAAACTGACTTACGTCTTTCTTTTTCTGCTTCACTTGGGCCTGCCGGGTAAGCAGATGGAGATGGACTTCTTTTCGGAGACGAAGATTTATTGGGTGAGTATGAGCGTTTGGGGGAGAGTTGCCTAGGCGACCGACTCGGTGATCCAGTATGGTGTGGAGACAAATTGGAGATGTTGTTTCTGTTAGCATGGTTGAGCGGTGAGCTTTCCCTTGAGCCACTGCTGTGCCCCCTCTGCTGGTACCTATGTGGGGATGTGTTGGAAGATGTGTGGTAGGGACTCTTGCCTCCAGACCCAGGACGATTACCCACAGGACGATATCCAAGTTGAATCAAGCGTGACTCTGCTTTTGCCTTGTCCTGACTTGAACTGGAATAAGAAGGATGATAATGATATTGTGATATGATTTCTCTTGGCAGCATGCGGTGTTGGGGGTAATCAATTTTTAAAAAATTGGAAAAAGGGGTGATCAATGAATAAGATACTCCTCTCCCCTTTTGTTGCACAGTGATCACTAAAAAAAGCCTGAAATGTCAAAAAAAAACCCGGACACAAACTGAGGGATCAATTTAGCATGAACTTACATTGTAAACTGAACCCCCCACACCAAAAACCTATTCAGAATTTAAAAAAAAAAAAAAAAAAAAAAAATTTTTTTTCTAGACATAGGGAGTAAGTGTTGAAATTTTCAGCACTCTAACTCCATTGGTGTGGCTTGAATGTGTCATACTTAAATAGTAGGGCTGAGTGGTATATCAACTTCACACAATATACCGGTTATATTTTCAAACACAGCGTAAGATTGAGCAGCACTGTTTTCAATGATATAACCACAATAATGCCAATTTAGCTATTTTGGAACTAAATTTAGCTCCTTTTTTTTTCTTGAGCTTGCTTGTGTCCACCCTTAATTGTCCACACAATCCAATGCCCACTCACTCTCTCTCTCAGCGATCATGCTAAACCCACTGTTCTCTCCTTCACAGTTCCTTCGACTGTCTTCCTCACAAGAAAATTATCTATTGTTCTATTTACGTTTTTAGTTTTAGTTTCTCATAGAGTATTCTTGTCTTCTTGTTATTGTTGAAAAAGCAGCATTCTCAGAGATATACCTATTTTTTATTTATTTTACTTAGTGTAATTTTGATTTCAGTTCATTTTATTAAAAGTTCTTGTGAAATCTCAAGTGGCTTTGACTCGCAATTGAACATAAGAAAAAATATCTGGATATATATCGTATGCCGTTATTCAGCCTGACGATACCAGGATATGAATTTTTGTCTATATTGCCTGGCCCTAATACATAGCCAGCCAGACTAACTTTGAATATAGAATTCAATTGTGAGTTTCTGACTAGGCATGATCGGGGAGGTTGATTCACTGGAAACAATCAGAATTTGACCATACAAGTCATGGGTAGATGTGTTGTATTAGGAGAGTATCCAGCCATTTATTATTAATATTAAGCCTACAAGATAATATATATTGAAGACCACTAATCATTTTGGGTTGGCACAAAATGCGCTATGCATCAACAAAATCACATCTTTTGTTCACTTGGAGGAGTTATAGAAGAAGCTGATCAGTATCCAATATAAATAACACACGCACAAAGTTTGAATGTAAGAGAACAATCAATCACAATTGATCAAGAGGCAACCAAAGATTTTAATTAGCGTACCATCATAATTTATTTACGGCTATTCAGAATTGGACCTTTTATCTTTTTATTAGGTTATTTGCGCTTAGAACAAATAACAACAGAGAAAGGTCTGAGGTTTCATGCCAAATATAATAGTGAAAAGGTAATTGTTCCTTTTTCAAAGCTGTTTGTTGTTTATTCCAACATACTTCTTCAAGAGCAGTGGTTTGGGAATTTGGAAAACTCAAGGACCTCTTCTATAAAGGAGATATTTTAGCAGACCCCTATTTTTAGTATCTAGTTCTTTGAATTTAATAAATGAACTACAATATTATGCAATTTTTGACCTTCAAAGGCCAAATTCATTTTAAATGGATTGCATTTATTCAAATTCAAATATATAGTACAGGTCTGTGTACAATAATTATGTTGCCTGTATATTCATGAAATACAACGGTGGTTCTCAACCTGGGGTGCACATACTCCAAGTGGTGCCAAGTGCAATTTTGGGAAAAATAGAAGAGTGATTTACATACAAACTTTTGTTCGAACAAAAGTTGGTGTATAAACATTTCTTTATAATTTCGCAATGTTAGGTTCAGAGGGTCTCCTGCGGCTGACCGCCGAGCATCATTTGGCGGACCCCAGTTTTGCAACTACTGTTCTAGAGTAAAAGCCTCAACAAATCTGCTGCAAATAGGTCTGAGAGATAGCCTGTCCCAAGCCAGAGTGAAGAAAGAGGACTTGGCACGAGGCTATGACAACTGATGTAGGTTTTTTCTTCTTCAGTCAGAGTAACCTTCTTTCAGATGGATGGTTTTATATATAGGCTTACTCGTTACACATTTTCTTTTATAATTCCTGCTGGAATGTGTGTGTGCTCAAGGAGGCGGGGGTCATATATGCCATCAAATACGGAAATTTCGGAGTGTGAAACACAAGATGGTAAGAAGATCGGAAAATGAAAAACACTAAACAAACTAGGAAGCACACAGAGAGCGCATGCGTCATCAATGCCATTAGCAGGGGGAGTAATTGCACATCGATCCACCCCAAAATTTAATCAGTTTTTTCCCTAGTCTATTGTTTACCTTTCCACAAAATATCATAGGAATTCATTGAGAAATTTTCGAGAAATAGAGGGAACAAACATGAAATGATGGTAATATTATGTGGATTGGAATGTAACCACGACGCAGGGGAGGTAATTGCGCTAGGAACTGCCCTCGAATTTAATCAGTTCTTCTGTAGCCAATGGTCCACTCTTGAACAAAACCAGATCGAAATTCTTTCATGACTTTTGGAGATATCTTGCAAACAAAGACTTGGCAATATTATGTGGTGTTGATATGATGCAGGGGAGATAATTGATCAAGGATCTGCTCAGAAATTTAATCAGTTAATCTGTAGCCTATTGTCCATCCTCCCTCAAAATGTCATAGAAATTCATAGAGAACTTTTAGAGATATTGTGTGGACAGACATGAAATTTAGCCAATATTTTGTGGTTTGGACATATAACTGATGCAGGTGGGTAGATAATTGTGCAAAGGAATTCATTGAAAACATACAGAAACACTGTGAGGACAGTTATGAGTTATACATAAATGTAACCGAAAAGAACAAAAAAAAACAAACAAAAAAAATAGATAAATATCTCAATCAAAAAAAATAATTTCTGGATCCACCTAGAACGTACATTGAGAACAGAAAGCACAAATAGTAAAGAAGTCTTTTTGCCTGTAATTTCATGAAGTACAACAGGGGTTCTCAACCTGGGGTGCACATACTCCCAAGTGGCACACAGAGCAATTTTGGGAACATGGAAAGATAGCAAACAAACATTTTTCTGTAACTTTGAGAAGAGTCATTTACATACAAACTTTTGTTCGAACAAAAGTTGGTAGATCAACATTTGTTTTA
The DNA here is from genome assembly GCA_963457665.1 of Thysanoteuthis rhombus. NCBI lineage: Eukaryota > Metazoa > Mollusca > Cephalopoda > Oegopsida > Thysanoteuthidae > Thysanoteuthis > Thysanoteuthis major. The sequence continues at coordinate 32,037,055 of OY735240.1, read as the reverse complement.
TTATTGACTTTTACAGTATACTGAATCAGTGAAAATGCTTAATTGGTGAAATTTACTTATTTTTTTGGGAAAAAAAAAGGTTTGACCTCCCTTTGATTACATAAACTTTTGATCATAAAAAATAGTTGTTTCATGTCCTTGTTTTGATTAAATATTCTTTTGATCAAAAACTATATTTTTTTTTGTAAAATAAAGTGAAAATTACATTTTTTTTCTGTGACAAAGTTTTGTTTCTCAAACTTTTGATCATAAAAAAAATAGTTGTTTTACATCCTGGTATTGATTAGATAAACTTTCGACCAAATCGAAACAACCTAATTCATTATCTTTTGTGAGAAAAAGTTAAAATTTCGTTAATTAAGCAATGTCACCAATTTGGTGTAACATATACGACTTATTTTTCCTCATATCTTCTAATGGTTTTAATAGTAATATCTTGATACATTTTGACATCTGATAAATTCTAACATTTATTTTATTTACTCTGATTATTAACTCTGGTAATTTTGACCTTTTAAAATCTAATTTTTTTAGCCATAAGATTAAGAAGCGCAAGAAAGATTCGGATATCTCGAAGGGGTGCCAGCCTTGATAAGAACCACCAAGATAGATAAGAAGAAAGATTATGTATTTGAACTAGTGTAACAATGTCAATATCATGTTGAGCGTAGGTAGGTAGAGATGGTTTGGTAGAGAAGTAGTAGTTCTAACAACAAAAGAGCTGGCAATTCACCAACGAGCCAGACAGTGATTCCTGAAATTGGTCATTAAATAAACACTACTAGAAATTGGTTTACCTTCACCAACTAAGTTGGGAGAGGTATATGTTTACACTTCTGTTTTTCTGTGTCTGTTTGTCCACACAATATCTCTGAAAGTTCTGAATGCATTTCAATGACATTTTGTGGAAGGGTGGGTTAGAAGCTAAGGAAGAATTGATCAAATTTTGGGGCGGATCCAGGAATTTTTTAGGGCTACCTTCCCTGAATAACAGATATCTATGCTATGATATATATTGGTAGAGATATGCACTTTATAAGTGCTTTCTAGTTCATCATCACTACCCACAACAGACCGGTTTAATCACAAATAACCTTAACCCAGACACAGTGTGTTCTGACATTCATATCCATGTATGTATCTATCTATCTATCCTGATTTTGTCCAGCCTTGAGCATCCATAGTAAAAACTTGAAATCATGAATTTATGGTTTAAACCATGCTGGTAGTATTTTCATCAAGGTAACTTAATTTCACCATCAAAACAGATCAATTTATTAAGCAGAAAGAAGCATGTATAGATGGCGGTGATTCATAAGTTCCCTTGGAATGCTAGTTGAACAACTGTAGACATAAAAGATGGTGAAGTGTTCTATCTTTTTTTTATAAATGCATTTGCTTGTTCCAGCATTCTTGGCCATAGAGTTTTGTCTACAGACTTAACAATTAGCATCAGAACACGACTAGACCCTTCTAAAAATATATTTTTCTAATTTTTAGAAAAAGGCTTTTGACTTTTTGAGGGAATTATTATTATTATTGTCAGGTTTATTAATAATATTTACATTCTGCAAATTTTGATGTTTCTAGATTTTTAAAAAACTATTTTAGATTTTTTCCAGTTGAAAACGCCAGTGACCCATGTCTTTTGGTAACAAGCTGTGTAGGGGGTGATCAATGAATAAGTAACTTCTCTTGCTTTTTGATGGGCTGTGATCAGTAATAAATCAGAATATTAAAAAAAAAAAACAAGCCTAGATGCTGCCAGACACAAACTAAGCGACCAATTTAACATAAAATTACATTGTAACTCCTTTGACAATTTTCCAGACATAAGTAGTAAATGTTCAAATTTTCATCCCTATAGCTCCATTGGTATGACCTGTATGCATGACTTATAGAGGAATGGTCAGTCAGACTCACTAATAAAACTGAAGAAACCTATGTAGGCATTTTTTGTGACTGTTTCTAAAAATTAACAGTAATTTACCTTTAGTACTACATGACCTTATAAAGAAATTATTTCTAATAGCAGAGTTGATGAATCCGAACTCATCAATTACACTCAGTAATATAGTGAATAATCCAAATATAGTTCTGTTGGCACATTAACATCAATATGGGTCAGGGAGTTTCAAATATCAATTAAGTTAGTATTAGGGTGTTTGGAAAGTATTTACGTATTTCACAGCTATAAATTTTAAGCGACTTATGAAGACCAGGGTTAAGTGGTATGAAACAACACCTGGATTTAGTTAATCATCCTTCTATCCGGCAGGGTGTTGCTTAGGTGTATTGTAAAGTTTGACCCCATGGAGAACAGAGACTTTAAAGAGCAGAATTTTCCAGACAAGGAATCAAATATTTGCCTTCCTGTAAAGCTACCGTTATTGATAATCATCTTTATTACATTATTGGTAAACGGTATTCAAATAAACTTTAATGGCATTTGTTTCTTTCTCTTTTTCGAAAATGCATAATTTTACGAAGATGAAAATACGTTATTACTTTCCAAACACAAAAAATATCAAATTACTTGCCCAACACCGTAAAATTTACTATAAAGAAGAATAGAAGAATCTTTTTGCTATCTTAACAAATGTAAAGGTAAGTCATAGGGAATGTATCCTTTAGAAGCATAGAGTTAATGCCATGAGCATATAGTCATATTGCACATCTATAGTAATCAAAGAAGGCAAAGCGTTCCATTTTTTTAATATATATGTGGATGTATTATGGGCTGGCTTTAAGCCAATTGGACCAACTGCTCCCAATGGGGCCCCCTGCACTTGGGTATATTCTAGTCTTGCCAAATATACACAATAATACATTGCACCATACACTAAATACCACAATAATTTTGATTTCCAACTGAATCCTCTTAAAGATTCAACAGGGTTTGTTTACACCGTTAATATATTGGGGTTTTTTTTTTTTGTACTTGAATTAAATAATGTTAATCAATTACAGAAGAGCGTAAAAATGTATTTTGGTGAAATTGTCAAGCGTACATTTTGATTGTTTTCCATTGTATCATAGAGATATGAAGTCTGTAAGAGAGTTGATTTATATTTCTAAGATTCTATAGACTTTGACTTAACCAGGTGCCCTACAAAAAATGTTTCCAGTAAGACTCTGTAGTTCTTAAGGCTGGCACTGTATGTATTTGTTCAGGTTTTCCAGCACTCAGATAAAACAAAGGTCAGTTACAAAACATGTATAATAAAAGAAACAATTTATTTGGTGTATTGATTTTCTATTCATTCATTATTATTACTAAATCTTATATCATTGTGGCATTAAAATTTTAAAGCACAGCACAATTTTTCTTGTGCCTGGCCATGTAGCTTAGAGGGAACACTGATCGTAATACAACACACCAAATTCATAGCCATTTTGGCTGCAATTTACTATACCAAGGGTCGGCAACCTTTTTGCCTCTAGGGGGCCCAGATCATGCACTAATGAGTGGATGCTGGGCTAGATAAATGCCATAAAAAAAGCTTGAAATGTGGGAATCATATATTTAAATATACTAGGACCCATTCCAAAGGTGCATGTTTGGAAGGGGGTAGACTTTAAAGAGGGTGTAAAGCAGTCAGCCATAATTGTCATATAAAATAGTTTCCATCTGTCGTATGAAAAACGGCTCTTTCCATTCCTTCTCTTCAGTTGTTGCCAATTTAGATATTTTATAACTAAATTTAGATAAAGATCTATAATTTTTAATGTATTATTTATTTTTATTAGATTTCTCCTCCCTTTCTTTCACACGAAAAAAAAAAAAAAAAAAATGAAAGATTGTTTCTAAATAAACAGCTTGAATTCCTGGCTGGGATGGCTGGGATAAAAAGTAGCTCCAGGCAGCCTTGGTTGAGGTATTCATTCTTTGTGACACAAGACATTTTTTGTGAATCATCAGGAGTTAATGATTTATCTGTCCTGGAACTATAGCTATTTGATGGAAACTTTGTTTGAACACAAGTGCAGTTAGAGTTCTTCGTCTATACATACAATAATTCTTCTTGTCACAATCTATGTCCATTCAGATCTCATTGGTCAATTGGTAAAATCATAAGAGAGAGAATTTTGGAATGCAGAAATTTAAATAAAGCAGCTGGTAGAGACTATTCATTTCTTTGTTATGTTATTGCATTTAAAGTTTGAAAAAAAAAACATCTGGGTCAAGGTTTGGTTTAGCAAATCAGAGGACTTTGTAATAAAAATATATTTTTGTACAATAAATGAGATAAATAAGATTACATCTTTATTAGAAATATTATTTTAGTCATCATCAGCAGTTTTTTAATGTCTGGTGTTGGACACAGACCTTCCTCAGGATTTGCCACAATTTTCTATCATGGGCATCGCGGAGCCAGTATTTTCTAAATTTGTCTAGTTCATTTCTCCATCTTGTATTTTGTCGGCTTTGGTTTCTTATGTGATCTCTAGGGAATTATACTTAATGATCCTGAGAGAAATTATGGAAAATAATGAACAAAAACACTTACATTCATAGATATTGTGTTAATCCTTTCAAGACTAATCTATTAAGATGCTTAATACACAATTATGATAATGTTCAAGATACTGCAAAAACTTGTATCCAATGATTTGAATATCTCATTTCTAAATTCAAGAGATATTCACGCCACTATTCCAATTCTAGTCGAGGTTGCGACAAAAAAGCCCAATCCAAATATGATGAGTTGTTCTCAGTACTTGGACCAAAACTTTCTAACTTTTCCTGCCAAGACCACCTCAATAACAAAAATGGTAAGCTTCAAGACTTTTCAGGGAAAATTCCTTAAGCGGATTTCAAGCAACTAACCATCATATGAATACAAATCCATGAATAATAACTACATACTACAGTGTACTATAGGTGGGCCACATTTGGGGGGCGGGGGGGATGAATTGGGGAGCACACCTTCACCTCAAATTATCAAAGTCAAGGTAAATAATGCCTGAAATTTCTTTTGAAAAGTTATTCAAAAATAAAAAATAAAAAAAGGCTAAAAACGTGTTCGTTTTTTTTTAATGGTTAAGGAAGACTATTCTTTCATTGAATTTTCCATATTTTGAAGATCCAAAATCATGATGGGACACATTTGTCCCATTAGATATTTATCCCAAGACAGATGAAAAGCACAGAATTAGCAGATCACCTCGACATCTTTCCAGTTCAGTAATGTAAAGTGAACTTATTTCTGAGCGAGTTTCATGATACTATGATGACGTCATTGTCTGCAATTGTAAAAGCTAGGAAAATCTAATTTACTTCATTTTTCATGACATATACATTCTGGAAGACATTTTTAAGAGTTCTGTGGGACATATATATCTGAGCTGAGATAGAAATCTCAAGATATATCTGTCCCAGGAGGAGCAAAAGGGTTAAACTGCTGTTGAATGTGATATCCATTATAGGAATTGATCTTCGTATGGGAACCGATTTATAGCGAAAGAGACTTGTGCTGATTAACTTTACCAATGATTTCAAGGGTTGTGAGAAATTTGAAGAGGGAGTGCAAGCCCACAGGAAAAAATAAAAATTTCTCTAATTATAGATGGAACTCTCTCAAACAAATGTTTGCATATTATTGCAAGGAACATTTTTTTTTTGCTTTTGTTGTTTTGTTTGTTATATACTGGTTAGAACATGTTTGGTTCCAACCATTTTAGCAATAGAAAATGAGGAACGAACAAAGACATGATGTGGTCACGATTACAACCCCTGACAGAAAAAGGCCGATCTCAGTTCCAGAAACAAGTCTCCAGCTCCGTCCATTCCGGTATTAGATACAAGACTTGGCTTGGCAAGGTGGCTTCCATTTCAGGTAGATCAAGTGAGTTGTCTCCCTTTACTAGCATTTAAAACAACAATGAAAAAATATACAATTACAAACGTGTAAATTTTTCTTTTTCAAATTCGCAGAGCCCGTTTTAAACTAATCATTTGATTGAAGTTGTGAGGGGTGGGGTCATAGAGGCAAAGTCTAACTACTAAAGGGGGTATGACGGTAAAAAAAGGTCAAGAACTGCTTGTCCAACTGGATAATGTTAGCAACAATGAGAATGGGCAAAAGGAATTTATGCTCTTTCAAAATATGTAAAATGACATTCCAAGCTGACAAAGATTTAAACAATAGTTTTATACGTTAAATATCACACAAAAGCCAGTTTTCTACTGCACTATATATATGTGTGTGTACGTGTGTGTCTAGAAAGCTTTACAGTTTCAAACACTAGACATTGGAAAACTTTGGAAAACCCTTCGTGTCATTTCCATCACATATTTCACAGTATCTGTTAATGCAATTTACGTAATTTTCTTCAGTATTTTTCACCTGTTTACAATATAATTAGTTATTATAGTACAATGTATAAATTGTCTTTTGCTGGGATCATCTGTTATTTACCATGTAACTGTTTTGGTGATTTTAAAAACAATGTTGTACATGGATGTTATTTTATACTACACATTTGATTTTTTAAAACAGGGCTTACTTACATAGGTTATACATGTTATTAAGAAATGGATACATGATCTGACTGAATGATTATTGTGATATATTTAATTGTAACTATCTGAAATGACTCCCATTATTACAGTGAAACATTTTTAAAAAATAGGGCTGCTGCAGGATAACCAGCGACCGATAGGGTAGCCGCTTCAAAGTAGCGTTGCTCTTACCATTGAGCTATATATATATATATAGTCTAGAAAGCTTTACTGCTTTAAACAGTAAACATTGAAAAATTTTCTCAATAGATTTTCTCGTGTAACTTCAGTTTCTTATTTCCCAATATCCATCAATGCAATTTATGTAATTTTCTTCAGTGTTTTTTACCCCATTTTCCCAATACTTTGTTATTATGGTACAATGTATAAATTGTCCTTTGATGGGATCATTAGTTCTTTGAAATCAAAAAAATAGTTTTATTGACATGACACCCCAGCAGTATTGATCAAACACCAACTCACTTTCTTATTCAATAGTTTAGGCCATACATGTAGTTTGTCATTTTATATGATATATTATGTATATATTGTACATTGATATTATTTTATACTACATATCATTTATTTTTTGAAACAAGGCATACTTACATAGGTTACCCTAAAAATGTTTCCAACGATTAAGGATCAGAAAGTATAACAATAGACACAACTTGCTCTTTGAGTCATTTCTATTCATGTTCACCCATGTGAATATTAAATCCGTTGTATCAGTTTTAATCTCTGACTGCATACAAACTAATTCATGATATCATCTTTAAGAATACTAATTACATAGAAAAATCTTCGAGTCGATACTCGACCAAAATATAAGTACTTAATTCGTTACATGGATGCCCCATATATATATATATATATATATATATATATATTTTCCATAGGAATAGAGCACTCTGGTGGATGGGGAATTTAACCTATAATAAATATATCGCTTAAATTCAGCCTTACTGACCGCCTGGTTCCGCAGCTCAGAGATAGGATATCGGCCTCCGGGTCTGAAATGAAGGTTTCAATCCAGCCTCGTGGTACTGGATGGGATAATGGAAAGTCTATAGTCACACTGAAGGGTTGTAATACAACGAAACAGCTGTCTGTGGATGAAACAATAATATATATATATATATATTATTTAGGCAGCAATTCTTCATTTATACATGTTTCATTGAACAGTATCAGCATTTTTCGTTGATACTGTTTAATGAAAGACACACGCACACATATATATATATATATATATATATATATATATATATATATTTGTGTGTGTATGTGTATATGTCTGTGGAAAAGTTGACAGTATAGGGTAAAAAAAAACAAACTCAAGACTACTTAGCACAAATCAAATTTTTTTATTAAAAGAGTGTAATAGCTTTCACCTGTCCCGGGTTTCGTCAAAGCTTTGAAAGTGAAAGTTGGTTTGAGACAAATGGTGAAAATCAAAGTAATGCTGAGATAATAGTTAGGGTACAGAAATTTGCTGGGTATAGGTGTAGACGAATGGGGGTTTTATTACTGTGAATTAAAGGGGAAAGGTTTTCTGACATGTGTAAGTTGTGCCTCTAGTCAAATGGATGTCCTTTTTAGTAGATAAAATTGTTCTAGAGAGGGAAATGAGTGAGTTCTGAGGTCACCCACTCACTGAGAAAATTGCTTAATATTTCTAATAGAGCTAGTATAATAATATACTTATAGAAATGCCACAACAGATTTGGATCTTACCTTTCATAATACAAATTTTGAAAATTTCAAATAAAAAAAAAAAAAAAATTTAAAAAAAAGGCACGAAAACAGGGTATATAGAGAATCATGTATTGATTTTTATAGAACTCACTTCAAAATTACAGAGAGGCATGAAACAAATTTGTAGCGGGGATTCCATGTTCATTTGTATATAATATGGAATCCTCTAATCAATTATAGGATCAAAACAGCAATCTCCATCCCCAGAGAAGATACCTTAAAACTAACTTACAAAAACAGATGAAACTGCATACCACTTATTAATACCTTTCACAACATACTTCCTCCACTATCAAAAATAATTAACAGATGGACATCCTAACATTAAAACTTGAATATAAAGAAATCTCTATGGAACCATGTGTCCTTTCTTTCCGAACGCCCCACAATACTAATGACATAGTAATACCATAATAGATAATAAAGTGTCCCATAAAATAAATAACCCAAAACTTTTAAATTTTGACAACCATGCAAAAGCAAAAAAACTTTGTTGCAATCATCTCAAAACCCACTAATTCCTTCACCAGTTCTACCACCAAAAAGACCTTCAACATTTACCACAGCTCTAACTACAAGAGTAGCAACGTTATATACCTCCTCGAAAATGCACAATGCAATATACAATACGTAGGGAAATCAGAATGGCCCTTAAACATCAGACTCAATAATTAGACAGAGTTAAATCTAATAATACTAACTATTTACTCCCAATAGAGAAGCACAATTGCCAACCAAACCATGACTTTTACAATGATGCTAAATTCACCATTATCGAAAGAGTAGAGAAGACTACACTTTACAAGGCCAAAAATATCCTCAAGAATCATGAAAACATGCGGATATTACTTCTACAAATTCCTTCCCCTAAAGGACCAAGTATTAAATTGAATAATCTGACAGTTAACTCTAACCTATAAGATTATCACCATTAATACAAAATACACAAAATACTCACAACACAACCATAGGCTAAAAAATTATGATAAACACCAAAAACATTTTTTTCAAAACTCCAACTGCCCTCACAACCAGGAATAGAAAATTATAATTATATTATATTAAAAGAATAGAATAGATAAACAAAGACGAATTGAGAATTAAAAAAAAAAAAAATGGTAAATTAAAACCAAGTCAAACAAACTGCTTCAGTAATGTAAAAAAAAAAAAAAAAAAAAAAAATACTAATCACTGGTGCATTTCTTCATAATCGAACTATTCAAGATATCATTTCACATGGTTCTTTAAAACCAGGATTTCTCATCATTAATCCTTCCTTGTTTTAATCCCTTTATTCTATTACACATTTTCTCTCACCAACTGGAATAATCCCATGGCAACCTGCCTCTTGGAGACCTGACCCCTGGATGACTCCTACTCACAGTAGCCAGTGACCAATTCTCAAGACAGCCATCACTATCACCGACCCAGTTCACAGACCCAAAGCAACAAGGTGAACTTGAAATGAAATGTCTTACTTTACCGATTTTACCTCACATCTACTGCTCTATCAACACTGTCAACCTTTCACGGTTGATGAAGCTTTTTTAAAATCTGTTCGGAATAAATATGTAAATAACACACACTGGCTTTGTCTCAACTTTTTACCATACAAGTCTCTTTCTTATATATATATATATATATATATATATATATATATATCATTAGATCGGACAGTTTATATGATATAATTGCAGAGACATTACGTTAGGAAACATTTCGTCCCACACCAGAATTAACTGAGTAGCAAATCAAACAGCCGTCCATGTGAATAAATAAAAAAATGAGCCCCATGGTTTTGGTGTGCTATTTTGAACTCCTGCTTACCAAGAGTGCTGTTAGCTCTATCGGTAGAGCATATATATATATATATATATATATATATATATATATATATATATATATATATATATAGCGTGATACAATATACGGTAAATATATGAAGTAAATCACATTGTTGTAATAATTATTGTTTTCTACCTATTTGTACTATATCAGTTGAATACGCTGTGTCTCCTTACTGAAAATCGGAAATTACCAATCCAAATTTTTAATGTTCAAACAGCTTCTGGTAAAATACAAGAAGCTAAGCAAAGATATCATTTATTACCAGTAACAATTGCTATAATCAATGAATAACTATGAATTCTTTAATTGATCATCATTAATTAGTTTAAAAGCTCTTTTAACCAACATTCCCTTTGCAATCTATGTATTACTTTTTTTAAATTTATTGATAGAACAATTCATTCTTCTCTCTGAAACATGAAAGAACTAAATGGCTTTGATATTTATCTATCTATATATATATATATATATATAAGGAAATAAATGTATGTGATCCAACAGAATGATTATAAATTGCATTATATTATATAGAAACTTATTTGAAATGATCTCTCATTGTTACATGATTGATGTATCACACACCTGAGACATCATGAATAGAATTAAAAAAACAGGTATTTCAGCCTTTGCATTACTGGCGACTGTTTAGCTCAATGGTAAGAGCATCACAATGTAGAAGTGGCAACCCAATCGGTGGCAGGTTTGATTCCTATAGCAGCCCCATTTTCTTCAATTGTTCATTCTATTTATGTCGCCCAGGGTGAGTGATACATTAACCCTGAAATGGCAGGAAATCATTTCAAATAAGTATCTATATAATATGACATAATTCGTAATTATATACATATATATATATATATACACACACACAGACAAAAAATCTAATATTCACATGAGTGAACACTCAGTAGAAGTGACACAAAAACCTTTTTGTTTTTAAATCTCCTAAACGTCTACATGGTATACAACTGATGACCCTGACAGGAGAAAATTCACACATAGTATCATAATGTTAAATTCTGTATAAAACATGAAAAAAAAAAAAAAAAAAAACACTGAAGAAAATCATGCATATAGCATAAACAGGTACTGGGAAATAAATTGCTGAAATGACAAATTTTTGGAAAAAAGTTTTTTTCTATATATTTATGTATATATATATATATATATATAAAGTGTTTAAAGCTGTAAAGCCTTCTAGACACACACATACATATACATATATATATATATATGTTTGTGCCTGTGTGTTTAGAATTTCATAAAAACACCAGTCACTATATATATATATGTATTGCAAGTTGTTGATGAGTGCGATAGGCATGAAATGTTAACATGCACCAGGTTTATGTCCTTGTAATTCTTTTTTTTTTATATACATAGCTGTTTACTGTGTTAAATATTTAACACTGTGATGAAACATCTATAACAGAAAAAAATTTGTTTTCTTTTGTATTTTCACTAACTGACAATGCATATTCTGAAATACATACATATATATATATATATATATATATATATATATATATATATTTTCATACACACAAGGTTTACAAAGGGATGCACAACATAATCCCAACATGCATCTTACAACACATTTAATAACTTATCCTATAACTACACATGAATTATCAAGAAGGATTACCACACGAATCAAACAGTTTTCCAGACAATCGAACTCATTCTTTTTGCTAATTTTTTTCCCACATTTCAGCTAATCCATTCACAGTCTTCTTCAGGTATACTATCCATATGTAAAAGGGTGATCTCTTTTTCAGGTAGTGCCAGGTAGAAAATCTCAATGTAGGTTACTCCCAAGTAACAAAAGAAGTGAGTTTAATTGTCTGAAAAAACACTTCGAATGTTAACGTTTCTTCTCAAAAATTACGAATGATCAATGTAAGACTTGATTGACGAAAAAAAAAGTTCAAAATCAAACAAATCATGAAGATTAAGTGCCTGGGCAAGAAGAAGAGGATAGACTTACTTCATCCAAATGTTGAAAACCAAAGATTTGTCGACATGTGGAAATGAGTGTTTAAGAATCTGCAACGCGTTGGCTGAAGAACCTCCCACCTTCCGGTAACCACGGAGGAGAAGCTCGGAGCTTGCATCCCCCATTTTATACTCTTTACTGCAAAGCAATCAGAGGGTCAAATGGTAGATGATAGAAGTCGTAGTAGTAGTAATAGTACTGATATAAAAGATCAGCTAGTAAAGGAAACTAATAAATAGTCAGTTTTCTAAGAATCTTATTTATATGCTGAACCAGGGCATCTCAAACTTGTTTTCCATTCACGATCTCCCCTTTAGACGAGTCAAAATTTTTCGCAACCCCTTCTGATCAAAGAAATTTTTTTGAACCCTCCCTTGAATTTAACAGTAGCAGAACAGTCAAGACCAAAAAAAATTACCAAAACTTACAGTGCATTTAAAATCAATAATAAATTTCATTTAAAATCAATAATGAATTTTAGTCTTCATCAAAAAAAAAAAAAAATGACTTTAGAAATGAATCACTAAAATGTAACAACTATTATTATTATTCTCATATCTAAAGCCTACAATTGTTATTTTTGGGTAAGAATGCAATTATTAGGGAGATACCTCGAGACAAAGAGGTTGAGCAAATTTTCATAATATATTGGAAATTTATTTTTTAAAATCATGAATAACACCGAACCATTTTATAATAAGTATCAGAAAGAATATATTTTTGTACAGAGGCGAGAAAAAAAAAAAATCTTCAGTTCCATAGTTATTTTTGATTTTTTCAAAATTTATTCTTGGATGAAGTATTGCAACATTATTATTGATTTTAACCAGTTTTCGCCTTCATCCTAATTTTCACTTGCTTTTTATCACAACTCTGAATTTTACCATAATCTTGCAGCAACAATTACACAGTGTAATCAGAAGCGAGTTTGATTCTCATTGTGAACATGCTCTTCATTTTCCGAATACGCTGTCAAATCATTGCCATAGGACTAGTCCGATTCAAAGTTGTGATAAAAAGCAACTGAAGTTAAGATGAAGGTGAAAACCATTCAAAATCAATGATGTAGCATAATTATTCTTTGAAAAAAATTTCATATTTTTCTGCAATCCCCAATAATCGATATGGAGCCTCTGGAAGGGTCCCAGCCCCTAATTTTGAGAAGCCCTGTATTAAACTGACTAAAACAGGTAGTGTCCCAGATCAAAGGAAAAAATACAAAAGCTAAGAAACTGTTCAATAATTAATGATTAAATAGACATGCACATTTTATATATGATATTTGATGACATAGAAGTCCCCTCTCCCATCATTTCCTACCCAAAATGGTTCAAAGAGTTAGCAAGAGTTTTATTGACTAGCCCCACATGGAGCAGAATTTGAGGCATTTTTTTTTTTTTTACTATTCACTGCAGAAATAAGGGAGGGGGTCTTACATGTCATCAAATAGGGTGTGTGTGTATATATATATATATATATATATATATACACACACATATTTATATATATATATATATATATATATATGTGTGTATGTATAATCTCATATTTATATATACATATGAGTACAAATCTATGATCGTTGTATATATTTATGTATATGTATGTATGTAAATGTTGAAGCAATATATTCTTTCTGAATGTGTTTAGATATATAGGTATATAGTGAGTGAATTAAGAATTAGATTTTTTCTTTTCCTTTGTTTTTGAACTGAAATTTCAGAGATTTTCCTCCAAAATAACATTAGAAGGTGTCTATAAAATGTATTTTGAAACAGCTAAAAAGTATTTCTCTTACTGCAGACTTATCATGGCCAAGAAATCCTAACTCAGAAATTATTCAGTCATCAAATTAAGTTCTTTTATGGACATCTTTGTAGAATAATGTGCTTAAAGTTACTTGAAAAATTGTATTTGGTTTCTTCACATTTTTTTAAATATCAGAGAGCAGCGGTTTCAAAACTGGTGTCCATGGACCCCTGGGGTCTGAAAAATATTAACTGGGGATCTGCATCAATGTTACCTTCAAACCTGACATGGCAAATTTTTTGGCAGAGAAACATCATCATCCATTGCTTAGCTATCTAAGAATATAATTATTGTACTTGGGCCTGTACCATATCATCATCATCAGTCTTTTAACATCCATTGTTTACATATACCTTCCCCAGGATATGCCACAATTCTCTATCATGGGCGTCACAGAGCCAGTATTTCCTGAATTTGTCTAGTTCATCTCTCCATCTTGTGTTCTGTTGGCCTCAATTTCACATCTGATCTCTGGGGATCTATGTTGCAAGTTATGATGTCCATTGGTTGTCCGTCATTCTTGCAACATGGCCTGCCCATTGCCATCTAAGTTTTGCAATAGATTCTATGATGTCTCGGACACCTATTTTCTTCCTGATATTCTGTACTGTCTTGTGATCTCTCCATGTGAGGTTGAGCACGATTCTCTCATGCACATGTTGCATACTTCTCAGTTTGCGGGTCTGTCTCTTGGTTAGGTTCCATGTTTCAGCTCCATAATGACTATCAGGAGAATTCATTGGTTGTATCAGGTTTCAAATAAATATCATTCATTCAGACCAAATATGATATTTGAATGTGAAAAATTATTCATTACTGTAGTTCAATGAATACAGTCTAAAAACCAAATACTGAAGTAGGGGTATGCCAAACTATTTCATTTATAGAAGGGGTCCATGAGTTTTCAAGCTGTGAAACCACTGTCATAGACAATAATGATAGAATAATCCTATTTTTTCCAAATTCAATTTAAACAAAAGTATAATACTGGGCTAAAGAACATGTAGAAACTTGGTAGCATTATATTCTAACAATTTGATAACTGTCAACAGTACTAAAGGCTATATGAGCAAATAGCAAATCATTTTTAGAATGTATCGGATATCTGTCGCATCTCATATTTTAGATTTTTGAACATACCTTATCCATGTTTGATCTTGTTTTGATATTGAATAACTGTAGCCCCACAAATGGCCTGACCAACCAGCCAAGTGAGCTACAGGCTCTTCTCTCTTTTAGTGTCTATATCTATCGATCTACCAACGTATATCTATGTGTGTGTGTGTCTCAGGGTGCTCCTGATCACATTTTTGGGGCTACAACCATGAAAATCTGCATGAGTACAGTACTCTCTGAAAATATTCTTTTTGTTTTGTTTATTTTCAAATAAGTACTTTTTTGGTCAATGGCCAATTTTGGACAAACAATGCCCAAATCTTGCAATGGTATTTTTTTAAAGATAATTTCAGATAAAAGATCTACTTTTTTTAAAATAAATAGTTCTGGTACACATGTGGGCTATGGCGATTCACCTATGCAAGTGCAGATGTTAATATTAATCCTGGGTCAAAATTAGGTTAATTTTGAAGCTGAATAAGAATGTTAAAATAAATGTTTTGCAATGAATTTGATACTTTTCGCACTAATTGTTTAACTACTGTAGTAATGTCCCCAATCACTTAAAGACTTCAAGCAATTGGTTTTCTTTCTTAACTTTTATTAAAAAAAACAAATTAAAAAAAAACTAAACAAAAAACACAGCCTTCGGTAGTACCATAGTATTGAATAAGGAATATATTTGGTATTACATCTTCTGTATATGAGTCTTTGAGTGTGTGTGTGTGTGTGTGTGTCACAGGGTGCTCCTGGCCACATTTTGGGGGTTACAACCATGAAAATATTCATGGGTACAGCACTATCTAAGAAATATTTTTTTGTTATTTTCAAATAAGTACTTTTTTGGTCAGTGGTCAATTCTGAACCAACAATGCCCAAATCTTATGATAGAAGATCTGCCTTTTTAGATTAATGGTTCTGGTACACACGCATAAATTATTAATTTCTTTTACTACTGTCCACTTTCGTCTTAATTGTGGTAACGTTTAATTGCGACTAACTTCAGGCTGGGTATCCTTTAGCAGTAAGTGAATCTATCAACCCCTTAAAGGAGATAGTGATAGAGAGTGAATTTAAGGGTCTATTTGGAGTGATTCTTGCCACTGAGTTCCAGTAGTTTGGTGGTAAGAACAGTCTCAGGTTACGCAAGCCACTCTTTGGCATAGAGGGTTGAGAGTTCGATTTTCAACTGGGGCTTATTTTTTTTTATCTTGATCTGTGCTCTTAATTTATTTACTCACTGCTGAAGGGTACATAGCTTGCGTTCAGTTGCATTAAAAAGCAACAGCAATTAAGATGAAGGTAAATAATAGCAAAAAATTAATAATGATTTACAATACTTTATCTAATAAAATAAATGAAAAGATAAGATTCATGTCTCAAAATGCCTTTCATTACAAAATATTACAAAATAATTATCAGCTTTCTTATAATTCACAAAAAAAATTTGTCTAATTTTTTCGTCATGATTAGTTTTCTTTAATATAGTTTCAGGATGTTTGAAAAAACATGAATGAAACAGACACTTGAGAAATGAGTCAATTTATGCTTTTTTGCTCATGAAACAAAATGAATTATGTATCAACTTATACACAAAGGAGAATAAGATGAAATTAATCAAAAACAAAGAAATTTAGTAGCGGGTGAATGAGATTTTGAAATAAACACTCAAGAAACGGGTTAATTCATGCTTTTTCGATGCAAAATGAATTATGTATAAAATCATATGCAAAAGAGGATGAGATGGAAAAGATAAGAAAACAAAGGAAAATTACGTTGCGGGTTGATTGATTATACTTTGTGACACAAACTTGGGGGTAAATATCACCGAAATAGTTTAAGAAACAGCGAAAGCCCCCAAAGAGGAGGCAATGAAAAGTATCAGCAGCAGCATTGCCTTGGCATTAGTGGTAGCTTAACCATTAGGCAGAGTAGGCTTAAGCCTAGGGACCTGGAAGGGGGTCCCAAAAGCAAAAAAAAAAAAAAAAAAAAAAAAAAAGGTTTAATAGAATGTATGCACACAAGTATTTTGAATCGCATAATTGATTCATAAAACTTTATGATACTATATCGTTTTACAATGTATAATGTACAATATGTATAGGTTAACATGACAATGTCGCTGTGTTCTTTTCCATAATGGGTGGGATGGGAGGTTATAGTTAGGGGAAGCCTTACTAAAACTTAGCTGGAGGGGCCCCGGGTGGTAGATAATTCACCACTGCTGGGCGATCACACTGCACAGAGTCTATTCAAATGCAGAAGAAAAAATATAAAACAAGGGAATTAAGAAGAAAAAAAAATAGTTTCCCCCAAAAAACAGCATTTAATTTGGCTATAAAAGTAAATAATAAAGCCCAGAAGAGAGATACAGTTGGCATGGGCAGAGATAATCTGGCAAGCGAGAATTCGTTGATGGATGAGGTCCAAGGGTCAGCAGTCAATCCTCATTAACTCACTCCCCCACAAGAGCAAGATGTGACACAAGGTCAATTTAATGTGGGGTTCTGTACACGGGAAATCTAAGAAAATTCCTCCAGTCCCCGCAATCAATTTTATGAAGGAATTAGGGCAAGCCCAACCCTTGCTTTTTAGTTCAATAGAGAGGTGCTGCCCTGGGGCTTATTAATCCCCAAGATTGGGCAGGGTTATTTTTTTGAGGCCACAATATGAATCCTAGGCTTCTTGTACTTAGTGATACTGAGCCTCAGGAGGCAATCATCGGCCACTGTCTTGCACTGGCCCAAAGCTACCAAAGAGTGCACTGCATGCAGATACTACACTTTGATCATCAGAAATCGATTGCAAGATTAAAAGACAAAGGGCCAAGGATTAAGGCAATGCATGGCAATGAGCAGTAATGGTTGGAATGAGATGCAAATAAAAGAGTAGACCATAAAGCAACAGGTTTCCAAGAACATGATTAAGTGAAAAAAAGACTGAACACCACAAAGTCTTGAAATATCAGGAATGGGAAGATAGATGAGACATATTGAAAACAAGTTTTTCGTTACTTTTAGTAAAGAGATCATGTTAGTAAATTTCAATACAGATCAAAATGCATAGCAATTCATTCACAGCATCACCATTATTAGTAATTTACAATATGTCATCATTACATTTATTATGTGATTTAGTATATTATAAGTGAGAGATGGAATTAGGAGTTGCGGCCTCTAATGGATAGAAAGACTAAATTAGGACTGACTGGGCAAAGAAAAGTTAAATGCTATTTATTTGGGTGGACTAGCCCAAATAAGTAAGATGTAACTAGAGAGGAGTCAGGGACTAAGTGGCTGGCTCATCGCCAGAGTAGTAGTGGTTAAATAAGATGACGCATTTAGTTATGAACACATTTTATTAAACTAAAACAGCAAACATAAGTGTCTAACTCCAAACCCGTCCTTATATTCAAACGAATCAAAGGTAGACAACTCATGAAAATTTGACCATTTACTCCTTATAATGCCTAGAAAAAGCTTTTCAATAAAAATTGATCCCTTTGTTTATGTCCAGCAGCATTCTCACTTGTTTTTGAAAATTCAGACATTTTTTTGTTATCGTGGCCTAACAAAAAGCAAGAGAAGTGACATCTACTGATTAACCAGTTTTCCATTTTTTTAATTGATTACCCCCATCATAGCATGCTGCCAAAAGACACGGGTCATGTGACAGTTTCTATTCAATGACTAACCAGACCTGTTTGTTTTCAAGTTCTACTAGTATTAACAATATCTTTATGTACTATTGTGATCACTTCAACTGAGGATTTGAAATCAAACATAATAAGCAAACTAGAATATACCCGTCTGAAATGATGGGGTATCGATGTATGGATTAGCATTAAGAAACCTGTAACTATTTAATTAAGTAATCTATTTATAATAAATCTAGAATCCTACTTTCAAGTTTTCCAAAGTCTCAACTTATCTCGAGCTGTTTCAATGTGTGACGATCAGACATGAAGTTTTAAGAGTTTCTATAACATAGCTTTCATTGTAATGTCATCATAGGGAGGTAAATCAACCAATGAGATTGTCCCATTTGAGCGCAAACAAGACAAGCGAATAAACAGAAAAAAGTTTCATATCAGCTAATTATATGGTTAGGTAACTGATAGGTTTTGAAAAAAGTTTTTTTTTAAAAACATTGAGATGTGTGTATTTCTTCATACAGCTGAATAAACTAATTTGACAAAAAATATTAATCAAGCTGATAATGGAGTCAGGCCATGGACTTATTGATCCAACCTCTTATACACAAAGATTATAAAAATGAAAAAATAATATATATATATATATATATATATATATATATATATATACACACACACATATATATATATATATATATATATATATATATATATAAATAAATAAAAGCCTTCCCCATTATAGCACAGTTTTCATTATAACACTGTCAGATGTTGAAGTCATAAATATCTATCTAGCTCTAAAATGGCTGAATTTAGGCTTGATGACAACATGGTGCTGGCTTTATTGGGTTCCAACACCCGTGTTATAACAGGGGAAGCCTGTATCATTTTGTTTGAAATAGAGAGAAGACAAGATGCACACTGGAGAATTAATAATGGTAGCAGCAGCAGTGATAATATTCCTTTGCAGTCAGTTATAAATAAACAACTAGTCTATATACACATATAAGACTTCTTCTACCAGATTCAGTACATTTGGAATGTTCCAGAGTCTGGTTTGATTTGACCTTTCCATAAAATGACATGTCTAGAAGCAATTCTACCAAGAGCATATTAAAACTTCTCATAATTCATTTCTGTACAAGAGAAAAATATTTTAAATTGAATGACCATATCCAGAAGAGTTTTATCCTTTTTTTTTTTTTAAATTTATATGTATTTTTTTATGTTTGTGTACTCCAGGCCATACAGTTTTGTCCACAGACTTCAGAATCTAAATGTTTCTAGACGTTTTTTTTTTTACTCTTTTCTTGTGTAAAACACCAGAGATGTCATAAACAGAATTTATTTTGACCATATTTATTCTCTGATGGAATTTCTTTTATATATTATTCAATTGCTGACTACGATGTAGAGTCCTTATCAAAATTTAATGGAAATAATGTGTTATAATACTTCATCCAATTTCAATAAGTTTTTACTTTCATCTTAATTTCAGTTGTTTTTTTTGTACAAGTTTCAATTTAGACCATTGTTTCTATGGCAAAAAAGTGTGAATCAGCTTCCAGTGAGTTTTTATTACAGTTACAAGGTCAATCCAGAAAGAGTCTTGCCATTTTGAATACCTTGGAAACTGATTGAGAGACCTTGATGTAACTTGGCAACCAATCAGAGGGAACCCTGCTGCGAAGGCATAAACAAACCCACCTGTGTGGTAACTCAGTCAGCAGAGGCCATTGTGTAAGCTTGTGTACTGTGCAATCATCGCATTCACAATGACCAAGCCAACCTATTTTTCAGTTCCCCAGCAGGGTATTTAGGCAAAAATGTTGCATCACCAAATAATCAGCCAGTTATCAAACAGTCCAGATTTGGTTTCCTGGAATCAGAGATTGAATCTAACACGAGATTTTAAAAATATCGGAGGATGAGAATTTTGCAGTCATGGCCATTTTTATTCGTAATGTTTTGATGAGGAAAAATTCAGCTCACATTTTATAAAGACGAGTGTGTTTGAACAATGCCAAAACAAAAACATCTATGGCTACATTCGGTAGAAACTCCAGTGATGCTTTGACAGGCGTAGCAAGCCAGAAGTGGATTATAAAAAATTGCTCAAGTAAAATGAAAGAGAATAAAAAATAGACAAGTAAAATAAATGCCACCATTGTCTCCATCTCCCTATTACACTTGTAATGATCCCAATTTAATATATATATATATTTATATATATAAGATATTGAAAATAAAACTAAATTAAATATTTTTGTTAAAAATACTACAAATACACATACAAACTCTTTCTTTCTTTCTCTCCTTCTCTCATTTGTCTATATACCTCAAAAGACAATAACTGAATCTGGAAACACCTGAGAAATCGCCGATGGTTGAACATTTTCTCCTGGAAATTATCCCTTTTTACCATAAATAGCGAGAATTCCAAGAAAAAAGCCCTAAGTTCTAAGAAAACAAAATCCCCTATTTATTCAGGGGAAGCCAAGAGATAACAGGACAGTTTAGCAAAATCCCTTTGACAACAGACAAGTGTATATAACAATATAGAGGCTCAATTACATGCTATGTACCTTGATCACAGACTTTTGCTTTACACCTTGGAAAGACTTTACATTCAATACAAATCACACAAAATCATTTCTCTCGTAAGTTTATAACTCAAGTACATCAATAGATAAGGTAGCATTTTTTCATGAGAAAACACATTTATTCCTCTGTGATTTGTCTCTCTCTAATTTACAAGCTTTTTTCCTCCCTACTTAACCAAATGATACATCTACACTCCCTTCCAAATTGAAGTAAGCACGCACCCAATTTTATCTGTGGGAACCTTCTAATCATCATCATTATCATCATCAGTCTTTTAATGTCCGTTGTCGGACATAGACCTTCCCCAGGATCCGCCACATTTCTCTATCTTGGGCGTCACAGAGCCAGTATTTTCTGAATTTGTCTGGTTCGTTTCTCCATCTTGTATTTTGCCTCGGCTCCTCATGTGGTCTCTGGTGATCCATGTTATGAGTCGTGATGTCCATCAGTGCTCTTTCATTCTTGCAACATGACTAGCCCATTGCCATTTAAGTTCTCTGAAAGATTCTATAATGTCTCGGACCCCCATTTTCTTCCCGATATATTGTGCTGTCTTGTGATCCTTCCATGTGAGGTTGAGCATGATTTTCATGCGCACGCAGCATGCTTCTCAGTTTGCAAGTCTGTCTCTTGGTTAGGTTCCATGTTTCAGCTCCATAGGTGACTATCAGAAGGATGCATTGGTTGTATAGTCTTCTTTTTAGGATTATTGAGATCGGCTTGTTTTTGAAGGTTGAGCTTGCTCAGCCGAAGGCTTGCCATCCTTGGGGGATTCTCCGCTTAATTTCTTCTTCTTTAGTGAGTTTCATAGAGATTTGTTGTTCTAAGTAGATGTAGTGGTCTACTTTCCTCAGTTATGCACTATGCTATAAATTGTATCTCAAAGGAGTCAACAACAAAATATAACATTCGAAGATTTAAAAAACCAAAAACCGTCATTATCATCAGAGATTAAAATCTGACACAAGGTTAGAAAAACACACATAGATGGGGATTTCTATCCATAACCATTCTCATTCAGTGTTCTGATGATGGAAAATATGCAAAGACTCATTAATCCCAGAGAAAAAATTCATGGATATATTTGAATTTCTCTGAGATGATTTTTCTTTGGAAATCATGACAAGAACAGCATTGCAAGGCTATGTGACGTGAGAAACATCATTTAAATTTAAATTAACACCTAACCGGATGAGAAAGATGAATAAAATGCATACCTGAATGAAAGCATAATTTTCTAAATTTTCCATCAATTTAAATTGTGTTGGATAATAATTCCAACATAATAGAAGAAAAAAAAAAAAGAAGATATATATATATATATATATATATATATATATATATACACACACACACCAAAGTACAAATCAGTAATACAATATCCGATTTGTGATGAGTTTATTTCATAAAATGCTAAATACATTCAACATTAGGTCAAGTAAGAGTAGAGCTTAAAATATGAAATAAAGGATTATGTTTCTACCCTGTTTGGGCTTCTTTAGACGATTCACCTGAAGAAGCCTAAACAGGGCAGAAACATAAGTGTGTGTGTAGCAAATCCTTTCTTCCATTATATATATATATATATATATATCTCCCCATTAGGCTGTAATGCATTTGGTAACTAGACAACACTCAGAGAATGCATATCTCTGCCAACATCATTATCAAAGGAACTTATTCTACATGAATCCAACCCAAAATTTAATCACTTTTTAAGTAGCCTATTTTCTACCCTTCCACAAAATGTATTCAAAATTCATTGAAAGCATTTTAAGATATTGTAGGGACAAACGCAAACTTTTGGCAGTATTATGAAGTGTGGACTACAACGTAGGGAAGGTAATTGACCAAGGATCAGCTCCAAGCTTTGATCACTTCTTCTGTAGCCTATCAAACTTCATTAAAAATTCATTGAGAACTTTTGGAGATATTGTGTGGACAGTCATGAGCAAATATATAAATGAATTGAAAAAATACAAAACAGAAAAATAGTTCTCAATCGAAAAGAAATTCTCGGATCCGCCCCCAAATTTTACTAATTCTCCTCCACCCCATTGCTTACCCTTCCAGATAATTTAATTGAAATTCATTGAGAATTTTTGGCAGTATCATGTGAACAGACAGATGGAAGGAAAGATGCATCCAAATACATACACCTCTCCAACTTTGTTGGCAGGGGTAAAAGAACACCCACCCACTGTTTCTTTAAAAACTTAATGTTCTTCTTTACGTTCTCTTAATTTAAAACCTAATACTTCACAACTTCAAAGCTGTTGATAGTCATGCAGAGCACAGTTAACAAAAAAGCTAAAATAATAAACCACTAAAAAGGTAATGGAAGCAAAGATAATTGCTAAGTTCTATTGTATGAATTTAGCTTCAGTTCGTTCTTTCAGTTCAAAACAGACCTAGAGAGCTTAAATCTTAATAGCTTAGATTTAGAGTATTTCAGAAGAGTATAGCATGCCAATATCTCATCTGAAGTGTACATGAATAATTAAATTAAAAAATGAAATTAAACATTAGTTTACATTCAATTTACAGTTT
>OY735240.1:31903214-32008214 GCA_963457665.1 Thysanoteuthis rhombus | reverse complement strand
TCTATCTAGCTTATTCCTAACTGTTCTTGTCCCATTAATACCTGGCAACTTTTTCAAAATAACCCTGTTTTGTAATTTGAATTTACACTTCTAACATAATTGTAACTGACAAATAGGGAATCATGAAATACTGTTTTCAACATCATTCATCATCATCATTAGATTTTCAAAATTACCATCTGAAGTTCAAATATCAATGATGATAGCATATAATGTTACTAATCACAGTTACCCACAACACGGGTTTGGATACTGTTGTTGGACTTGGGTTATTCAGGAGTTCTGACATTTATTTGTCTCTATTAACACCAAGATAGAACGCAAGGAAATGTTTCACACCAAACTGTAACCACATAACATTAAAAAAGAATTCACCCAATCATTGGTGAAAAACAGATATGAACTCCTCACCAAACCAGAAGAGAACATCAACGAACTCCACGTACAACAAACATGTTAGAGACAAAGACACAATGATCAAGATTTAAACTGAAAACACTGAGCTGAACAAAATAGACCACTCCATCTACCAAGGACAACGAGTTTCCATGAAGTCCTCCGAAGAAAAAGAAATCAAGCTAAGAATCACTCTAGGATGGCAAGCTTTCAGTAGAACTAGCTCGACTTTTTAGAACATAAAAATCCCACAAGTCCTAAAAAGAAGGTTATATAACCAATGCATCCTACCAATAATCACCTACAGAGCTGAAACATGGAACCTAACCAATAGATTGACCCTCAAACTGAGAACCATGCAGTGTTCACATGGGAGAATCTAGCTCAACCTTGCAGGGAGAGATCAGAGGACAGCATAGTACAATAGAAGGAAGATAAGAGTCCGAGATATCATAGAAACAGAAAACTCGAATGGCAATGGGCTTGACATGTTACAAGAATAGAAGACAATTGCTGGACATCAAGACTGTGGATCCCCACAGATCATACATGAAATCATGGCTGACTGAAAGTAAGATGGCGTGACAAGCTAGATAAATTCAGAAAATACTGGTTCTTCAATGCCCTTGATAGAGATCTCTAGCAAATCTTGGGGAAGGTCTATGTCTTATGACATATGGTGAAAGGCTGCTGCTAATGATGATGTATTCAGACCTCACCCAGCCCCAACTATTCATAGTTGAAACTTGAAATTTTGTACACACCCACACTCCCCTTAATAAGTTAGGAAAGGGTTTGGTTTTTTTTAAAGTTCTTCTTCAAAATGAGGTTTTAGTGGGGGGAAAGGGTTCAATTTTCAGTATAAGTTTATGCTGAATTATGTTATTGTTGCGGTTATTAATCACCACTACCCACAACAAACCAGTTTAAACACTTTTGCTGGGTTTTAATTTTCCATATGTTCTGACAATTATATAAATGTATTTATCAATATATCTAAGTATCTGGACTTCTCCCAACTCTACGCGTTTAGAGTAGAAACTTTAAATTCTGCATGCACATATTCACACTCTTGAATGAGTAGAGAATTTTTGATTTTTCAGAAAAATCCCTCCCCAAGTTTTCAGTGGTGGATTCAATTTACAATACAAGTATATGCTAAATTTATGAGAT
Organism: Thysanoteuthis rhombus; assembly: GCA_963457665.1. NCBI lineage: Eukaryota > Metazoa > Mollusca > Cephalopoda > Oegopsida > Thysanoteuthidae > Thysanoteuthis > Thysanoteuthis major. The sequence goes on along the minus strand of OY735240.1, from coordinate 32,006,645 downwards.
AAATATGAGCATATATGGGTGGCGGTGATTCATAATTTCCCATGGAATGCTATTTTCACTCATTCCTGAACAACTAGATAGAATGTCACAGAGTTATCAAAGATTGAAGATCAATCAATTCATCTTTATACAAGTCGCCATTATCAATGTCTTCCATTATGGAGGAAAAAAAAAAATTGGGACTTTTTCACAAAATGGGTCCCCTTCAATTTTTTTCTTGACTTGGGATTTTGGAAAAAAATAATTTAAAAAAATACTTGCCATCACAGTCAATAATTGAACAACCATAGTGACAAATTTTGAAACTATGTGAAGAAAATTCAATTGAAAAATAAATATGTTTAGAATGAATTCTATCTATGACATCAAAGGCGTTTTGAAAGGGGAAAACGTCTCTAACAGGAATTTCAGGATACTGAAGAATCTAGATGTTATTTCCAAGAGGAAACATCTAGAATAGAGTGGAAAGAAATCTAGATTTTCTAGAATCTAGACGTTATTAATGTTTATTAATATGATAAAATAAGGCCCCAAAAAAGGTCTAAAAACCTTTTTGCAAGAGAATTTTTAAAAATTTCTCTCAGAAAGGGCCTAGCAGAGTACTGATGCCAATTTTCAAGTCTGTAAACAAAATGGTATGGCCAGAAGTGCTGGAACACACTAACAAATTCATAAAACAAACACACACAGACATTATATTATATCATATTATATCTATCTATAATATGATGGCTATGATTGTTCAATATAAAAATTCAAAATCAGCAAATTTACCAGTAGGGTAGGCAAGATTTACCCCAGGTTGTGAACTCCTGCTGTAGATTATGTAGGAAATTGATTGCTAAGAATACATACATTGTCTGATTGCTGCCTCAGACATCAGTACACTTATCGGACACAACATCGGACATAGTAAAATTGACTTCTAAAAATATATAAATAAAATCCCTGAGATGCCAATTTTTTTCTCTAGATTGTCTCGATAACCAAATAATTCAGAGTTGATTTATTATTAGGAGGGTGAAAATGTTCCCAACTTTCTTTCGGAAAAATGAGAAATTGCACACACAGTCAAAAACCAATTTTTCACTGGAAACTTACACACACTTAATCATATATATATATATATATATATATATATATATATATAATGAACACTGTGTCTGTCACACACAGTATCAGTAGCAGCCATCAGCTTCTTTGTCTTCCTTCCCTCTTACCCAAGTTTTTTTTCTCTCATCCCCCTTCCATACTCTGATTAAATTACCCTTTTCTCCCCTCTCCTTTCCTACCCTCTAATAGAACTCTTTCTTCTCTCTAATTAAACAACCGAACTTTCTTTTCGCTACCCTCTCTTATCACACATATAGCATCAGTAGCCTGTTGTTGCACATCTATGACATCTGTCAGCGTAGCGATCGGTCATGGACTTGTTTACGAAGAGAGGAAAAGTGATTCTATTCAGGCTTCCATCCACGGGTGTCTGCCGGGTGTGGGACGAAAAACACGGCATTTGTCATGTAACAGGGTTGCTGCAAAGATATATTCCAAATATACCCTTTTGTACCCCCCTCCCAGCTGGAAGGCAGTAGTGCACACCCGTGTTCAGATTGATTTATTTGGATTAAACTAAGTATGTACACAAGGTTATATCATTGGAGGTTCAAGTGACAACTCGTTACGGCCTACTCTCATACCATCACCAAATTTAAGCAATGTTGTGCCTTGTAAGACCCATGACGGGTGACTGTCTTGGAGGTGCCGTAACAAGTTCGGGAGGCAGGCCCTGCAGCCAAACTGATTTCCAAACATTGAATACTTCTTTCCTTTGGAAGCCTTCAGCATGCTTGAGAGAGAGGTGGGGGAATGGAACTTTGGTACAACACTTCCTCTACACTAAGCCCCAGTCCTGAAGCTGTTAAGATCCTCTGCGAAGACAAAAAGAGCCAGACAAGATAATCCTGCAACAATGAATAATATAAATCCAGGCACAAAGTTTTTGTTATTTGAGATACACCCCCCCCTCCACAGCTATCTGAAAGTTGAACATTCCTGTGAAACCTTTCATAAGCTGAAATTGTGTGAACACAAAGAGGCAATTACGAGCAATTCATGTAGGAACAAGAACCAAAAAGTTCAATGAGGCAAATGCATACGAAAGTTTAAATGTCATTATTTCCAGATCACATGATCCAGAGTGGAAGATTTCTGTAGGTAAGAAGCATCTCATCAAGAGAAACCTTCCTACCAACTTTCAAGTAAATCTGACTTAAAACAAATGAGAAACAATACAGGGAGAGACCGAGCGTCTCATAGAGAGTCGAAGACACCTCTAAAAACTTCTCAGCGTATCAGTATGCTTACACGGAAATTTTATTTTTTGACCAATGAAATTATGTAATTTGTTTTCAAAAAACGATCAAAACAATAACTGTTAACATCAACAAAGGTTTCTCCAGTTTTTATGTGGTTCTGGAAAGCTGGTTATGTAGGTGTCCCTTGTACAAGCTGCACTAATGGAGCTAGAGGGCTGAATTTTAAACATTTACTGCTTATTATGCCAAACAAAAACGTTTTTTGAACCCTTTCCCCCAATAAATTTCAAGTGGGGGGTTCATTTTACAATGTAAGTTTATGTTTAATTGGCCCTTAATTTATGTCCAGCAGCACTCAATGTTTTTTGTTTTTTTTCCAAAATTCAGACATTTTCAATGATCACTGCCAATCAAAATATGAGATAAGTTACTTATTCCTTGATCAGCCTTTCTTCAAATTCTTTTAATTGATCACCCCATACTACCAAAAGATGGTCACTATTAAGAGAAAAACCAAACACTTTTGAGATACAGATTTCCCACGCAATCCAAAAGTTAAGCATTCTAATGAAACTTTTTGTAAGCTGAAATAGCATAAAATACTTCCAAGCGTATCAGTATGCCGATAAAAAAAAGTTTAATTCATTGACAACAGAAATGTTTTTTTCCGATTCATTACATGGGTCGGTAAGTTAAAAAGTCTTAGTGTGCCATCATAAAATAGAGTTTGAGAACCACTGCAGTAAACTAATTGCTAAAAATTCATGATGAACGTACATTGGGATTAGAGTTTAAAAATTGGTCAAGTATATTAATTGTATTGATGCAGGTTTGAAACTAGAAAGCACTCAGAGAGAGCAAACCTCTGCCGATGCGATTGTCACAAAAAAAACAACAAAAAAAACAAACAATCTAAAATCAGCTCACAAATAGTCATGATGCAGGGGAGGTATCTGTGAAAAAATCCTGGATGAACTCCAAAATTTAGATAACTACACTTTGTATATCCTACACTTTGACAAGTGGGTATCATTGGAATTCATCGAGAACTTTTAGAGATATTGTATGGACAAACACGAATGCATACATAAAATATACCCAAAAACATCCTTATATCTCCCCCCAAAATTCAACCAATTAATTCTTCCTTACCTCATGACCTACTCTTCTAGAAAATTTCATTGTAATTCATGGAGAAATTTTGGAGATATTGGTTGGACGGACAGACAGACAGATAGACGCCAGTGGATACACTATATCTATGATATTCCAACTTCCATATTCCTGCAATTAAGCTACAAAATGGTAGTCGACTAATTGCTAGAATTCAAGAGAAAATATACATCAAGATCAGAGATTTTAAATTGGTCAAGTGTATTAGCCGTATTGATTCGAATCGTTTTTGTTGTACGCAGTACTGTTTACGTTGTACTGCAGTCCTGTGCATTGTGAAGGAGGAGGAACACCAATGACTTTGAAGTCTGATTCTAGTTCTCATCTCCAACTGATTTATTTACCTCGGTTCCATCCGTACCAATAATTTTTATGCCTTACAGAACATTCTCATTTCATGGCTCTTTTTGTTTTTTTCCCTTTCAAACTTTTGCAGCATAGGTAGCTAACAAGAATCGTTTACACAGCAGTTCAGTAACCTTCTTTTTAAAGAAACAAAACAAACACATTCATTTAAAGGAGAGAGAGAGAGAGATCATGATATAGTCTTCTCATTCCCTAGTTAAGAATACCAAGTTCAGATCCATGCATACCTTTTATATTAGAAATAGCTATAGACATCTTCCAGGATGTTATAAGGTTGTTATGTTACAGTAAGATTGTGAAACTAGTGATTTCATGATATCCCTGGAGATAATGTGATATACTTGAACACTTCAGTGATTTCTAGAAATCCCTAGGGTGTATTTTTTTTTCTTTATCAGACAACGGATAACACCCGTCTCGTCAGTTGCATGGAAACGTTTGCATTCCATTGTCTAATATCGGGTGTGGTTTAATTTTGTTTTCACAGTTCTTCACAGTAATTGGAGTCAAAGATCCTTGGTTGTCTGGAATTGATGCCTTGGGGGGTACTTTTGGAAGTGGGGGTGCAAAAAGCATCTTGTCAGTTGTACTATCCAACACTAGCATTTTTTTATGCATGAAACCAGGGGCAGGTCACTTGTGCCTAAATTCCATGAAAATTTGTTAACAGGATGGGGATGGGGGGCTGACCTTAAGAATGTCAATCCAAGATTAGACAATGGAATGTGAATGTCTTCCTGTGACTCAGTGATAGAAAAATACACCCATTCATCACCTGAAGATGGCTGTAGAGTACAACGGCCGAAACATTGTGTTCACAAAATGAACCAATGTGGACAAAAGTCCGCAAAAAAATTACCCAAAGGTGCCTAATGTTTTAATTTTTAGAAGAGGATCATCATCATCAGTCTTTTAACGTCTGTCGTTGGACATATACCTTCCCCAATTCTCTATCATGGGCGTTGCGGAGCCAGTATTTCCTGAAATTGTCCAGTTCATCTCTCCATCTTATGTTCTGTCAGCCTCAGTTTCTCATGTGATCTCTGGGGATCCATGTTATGAGACGTGATACCCATCGGTTGTCTTTCATTCTTGCAACATGGCATGCCCATTTCCATTTTAGTTTTTTAATAGTTTCTATGATGTCTCGGACTCCTGTTTTCTTCCTTATGTAGTGTGCTGTCTTGTGGTCTCTCCACGTAAGGTTGAGCATGATTCTCTCATGCGCACACTGTATGCTTCTCAGTAAGGTTCCATGTTTCAGCTCCATAAGTGACTATCGGGAGGATGCATTGGTTAAGAATATAAGAGACCCAAAACATTAATTTTTACCTAATGCTTAAAGAAAACAATTCTTTTATCAAATAAAATTTTTTCCGTGGTATGAAGATCACAAAATCATGATGGGGTATATATTAGTCCCATTAGAAATTTTACTAGAGAAACATGAAAAACACAAAATTAGCACATCACCCAGCCATCACATATTTCCAGTTCAGGCATGAAACACAAAGTAATTGCTGTGTGGGTCTTAGACTAGGATGACATTGTCCGTAGATCTAAAACACATCTCAGTAGACTTCTAAAAAAGATCTACAGGACATATATTTCTCTGTACCAGGAGTCTCGAAAGGGTTAAAGAGTTCCTATAGAGTCGTGTTCTTGAGTGAGGACTCTCAGCTACAACATAGTGAACTAAAAAACTTGAGAGAGAGAGAGAGAGAGAGAGAGAGAGGAACCCCACAAAAAAAAAAAAAGATCAAGAAGAAAAATGAAGTACTAGATAGATAAATGAGTTGATGCGGACAACCTCATCAATCACATGGGTAGGGAAGACACATACAAATACGTATCTGGGTGAAAAAAAAAGATAGTTTATAGCTACTACCTTCAGCTAACAGTCTCAATAAAATGGCACATTGCCAAAGAAGATGTATTTGAAACAAGCAGTAAGTCTGTTTATTGATGGACAGAACCAGTGGTTTCCTTTGTTTTTGGTACAGTTGTTTTTTGGGCTTCAGAAAAAGAAAAAGAAGAAAAAAGAAAAAAAAAAGAAAAAAGAAAAAAAAGAAAAAGAAAAAAAGAAAAAAAAAGAAAAAAAAAGAAAAAACAAACAAAAAAAAACAAGCCAGCATAGTTCCCTCTAAACTGTGCACGTCTGTGAGTGTGAGTGTGTGTTCACATATGATTTGCAACCCAGCACAAAGGAAATTGATGTGCACATAAAAGTTAATTACCTAAAATAATGTAGTGCTGAATAAGTTTTGATTTAACTGCTTCCGGCAACTTCATCAATTGTAATAATAATGATAATGATAATAATGATAATTAGCCATCACAGTAAATAATTGAACTACAGTAGCGTCAAAATTTCAAGTTATGTAAAAAAAAAAAAAAATTGATTTAAAAATTGGTATCAGTACTCTACTATACTGTTGTGAAAATTTTTACTTTTGAAAAAAAAGTTCTTGAACCTTTTTTCATGGGTCTAATAATAGCGTCTAGATTCTCCTGTAAGTAGATAGTTCTAGATCTTTTGGGTTTTTTTTTCTTACACTACTTAAGATGGAAAACCCCAGTGATGTCATATGTGGAATTGATTCTAACCATATTAATTCAAATTTTTTTTTTTTTTCTTTTTACAATACTCCAAAATTTGATGCTACTGTTCAATTATTTATTGTAGTGGTGAGTTTTTATTACATTTACAAGGTCTGTCAGCAAAGTATCCAGCCATTATGAATATCTTGGAGATGAGAGTTTGACTTAAATCAACAGAACTGTTTTTTTTTTTCTTTTTTCATTTTTAAAAAAATGATTCCCATCATATAATTCTTTAGCTTGAGGAGTTAACAAAATGGAGGACTCTGATGGAGAGCTACCAACTTTCCCCGAATCTATTGGTCATTTAGTAAGGGTCTTAAATGACACATTTAGGAATAGTGCTGGGTTTATGCATAAGCTAAACAAGCTACAAGTTAGGGCCTCATAATTACTAGGGTACCTCAAAAAGAATTTAAAAACAGACATGTTTCTAAGTTTTGTAGGACCATCTGGCATAACCTTAACTCAAAACTTACCCCAAGTTTAGTACAATAGGAATGTCGACACTTATTTTTTTTAGAGTATGAGATGTGGAAATAAAGCAATACTGCTAGCATTGTAGGTTGTACCATGCTTGTTTTTTAGGGACCACACTACCTAACTAGCAGTGACAAACTCCTTAACAGCATTAAGAGGCATTTCTGAAGTTTTATAGTATCAAATAGTAGTCTTGAAGCTTTATATAGCAAAGAGCTTCACTAATTCAATAACCGTGGCTTTTTAGAAAATATTACTCAGTAATTAGTCAATGTAATGAATTAGTTTATATCAAGAGGTAAAAGTTTCCCAATGCTTGATTTAAAGTTATTAAGAGACTATCAAGTCATTGTAATTGTTATCATTTCAAATTCCAATTACAGAAACAGTGGCACTAATTTGGAAAATGGTAAATATGTTGTCCAATAAAATTAATTCTGAAAAATCAAATAAATCAAATCACCCAAGCCCCATAATTGGCCCACCTGACCAACCAGCCAAATGGGTTAAAGAACTTTGAAAATTTGCATGTTTACACTCTTAGGCACCATCTGCAAAAGTGGTTCTTAATCTCTTTTGAATCATCAATGCCCAAATCTTGTGCTGATATTTTGTAAAGATAAATTTAGACAAGATATATTCTGTTAGATAATCAGTTCTAGCACATTCGCAGACTATGGCGACTCATTCATGTGGGGTACATAGATTGTCTTTCATTCTTAGATAATAAACTGAACCAGTTTTTGTTTTTTTGTCACCCAACATAAGAATTATATCAGAAATTAAGGGAAATGTTTTAAACCATTTGAGGATTTTGACTGAGACCCTCATAAAAAGTGATTTAATTCTATAAAAAAAAAATCATTATATTATTATTATGATTAATAATGATAGAAAAAAAAAAAAATATATATCTTCCATCGGAATAGAGCACTCTGGTGGATGGGGGGATTTATGCGTTAATAAATATATGGCTTGAATTTAGCTTTACTGACTGTCCAGTTCCGCAGTCCAGAGGTAGGATATCGGCCTTTCGGTTCAAAGCGAGGGTTTCAATCCTGCCTCGTGGTAGTGGATGGGATAATGGAAAGTCCATAACCACACTGAATAGATGTAATACATCGAAACAGCTGTCTGTGGATGACACAATGATATATATATATATATATATATATATATATATATATATATATATATATAGTAGAATGTGGATTTGCTACGCAAACTAGCTCATGTTTCTGGGTAAAAAAAAAAAGAGTAAAAAGTTGTATCGAGCACTCTATGAAATAAATCCATTACATTTCAGAAGAGGCTCTCTATGTTAATATATTATGTTATACTGCTAGCCTGATTTGTACCACATATACTGTGTATATATATATATATATATATATATATATATATATATATATATATTAATTAATCAGACTTTTTGTTTAAAGGTTAATTACATTCTATTTTTCATAAAACCAAAACAAAACAGGTCTGGTTAGGCATTCAATAGAAACCATCACATGACCAATGCCTTTTGTGTTGGGAATGATGAATTAAATAGATGGAAAAAAGACTGATCAATGGATAAGTTACTTCTGCCTTTTGTTGGGTAGTGGTCACTAACAAAAGTCAAAATTAAAAAACAAACAAATGTGAATACTACGGAACCCAAAATAAAGGGAGTAATTTTGCATTGACTAACATAGCATATTCCCCACCCCCCGAAAAACAAAAGCCTTGGGGGGGGGGGGATTATCAAAAAACAAAAAAGACAACATTTTTCTAGACATAAGGAATAAATGTTGAAAGTTTTAACACTCTAGCTCCATTAGTGCTGCCTGTATGCAGGATCCATAGCAAGCCAGCCAGACCAACTTGAGAACTGAGGAAACCTACGTTGGCAGTGTTGGTTCAGGCTTCACTTCCTTTCTTCCTTCTCCATGAATAAGACTACCACCCAAGCATCCGAACCAGAACACCAGCTTCCTAGCTGAATCGGAATTGAATAAAAAAAATAAAGAGAGAACAATTCCTCTTTCGAGTGTTGCAGACTTTTCACCAAAAATGCATTCCTAAATATAGAGAAGATCCAGAGACTATTAACAAGCTAACCCCAAGCACTTAACGATCCTTTGATCTTTTTACATTGTTAATTCTTCCACCTTGAAGCATAAACAAAAACAATTAGAATACGCTATGTGCCTCAAATGAGTTTAAAAGTTTTAAAGAGTGAATAAATCTTGCTCATAGCTATTGTTCCCCCTCAAATCTTTTTTTATAGCTTGTGCAAGAACACAAAGCCTGTGGATTGAGGATCGCTTGTTCAGCCACAGTTTCATTGTTGAGCCGTCCTTTCTTAACCTGAAACTCTTGGAAATTGTGCACAGCATCGAAATTCTACAATATGGCATCATTTTTTCTTGCGCACAGTTTAGAAGGAACACGACTCATAGTTCATAGGATAAAATGTTGTTAAACCAAGTATCTTGATATATAAACATGATTGGCAGAAAAAATAAGTTTTTGTGCAGCTGGTTTTATTGTTATATGTATATATATTATATATACTTGAATAAATAAATAGCACGATAAATTACGAAGCAGTCAGAGAGTGTATAACTCTGGCAACACCATAAACCACCTAAAAAATGAATGAAAATCAGTTTATATATAACTACAATGCAGGGGTAGTAACTATGTAAGTTGTGAATTTCCATATTTCATACTATGGTCTTAATACATGAATGAATATCTTTCAATTATTAAAATTCTTTTCATTCTATTAGATCAATTTTTCTTTAACCTACTTTTCCTAGAAATATCATTGAAATTGATTATGAACTTCTGGAGATATTGTGTAGACAGACAAGAATGAATGAATTCATATACCTCTTCCAACTTGGTTGGTAGAGGGAATAAACAACTCATTTGAAAAAGAGATTCCTAGATCTGCTACCAAATTTAATTATTCCTGAGCCTACGGTCCGGTCTTCCACAAAATTTCATTGAAATTGAGAGAGAACTTTTGGAGATATCGTTTGGGCAAACAGATAGACAAATATGATTTACATATACTTCTCTATGCAAATCTGTTGGCAGATGTAAATTAACCAACAGCAAAAAAACAGAGCAAATAGTCTAGGTATACTGATATTGGAAGAAGTGAGGTGTTGAAAAAAATAACTAGCATTCCAAGAGAAATAATGAATCACCACTGCCAGCTATATATGCTGTGTTGGGGGTGATCAATTAAAAAATTGTAAAAAAATGGTTTTAATGAATAAGTTACTAGTTTCACTTTTTGTTGGGCTGTGATCACTAAAAAAATAATCAGGTACAAACTTGCGATCAATTGAGCATAAATTTAAACCCTATTTTGGGAGGGAATTAAGAGAAAAAAAACTAGAAAACAAAAGATTTCCATTACTGATTGAGAGGAGTGTGTGTGCAAAATTTCGAGTATCAACTACAAATGATAAAGGCAAGTCAAAGTCCAAATGTCAGAACATACAAATAACCTAAACCCAGTTACAGTGATCAAACTGGATGGTTTTGGATTGTGATGATTAATTTTAATTTACATGCTATAATTCAGAAAGTATTGGCTCCGTGACGTCCACAATAGAGAAGTGTGGCGAATCATGAGGAACGTCTAATGACGGATGTTTAAAGACTGATGATGATGATATTCCTAGATATCTATTGGCTGAAGATCTGGCAATAATATGTCACAACTAATGCTCAATGACCAAGTTTATCAAATCTAACCTTGCATACATCTATCATCATCATCATCAGTCTTTTAGCGTCCGTCGTTGGACATAGACCTTCCCCAGGATTTGCCACACTTCCTTATCATGGGCGTCACGGAGCCAGTACTTCCTGAACTTGTCTAGCTTGTCTCTCCATCTAACATTTTGCCCGCCTCGGTTGCGCATGTGGTCTCGGGGGATCCATGTTGTGAGTCGTGATGTCCATCGATTGTCTGCTATTCTTGCAACATGGCCAGCCCACCGCCATTTGAGATTTTTAATGGATTCTATGATGTCCCTAACTCTTGTCTTTTCTCGGATGTACTGTGCTGTTTTGTGGTCTCTCCATGTGAGACCCAGCATTATTCTTTCATGTGCACGTTGCATGGTTCTCAATTTACGGGTCTGTCTCTTGGTTAAGTAATACTATAAATCTGCTTTCGTTTTTATGTTTTTAACTCCAAAGTAGCCAAAATAGTGCATTGCAATCTAAGGTATCAAATTAAGTTACCTCTACAAGGCACTTGGAGAATGCAAAAAAAAAACCCCCAGGTTATTTGCAATTGTATAATATAGTGTGGGGTTCACATTCACATCCACCTATAGCTATACTATAATGACTAATTTGCCAAGGGAGATAACTATTATATACTGATTATAGAGTAATTTCTCTCATTTATTTATTTGCTAATGTGTGAAAAAAAAAAAATCTGGGTTTATTCGGGTCACATTGGATTGCATTAATTTCCTCTCGAACAAGTGACTTAATGAATCACAAGGTTGTCCAGTGTAATCCAAAAACAAAAACTTGTCCTAAAATTCCAAAGCCTGTCTACTGACCATTATCAACACTAGGATAGTGCATGTTCAAAAGGTGCAGGACTTTATGGTGAGTGGAGCAGCCTCCCATAATTGTCATGAGAAATAATTTTCATGAATCAGTACGGTTGAGTCTGGCCTATCAATGATAAAGAGAAAAAGTTTACAAAAAAACAGAAGTCAAGTCAAATGTTGTCGATGTTAACCATGATGATGATGATGATGATAGAGCCCCTTGATTAAAAGTTTTCAACTTTTTCATAAGAGCCAACAATTTGTGATTCAACTTGAAACATCATCAGTGAGGTTTCCTGAGGTCATTGGAAGTTTGGAGTCTTTCAAGGATCAGACATCCAAACAGTGTTGATCCAAAGGGGATTAATAAAGCCCTGGCAGGAGACCAGGTAGAGCTACCACACCCCATGGTCCTCCTCTCCTGATCCACAGCTACCTAGAAGCAACGTCCGTTGCCATGTTGACCAACTTGATGACCATTTGCCTACTGGCTTCCCTAATACCAATCCAGCACGTTGCAGACCATGTAGAGACGGGCCTTCGAAACCCTGCATCTCACCCGGACCAGAAGAGGTTGACATGCAGCAGAGGACAGTTGAAAAGCTGTTGATGCTGAGAATGGTGAGAACCAGAGATGGAAATAGGGGAAGGGACAGAGGGGGGCACTGGGGGCAAAAAAAAACAAAAAAAATTAATGGACAAAATAACACAACTGCCGTCTCTACTTTCCCTTGGCCCATTTGGTGCGGTTTTGAAGACTAAATTAAAAAAAACTCACCATCACAGTCAATAATTGAACAACCATAGCAACAAAATTTGATTTCACATAAATTTAATGTAAAAAGGGGAAAAAAAATCCCATTTATGTCATCACATGGGTTTTCAATAGGAAATAATCTAAAAACAAACATCTAGTTTTTGGAGAATCTAGATGCTACTAATAAACTATACCAGCCCCCAAAAAGCCAAAGGTACTTTTTTTTCCAAAACTACCTCTAAATGATATTTTTTAGAAGTGGTCTTGTGGAGTACTGATGCCAACTTTCAAGTCTGTAGACGAAAAAGTATGGCCAGGAACACATAAAAAGCAATAGAACCCTTCACCACCTTTGAGTGGCTATGATTGTTCAATAAAAACCACAAACAGGTATTTCTTACCTAAATTCTCATTTATAGATAATCCAACTATGTCAAGTCTTCTGGGACAGGTATATTTCAAGTGATCAATACTTTAATCAGCAACACATGAATGACTTGACTTCTAAGGCTATTAGTTATCATTTAAACATTGATCAAGCTCCCACCCTACCCCCACACAGTACTCAGCAGAGTCCAGGAGTCCAGTTCACTGACTTCATTTCATAAATTACAAATGACAAGTACCTGAAAATTCACGTGATGTAAAGATCATGCGTTAATGGCAAAATAACAATTATAGCTCCGGTTACTTTAATAAACTGTCATATTATAACAACATCTTTATTAAAAACTTGATTGCGTAAATAAAAACGTGTGTGTATATATATATATATATATATTACACATATACATATATACATATATATACATACATCTCTAGAAAGTTTTACAGCTAAACCTTTTGAAAAAGATTTCTTGTCTCACTTCAGTCACCCATTCCCCAATATCTGTCAATGCAATTCATGTAATTTTCTTCAAGGTTTTTTTTCTTGTTTGCTCCCATACTTTGTTATTATGGCACAATATATAAATCGTCTCTAGTTAGGATTATCGGTTGTTTACCATGTAACCGTTTTGGGGATTTTAAAAACAAAACAGTTATATCATCAAGGTACCCCAGCAATGTTGATCAAATCCACCCCCTTTTCTTATTATCTAGTTTAAGCCATACATGTAGTTTGTCATTTTATATAAGGTTCTATGTGTATTGTATATTGATATTATTTCATACAACATATTCATTATCGGAAACAGGGCTTACTTACGTAGGTTACCTAAAAAACGTTTTTAACAGTGAGAGATCAGTAAGTATATCAACAGATTATTTGGTGCTGTGGAATTCAACAGGAAACATTTTTTGCAAGGACTCATGATTCAGTCAGTGGAATCTTAGCGATATCAATAAAGTTCATAACTGACTTTATATGTTTGACAGGAAAGCTATCAGAAAGTATGAATAAATTTTTAGAGAAATAGATTCTCACACTGTTCAATCATTAATTAACATTATCTAATTTAAGCAGAGTAATCAAATTTCTAAACAATCTGTATAATAAAGAATTCAAGAAGATAAACTACGATGTGGTTTTAGGAGTATGTTTCAATGAGTTGCTGTGTGTATTTGATAAGACTAGAGTAGCTTATCTTACCAAGGGGAGCAATTGGTCCAACTGGCTTAAAGCCAACACTGTATATATCAGGCAGGCGTATTCGGTGCTTTGCCCTTAATAGGAGTAAGTTGAGTTTAATCACAAACGGACAGCTTTAATTTTGAAACAACTTTTGTAAAACTCAACCAATTTTAATAAGATTTGTATCATCCTGTAGAGGCCCTCATTGTGAGTAACTTATTGATTATACTGACTCACAAAAATTGTTCAGAAAAATGATACATACAAATCTTCGAAGAATTTTTGTTTAAAATTTGATATGACGCAATGCAGGCCTAAACCATAGAGGAAAATAACACCAAATTGATTTGAATCCACCAGGCAACTACTTTTAAAAAAATTTGTTTTTGAAACAATTGTAATTATAGTTGCGGACATTATGTATAAGTAATAATATTAAAGAAAACAGGTCCAGTGAGAAAAATGCATACCTGCACAATCAGTTAATATAAGTGTAAAAACTTTGAAAAGTACTGAACAACTATTCATATATATATATATATATATATATATATGAGAGAGAGAGATACATATCTATATATAAAGAGAGATATCATCATAATTAACACTTCCTTATTCATGGTTGAGCACTCTTTAAGTAAGGCAACTTGTTCATCATAAGCTATATAACAATGTTCTTCTGACTTTGGAATGGAGCACTTAGGTGGATGGGGAATTGTGCGTAAGTAAATATATTGCTTAAATTCAGTCTTACTGACTGTCCAGTTCTGTGTAAGGTAGGGACCAAATGCCAGCCTCTGGATCTGAAACAAAGGTTTCGATCCTACCTCATGGTACTGGATTGGATAATAGATAGTCTAGAGCCACACTGAATAGTTGTAATACAATGAAACAGCTGTCTGTGGATGACTCAATCATTTAATTATATATATATATGAGAGAGAGAGAGAGAGAGAGAGAGAGGGAGAGAGAGAGAGTGATAATATAGATATATATATAGAGGGAGAAAGAGAGCGTGATTACCTATATATATAGAGAGAGAGGGGGAGATTATACACACACACACACACATACATATATAAAGAGAGATAGAGAGGGGGAGATATATATAAAGAGAGAGAGAGTGAAATTATATATATATATACATACACATAGAGAGAGGGAGATTATATATATACACAGAGAGAGTGAAATTATATATATATATATACACAGAGAGAGAGGGAGATAATATGTATATATATATATATATATATACACACAGAGAGAGAAGGAGATAGATATAGATATCTACATACATACATACATACATTCATTCATATAAAGATAGATACATAGAGAGATAACATACATAAAGAAATATATGCAACGAACCAGCTACTGGAGTCTGCAAAAAAAAATCTTTCGTATTGATCCAGACTTAAAACTATGGTCCAGAATATTGTTAGATGGAAGTTGAAAGGTTTTTTGTCTTTTTCCATTCTAAAGGAATAAAAAAGAGAAAAACCGAAAGGAAGAAACCAAAACGCAAAAAAAAAAAAAAAAAAAAAAAAGAAAAAAAAAAAGAAATCAGAAATGCAGCCGCCCATTTGTAAAATCAAAGTGTAAAGAAAACATGGGAAAGATGGAGATAAAGAAAGCTAGCAACCATAAATAGTGAAATTTCATTGTTGTTTTGTAATTCACACTTATTTTCAAATATCTTTGATAGTAAATACGAGGGAAGTTGTGGGATTTTCAAAGACGGATGCTAGACAGAAAAACATTAAGATAGCATCTGCTCAGACTTGTTTAGCTGGGATTGACTTATTACTCCTCAAAATGATGGATCAGAATTCTGAGTATATATATATATATATATATATATATTTCTTTTTTGTTTATTCTACTTACATTGTGTAAATAGAGCATCATATTAACGGTGTAATGACAGGAAATCTTTTCAAATAAATTTCTACATAATATAATGCAATCTATAATTCATTGTCAGATTACACACATCCATTTCTTATATATATATATATATTGATGAAAGTGATAATTGGAAAGCTTAAGAGAAAGCAGGTGTTACAACTCAAAATTGTTTTATTATTCCGTGGGCATATTCTGATGCATTCCGACTGTTGCCAGCCATCTTTTCCAGAGAAAAACTTGCAGCAGTTCACAGACCCCTCTTCTCATTTCAAACCAAACTTGACTCTCACCTACACAGATACAAATACCTCCCCTCCAACTAAACAACACAGAAATATCTTCATTTCTTTCCTTAACCTCAAACATGTGAACAGCGATTGTTATTTTCATGAACACTCTGTTGGATCACTTCATATCCATAATACAAACACACACATTATATATATATATATATATATATATATATATATATATATATATATATATATATACCAAAGTCCAAACTAATTCAATATATAATGTGTGATAGGTTCATGTCATGAAAGTGCTCATTACAAAAACATTTAGTTAAAGTAGAGCTTTAAATATAGCGAAATAATAGATTTGCTACACAGACACCCTCATATTTCAGCCTTTCAGGCTTCTTCACCACATGCAATGCTCTTCCATAGGAATAGAGCACTCTGGTGGATGGAGAATATAAGCAAAAATAAATATATTGCTTATATTCAGCCTTACTGACCATCCAGTTACGTGGTTTAGTGGCAGGATTAAATCCTGCCTCATGGTACTGGATGGGATAATGGATTGTCTATAGCCACACTGAAGTGTTGTAATACAACGAAACAGCTGTCTGTGGATGACACAATAATTAACACTGCTCTATTCAGGGTTGAGCACTCTTTAAGTGAGGTAACTCATTCAATGTAAGCATTATGCAATGCTCTTCCAAAGGAATAGGGCACTCTGGTGGATGAGGAATATAAGAAAAAATGAATATATCGCTTAAATTCAGCCTTAGCCACACTGAAGAGTTGTAATACAACGAAACAGCTGTCTATGGATGACACAATAATTATATATATATATATAAATTTGGGGAAAAAAATTACAAGGATATATACCCTGTAAATATCAACTTTTCATGCCTAACACACACTTCAGCAAATGGCGATGTTTTGTTCTTGTAATTACAAAAAAAAAAACGCCCGTTTTCATTTGATTAACGTATTCTTCTATCATCCAGTCAGGTTTAAGTGTTTTTGAAAACTAAAAATTCTAACCAATAATTACTACGTATGAGTAACACTCTTCCTTCAAAATAATATGCACTTTTTACCTTTATCTTTAACTTCATGTTTATTTTCCACAATTCACTTTGTTAAAAATTCATCATCAGTCTTTTAACGTCCATCATTGGAAATAGACAATTATTCCGTTAAATATATGAGTAAGGATTTGAAACACAAACATGTTCATGTTTCTGCCCTGTTTGGACTTCTTCAGGCAAATGATTTGGTTTATTTTAGCTTCCTATTTAGGACATATTCTGGTTATTTTCTATTATACTAGGCCTCACATGGAGAGACCACAAAGACAGCACAGTACACCCGGGAAAAGACAAGAGTCAGGGACATAATAGAATACATTAAAAAGCTCAAACGGCAGTGGGCTGGCCATGTTGCACGAATGGTGGACAACCGATGGACATTGCGACTCACGACATGGATCCCCAGAGATCACATGCACAACCGAGGCTGGCAGAATATTAGATGGAAAGACGAGCTAGACAAATTCAGAAAGTACTGGCTCCGCGACGCCTATGATAGAGAAGTGTGGCGAATCCTGGGGAAGGTTCATATCTAACTAAAGACTGATGATGATGATGGTGGTGGTGGTGGTGATGGTGGTGGTGATGGTGGTGGTGGTGGTGGTGGTGGTGGTGGTGATGGTGATGGTGGTGGTGATGGTGATGGTGGTGGTGATGGTGATGGTGGTGGTGATGATGCCAATGTCCAAAAATAAGTTGTTCTGCTTTTAGCAAAACTATTCCCATTATTTGAAATTCTCGTATTGTCCACGACGAAATGGCAAATATTGGTTGAGGTGCAGTGTTTGATATATTTGAACATAATTAGAAAGAGTGATATTAATTACTTTTTAAACACCATTATTACATTTTCTTGATCATGAACAAAAATGGTGAGAAGAGCTAGAACTATCAACTTGGGAAGCTAAAAAAAAAAAAAAATTGGATGGTTTTTTATAAGAGGCTGGTACACAAACAAGAAAAATCAATGAAAAATTTGAGATAGATGGTTTAATAATGTATGTTTATATGTAAATATACATTAAAAAATTTGAGGAAGTTTTTCTTTAATGTGTTTAGTACTTAAAGTTGTAAAGCTTTCTCTCCCTCTCTCTCTACCCATCCATGACTGCTATAATGCAATGCAATGCAATGCTCTTCCAACTCTGGAATGGAGCACTTTGGTAAACGGGGAATTATGAGTAAGTAAATATATCGCTTAAATCGATCCTACTGACCATCTAGATCTGTATAGGGCAGGGGTAGAGCATCTGCCTCTGGGGCTGAAGCAAAGGTCTCAACCCTAGCTAGCGGTACAGAAAGGAATTTTGTCTATAGCCACACTGAACAGTTGTAATACAACGAAACAGCTGTCTGTGGAGGACACAATTATTATATATATATATATATATATATGCATTACACATGGAGTTTATTTAGAGTAGAGATTGAAATATGATGAAATAAAGGATTTGCTACACAAACATTTTTATGTTTCTGCCCAGTTTGGACTTTTTCAGGAAAATAAAGAAGCCAAAACAGGGTAGAAATAAACATCTGAGTAATGAATCCATAATTCATCATATTTTAGAAGAATGGAGCTGGAGTTAGACACAGTCTTCAGAGTTCATTGGAAATTTTCAAGATTCTTTTTATATAACTGTATAAATACAGAAGGGAAAGACCCGACACAATTCTGTTGATTACTGGGTGTCTTGAGCAAGTGACTATGATTCTTGGCAGATACGAAATCGTCAGGGAAAAATTACAATCAAGGGATCTTACATTGAAAATGAAAAATTGAAGAGAAATGCCCACAAATGATCTAACTTTGAATTTCCTGCTCACAAAGGTGATCGCCACAAACTAACTTGTCATATCTGTAGGAGGGTCTGTCTCAGCAAAGCTGGAAAGAAAATCCACGTACAAAGTTACACTGGAAGAAAAAAGGATCCAGGAACCTAAAAAGACCAGCTAAAATATACGGAAATTATATACCAAGTATCCTCACCATGGAATCTAGTGTGCCAGTTTTGTGCTACAGATTTTAAAATCACAAGCAAAGTTAAAAAACCACATCCATTCTTGGTATAGTTGAATGATTATTTCAAGTGATATCATGTGATGGCCATACTCAAAATCAAGGTGGAGGCAGTCATATATATTACCTTGAATCAGTGACATTCTATATATATATATATATATATATATATATAGGAATATACATAACATCCACCAACTACAGAATATTCCTGTCCTATGCTTTTAATTACAGGTCAGCCTTACTTTTGGAATATTCCAGCAAAGGGAGGGCAGACCCCCCCACCCCCCATAGCAAGCATAGGCATCTGCCATGAGGACACTCCTGTCTAACCCACAACCTAGGGTGCCTCGCTCCAATTTGAGCTACCATAGGATGGAAACCCTCAGTTTAAAAGGTGAGATTGGCTTAGTGTAAGTTGTACTTCATCTCCATATATATATATATTATAGTATATATGGTACCATCAGGCTAGCAGTATAACATACTATAATAATATATCAATAATATAAAGCCACTTCTGATATGTAATGGATTTATTTCATAGAGTGCTCAATACATACAACTTTTTACTCTTGAAGTTAGGTTGTTTTAGAGGAGAGCTGGAAATAAATCATTCACCTGATAAGGCCCGGAGAGGGCAGAAACATGAGCTAGTTTGTGTAGTGAATCCACATTCTACACACACGCACATATATACACATACATTATATTTCAGGGTTGATGGCTACAATAAAAACTATGCCTTTACAAAACCCAATTAGCCTCAAAATATTCTAGTTGCTTACGTACAAAATCGATAGGTTGGTATATTTTTTCATTTTTGCGGAGAAGAAAAGTTTCCTAAATTGGACTCGGATTTTCAATTTCATAAACATCAATATAGAAGGTGAGTAAAAAAAATAATAAGAGAAAAAATGCCCATCCATAGATTTTGTATGTAAGCCACAAAAATAAAAAAAATAAATAATGGATTCTAAGTTTGAGGCTGGGTTCTTAAGACGAAATAGAAAATTGAATTTAAAATAATGTTTTAAAACAAATACAGATTTTCAAAGACGCCATAGAAAAAAAAGGGATTTTTGTTTTTTATATTTCTGCTATGATAATCAATAATTATACTTATGCATCAGAATGAAGATAGTGTATACCCACTGTCAAATTCATGACCATTGATGTGTTAACTACTAATGATAAGCTGATATCTCAATCAAAATTATAGAGCAGCTATAGGGATCTGGGGTCTGAGACATCATAGAATCTATCAGAAAACTCAAATGGCAATGGTCTGGTTATGTTGCAAGAATGAAAGACAACTGATGGATATCACAACTCATAACATGAATCCCCAGAGATCACATGCAAAAACGAAGCTGACAAAATACAAAATGGAGAGATGAACTAGACAGATTCAGAAAATACTGGCTCCGTGACAGAGAAATGTGGCGGATCCTGGGGAAGGTCTATGTCTAATAATGGACATTAAAAGACTGATGATGATGATGATGATATGGTGTCCCCACCAGCAAAGAGACATACAGAAAATTGACTGAGCACAGAGTCAAATTACTGGAATGATAAAAGAAATTAAAAAAGACCATCTTACAGAGAATGACTCAGGAAATGTAATCTCATGTAATTTGAAAGCAGAGGAAGATAAAACCTGGGACTTTTGAGACAATGAAAAACAAACATAGCATAAACATAGGAAAGCAGTTCAAAACCCAACAAGAGGCCATAAACTTTGAATATTCAAAAAACATAAAAGGCTTCAAATCTGGAAACACTTTAACAGCCTAAGAGTAAACAATGACTGGAAATAATTGTCGGAAAAAGTTGTAAATGCAAAGAACATGGTACAACTCAAGACCATCATTAACAAAGATGGAATCCTCAAAAGGAGAAGAAATCAAGCAAAGAATCACTCTAGGATGGCAAGTCTTCTGGAGAGCAAGCTTAACCTTCAGGAACAAAAAAGTCCCAGTAGTCCTAAAAAGAAGAGTATACAAGCGATGCATCCTCTCAATAGTCACTTATAGAGCAAAACATAGAACCTAAATAAGAGACTGACCCTAAAGTGAGGACCATACACATGAGAGAATTATGCTCAACATCATATTGAGACAACAAGACAGCACAGTATATTGGGTGGGGGGAAACAGGAGTCTGAGACATCAAAGAATCCATTAGGGGAACTCAAATGGCAATGGGCTGTTCATGTTGCAAGAATGAAAGACAACCTATGCATATCACAACTCACCACTTGGATCCTCATAGATCAAATGCGGGTCTGAGAGCGGTAGAATATGAGATAAGACGAACTGTACAGGTTCAGAAAATGACCCGCAATGGAGGGGTGTGGTGAATCCTGGGGTCGGTCTATATCTGAGGACGGATGATAAAAGACTGATGATGATTTGATATCTGCCAACCGCACACTGGTGAATATAGTGAATTAAAAATGACAGTTTGAGAATGACAAGAAAACAATGAGGAGTTTGAGTATATGGTGGCATCAGAAAGGAGTCCTATACTATGTGTCCCTTCCAGAGGAATCAAATCATTGATTTGGACAAGTACTGCTCCCAATTGAAGGCAGCAATTGACAAAAAAAATGTCTGGAATTAGTTAATAGAAAGGGTCAAATAGTCCAACTGGATAATGTAGACACGGGGTTTCTTTGGTGGCCAGGCAAAAACTGGTCCAGCTTGGCTGGGAAGTTTTGATTTACCTGGCTTGCTCACTCAATATTCAACCTTCAGATTACCATTTATTCCTGTCTTCATAGAATTATTTGGATTTAGAAAAAAAAAATTAATTCCATGGAATACTGCAAAAGCACCAAGTGCAGTTGCTTGGTGAGAAAGATAGAAAAAAAATGTGGAGGAGGGAATAATGAAGTTGGCTGAAAGAGGGCAGAAGATAGAGGAACAACATAGTTGTTCAATAAAGGTAATTGTCGAAAAAAAAAAATATCATCTTTTATTTTTACTGAACTCTTCAAGATTAACCTATTGAGGTGCTTAATGTCTCAATTAGAATGTACCAGTTGACTTCAAAAGAGATCCGCAGGACATACATGTCCAACAGTTATAGAAACCTATGTGTCCTACAAGTATTAAAACCATACGAACTTCATGAACCCCCAACTTTTCAAAAATCTAGGATACCCATGTGGCATGAATATCAAATTAGTAGTGTATACATAAACACAGACGAAAATTACATAAATTATATTAGCAGATATTGGGAAATATGTGCCTAAAGTGACACAAAGAAAAATTTGTTAAAGTTTTTTTTAATGCTTTTAGTATTTCGAGACTATATATTGATATATATATTGAATGAAAAGTAAGGGTCCAATTTTGCATTATAGTTACATTATAAATAGAGAACTCCCCTCTAAAATATCTCAAAATACTTTTATTTATTTAAGACTTAATTCAATTCTGATTCAGGAAAATGTCTCTGGCACTTTTGTTCCTGGAAGGGTGGGTTTCCCTTCACTTTACAACCCTTAAAGAAATATACATAAACATATAGAATAAGAAGATATATATATGAATGAAAAGTAGGTTCAACTTTAGGCTTATATCTACATTATAAGTAGGACACCACCCCTTCCGCTAAAATATTTTTCCAAAATTTTTTCGTTTCAAAATCTCCCCCCAGGTCCACTGAGTAAGGATGCAAAATTTGGTTGGACTGCACTTTTATAACATGACTGACAATTGCACAGATACCCCTCACTTAAATACAGGAACACACAGACATCTCTCACTTATATATTTTAAAAGCCATTGTCATTGATTTTGTTGCTTTGTCTGTCTGTCACAGGGGCAAGGGTGGATCATCTTTAAAAGCGGCAGAGTGAGCGCAAACTGATTTTTAGGCAATTCGCGTATCCCCTCCACCAGTATGGCAACCCCTATACACCTAATGTAAAAAACGTAGGAAGGGGAGAGGCAGAGAAAATAGAGTAAAACTATTTCTGTCATTGCCTCATTCAGTTAAAAATCTAAATAGAAAGGCAATCTTTTGTTTTATGTCACCAGAAATCATAGATCAATTTGACTTGGTGAAACAAATTACGGATAGATTAAAAGCAAACAATGGACTACAATTATAAAATATTTGTCAATTAAATATTTAACTCAAATTATTTAATATTTACTAATAAGATATCTGATTTTAATTATTCAATATTCAATGACAGAAGCCATGATTTTTTATGGGTTTTATGCTAATTATCAAATAAATAGTAAATTTTGAGATTAGTGCAAAACACAGTGAATGGTTGTGGCTGAAGAAAAGAAAGCTACTAACATTGATGCTAGTCTGACAACAGAGTAGGACAGACAGAAAGCTTGCCCAATGGTGAGTGACAGTAGTGACAGCAGTGTTGCCAAGTACAGTTTTATGTATGGCTAAAACTGTCTTTAAAAATGGCTAAAATTGGCTAGCTTCATCATTTCAAGCTAAAAATGTTTTCATATATGTGTGTGTATATATATATATATATATATTGTTAGATTGGATAATTAATGTCTGACAATGTGATAATTCTCAAGACATTATATTAGGAAACATTTTGTGCGGTACCAGAATTAACCAAATAGCAGATCAAACAGCTGACCACATGAATAAAGAAAGAAATGAGCGCCGTGGGAAACTCAAACCTGCATCTCTTTCTATATATATATATATATATATATATATATATATATATATATATATATATCCACATACATACATACAAAGTGCATGTGCATTTTATTTATCATCCACGAATATGTCAGCATGTTTTTTAAACAAAGAATCCAGTATAAATTATCAATAATTTTAAATAATTTACTTTTGATAAACTCACCAGAATTGATAGATTATCATAGGTTGTTATTGGTTTCATTAGAAGAAATCAGCCAGATCTCGCTAAAAAACAGCCAAGTTGGCCATCCTGATTGATAGTAGCAATAATACGAGTGGAGGAATCAATTGGCAACATGAGTATCAGCAGCAGTCGATCGTTTTTTTATTTTTTTTTAATAACTGAAGCCGAGTAGAAAAAGGGGTTTATTGGGAACATTAACGGATACCATTGAACAAGTGTGGACTTGTATAAAGTTTTTACTTAGAATTGATAACAAAGACTTTGAGGCAGAATAGAATCATGAGTATTTATATGTCAGTGAGAATATTTGGGTAAATATGTGTCCGAGCATATATATTGGTATGTCTGTGTCTCCATATGAATAGTTGTGTATGTGATGTTGGCCTTATGGTTAGTAGCACAGAAAAGGAAATAAGCAAAAAATGTTCAAATGCCTGAGGTAGTTTATGCTTACTAAAGCCCTTGGAATAGGTATGAATGTCATCGAACTGTTATTATCAAAATCAGTCAGTTCCAAACCCAAATTGAAGCGATTACAAGAAGCTTCCTCTGTTTAAGATTTTTAGAAACCATCACACTAAACTGTCGACATGAGTTTCTTCAGTTTTTAAGCTGGTTTGGTTATGCGTATATATATATATATATATATATATATATATATATATATGAATGATAATTTAAATATTTACTCCTTACTATGTCTAGAAAAGAATTATGCTTTCTTTGAGAGATGAGGGTTAAATTCCCTTACCTGAATAAATTTTTTGTGGGAGGCTCAATTTGCAATATAAGTTAATGCTAAATTAGTCCTTTAGTTTGCGCCTGGCAACATTCATGATTTTTTTTTTTAATTCAGACTTTTTTCAGTGATCACTACCCAACAAATGGCGAGAGAAATAATTTATTCACAGATATCCCTTTTTCAAAAATTTTTTGAATTCATCATCCAGCCCAGCTTGCTATCAAAAAGCATTGGTCACATGTCGATTTATATTGAGTGACAAGCCAGATCTGTTTGCTAAGTGTTCCGAACAAAGAGTGAGTACAGAAATGGATTGTGAGTATGTGAAGCCGTTGGTGTGAAAGTTTGGGTTTATATGCGTGAGCATATTTATCGGTACGTTCAAGTTCCAGTTTGAATGGGTGAGCACGTGGGTGCCAAGGGGTGAGGAGTGGGTTCAACTGTCAGCACGGAAAATGGATGACTTCATTCAGATGCTGATACTCCTCCCTCGAGATCAACTACAGACTACTGAAATACTAAAATACCGTTAATCGATGTCAAGGGACGAGGGTCATCATCTGAACTACATTTTTTTTTTCACCCACACAAGTCTCCACCTCAATTGATTATGGTGTAGTTGATATGTAGTCCGCTCAGATAGTGGATTGATTAGCATGGCTGTCTCTCACTCGAAAGAGCACGGGTTCAATACCCGGGTCGAAAAGTGTGGAAAATTCTCAATTAGGACAAATTTCCCTGTGCACTCAGCAGCAAATTGAGTACACTCTAAGCTGTCTGATTGTAGTGGAGGTAACCCTTTTGGTGGACTTGCATCCTGTTGAGGGAATGGTCATAAAAACTTGAAGAATAAAGTCCTAGTAAAGATCTGATGCAATGGAATCTGGGACTTTGCTTACAGCTGTTTAATTTGTGGAGAGTTGTCTCTCAAGACACAGATGCTCTGAATCGATGACTCCAAATTGTGAAGGGTAAGGGGGAAAGAAAATAGGAATATATATTTATTCTATATGAATGCTTGATTAGAGAGGTTTGTGTCTATCTTTTATTTATGTCATTAGCCAAGATATTTACTATCTTGACTGTTCATTTGTCAGGCATCAATATTTCACCGAAATTGAGCACTTGCCATGAAATTTGACAGGCATATCCGAGAAAAAAGAAAAAAAAAAATCTTCTACTTGTATACGAGGTGTCATAGGGAAGTGGTGAAAGTGGCACCATAATTTCATTTCTTTTTTCTTCTACTTCATTTTATTGAAGCAATTTTTTTTTTATAATCCATTTCCTGCTTCAGAGTCCCGTTAATAGTGCATTTCAGAAACACGTTCACTACTTTGTCCATAATCTGCCTCTCAAGAAGCTGGATGAGCAGTTGGACTTCCTCCATTTTGGAATTATAGTTGTTCATTTCCTAGACAGGTTGCCACCCAAGACTGAAGTATCCCATCTGCCATGTTATTTCTCTCTTAGATGGGAGGGGGAGAAAAAATGAGTTCAAGTCTTTCCGAACAGTACTAGTACTAACTGGATGCAAACTGCCCCAGCCTGGGTTTGAACACTGTTCACAGATTCCATTTTCTGTGTTATTAACTATTAAGCTATCCTCACATCTCATATATATTTATACCAGTAAGAAGAGCCTCATTGATTTTGGTGACTTCACAACATTGCTAGAGAAAACAGGTCAGGTTAGCCACTCAACAGAAACCATCAGATGACCAATGTTTTGTTTAGCAGTGGGTAGTGTTGGGGATGATCAATTAGAAAATTGGAAAAAGGGGTTGATCAATGAATAAGCAACTTCTATCACCTTTTGTTGGGTTGGTGATCACTAAAAAAGTCTGAATTGTCAACCCCCCCCCCCAAACAAGCATGAATGCTTCTTGAACCAAACTAAGGGACCAATTTAGAATAAACTTGAATCATAAATTGACCTCCACCCCACTCCAACTTAAAAAAACTATTGCAGAGGGGGGCTGGGGGTAAAAAAAAAAGAGGTAAACATTTTTTTCTCTAAAAGTAATAAAGAATAACTTCATATTTTCAGCCTTCTAGTTCTATTGTTGTGGCCTTTACACCCGATACATACATAGCCAGAATCACTTAAAAACTGAAGAAACCTTTGTTGACGGTTTTGGTTGACGGTGTCTAAAAAGATGATTTTTTTTTCCAACAGGATGCAGCCGTGGACATGGATTTTTGCAAATTTTCAGAGAGTAAGTAAAGGCAATTATTTTCCTGGTCCAGTCTCCTACCCTCGCTATCTGCCTAATCCCCAAAGCTACTGTAGGATCAATATGGCAATCCATTTCAACACAGAAAAACAGAAGATATATTTTTAGATTCCATTTTCCACTATTTCAACATATCTGAGTATGGATCATAAAACCCTCGGCCAAATAGGTTACTGTAGAATAGCACCTGACCTCACTACTTCTTTGTCCAGTAAAAGCAGTTACCAAATTTGGACTGGCTATTCGAAAAGCGGAAAGAAATAATTTTATAATTCATGGAACCAGTTGATATCTTCATCCCTGAAGATATTTTCATATTTGCAACCTTGGTAGAAAAAAGGATAAATGATGATCAAGTCCAATTGCATAAATACCAATTCTAATATTATAATACTTGCTGAAATCCCTGTCCTACGGACAGGTCGTTCAGCTTGTGTATGTGTGTACATATATATTATCGTGTCATCCACAGAGAGCTGCTTTGTTGTATTACAACTCTTCAGTGTGGCTATAGACTATCCAGTATCCCATCCAGTACTACGAGGCAGGATCAAAACCTTAGCTTCAGACCCGAAGGCTAGTATCCTCCCTCCATATATATATATATATATATATATATATATATATATATATATATACATACATAAATAAATAAGTCTCACACATCATGACGACCCTAACATAATCATCTTCCTTGATTTGAATTTCAGCTTCTAAAGCAAAACATCTGATGGTAAATTTATTTTCTACGGAAAACTTTTAGCCACTGAAAGGTACATACACACACTCCATACGTTACTGAAGATGGAAACACCTCCAGAAACATGTATGGCACATTAATTAATTCATTTATTAGTCAACTAATTAATAAACAAAGTCTCTATACACTCTTACTCCTGAATCTGTCTCACTTCCCGTTGTTCACACATATATGTGTGTGAACAATAGGAAGTGAGACAGACTCAAGAGTATATATATATATATATATAAATATATATATAATTACACAGAAACTTTCGATTCCTACAGCAGTCCCATATACTGTAATCATTTGTTTCATCATTTCAAATGAGTATCTATATGAAATAACGCAATTTGAAATCATATGTAAACAGGCATATGTATCTATTGAACAAAAAGTGAGGGTCCAGTTTTGTATGATAGTTATACCATAAATAGAACCTCTCTATAACCCTAAAAAATATTTTTCTCGAAACCTTGTAATTTTAAAATCTACCCTCTGGTTCATTGAGCAGGCATGCCAAATTTAGTTGGGCTGCACCCATGTCTAGGTACTTTTCACAGCATGACAGACAAACATACACCTCTACTTATATATTTATAAGATAATAGCATTACTGTATAAGCCAAACTATAAAATGAATGATACTGTGTAAAGTTTTGAGAAGAGTCAGTAACATTCAGAGAATTGTACTCTCTATTTACACTTTCAACATGATGTTTCACACAATCCACAGCCTCAGCGTTATAAGTGCTGCTGCCATTGAAGAAAAAAATTTCTGTTCAACACCATTATATTCGGATAATACACCTGAAGAGGGTTGTAAAATGGAGGAGTTGAATCGTCATGTTAACGACAAAAACAACAAGAAAGAGTTCAGTCAACTGAAAAACTCTTTGAACACAAGACAAATGGCTTCAAAAAGGTTTTGGAGAACTACTGCTCACTGCAATTCATCCAAATCCAATAACTGAGCTAAAGTATATGACCTCCTGGTCATGATACCAGCACGTTGAAAATAGGAATAAAAACCATTTTGTAATTTATGGTATCAGTTGATAAATATTATTGATAGATATGTTACAACCAAATTACGATGGATACAATGGTTCTTGTATGATTACTGATGCTAAGCAACATCAAGCCTGGTCAGTACTAAGATGGGTAACCAACTGGGTTTACCAGGTGCTGCAAGCAGCTGGGGATCACATGGAGAGCCTCCTGTGATGGTCCAATTGATCCTCTTAGGGGAAGACCGATATCTATTCTACATTCTATAACATAAGCCAAAATCCTCAACAAACCCTCTCACTGCTAGCAATAAGAAATGAATGTTACAGATAAAACGCTTTCGAGATTATTGATATTTATTTATTTGAACTTTTTACAGCACAAAGCCACAAGCATGGGATACCTAACAGATTTTCAAGGCAAGTAGGCCACTTAGAAAATTGGTGCAATACTCAGTTATGTTCAGTGATTATCAATAGAAAGATTCTAAAACAGTAAAAATTACCATCTCCGGTCCAATATTCTACCACCTATATAAAGTGGAAAGTTAGTGCAGGCATCCCCCTCACTGACATAAGTGTTGGGATCCAAGATAACCGAGTCACGATAACTTTGGGGTGGGGTATGGTTGATAATCAAGGGCAGGTGATAGAGAAAAAAAAAAAAAGAAGCAAACATTGACCGTCGGATAAAAATAGAATAGGATTCGAACAAATAAACAAAGGAATCCTTAAACAGTTCTTTTTCCTGGTCACAACTGCTACATTTGAAGATCTTCATTTTCCTAGCAATATTCGATTTCCTAATATTTCCCTGGTGTAACATTTCCTCCCATTCATCAGTGGTGGTCTCCAGGAAATGGTTAGCGCAATCGAGAGTATAACTGTTAAAAAACAAGCAGCATTGAAGGTGTTGATGAAAAAAAGTATTTAGTTCATCAGGAGACGCATGTATTTGTGATTAAAAATCATTAATTTCGTTCACTTGAAATTTACACCCCATGGGTGTTATTGATTTTACAGGAAGATGAACTAATTTGAGAAATTTGAAATCGGTTTTCTTTGCTCAAGGTTACAGTTATCAAATCTAGCAGATCAGATACCAGAAATATTGAACAGTAAGAAAGGTGGCTTCCTATTGAAGGATTCTCTTGGGAATATAACGCAATTTAGTTGGGTTTTTTTGTACAAGCATAGTACCCATAAAAAATGACAGGATTATTTTTGTATGGAGCAGCAATTCTGCCTAAGATTCAAGTGCCTTTGAAACAGGATGGTATCATGTAAGAGGCTCAAAGTTGAGGGAGAACAGTTTACCCCCATAGATTAAGTCAGGGGCTTGATTCGAGTTTCTAAAAGTATTACTGAGAACAAAAAATACCAGTACAATGGCCGAAATATTGTGAACATATAAAAACCAAGATGATTACTATTCTCTGAAATGAATCTATACATATTAATGATTATTCCGGCAGTACTTTTCATCCCTAGCACACTCTGCCACACATTAATGGTTTTTTTTAAGTACAAAAACTCTCCCTGCCACTTGATACTTCTGAAGTAAAAAGTTGGAATTAAAAAAAGAAGAAATTAGCTGCATGAATAGACATCAGTGATTTGTAGATCGAAATCTACACCGACTACCAAAGTCTTTCTTTCCTTTCTCTCGATATAGCAGCGTACACCACTGACTGTTGCGTTTGACAGACTCGAGTAAGCCGATCCTGACTCAACGGGGCGACCTCTTTTCTCTATGGCCATACTATCACCACATCCGGGCTCACCTCTTGCTTCCCACAAACGGATCTGTCACAGTGATTTTTTTCTATAGATGTTGACGAACCACTATATCTTGCAAACCTTGGAGTCTACTTGCCTTCTGCCTCGCAGATGTATGCACATATACACGTGAGGCCTCTTCCAACAAGAGAGGGTCACCATCATTTTCTCCGTTACAACTATTAGTTCTCAAACATCAATGAAAGATGTGGCAGGGAGTTTGTTCATATTTTCAAACTTGTAATGATAAGAAGCCGCAGGGAATGGCAGGAACAGAAAGTAACACCCTGATAATTCTTCATCTCAAAAAATCAGACAGAAATTAACAAACTTCATGTTTAACTTCTTATATGTTCCGCTGTTTTCCAACAGCTTTATAAAAGGAATGGACCATTGCAACTAAAAACTGAGAAACAACACAAATACTGACTCCACACTCAGGAACAAAAATTAAATCTAAAATGAATCACTGCTACCAGCAACAGTTAAAACACTATTGCAAATTATTTTTTCACAGATATTAACTAGTTTCAAATAAGGCACAAGGTTAATGTTATACATCAAAAATGTATAATGATTTCATAAGCTCAAATAACAATCTGAGAACCAATTAACGTTCATAAAATTGTTCTTAGACATTTAACTTGATAATTCTGAATGAAATCCCCATATCTATAAAATGAGAAAATTGCTGATCCTTAACAATTGACATATAAAATAGAGGGTAACAGTCAAAATCGACCGAGGATTGTCTAAAAAATAAAGTTTTTTTTTTCTGAGGGCATTGAAGAAATTATATATTTGTCTTGTCAACAAGAGAACTGTGGTTCGCCTATGAGTCTGTGAGACAAAGAAGCAGGGAAGAGGGGGCAAATTTTCCACTTAGCTGCAAGGACTTAAATTTCATTAGCAGTCAACGGGTCCAGAGATTTTTAATGCATTTTATTTACTCAATTAGAAAAAAAAAAAAAATTTCCCAAATTATACAACATAAAACTCATATAAAACGTCATTAGCCAAATATGGAGGGAAGTACACCTGATTTCCATGGGAAACAATCCTCAGCCAATCTTAACATAGTTACCTTCCATTTTACATGCCAATTGTTAAGGATTACCAGAAAATCATTTGTCAAAATGAATATTGAAATGTCTTTTAGTAGTAAAAAACTTCAACATTACGGGAGGAGAGGGAGGAGGGAGAAAAAAGTTGATTTTTTGGGGTGGGTAGTGAAAAGATAAATCCTTAAAAGCTTTTTTTTTTTTCCAAAACTCCTCAGAGGATGATTCATCAGGGAGATGTTCAAATGTACTGAGCAGAAACAATTTGTACTAAACAGAAAATGTTGTTTAAAATGCTATTTAAAAAAGGCTTAAAAAAAACAGAGATTTGATGACAGAGAAACACACGTATCACAAATCTTAAGAAAATATTTTCAAAAGTTTTAGAGTAAATACCGATTCCTTTCGTCTACACAACACCGCTTATTTTTGTTTCGATGAAAACTGATTCTGAAACTCCCGGGTGAAAGGAAGATCTTACACGACTGATAACTTTGAAACAGTCATCATCATAAGTTGATTTGCTTAGCACGAAAAATCCAATAATCTGATGAAAACACAAAGTCTGATTGTTGGAGCCTATATATGAAACCCTGGCCGAGTATCGATAACACGAATCATGGGTTGAAAAAAAAAAAAAAAAGAAACCACACAAGTGCAACAAGCCAGATGTAAGTAAACATAGGATATATTGATCCAACAAAGATAAAGAACAGATGAAATACCTACTAGAAATATACATGGATGTATAGATTCGAGATGACAAGAGCCAACAGGATTTTAGGCACAATAACCTTTAATAAGCATAGAAAAATGAACGTTAACCTTTGCAGTCTATAAGAATAAAAACAAGTCTGGTTGGTCACTTAATAAGAAGCATCACGTGACCAATGTCTTTTGGCAGCCATGTTGGGAGTTTTATTCATTTATCTATTTATTTCCATGTAATGCCTGCTAGCGCACCTCGATACATAATATCATGATAGAATATTTGAAAATACAAAAATTACTTGTACTTGATTAATAAAATGAGTTGAATGTAAGTGAAATTAGAAAGAAAGAAGTTTATCATCATCATCATACAATTAACACTTGGGTTTACTTGGCACATGACAGTTCATTTTTGATCCAACCTGACATCTAGGACAAAGCTCCTGTCAAGTCTAAATCCCTGACTGAGGGAAGACCCCAGTTAACGTTTCACTTTAATTAATTTTAGCCTCATACCCAACAGAGCAATCAACTGAAAAATTGGGGGGGGGTGATCAATTAATAAGTTACTTCTCTTGTTTATTGTTGGGAGGGGAACGCTAAGAGGAATGCTGATAGACACAAACTATGGGATTGATTTAGCATAAACTTACACTGTAAATTGAACCTTCACTGAAAACCTATTTTGGGGGGATTTTTCGAAAAATAAGAAAAAAATTTCTTCTAGAGGCAAGGAGTGAATGTTTAGATTTTCAGCCCTCTAGCTCCATTGAAGCAGCCTGTATGCATGATACATCTATACAAAGCCAGCAAGGCCAAAATCACTTGAAAATTAAAGAAACCCATGTTGACACTCTTGGTTGACATTTTCTAATGAACTCATGATCGTAAGAGTGTAGACAGAATATTCTTGGTACAATAACCTTTAATAAGCATAAAAAGATGTACATTAACCTTTATGATCTCTAAGAATCAAGATAGAATTTGTGACAGACAATAGAGAGTTGAATTATTCACTATTGGGAATGTGTACCCTATATGCCAGTATATAAGATAGATATTTATCATTTCAAACAAGAAGAGCAGACAGTTAAAAAAACTTGATGATGTATGTACACTTTTTGACAGCTTTTGTCTACATTTGTGACTTCAATAAAACTGTTTCCATTTGAGTTTTTAAGCTAATCCCGTTAAAACACACAAAACAAAAATAATGCTTCTATAAAAAAAAAGTGAAAAACATCTTCCAGAACGCAAAAGTTATAAATTCCAAAACGTAAAAAATAATGATATTC
The DNA here is from genome assembly GCA_963457665.1 of Thysanoteuthis rhombus. NCBI lineage: Eukaryota > Metazoa > Mollusca > Cephalopoda > Oegopsida > Thysanoteuthidae > Thysanoteuthis > Thysanoteuthis major. The sequence continues at coordinate 31,973,068 of OY735240.1, read as the reverse complement.
AAATAATATTTAATTACATCAAAAATCAAATTCTTGATTTGAACTATTCATCTTATTAAAACTGTATAGACTGCACATACATATGCACACACACACACATGTATGTATGTATGTATTAAGAAATGGATATATATGATCCAAAAGAAGGATTACAAATTGTGTTATATAGAAACACAAAAAAACGGACATGATAGGAGATCATTTCAAGCAAATGTTTCTATCTAACACAGTTTATAATCATTCTGTTAGATCATACATGACCATTTTCTTATTATATAACTGTCATGTTAAAAGAAACAAATAGACCGAGAATAAACAAAATGAGAATTTAGGGTGAAAGCAGTTATTTGGGTAACGATGAAAGCATCACTAAGTTGAAGCGGCTACCCTGTCAGTCACAGGTTCGTTTCTTGCCCGTGACCTATCATTATGCAAAATGTGATCGAAATTCACCAAAAACTTCTGGAGATATTGTGTTGACAAACAGACAAAGAAATGAATACATAATTTTATAGAAATAAATCTCTCATTTGAAAAAAATTCCTAGACCAATCTAAAAATTTAATCAATTCTTCCTTTGCCTGTGGTCCAAGTTTCCATACAATTTAATCGAAATTCACTGAGAACTTTTGGAGATACTGAAACAGAGTTAAATGAAAGCAATCATTTCAGAACCAGACAAATTAAATTTTGCAAGTGACTGGCTATGGGATAATTTTGCAGAATCTTGCACTTGGTGATCTCATCTTTTGCTCAGTGCATATTAGACAGAAATTGGTTATCTAAAAACAGGAATATATATCGAAATATGGAAAGATTAAGTAATTTCTGTTAATGCATCTTTTTCTTATACGTTTTTTTTTTCTCTTCAATTTGCTTACAATCCAATGATTGTATGCTCTTCAACAAAAACTAAAACATAATCACTACAACATGTCCGCCTTGGAGTGATGGCAAATAATCTGAATCTGAACGTGGCATTAGAACGTGATTTTAAGCATGAACTGCATTCATGAAGACATGTTCAGCAAAAATTTCTATTCTAGTCACCTCTTATAGAAAGAACGTTTTTAGTTTCTTATCTAATATCTGGTCCAGGTCGTTGTTGACCATTCTAAAGGGAAATAATAGTAATACTTGTACATTGTATAAATGAAACACCTTAGCCCAACGCTGTACCAGAACAATTATCTAAAAGAAAAAAAAAAAAAATATCAGAAATTATTTTAAAAGAATCAAAAAAAGATTTATCTAAAATTATCATTGGTCATTATTGGTTGATCAAAAATGACCATAGGGACCCCAAAAAACAACAAAACAAAACATTTTTAGATGGAGTCTAGTGGTGTACTCAAGCAAATTTTCAAGGCTGTAGTCAAAAAAACTGTGACCTGAAGAGCCCAGAAATGCAAACACACAGGCAGACAGACAGATGAGCAAAGAGAAAAGAATCCATAGCCCACTCATCTAACTGATCGGGTGGGTCATTTGTAGAACCATGATGAGAAATGATAGTAACATACTACTCATACACTGTATATTATAAAGAAATGGATACATAATCCAACAGAATAATAATAAATGTGTTTTCTCATAATTTGAAACTATTTGTACGCTGACACTATGTTTTTACACAATGAATATGCCAGTTGGCATAGACAGCGTAAATAGAATAAACAACCAGAGAAATGGGCTGCTGAAAGAATCAAACCTGCATCCAATAGAATGCCATCTTAACATGACACCACTCTTACCATTTGAACTAAGCAGTCAGCTGGTAAGTCGGTGGCCAAAATAACTACTTCATACCCAAATCTCATCTTGTTCTTTCACCCTCCATACCTGTTCTTTATGTTTCTCAATGACGACAATATATATATATATATATATATATATATATATATATATATATATATGGTACAGATCAGGCTAGTAGAATAGCATAATATAATAATGTATTAATAATATAAAGCAACTTCTGATATGTGATGGATTTATTTCATAGAGTGCTGGATACATTCAACTTTATACTATGATAGTCAAGTTTTTTGAGAGTAGAGCTGGAAATAAATAGTAGAATGTGGATTCGCTACACAAACTAGTCCATGTTTCTGCCCTTTGATCATTCACCTGATAAGGTCCAGAGAGGGCAGAAACACGAGCTAGTTTGTGTAGCGAATCCACATTCTACTATATATATATATATATATATATATATATATATATTGTAACCCGAAAGTTGGGATGTTGACATCTAGGGATGTATGGCCCCACTCTAGATAACAAAGTTCTAATATCCCAAATGTTGCCAGGATACTAGATAGTAAAAAAAAAAAAAAAAAAAAAGGTTCAACTGGTGAAGAGAGACAAGTGCAAAAGAGACTTAATAAGCCTTGAATTAAAAATAAAAAAACTAACACAGAAATCAAACAAAGTCAATCGTTGAAATCTGTAAACCATTAAGAAAAAAAAAAAAAAAGAAGGGGTCCTGGCTATAGGGCAGATGGTTCTTTCAATCAAGAGGAGGTGGGAAAATACAGATGTCAAATGAAGTAGGAATTCGAAAATGCATGAACTGTTGAGAAAAAAAAGGGATCTTAGCTACAGGGTAGATAATTTCAGCATTTTTTTTTTAATATCTTCCTGAGAATCAGCTATAGGCCGAACTGACATTCCTATTTGCATATATACATGTTGTCTATCGGTCAATGCCCCCTCCCCATAAAAAGATAACTACAAAGATATATAAAAGTATGGATACACAATACCATATATATATATATATATATATATATATATATATATATATATATATATGTGTGTGTGTGTGTGTGTGTTTGTGGGTGGATAATGGAGACAGAAAACTTGAGAAATCAATTACTCAGAAACAAGAAAAGAAATTTTCTCCAAACATTACCACATTTGCTCAGGTAGTCTGCCTCACACGCTGAGAGTCCTGGGTTTGATTTCTAGAAGGAGAGAGGAGTTTTGAAAACCCTTCATTGAGACAAATTTCCACATACACTCAGCAGCTTATTGAGTACACTCTAAGCTATGAAATGAGAGTGGTGGTATCCCTTCGGTGGGCTTGCATCCTGCCAAAGGGGTGGTCATAAAAATTCTAAGAATAAAGTCCTGGTCTCGACCACACTTCAGACCTGCAAGAATACCTTAGCTAATGTATCCATAGGAAACTGGGCATCACCAGCTTTCATATTCTAATGGGAATTGTCTCTTAAGAGATACAACGCTTTACCGATTACCATATTTACTTGAGTAGAAGATACTTTTTGTAGCCAAAAATTATTCATACAAGTATACAGGAATACCTTGATCAGTACTGGTTTTGATGTAGTACAGTTAAGGTATTGTATTACAAGTTGATGTAACCAAGTATAAACAGAAAAAAACCCACATTTAATTATAATAAGACCTTAAACAATGCGCAGGAAAGCAACAGTGGAGTGGCTGAGGCCCCATGCTCCACAAGGGATCTACAGGAATAAACAAAGCAGGTGATTTAAATATCAATGATAGAAAGTAGACCCCTAAGTCTACCTAGGATAACGAATCTCTATGAGATCCTCAAAAGAAGAAGAGATCAAGTGGAGAATCACCCTGGGATGGCAAACCTTTGGCAGAGCAAGCTCAACTTTCAAAAACTAGACTATCCCTATAATCTTAAAAAGAAGAGTATACAACCAATGCATCCTTTCGATAGTCACTTATGGAGCTGAAACATAGACCCTAACCAAGAGACAAACCCGCAAACTGAGAAGCATGCAATGTGCGCATGAAAGAATCATGCTCAACCTCACATGGACAGATCACAAGACAGCACAGTACATCAAGGAGAAAACAGGAGTCCTTGACATCATAGAATCTATTAAAAAACTCAAATGGCAATGGGCAGGTAATGTTGCGAGAATGGCAGACAACTGATGGACATCACGTCTCACAACAGAGATCACGTGTGAAACCAAGGCCAACAGAATAGAGAGATGAACTAGACAAATCCAGAAAATACTGATTCTGTAACACCAATGATAGCGAATTGTGGCGGATCCTGGGGAAGGTCTACAGAAGAAGAAGAAATAGCACCATTAAAGAATAAGCAAACCAGATTGCATCCTCTGATTGTGGACCTGAATTTTACTGATGAAAACATTGTTAAATCCAAAAAAGTACATCATCGGAAAAAAAAAAAAAAAATACTTTCGGTAGTGCAGTATTCTTCCCTAATCAACAGGTGATATGTTTCAAGACCATCAACAGATGCCAAAACTACAGATAGCACCAAACTATATATACAAGGTTTTTCCTATACATACCTAATAAAAAGTTTGATTTATAAATCCAACAAAAGAGAAATTAACTATAATAATTAATGATAAAAAGAACAATCATAGCAATACACAAGAAAGAAAATTATTTGATAGATTTATTTTTAATCTAGATCTTGGCAACCTCAGAAGACAATTTTTTTTTCCCTTATTAAGTTAAGAACTTTCATCTTTTCACTTGGAGGAAACACTTTATGAATTCTCTTGGGTATATCCAAATAACTAGCATCACTATTCTCGTGCTTTTGGACTATTATCAGGAAAAAAAAACAACTTATGAATTGTTTATTTTGGGTCTCACAACACAGGTAACTGAAACCACAGATTAAGTGGGGGACTGTTATCAATTTATATTTCATATTTTTTTTTATCATCATTTGGTGGAAAAATTCAATGCAAAGTCAGTATTAAATTTTGATCCATTGACCACAGAATAGTCATCCATTGCAAGATAAAAGCTCTGATTCATAAACAGAACTGAGCTGCCATCAATCACAATTGAACTGGAATTTTATCGAATCAGCAATACAGACTGAAATTTATGTCATTTGCTATTACCATGAAATCTTCGAAATGAAGCAATTAGTTGTTCACTTATTTTTCAGTGCCTGCCAAATACTGGACAAAAATTTTGTTTGGGACTGCTAAAAGTAAATTGAACAAGTAAGAACATCTAAACCTTCAACCATTCAATGATACCTACTGTATCTACTATTGCCAACAGCCAAAATCATACTTTCAACTCCTGAAGACACACACAGGGACAATCGTTTACGTAGACATTTCAAGATCAAGCTCATCAAAAGTGATATCTCTGCTGCTGTCCACATAATCACGTCTTGACGACAAATTTTCTTGTTCCCAACAAAAGAAATTGTGATGGCCTTACGACTGAAGTATTGTGTCTCAACTTTGTACCTCCAATCAATTCACGCATTTTCAACAGATGTTTCACTCACGAACATGGTGACCGAGGCAGCTATTATCACAGCAACGAAGTCATTTCCAGCAAGCAGCAGCGGAGACATAGATGGGCTATTTAAAGTACTTGACGTCAACTCTTGCAGCCGAAGCAGGACAATGTCTCTGGCTATAACTTACAAAGCTCTGTCACCATTAACTGTATGGCAACCTCAAACCATCAGCACAACATCTTTTCTTTTCGGCAAACCTGACAGCTTTGGCTCTCCAAAGTTGCATGCAGACCTGAAGCCAGTTCAACTTCAGATCGGCATCAAAGGAGGCTGTAAAACAGATGTACACACCAAGAACAGTTCATAAACCATGCTGCTGTTTAACTTCTAGCACATCTCATGCATGGGATTCCCAGCATGTCGTTCACGAGAGACAAAATTATATCTTTTGCCATCAGAATTTGGTAGGGCAACCAACTAGGTGCCCTGTAGTTTGCAATAGGTGTGGATGACATTGCCTGTTTGCTACGTTCTCCGCTCAACATCAGGTATCTGGATGATGCCACTTTAGGAGGACTGGCTGATGACATTGATCGCAAAGTGTACTGTATTACCAGCCCTATTACTAATCTGACAAGAAATTAATTCATACAGATCAGAAGAGATCAATATAGATTTTGACTTGCAAAACTGAAAGAGTTCTTAACACCATATGGTTGACATAATGCTAAGTCAAAGTGAAACCAAAAGAGGACATTGAGACTAGGCTTCTTTATCCTCTCACAAGCTATACATCCAGCTTTGATGAAAAGTACGATATGCAAAGAGCAATGATTGAGCGACTGTACCTGTTGGATGTCCACCCATGGGTGTTCTTACTGAAGAATAACTATGCTCTACCCAGAGAATAGTTAAATGGTGGAGTTAAAAGCATCAATATGTGATGGAGCAGAATCGTTATGGAACATCAAGTTCAATGACACCATTCGGAGATGACAGTCTCTCCTTGTTTGACACAGATTCAGCCTACATTCATCATCTGATATAGTCTTACCAGCTAACCTGTATCCGCTAGCCACCTGCCGCCCACTCATTCACCAACTTCTCCAACACACCAAAATGGTCCGTGTTTATGCCAGTGTCCATGATCACTGGACCTAGGCTAATTTTGAGACCTCCAATGCCACAGCTAAACACTTCAAATGGAATGATATCATGTGTAAGGCAGCGGTCAGTCACCTTGACTTTCTTGACCAGTGTCAAATGGCATGTCAATACACAGCACCCAGGCCATTCAGTGGAGATTGGCTGAATGCCATACCACTATTTACTGCTCTTCTCGCAAATGACTGACCACCTCTGTGAACCTCATCATTGTAGCTATCACACAACCTTTGATGAATCCTGTCGCCAGCCCTTCCCATGTCACTTCGGCATGGGCTGCCTTCCTTGCCACATCACTTTCAATGATGTTATTAAACGGGGACTCGAGACTGCAAGATTTCCCACCTTGTTTGAGCCAATAGGCCTAGATTAGAGAGATAATAAACGCCCGAACAGTATAATAATTTTCACACTTGCAGCCAGCAAACCACTTATTTGGGATGCCATTTGCAGTGATTCTTTTGCAAACCAGATCCCATCGATCAGCGAGCCTGGTATTAATGCCCGACAGGCCAAGGGGCAGAAGGGGGCCAAATATCGCTCACTGACTGATAGGTATGAGTTTGTACTGGTTGCAGTCGAGAAGTTTGGCTTGATTGGCCCCAAAACTGAATAGGTTCCAAAGCTGCTCAATGCCGCTATGGACAGCATGAGACCACCTGGCTCTTCCAGCATGTCTTTATGGCAATCATCCATGGCAACACGTTCCCCATTGCGACTGCAGGAACCGACAGAATTGTCTGTTAGAAAAAATAAAAGGATATCTTTTAAAACCGACATGGCTCCTACGTTTGCTCGTATGCAGTCAAAAAGCGGTCAAGTATTTTCGAAGGATGAAATTTCAGAGCTGAACAAATTCATTCAGACATTTTCTTCCCATGTCATCTCTAATCTAATGAACATTTGATATGTCAGCAAGTTAAAAGGAAAGAAACCAAAAAAGACAAGAGGCTAATTTAAGCAAAAGGGCTAATTAGGGAAGCCTGGAATTATTCCAACAATAGAATCAGCTTGAAATGGAGAGCCTCATGTCAAAACTGTTGTCAGCCAAAAAACTAGAAAAACAGAATGAGATTTCAATTCCACACAACTTTATTATTATTTCTTTCTAAAAATCACAGATGAAATCTTTAGTTAAATAGAAGAGGTGCAGAGTTGGCCAAATGGTTAACAGCCCAGAAAATGGAATAGATGAACATATTTCAAATTCAAGCTAGGTAGTTCATGTTCATTCACTTTGCCTTGATGCCCTTGGGAGGGGCATGAATCCACCTTTCTAAAAATGGTCACTTTTCAAAAAATTCAAATTATTTTTACCAATTATTTTTCCATGGAATATAATTCTACCATGGTGAAAAACCCTAGAATATTACAAAAAAAATAGAAAAATTTCTTCTATAGAAAAGTTTAAACCCCGACTTGTAATACGAACTGCAACCACTTGTTTATAAATAACCAACAACTAATCAATAAAAACATCTACACTAACGTACACATGTCTGAGTGTTAGTAGAGAGGGTTCTGTTATTTTTATTCCAGAGTTGCACGTAGATTTTTTTTTATGAAGTCTTGGCTGATAATGTCAATAGTTATTGATGAAGAGCTTTATTTCTGGTTGTGCGGACACAGGCATCTTGAGCATCAAGAACACTTGTAGATCTAATCACAATATTCTTGAGAAGCTGATCCAAAAGAGCTTAAAGTAAGATACACCCAATAAAAGATATTACTGAATTACACTTTGAAGGTTTAGATGAAACAAAAGAAGCCATTTCATTGTTAGAATACAACTCCTTGTTTCACCAAATGAATTGATGTACAAGTAAGACAGCTTTTACATTATACAAGGGTTTCGAAACCTGGGCGATTTCAATACTTAGGAGGGCAGTGAGTAACTGCACTGAAAATGGTCATTTGGAAATTTTTTAATATTAAAGTCCATAACTGACAATAAAAAATGAGTCAACAGCTACATTTTCTCTTTTTAATCTACCAATAATATATTGCATACAAAGTAAAACTACTGTGTCTACACTAACTATGTCTCAAATACATTTTTACTATCATTTATGAGTTAAACAATTTTTTTTATTCTTTGGAATACTGATTATACAAGTGGACGGTAGGAAAATTTTCCTTTTGAGAGAGGGTGATGATGAAATCATGAAAAGGAGAAGAAATCAAGCAAAGAGCCACACAAGGATGGCATGCTTTCAGTAGAGCTAGTTTGACTTTCAAGAACAAGAAAATCCCACTAGTCCTTAAAAGAAGGGTATATAACTAATATATCCAACCAATGGTCACCTATGGAGCTGAAACATGGAACCTAACCAAAAGATTGACCCTCAAACTGAGAACCATGCAACAGGCACATAAGAGGATCATGGTCAACCTCACATGGAGAGACCACAAGACAGCACAGTATATTAAAGAAAAGGCAGGAGTCCAGGACATCGTTAAAACTGTTTGAAAACCCAAACTGCAATGGGCTAGACATGTTGCAAGAATGGCAGATAACCGCTGAACATCATGACTCACAATGTGGATCCTTAGATATCAGGTGTGATAGATGTGGCCGACAGAAAGTAAGATGGCATGACGAGCTAGATCAATTCAGAAAGTCCACAATGCCCATGATAGAGAGGTCTGGCGAATTTTTGGGAAGGTCTATGTCCAACCATGGATGCTAACAGACAGATGATGTTAATACCCAAAAGGTTGAGAACCTCAACATTATACAATAAAAAAGTACTGGAACCTTTGAATCATTCTTTAGAATTTATTTTTACCATATCTGTCCTTCTGTAGACTTTAAATTTTGATACTACAGTTGTTCAATTATTGACTGTGATGACAAGTTTTTGAATATATGTTGTATAAAACCTTGGAAGAGAATGTGCAAAATATGGCGTGTGGGTGTAATTTGCTGTGTTGCTCAGAGTCAATATTCCAAACAGGAAATGAAGAATCTAAAAGGTGTCCTGAGGAAGAAGTGGCAATTTCACAAATAATTCTAATTAACCATTTTATTTCTTTTCTCGGATTAACAGATCATCATCCAGTAATGGATCAATAAATAATACAAGCAGCAAAATACAAGTATGTAAATCCTTTAGAGCTCCCTCTGGCAGCCAAGAAAACCACTATCACTTCATTACAAGAACTGTCCTTTCAGGTCTATTATTATCGACTAGATAAGGGCAGGCCAAGACACAACTGGTGACTCACAAGCGGCTCTTTGACATTTTATATAAGGCTCGTGGAAATATATTGGCTGAGCTTCTTTTCTCATTATAGTTAATATAAAAAGATGAAAAAGGTAAATAAGAAATAATTCCAAGTTTTATAATTAGATAATCATCAATTTAAGGATCTCTTAGTTATAACAGTCATCAGTTAAGATTTCGAAACCCTTTTGTTTAAAAAAATAAATGTGTATTATGAAATAATATCAATATAAAATACACATAAAACCTTATATAAAATGACAAACTACATGTATGGTATAAACTATATAATAAAGGGAAGTTGTGTTAGATCAACACTGCAGGGGCGCCATGTTAATATGACTGTTTTATTTTTAAAATCCCCGAAACAATTATATGGTAAACAAATGATGATTCCAACAAGAGACAATTTATAAATTGTACCATAATAACAAAGTATAGGAGAAATAAAGAAAAAGAAAAAAAATAACACTTTTGAAGATTGTATAAATTGCATCGACAGATATTTGGAAATAGGTGACTGAAGTGACAGAAAATCTATTGAAAAAGTTTTTTTTTTTATGTTTAGTGTTTAAAGCTGTAAAACTTCGCACCGGCAAAAATTCAAATTCAAGGTACGCAAGTACCATCGTATAACCGGCGTCTTGAAGATTGTTTTACAGCAGCTGGTCACAAGGAAATTTCTCTTTTTATTTGTCTGATATTGTTAGATTTTGTTACCAAAGCAAACACAAATCTTGAGTGATAGAAACAAATTACTTTTAATTGAACTAGCATGTATACGCACAGGTAAAAAACGTGGCTTCAAAGAAATGAATATCAGTAGATAAGCTTGAAAATTAAAAAGAGTAACTTCAAATGATCATTCACTTGAGTAGTCTACCAATGTGTAAGTTTAGGCTATTTCCATAGTCATCTAATTGCCGAATTGTAACCATTATCACTGTTACGTGTTGGAGGGGAAACGTCAGTTTTCAAATTCAGGTTGATAAACTACATGGAGAGATTATCACTGCATAACCCACATCCCTTTCAAAAATGGTTAAAATTGGCAAATAACTCGCAGGGTCATACATTGGAAAATACAAATTAACATTTTAAAAAGCAGCATACATGAATAAATATCATTGTTGATATTTAAATAAAATTTTTCATCAACAAGATGGGTCAGTAGCAACTAAAAATGAGCGGAAATTTTGCTTGTTTTGCGTCTCTCAAGCAACTTAAGTTTACTACAAGTGGTTCTTAGATTCTGGTCGTTGTGATATAATCCGTGTTTTGGAGAGTAGAGTTCCTGGTAAAGACAACGAATCACAATGAAACCCACAAAAAAAGAAATCAAGCAAAGAATCGCCCTAGGATGATAAGCCTTTGGCAGAGCAAGATCAACCTTCAAAAACAAGACGATCCCAATAATCCTAAAAAGAAGAGCATACAACCAATGCATCCTCCCAATAGTCACTTATGGAGCTGGAACATGGAACCTAACCAAGAGACAAACCCACTAACTGAGAAGCATGTGACGTGTGCATGAGAGAGTCATGTTCAACCTCACATGGAGAGATCACAAGACAGCACAGTGTATCAGGAAGAAAACGGGAATCCGAGACATCATAGCAACTATTAAACAACTCAAATGGCAATGGACAGGCCATGTTGTAAGAATGAAAAACAACCAGTGGACATCATGACTCATAACATGGATCACCAAAGATCACACAAGAAACTGAGGCTGACAGAATACAAGATAGAGAGATGAACTAGACAAATTCAAGAAATACTGGCTCCGCGACGCCCATGATAGAGAATTGTGTCGAATCCTGGAGAAGGCCTATGTCCAACCACAGACATCAAAAGACTGATGATGATGATGATGATGATAATGATTCTTAGATTAAGCAAGTTCGGTCACCTTGGTACTAGATAATCCCTTTGGATATACAATGTTGCCTTTTCGGGTTCAGATGAGGTTAATACACAACATAAACTTTTATGCTACCTAAAAATTCAACAAGTCATCTATACAAAATTCTTCAGTGTTTAAGATATTTTAAAACTAGTTAATATACTGCTAAAATGGCTGGCTCCAAAACAACAACAGCTGAACGCTATTTTCGCCTCTTTTTTAATTATAAAAAATAAATTTTAAAAAATGAAAGTCGCATAAAGCGATCTTTCCAAAAAAAAAAAAAAAAAAAAGGAGGGAGACTACCAGTTAGATGATACTTTTTATTCAGAAAAGAAACTAAAAAAAAAAACTTGTCTCAATGGAAGAGTCCATAGTTTCAAGTGGTGGGTTGGAGATATTGCTATCAGTAAAACTTAGCTTCAAGAGGCAGTGTCCAGGGTTACGGACAGAGAACAAGGAAATTCACAATGCTCATCATACGCAGATTACAGAGGGAGTCATTAATTATGATCATGGATAATGTTATCAAACAGTCATTGTCATCAAAATCAGTGGGCTCTGAACACTTTATTTCTATTTTTTTGTAAAGTTGTTTATAATAAATGACTCAATTAACAATGATTTAGCAACTTCATCTATCTATCTATGCTTTGCTTAATGTTATCATACACATTGTTGTCTGAGAGACCCTGTCCCAAAATGATTGCAATAAGCAGCTTCCCCTGTGTATACTTTGCTTGATGTTATCAGCCACTTATTGTTAGCTAAAAACCTGTATCTCTAATTGATCGCCATAAGCAGTTTCCACTGTGTATTCTTTCCTTAAAGTTATCAGCTCCTTATTGCTATCTAAGAGACCCTGTCTCAAATTGGTCTCAATAAGCAGCTTCCTCTGTACAAGCAAGTGACTCAGAAAGAACAAACAAAATACAAAAGTTAGTTGTAGTCCTAGCAGAACTAATACACCTAAATTTGTAATATAAATAAATCTGAAACTAATTTGGCAAAAGATGAAATGATTTACAAAATTAAAAAATAAAGAAAGAAAAAAACGAAACATTCGAACATAAATTGATTCTGAATGAAATACGCACATCCATCACTTGCCAACTCATTTAACATGACCAACAGCCAAGATAGAATTAAAAATACTTTTAAGTATTTAGAAACAGATTTGCACTGATGCCCTAGGCAGAGGAATATATCCATCTCATCCCCACAGCTAACGGGTCAGTGTGGAAGGGTAAGAGCCGTCCCCGACCCTCTTTGCAGTCACCTTACTTGAGAAAGGAAGGAAGGAAGGATTTGGTCCCTTTGATGGGCCTGGCAAGCCAGAAGTGGATTGTTTTAAAATGCTCATGTAAAATAAAGGAGAATAGAAGAGAGTGGACTAAAGTAACGCAACCCCCGTCTCTACCTCCCTATGACGCCTCAAGTATAAGTGGAAAATAAAATAGAATAAATAAAACAAACAGATTCACGCTGGGAGTTGGAGGCCATGTCCATAATTGTTAGGGATGAACTCCAACGCATCTAGTGTAGATTTGCGCAGCCCTTAGCGACTGCTCAGAGTGGCTTTTAGCACTTTTTGAGTGTTGTTTGGCAACAAGATCTTGCCAACTCCTACATAAAAGGCTTTTCTTGATTAAAAGGAGCCTTGCCAAATATTCCAACAGATAAAGTGACAATGCTGTAATACAAGTAACTAACGAATAAACGGGATTTTTTATTTTTACTTTTGAATGTATATTTTTGTTCTCTTGTGAAAGATACCGCATATGGCAGTATATAAGATGAACATTTAAAAAAAAAAACTATGTTAATATCTGTACCTTGCACAAATGAATCAAGGTAGCCAATGTGTGCGTACCAGAACTAGTTATATAAAAAATGATCTGAATGGAAAGATCTTGGGTCCAAAATTCTAGAAGGAGCCATAAAAAGCACCTTTTTGAAAAACCAAAACAAAAACATTTTTAGATCAGGCCAAGTGGTGTACTTATGCAAATTTTCAAGCTTGTAGCCCCCTTTGATTAGGAGCACCCAGAGACACACATGCACTCAAAGAGAGAAGAATCTAGAGCCCACATGGCTGGTTGTATGGCTGCAGTAATTCAATATCATATTCCGTCCGATGTACAGGTATTCTAACTACAGGATGTTCACCAAACATTGGCCCGGCTGTATGCTTGATGCATACCTAATCAGCCAGACCAGCTTAAAAGAGAAACCTATTTCTTTCATTTTCACCCCTGTTTGCCAACAAAAAACTATCAAACAGATTTCTTCAGTTTTTTAGCTAGGCTGGCTGGCTGGCTATGTATCATGCATACAGCCGAACCAATGGAGCTAGAGAGCTGGAAATTCCAATAATCACTCCTTACTACGTCTAGATAAAAATTACTTTTGTTTTTTCAAAATCCACCCACAAGATGGCTTTTTTAGAGGGGGTTCAATTTAGAATGTAATTTTATGCTAAATTGATCACTAGTTTGTGCCCATTTTTTTCTTCTTCAAATTTGAACTTTACAGTGATCCAAGAAAGGAGGGAGAATTAACTTATTTATCTATTACTCTTTTTCCAAATTTTTTCGATTAATCACCCCTAACATAGCATGCTGCCTACAGACCATGGCCACAAGGCAGTTTTCATTGAGTGATTAACCAGATCTTTTTATTAGTAGAAGTAACCGAACCCTTCAGCTCAAGGGGGTAGATTGTCCTCATTGTACGAGAAAGAATATCTTGTATTAGTTGAATCTTCCTAGTTGATGTCCTCACAATATCACTTGTCTGCTCCTTCTGCAGGACCAGAGTATCCAAATTTTGCTTTACATTACCCAACCCAGAGATTGAACTCACAATCATCAGGTTACTAAATTTGCTTAATCAATGTTTTTATCCACTAGGGCAGTGGTTTCAAAACTCATTATCATCATCAGTCTTTAAACATCTGTCGTTGGACATGGACCTTCCCCAGGATCTGCCACATTTCTCTATCATAGGCATCTCAGAGCCAGTATTTTCTGAATTTATCAGCTTCGGTTTTGCATGTGATCTCTGGGGATCCATGTTGTGAGTTGTGATATCCATCAATTGTCTTTCATTCTCGCAACATGACCAGCCCATTGCCATTTGAGTTTTCTAATAGATTCTATTATGACTCAGACCCCCATTTTCTTCCTGATATTTTGTGCTATCTTGTGATTACTCCATGTGAGGTTAAGCATAATTCTCTCATGCACACACTGCATACTTCTCAGTTTGTGGGCTTCAAAACTGCTCTCCGTCAAGTGATAATCAGGGGTCCACAGCAGCGTTTCCTCTAAACCTGACATTACAAATCCTGAGACAGAGAAACATCATCATCCATTGGACAGTTGTTCAAAAAATGATTATTGTATGCAGGCCAGTACCATATTTCAGAGTTGGTATTTATGTTATCCATTTTAAGTAAATCTGATTTTTAAAGGACGAATCTATCTATTCATTGTTGTTCATTCAGTCCCAAAACTAAATGGTGAAAATAAGGGTCCTTCTATGAGGGGTCCTTCGGTTTTCAAGTTTTCAAAACCACTGCACCGAGAGCATTGTCACATCGGACAAATTTTTCTATAACAACCTAGATAAGGACATTGGTCCAACTAGTGTATAATAATGACTATTCCTCCTTTCAAATAATCAGACAAAAATTAAAATCCTCAACAGAATCTTTGAATTCATTTTGATCGTTTTTTTAGTATTCATCTGGAGAGAGAGAGAGACACACACACACACAGATATATATGATAGATAGATAGACAGAGACAGAGGTAGACAGAGACAGAGGTAGACAGAGACAGAGGTAGACAGAGACAGAGGTAGACAGAGACAGAGGTAGACAGAGACAGAGGTAGACAGAGACAGAGGTAGACAGAGACAGAGGTAGACAGAGACAGAGGCAGACAGAGACAGAGGCAGACAGAGATAGAGGCAGACAGAGATAGAGGCAGACAGAGATAGAGGCAGACAGAGATAGAGGCAGACAGAGATAGAGGCAGACAGAGATAGAGGCAGACAGAGATAGAGGTAGATAGAGATAGAGGTAGATAGAGACAGAGGCAGACAGAGACAGAGGCAGACAGAGACAGAGGCAGAGAGAGACAGAGGCAGACAGAGACAGAGGCAGACAGAGATAGAGGTAGACAGAGACAGAGGCAGACAGAGATAGAGGCAGACAGAGACAGAGGCAGACAGAGACAGAGGCAGAGGTAGATAGAGGCAGAGGCAGACAGAGATAGAGGTAGATAGAGACAGAGGCAGACAGAGGCAGAGGTAGATAGAGACAGAGGCAGACAGAGACAGAGGTAAATAGAGACAGAGGCAGACAGAGACAGAGGTAGATAGAGACAGAGGCAGACAGAGACAGAGGTAGATAGAGACAGAGGCAGACAGAGATAGAGGTAGATAGAGACAGAGGCAGACAGAGATAGAGGCAGACAGAGATAGAGGTAGATAGAGACAGAGGCAGACAGAGATAGAGGTAGATAGAGACAGAGGCAGACAGAGACAGAGGTAGATAGAGACAGAGGCAGACAGAGACAGAGGTAGATAGAGACAGAGGCAGACAGAGACAGAGGTAGATAGAGACAGAGGCAGACAGAGACAGAGGCAGACAGAGACAGAGGCAGACAGAGACAGAGGTAGATGGCAGACAGAGGCAGAGGTAGATAGAGACAGAGGCAGACAGAGGCAGAGGTAGATAGAGACAGAGGCAGACAGAGGCAGAGGTAGATAGAGACAGAGGCAGACAGAGACAGAGGTAGATAGAGACAGAGGTAGATAGAGACAGAGGCAGACAGAGATAGAGGTAGATAGAGACAGAGGCAGACAGAGATAGAGGCAGACAGAGATAGAGGTAGATAGAGACAGAGGCAGACAGAGATAGAGGTAGATAGAGACAGAGGCAGACAGAGACAGAGGTAGATAGAGATACATAGAGAGATATCTTCTTATGTCTCTGTAGACAATGGAATGACACTGAAGTGATTTCCCCAGAATGCACGCTTGGGAGAAGGAATGGAGATCCTGGGATACCATTCGACAGAATCCCTCTCCCAGCCTCACTGATTAAGTCCAGAAGAAATCAAAGCGTGGTATGTTTGGCATCAGCTTGGTAGCCAGAGTTGCTACAAGGATGTCAAAATTAGCATTCTACTACCTTGTATGGTTTTGAATGAACAGTCCATCTCCTAAACTGGTTGCCTCTCCCAGAGCTAGAGAGCCCATTCTGCCTTGTTATTTAACCCATAGCTGGGGGAAGAAGAGAGGGATTCATGCCTTCACCACAGGCACTGGTGCAAAGCAAACTTAATGATCAGTTTGAACTTGGCTCGCAGATTGTACTGTCTGCACTTAACTTTCCAATTCGTACTAACTGTGGAGACAACACGGTCGAGAAAGAAATAGGAGAATAGGAGAAGACAATGCAAGCTATCTGAATGCCTCAAGAGAGTAACGCAGCTGCTGATTGAAGACAACTGAACAGTCATTCAAAGAACTGTCAATACAATTCGTCACATTGAAACATTTAGTCAATTGCTTCATTGAGCGTAGGTGCACAGTGGCAGTGCAGCTAGGATTTGGTAAACCAAGTTCAAACTCCGGCTGTGACCAGGGCCAACTTGAGAATATTTGAGTTCTCTAGGGGCAAATGGCCATTGTGCTGACCCCAGTTTTAATACATAGATTTGATAAAAAGTCTAAAACCAAGTGAAAAAAATAAGTGTGAACGTAGGTTTATTTATATTGAATTTCGGGACACTAAAATTGTGGGGCCCCTTTTGCACACCTCTCAAATGTGCTCTATGCAATGGAATGATCTTGGTTGGGTCAGTTTTTATACGCTAATGCCCTTAGGAAAGGCATGAATCCTTCTTCCCCTGGCTGTAGGTAAAATACATCAGAGTGAAGAGATTGATGTCACTTCAAGCATTTGTCATCTCCAAGTCTAACTTACATGTTACAAATAAGCCGAGTGAGGAGTAGTGTGATAGTTGGAGGTCAAGCAGAGACAGTTGATGCCATAGCCAGCGTAATGGCACTATTTACTTTACATAGAATTGAAACAGTGGGCTTTACTGGGTGGTCAATAGAATTGTTCATCAGATTGTTCAGCATGAAAGATAGGGGACACAATTGGAGTGAAAATAAGAACATAAAGAAAAGAAAGATTTGTCAAGAAAGGTGGGAGGTTGATTGTCACATGCTATATCTGAATGAAAAGAGAAGAAAAAAAAATCACCAAGTTCTCATACAAAACAATGATCTATCTCTAACACTTATTGAATTACTTATATATATCTGAAATGATCTCCTGTCATTACACGGTTAATGTATCACTCACAATAGACAACGTAAATAGAATAAACAATTGAAGAAAACGGGGCTGCTCAAGCAATCGTACCTGCCACTAATAGGGTAGCCGCTTCAATGTAATGATGCTCTCACCATTGAACTAAATAGCCACCAGTAATACAAAGGTCAAATAACTGCTGTCAATCCAAATCCTCATTTTATTTATTTTCGGTCTATTCATCTCTTTCAATACAATGGTTATGTATTCAAGAAATGGAAATATTTGGTCCAACAGAATGAATGATAACTTGCATTATATTACATTGAAACCTATCTGAAATGATCTCCTATCATTACATGGTTAATGTATCATTCACCCTAAACAACGTAAATAGAATAACAATTGAAGAAAACGGGGCTGCCGCAGGAATCAAACCTGCCACTGATAGGGTAGCCACTTCAATATAGAGATGCTCTCACCATTGTGCTGAACAGTTGCCGATAATGCAAAAGCCCAAATAACAGCTTTCAACCAAAATTTGCATCTCATTTATTCTCAGTCTATTCACTTTTACAACGCAACATTAATGAATGAAGAAATGGATGCATGTGATCTGACCAAATAATTATAAATTGCATTATATCATATAAAAATTCATTAGAAATGATCTCCAGTCATTACATGGTTTTTGCATCACTCACCCTAACAATGTAAGTAGAATAAACAAATAAAGATTCTCAATCCTTAAAAGAAGGGTATACAACCAATGCATTCTCCCAATAGTCACTTATGGAACTGAAACATGGAACCTAACCAAGAGACAAACCTACAAACTGAGAAGCATGCAACGCACATATGAGAGAATCATGCTCAACCTCACATGGAGAGATCACAAGACAGCACAGTATATCAGGAAGAAAACAGGAGTCCGAGACATCATAGAATCTATTAGAAATTTAAATGGCAATGGGCAAGCCATGTTGGAAGAATGACAGACAATCGATGGACATCACAACTCACAACATGGATCCCTCGAGATCACATGCGAAAACAAGGCCGACAGAATACAAAATGGAGAGATGAATAAGGCAAATTTAGAAAATACTGACTCCGCAACACCAACAATAGAGAAGTGTGGTGAATCCTGGGGAAGGTTTGTATCCAACAATGGACAATAAAAGAGTGATGATGATGATCCCTGTCTGTTAATTCTGTAGTATACAGGAAGTCACTGGGTAACGATCGAGTTCTGTTCCAAGGTCTGTTGATAAGTTGGAACAGTTAGGTACAGTGTATCCTAGCATCAGTTAGTCAAATGTTTGTCCAAGTATATAGTACCTATTCACCTTTCTATGGGTGGTTTAGCTCTACAATGAAGTGGCTACCTTACTGGTTGTGGGTTCAATTGCTTCTGTTCACCTCATTTGGGAATTATAAGTTTTGCCTGAGTAATGTAGAAGAGGACAACATCTGGAGAAATTTGAGCCTCATTTGAAATGTTGAGTAGGTTAAATCTTACTATATACTTGAAAAATTTCTTGCATTCCACTATTGGTTATTCCTTTAGACTTGTAAAATCTTCTTTATTTTTTTACTTTTTTTTTTAATAACTCTCTTCCCAGTCAACTGGGCTTCATTGCATGTTCGTAACATATAGAATCGAACTGTAATGTAATAATTCCCAAAACAGACGTTTATGGAAAGGTCTGATTAGGTTAATCTATATAATGATCCAATATATGTATGTTCGCTTTTGTGCTGTGTGTTTGTTACTTTGACACAGTAAAAACTGCATATCATCGCATAATACTGTAAGAAAGCTCTAACTAGGGGAATAAAGTAATTTCCAGTTCAATCAGGCCATGTGTTTCTGAGCAACTTTTTGATTAAAAAGCCTCAGGTCAACAATAAGGAGAAATGTACGATGAAGACAGGTGAGAAATTAAATGATAATGAAGAACTTCATTGTTATAGGAATATTTTTGAATTTATAATTCTATGCAAAAGCCGTTAGTTTGATAATTCCAGCATGGTCTTATTCCTTAACAGGTATCCCAAGGAATGAGGGAAAATTTCCTGCTCCCGCTCATAGTATGGTAAAAAAGCGTCACATCTCATACAAAACCTCTAATGGAAGAGTCCCGAATTCTTTTCTAAGTGACAGAATGGTGATCCTTGCCAGTCTCAAGTCTGGTTAAGACCAGAAGTTTATGCTTACAAGATTTTATAACCACCCCCTTGGCAGGATGCAAGTCCACTGAGGGGATACCTCCACCCTAATCACACAGCTTAAAGTGTACTCAATTAGCTGCTGAGTACTCAGGGAAATTTGTCCTAATGAAAGTTTTCAACCGGAAATCAAATCCAGGATGTTCTGCATGTGAAGCAGACATGATAACCATTTCACTATGAGAGCAGACAGTTACTTACAACTCAATTAAAATTAATTGGAAGTAATTCCTGGTCAATAGAAATGGGGGAAAATCAATCTATACACTCCCAAAACTTTTTTGTTATCCTTGGCGTTAATATAAGCAGGGTGAATAAGTCAGTGTCCAACTGAGTTAATACTTCCCGCCAAATCTTTCTTTAAACAATTATTTGAGACTATTTTTAGATGCCAAAAACACTAATTATAGACTTTCTATAAACTTAAACATCCCTTGACTGAATAATCAAAGCATTTATAACTTAATTTATAATTACCCACAACAGACCAGTTGAAACACTGTTGCTGAATTTAAGTTATTCATGTGTTCTGATATTTATATGTATGTATCTACCTACCTATTTACCTATCTACGTAGATATCTATCTATGTATCTATCTGGACTTTGCCCAGTCCTAACCAATCATAAACTTGAAATTTTGCGTTTACACTCCCCTCATTGAGTTAGGAGCATGTTTTCCTTGTTTTTTGAAAATTCCCCTCCAAAATAAGTTTTCGGTAAGTGTTCTACATGCAATGCAATTTAATGCTAAATTGGTTACTAGTTTATGCCAGCTTGTTTTTATTTTTGAAAATTCATACTTTTTTTTAGTGATCACAGTCCAACAAAAACTGAGAGAAGTAACTTATCCATTGATCAACATTTTTCCCAAACTTTTCAATGATCACCCCCAATAGCATACACAGGTGGTGGTGATTAACAATTTCCCTCAGAATGTTAGTTGTTAAAAACAATAAACACAATTAGTGAGAGTGAAAGTTTTATTTTGGGAAGAGTTGCTAACTTTGACGTAGAGCTTCTAAGACAACATTTCTGATAATGATCGTGAAATGAGGATCAAGAGTGATGATAAAAAGCAACAGAAACTAAGAGGCACTCGGACAGCGCATACCTTTCTCAACGCCATACACTAACTAAAGAATAAAAGGTCTGGTTAGTCACTCAATAGAAACCATCATGCAACCAGTGTCTTCTGGCAACATACTATGTTGGAGTTGATCAAGTGAAAAAGGGATGATCTATACACAAGTTACTTTTTTTTTTTTTTTTTTTTTTTTTTTTCCACAGTGATCACTAACAAGTCTAAAATTTCAAAAACCTACAAATTAAGTGATCAATTTAGCAAAAACCTACATTGAATTTTATATCCCTGAACAAGACGAGAAGAGTGAGCGTAGAACGGTTATTTGGGTCTCCGCCTTTCCCTCGGGCAGTTTAGTTCAATGGTTAAGAGTGACACTACATTGAAGCGGCTACCTTATCAGTCACAGGTTCAATTCCTGCAGCATTCTTTAATTGTTTATTCTATTTACGCTGTCTAGAGCGAGTGACTCATTATCAGTGTAACAACAGTTCAGTTCAAATAGAGTCAAATAGTATAACCCATTCTTAAATATATATCCATATGTATATAAGCTTCACAGCTTTAAACACTAAACATTAAAAAACTTAAGAATTTTTTTAAATCACTTCAGTCACATATTTCCCAATATCTGTCAACACAATTCATGTAATTTTCTTCAGTGTTTTCTCCCGTTTGAAATATACCTTGTTATTATAAAACAATTACTTATACTTTGTTATCATGGTACAATGCATAAATCGTCTCTTGTTGGGATCATCAATTGTTTACCATGTCACTGTTTTGGGGATTTTAAAAACAAAACAGTTATATTTACAAGCAACAAACACCACAAGCCATCATACGGACAGATGATTATTCAACTATTCAGCTATTATACCCATATTTCACACAAATATATTGATGTTTTTGCCAACTGTTTGAAGGATGTGTTTCAAAGTTATCACTGATAAAACCTGACATTAGGAACAAAACCTCACGTTTCCATCTCATTGCTCAAGAATGAAAAGTTGGATTTTGTCCAATCTAGAATATATGGAAATCAAAGTCCTTCGCTTGATATGCTATAGTTATGGAGTTCATTATAAACAAAGCCATCAACAAACGCAGTCAAAATTCAACCTGCTTGTTTGTATGTATGACCATTAAGCTTTCTGCATATTATTCATTCTCGATATACTTTTCAGCCTCTTTCTACTCTTAACCCACTTTTACAATGTAATGAACAAGACGGAGAGCAGCTTTGAAGTAGTGAACTATTCATTCAAATTCAAATATATGGTACAGGTCTGAGTACAATAATCATGTTTTTAGATAGCTGTGCCATGGACCAAGATGTGCAATATCAAGTTTAGAAGGAGCAACACTACAGCCCCCTGCCCCAAGCATTATTTGACGGAACCTTATTGGCCAGCAGACCCCAGTTTTAAAATCATCGACTTGGAAAAATTGACTAAATAAGTTGTAACCAGGCATGAGTCGGTGGGAAATTTATTCTTTTGTTTTCTCCAGATTCACAAAACACGGTCTTGTTCACTAGTAATATTACTATCATTTTGTTAATGAAAAAATACTTTATCTTAGTGTAATTGTATGTAATATCACATGACCCACATGATAAACACAAACATCATGCTGATTTAGTCAGCTGATCAACAGTAGTTATAAATGACCCATGCAGATGTTGATTAGCTCAAAAATCATACCAATGTGGCCAGCTGATCATCAGTAGTATCACATGACCCACGTAGATGTTTATCAACACAAAAATCATGCCGTTGTTGCCAACTGATCAGTAGATTCACACGACCCACATAGATGTTGATCAACACAAAAATCATACCGATCTTGCCAGCTGATCATCAGTAGTTTCACATGACCCACGTAGATGTTGATCAACACGAAAATCATGCCGATCTTGCCAGCTGATCGTTAGCCTGTGCATTCAATTACTTAGTAAGTCCGACCAAAATAAATTCATACTATCGATGCTAATTATGCTCATTAGTATCTATACATCTAAATATAAACTCAAGTAGATAGAGATTTCAGTGTTAAAAACCAAGATGAAGACTTGGCGCTGGTAAAACCAGGCAATAAGTCTTTTAGAATCAAAAAGCCGAGAATCTCAAAGACAAAACACAAGGAACAGATAACAAGAGAAGAACATGTTCGGAGATCCAAAAATATTCCCCCAGCACCACAACATGTTCAGTTCTATTCAGACTAATAAATTCCACTCAATTTCACACCATTTTTCATCTTCGGTACCGGAGTGTTGCAGTAACTACTATCAGTACAGATGTGGCTGCTGTCTGTAGAAACGGTAAAACTTCATTCCACTCGAGTTATAAGAGTAGGGTTTTTTTTTTGTTTTTTGTTTTTTTTTTCCCCCAAGAACATTTTGTATGTTTAGAGATGTCTGCTAGCATGATTCTTGTTTTGGTTTTGAAAATTTAAAACATTATCTTGATTTTTATTTGTCTTTTTTTAATTTTAAGATTAGACAAGGAAAAGATTACACACTATATATATTGATATACACACACACACATTAATACATACATATACACACACAAGTCGATAATCCATCCACAATAAAAACAGACATTCTACCATCCTATGTATTTTGTATATGCAATACAGATGTGTGCACATGTGTGTGTATATATATATATATATATATATATGTTATAAACACATGCATTAGACTTTCAATCCAATTAAGAACACATGCCAAACTACCTTATATGTTCACAATTAATGTCAATGTGTGTGTATATATATATATATATATACATATATATATATACACATATATATATATACATATATATATATATATATATATATATATATATATATATATATATATATATACACACACACACATACTCCAGCAGTATTTTCCTGTTATATATACATAAAATTGCACTGGAAGTTTAATGTGTGTGTGCATAACATACAAAATACATGGGAGGATATGATGTTTGTGTTTTTACTGTGGATGGATTATGTATATATATATATATATATATATATATGCACTGTCACTTATGCTCCTTATTCACCTATATTTCATTATCTACAAAACACATGCTTCTTCGAATAAATTTCATAATAGAAAGAAAATACCTTATCCCCCCCCCCCAATAAAATAAAATACTTTTAGCTCGTTATTTTCACATTTTCAAACTAACGATCTTTAAAACATTTTATATTATAATCCATGAGCAGCCTGAATGATTTAATTTTGAGAAAAATATTCCCATCTTCGTTGAATTTTCACATTCTGGTAATAAATCCGACCGTGACTTTAGTTCCATCCGCCGGTCGAGAATGCAGAACAAGAAACCACAAAAACAAAATTGCTCAAGCAGGTAGGTACTCGTAGACATAGCTAGAGATTGGGGGGGGGGACTCCAAGCTGGGTTCCCTGATTAGGGGCCCTTCCAACATTCAGTGAAATCAGTCAGTAAAAATGCAGTAGGTGAAACTATCATTTGTAAAGCTTTTGGGGGCACCCTCCATTTGTGGCCCGAAAGAGGGGGGCAAGGTTTCTAAATAGCACCCCACCTTTGACTCAGCCCATGTAAATATATTTGAACCATGATGGAAGCAGATATAAAAAAAAACCAAATGTAAACAACGTTTAAGTGAAAGTCCGCGAGAAATCAAACCATGATACGGAAAAATAAATCTTCAAACCGAGAAGACAAGAGGAATTGAAGAATCCATTGTCGTTAATTAAGATCTATGTATTTCCCAGGGTACACGTGTGCGCATGTATGAAAGGATGACAGCAACCACACAAGTATGGTCTTGGGACTAAATTAAATAGCTTCAGTACCAAAATAATCAAATAACTAACAATCCATCATCAGACCAAATTTGTATGGTATTGGGACTAAATTAAGTACCTTCAGTATCAAAATAATCAGATAACTTGAGATCCATCATCAGACCAAGCTTGCAGTAAACAGTAAAAATGAATTAAAATACTTATTTTCTTTTCTTATATAAATGTATTGTTCATACATTTTTATGTCGTCTCATCATTCATTTTTAAGGGATTGTTATCTTTTGCTAATTTTCTTTCAGTTCCAAATCATTATTTTCGGAAACAAATAGCTTTTGTTCAGTGCTAAATTTGCCCAAACTTCGGTCTTGAAAATATCAAATAGTAAGCCTGACGGATAAACAATTGAAAGTGAAATATGGAGAAAGCTTTTACAGATAGAAAACACTATTTCAAACAGGTCTGCTTAGTCACTCAAGAGAAACAATCAAAACACCAACATCCTTTCGCAGTAGAATTGTAACATTAGAAAAACGGGTGATCAATGAATAAGTTACTTCTCTTGCCTTTGTTTGGCAGTGATCGCTGAAGGTCCTAATTTTAAAAAAAACAAAAACAAATGAATGTTGCCAGACACAAACTAAGAGACAAATTTAGCATAAACTTGCATTGTAAATCGACACCACCACCAACCCAACTGAAAATCTAATTTGTGGGGATATTTCAGTGAAATGAACATAGCCAGCCAGTTCAAATGATGAACTGGAAAAGAAAAAAAAATTAAGACTAATTTATCATAAACTTGCATTGTAAATTGAACACCTCTAAAAACCAATGTGGGGGAAGAATTTTTATCAAAAAAAAATTTTAAAAAATGAAAAAAAAACAAACATTTCTAGACATAATGAGTAAATGTTTGAATTTTTAAGTCCTCTAGCTCAATTTTGGCAGCCTGTATGCACGATACATTGGTAGCCAACCAGACCCAAATAGGAACTGAAGAAATCTATGTTGAGAGTTACTGATAGGGTTTAAAACAATTACAAATGAATGAACAAGAAATCATTTTACAAGACTGACATTTTTTACGTATTTCAATTCAACATTTGACAATTGAAAACCAATTCTGTGTTTTCTTATAAATCTGACCAGAGCTTAAGTAGATTGGTATTAAAGAGACGTAGATAATGCTAAATTTCAATTTTTCTCAGCCTTTTACCCAAATTATATGAATTATTAAAAGATTAAACTACATAAGAATCAAAAAGACAATTTTTAAGATGTAAAGGACAAGAAATACGAACAAGTATTTCTCATTATACACAGTACTACTAGAAGTCGAACATGTATATGCAGTTGCTTTATATACAAATATATATATATATAAGTCTAGAAAGCTTTACAGCTTTAAACACTAAATATATAAAACAACTTTTTTCCATAATTCTATGTCAATGCAGTCTATTACTTCCCAATATCTTAAAATAATTCATGTAATTTTGTCTCAGTGTTTTTTTTTTAAATATTTTACACAGAATTAGATATGATGGTACTATGTGTAAATTAGTCTTGTTATAATCATCAGTTGTTCATCATGATACCATTTTGGGGATTTAAAAACAAAACTGTTACATCAACATGGTTCCTCAAAACTGTTGACCCTACACCACCACCCCTTTCAGCTTTGCTTTTGATACATAGCTTTTTTATTTATTATCAAGGCCATATCATTCTACATGAAGTTTGTTATTTTATATAGGGTATTATCATAATGTATCGTACATGGATGTCACTTGATACTACACAATTTTTTTTTTTTTTTTTTTTAAACACAGGACTTATACCCGCACACACACACACATTATATATATATATATATATATATATATATATGCACACACTCATTGCCCATGGTGGGGGAATCCTCAGATATATTTCAATTTTTTCTTCTTGGAAATTTTACTATACATATGTACATACTGAAGACCGTAATGAATTCGGTAAAGATATCTACCCATCTTTCAGTGAAGTTCGAGCGGTTTCTACACATTCTCTTATTTAAAACATGACTTAGTTTGTTTAAGAGAAAGAGTCCTGTTTCAAAGAAGAAAAAAAAAATCAAATTGTCACAAAAGAATTTCCAGCATAATTGTTACCTTCAAGTGGAAGAGTGATTTGATAGAGAGAAACAAACAGAAAAGGTCACTATATATATATATATATATATATATATATATATTTTCACACACGTGAATTTAGAAAGGGCACGAGGTGGGTGACTGTTGCATTCTATATATGAATAAAAGGTAAATGTAAATAGGACCGTCTCATCACATGGGCACACAGGCAGTTGACTTGAAATTCTATAGGCTGCAAAATTTGATAAATGAAAATTATGGTTCATATCATTGAATAGCCAAGATAGAGAACCTTCTCTAAGCCTGAATTTTCTAGGCAAATTTCCAAGCTGAAAAACCTAATCTCAATGTGTTGGGGACAAGGATTTAGGGGCCCCAGTACATTGCTCTGCTTGGAGACCTCAAATATTCTCAAGACGGCCCTAAATATAAAAGTTTATGATTGAAGTATTTGCATGAGGAGAACTGAATGCAATGGTGAATACAAAGTTTGTTTGTAGCTCAAACTTTTACAGATATACATGTTAACAATAAATCACTATTTTAGAGCATTATTGCCATTTTAGATGTTTTTATAACTGTTAACATAGGTTTCTGCAGTTTTTAAGTGTTTCTGCCTATGCATGTATATAGTATGTATGTGTCACATGTACAGACCTCATCAATGGACCTGGAAAGCTGAAAATTTAAATATTCATTCCTCATTATCTAGAAAAAATGTTATTTCATTTTTTGAAAAATTCCCCACCCCAAATCGTTTTTTTTTTTAGATGTGTATGTGTGTGTGTTGGGGGAGTGCAATTTACAAAGCAAGTTTATGCTAAATTGGTCCCTTAGTTTGCGCCTAGCAGCATTCATGTTTTTGGTTTTTTTTTCTAACTCCGACTTTTTAGTGATCACTGCCAAACAGGAGGCGAGAGAAGTAACTTATTCATTTATCAACCCTCTTTGAAATTCTTTAATTGATCACCCCTAACACGGCATGAATCCAAAGTTTCCACCAGGTTACTGTTCAGACCTGAATATTTCTATTTCTCTAATTTGTGAGTCCAATGTCGCCTATTTCAATATTTTTTCTTCTTTAAAGAGATATTTCAAATTTGGGAGTCCAGTGTGGCCGATTCAGATATTTTAAAAAAAAAAAAAAAATTTTTTTAAATTTTTGAATGATTTCCAGATTGAGAAAAATTTAATCAAAGAAAAAAAAAAAAAATAGATAGATAAAAATAAATTTATAACATCACTTCAGAGGAAAATCACATATATTTATTATTATTATTTATTATGTGCTGATACTATTTACTCATATACCTACATTATTAATACATATTTTTAAGTAGAATTTAAATCGAGTCTAAGGAATAGCATTGCTTTTATTTTGAGAAGGAAACATCTCACACCTGTAGATATCATTAAGACAGATTCAATTAAGAAAGTTAAAATACAATAAAGGGTATGTCAATGCAAAAGAGGAGGAACATTATAGATACGTAGGCAGATGATAATAATAACAATGATGATAATAATAATAATAATGATCATAATAATAACAATGAAACTTACAGTCAGATAGATACGTTTTGTACTAATCTCAAACCAGTCTAGTTGTGCATGTGTACGAGTCCATAGTAGGTTGGAGGATAGGGGTTCCTTATTCCGCTGAAGCAAGTGTTTCATTGCTCGATGGAATTTACGGTACTAAATTATGGCAGATAGAGCCTGAATAACGACAGCGATGCTGACGATACGAGAGCTGGCTTTGCATGGCACAGTATTAAACATTGAGAGAGGAAAGAAGGCAAGCAACACTAATCGAGAAGCTAGTGAGGGGAGGAAGCGGTGCTGGTGCTGGCAGCGGAGGCTGCAGTAGCAGCGGCAGTGGTAACGAGAAGCAGCAATAGGCAAGATGGTGCTGCTGTGGTATCTTTAGGCCCAGTAAAGTGATAGATATTGATTTTCAAGAGCATCAGGCCCAGATACAAGCCCGTGATACAACAGGCAAGTTGTTGTGGCGGTGGTTAATGATCCTCCGCCTCTTCCCTTATCACAGGAAGAAAAAACATGAAAATAAGGAGAACAGTCGAGAGGAGAGATGATCGGTAATACGAAACGAGGAGTACCGAAATCTACCTTTACTAGTCTATAACCTGTCACTGTGCCGACGGTTATCATAAGTGGACAACAACAGGCTTGGCTGATGGCTGCTACTGCCACTGTAAGTGTGAGAGATGGTAGGAATCAAGAGGGGAGAAGAGGAGAGGTAGTTTGAAAAGAGGGTAGGAAGAGAGAGGGGAGAAAAGAAAGTTAGGTAGTTTAATGAAATGGTGGGAAGGGAGAGGGGCTGATGGCTGCTATTGATACTATGATTGTGACAGACATGGCTCTTGTTATACATACTGCAATACCCTGAATAATGTAGTTTTGATGAAGTTGGGTTACGGTATTGGTGTACAAAGAAAAGACACCATGTATGAGTTGTGAGGAAAAAAAAAAAAAACTAAGTTGTCTTTACAGTTAATAATTGAACAACTGTAGCATCAAAATTTGAAGTAAGGTGGAAAAAAAAAAAAAATTCATCAAAGAATGAATATGGTCAGAATAAATTCTATTCATGACATCACTGGTATTTTAATTGCTGCACAATGTTGTCTTTTAAAACATTTTCTCCAACGATTAAGAGGTAAATGTATTCACTCGTGTCCGTCAATCTTTTTCTCCACCCAATATCTCTAGAAGTTCTCATTGAATTTCAATGACATTTTGAGGAGAGTGGGCAATGGTCTACAGAAGGATTGGTTGAATTTTGAGGCAGATCCAGGATTTCCATTCTCTATTGAGAGATATTGCTGCACTCCAATCCATGTTGGAGACTGGAGCTTACCTCCCCCACTCCCAACAACAAGAACAGTCCTCACCTAATTTAGAGGAGTGAACTCTCCACCATTTGTCTGCCTCATCACATTAAACCAACCCAAAATATAAAATAAACATTTCCCATCCGTGATGTGGAATCACAAAAAAAATGATCAGTAGGCAGCTCTCTTACCAACTCAGCCAAATTTTATATATCAACGAAAATTGATTTCATAATTTCTTACATATACAATATAAAAGTTGCAGTGATTATCTTGAGTTGGAATAGAAAGTTATTTATATACATCTATGTATTCACCCATGTTTGTCTACGCAACATCTCTCGGAGTTCTCAGAAAATTTCAATGACATTTTGTGGAAAGGTGAGATAGGGGCGAAGAAAGAAGTGATTAAATTTTCAGATGGTTCCAGAAATTTGCTCTAGATTGGGAGATATTTTTTTGTATCAACAGGTAAACGCAGTTAACTCCCTTGCATCATAGCTATACATGATCTGACTTTCATTCAGTTTCAGGAACAAGAAAATCCCATTTATCCTAAGAAGAAGGGTCAACAACCAATGCATCATACCAATAGTCACCTATGGAGATGACACAGGGACCCTAACCAAAAGATTGACCCTCAAACTTAGAACGATACAGCGTGTACAAGAAAGAACCATGCTCAACATCACATGACAACACAGTGTATTAGAGGAAAACCTGGAATCTGAGATATTACTGAATACATTAGATAACTCAAATGGCAATGGGCTGGTCATGTAGCAAGAAAGGCAGATAATCACTGGACATCACTACTCACAACATGGATACTAAGAGATCACTTGTGAAAGTGTGGCCGGCAAAAATAAGGCCTAATGAACTAAACAAGCTCAGGGGGTTCGGTTGGGGTCAGTCATGGTTTTGCAGGCCAAAGTGTCCTTACTACTAATCTACGGGGCCCCAGCAGCACATCGTAATATGACCAGGATTTTTTTTGTTCTCTGTAATATTGTGAGAATACCAGATTCAAGCAAATGCAGTCTCTATCCAGACTTGGATCCTATCACCTTCGATGGAGTTTAGCCGGGTTCATCAAGGCAGAGATGGTGACAAAACCTTGCCATCTAACGACAACAAAGTAACTATGTAGTCATACAGCCAACTTTTATCCCCCCCAACACCTGGACATAAATGGAAAATAATCACTTCATTGTTAATAGGAAACATATAAGATAACCAACAATCAGACACACAGGGAAATAGAACCTAAGGAATAAATTGCACAAGTAACCAAATCCAGGAAATTAATGAATTGCCTTAGCAAGACTTTCTTTCTCTAGATGTGTCCAAACATCTCTATTAGATGCCTATCAGTCAATTGGCCTGTCCAAGATATATCAAACAACAGAAATAGGAAGGAAGGCGAAACTATGATGTCATTAAAAGCAGTGATGCCATAAGAATGTTCTGATTAATTAATTTTTACCAGCAGCTAATTATGTTATAAATTTTTTTGCATTAAAAAAGCCCAAAATAGCCATTTACAATTTTTATTGAAAATAATACAGGCAGAATATTTCCATACAACAATATTTTACAAGTATGAGAATCAATTTATTCAGAAAAAGACTACTTGCTCTTCTTCCCTCACCTGTTACTACTATACAGGTAGTGGATGTATCACTGAACTGATGGTTCTTTATATATATACATATACATATACTTATATTTTCATTCATTCTCGGCAAGTCAAAACACCGTGAAAAGCTTACATAGATTACATTAATAATTATTCGGAAATAAACTAAAATGACAAATTTTGAAAAATTCTTTTATATCCTTTGTCTTCCAAGTTATAAAAACTTCTAGAATATACATATTACGCTGAATTGGGAATGAATACATAGCTTCGATTTAATTGAAAGTTTATTTAATCAGTCAAAACCAGGATAAAAACAACTATTGTTTTATGATCAAAACTTTATGTAATAGCTGTGAAATCAAACTTTTTTTTTTTCTTTTTACAAAAAATAAGTAAATTTGTCAAATAGGCAATTTCGCTGATCCAATACAACACATCCATAATTATAACTTACTGGTCCAAGCAGAGCGTTTTCATGCAAAAATTCAAATCTCGAAATAAAAAGTGTATAGATTTCAATTATAGTCATGACATGATAGACAGAAAACAGTTTTTGAGCTTATCTGTCGCAAAGTAGACTGTGAACCTGAGCTATCGCCCGCAATGAGATCGTCCAGAATGAATATCTATCGTAACATATATAATCAACACTTGCCCAAATCTTCAGAAGTTTTGTAAAGAATGGTAATTCTTTTAGATAACAAGAGAGAAAAAGTAATTGAAAGATTTTAACCACCAACCAATTTTTCTAAGGACTTGTGGTTCAAGTACTGATGATACAAATACTTTTTCCCCTGAATGGAAACATTTCTAAAACTCCTGAATTTAAGAAACTTCATTATTGTCTCAGAAACAATATTTAGCTCAAACAATTGTGACATCACAGAGAAAATGCGCAAACAGACACATACACACATTCCTTTTAGGGACCAAACCGAAAACTGTAAAAATCAACATAGATTTCCTCATTTTCTAAGTTGGTCTATCTATGTATGTATCACACATAAGGTTGCACCAATGGAGCTAGAGGGTTGAGAATTTAGACATTTACGCCTTATGTTCTGGAAAAAAAAAATTTTTTTTTGTTAATCCTTCCCTGAAAGATTTTTAGGGAGGGTTCAATTTACAATCTAAGTTTATGCTAAGTTGGTCCCTTAATTTGTGTCCGGTATTGAAAATGCAGACTATTTTAGCGACAGGTGAGAGAAGTAACTTACACATCAAACCAATTTTTAATTGCTCACCCCTAACATGACATACTGCCAAAAAACATTGGTCACGTGACAGTCTCTTTTATGTGACCAACCAGGCCTATCTTCATATTTATCAATGCCCAAGTAATGGATAGCAAGCAAAGTGCCAGTCCTTAGACATAGGATGCAAGGGTTTCACAGGCCAATCTCTCTGCAGGGCCAGCAAAGCACTTGGTATCATAGGAGCCAGTAGGCAAAGGGCCGTCAAGCTGAGGATCAGAAGAGGAATGCTGTTGATGAGGTAGTGCTACCAGGATACAAGCAGAGGCTTGATCAAGGGTCGCCCGGGTGAGGGTGGCCAATTAAAATTTTTTTTTCTTCAATTTTTAGAAAGTAGGAATTGCTCAAAAAAAATATTTACAAAAACAAAAAAAACAAAAAACAAAAAAAAATTGGACTCACAAATTCAAGAAATAAAATTTTAAAAAATCATCCAAATTGGGAACCCAGGGTAGGATTGATTGTTGAAAGACCTGAAACATTCAATGACCCCCAGAAAACATCATTGACGATGTGTCAAAGTGCATAAAAAATGATGTGCATGGGGAAAAAAAAAAGTAACCTTGTTAAAATATACTAGAAGAGTGCCCTTTCCAAAGGTGCATGTTGTGTGAATCAGCCTGCCATAATCATCATGTTTAAACATTTTCCTGTCACTCATATGAAACTATAGCCTTGAAGTATTTTTGTTGCTGATCGAGATATTTTAAATTCAAATTTTTTCTGAGAGTCATATGAAACAACAGCTTCGAAGTATTTTTGCTGCCAATCTAGATATCTCATATTCAAATATCTAGATTTAGATAATTCTAAAGAGCCAAAGTAAAGAAATATCTATAATCTGTAATTTTTTATTTATTTATCTTCAAATTTCTAGAGAACCGCTGATCCCAAAAACTTCAAACTGGACACTGCACTGTCTTGTGCACTGACTGATATATCTGGATATGCCGACTCTGTACAAAAGCCAGTTGCCAAATGATTGCAGTATATATATATATATATATATATATATATATATATATATATATATATATATATATATACACAAACACAGATTTCTTCAATTGTAGTAAGGTAACAGAGACAATTGCAGAATGGTTTAAGAGGTCATTGAGGAGTGTGATTTAGTAAGATCTATGATCTACTTTCCAGTCATCGTCTTCATAATTATTTATAGATTAGTTTCAGGCGGGTCACATGCTAGGATTCCATATCTCAACTTCTTAGTTGGCCTTAAGATACAACGTACAAATGAGGAGAATATAGTTTGGTTAAAACAATACTATACTCCTACAATTAGCACAATATGAAACTCAAGACAATTATTAGGCAGTTACACATGAAAGGTTTTGTGAATAGGAAAATGAATGAAAAACAATCTCATGAGTCAAGGTCTGTCATAAGATATATTGTAATTTAATCGTAAATAAAAAATAAAAAAAATTAAACGATTATCAACATCATTTATTCATTTTTACATTTTTTTTATTTATTTATTTATCTATTTATTTAAGATCTTATTTCATTTTTTTAATAAATATCAAATTATTTCTAAAATCAAATAAATGAAAATTATACTGTATATGAAAATATATAGGTTGGTACTGCTTGTAAGTCATTAAGCAAAATTTGTATCCTCCTAACCAAATGTTATATTCATGAAAAAAAAAAAAATGTATAATTAATTTGTTATTGTTCATTTGGTGAGAGAAAATTTATTCTATCGTCATCTTTTGAATGAGATCCTCTGAAATTAGGATTACATCACAGATAATACACTTTGATCTGTTGCCTTTCGTCTAAACCCAAGTGTGATTCCCCTTCTCATGCATAATTAAAAGACAGAGAAGCATCAGCACTCAAAAATGCTATGCTCTAAATTGTTAATTTGTTCTGATTTCAAACTGGAGACAGTATTAGTCTCTTTGGGCAAAGCAGCAAAAATCTCACACCTTGACTGATCAGGAACCCAACTGGAAAGATTTACAAGACTGAAAATTCAGAAGAAAAGTTGAAATGTTCTGATTCTCTGAACGAATTGCCGTTAAAATTTGATCCCAAACAAACACCATGAATGTAGTTTCTAGTTAATGAGAAAAAAAAAATACAACTAAAGGTGATGATCACTCAGTCCACAAGCTGACTCAATGGTGTTTGCCAACCGAGTAACCCTATAGGAGAATTTACATGACTGCACAGTGTCACTTCTTGATTGGCTACCAATTACATCAAGGCTGTGCAACTGGTTTTCAGGATAATCAAAACATTTGTATATCTTGTATTGTAAACAGTTCTTCACCTAAAAGTTCTTTCAAAGAAATAATTTTCATTTACAACAAGATATAAAGCAATCAAATTACAAATACTAGTATTTTTTTCATATTAAGTATTTTAACAATGACCTAAAATTTACTTGAACTGTAAACAATAAGATCTCTGGAGTCATCTTTTGATTGCGAACATATGAAGTTGAGATTACATCAGAGATAATACACTTTGGCCTTGTGCCGATTGTCTAATCCGGAGTGAGATTCCTCCATGTATAATTAAAAGGCACTTAGAGAAGCATCAAGCTGAGAAGCTATCAATAAATAGAGAAACTAAAACACTGGATTGTGCCAAGTTGGTCACTGACAAAAGCAACGTGCCAAATCTGATTTTGATTTCAAACAGATTTCTATTCGCAACGACGTTCAGCCATTTGCACACATACACACACAAATACCACGGTTGAGAAACATATGTCTTGGATTGTCCAAATACTCAACAGATGGACTGACCAGATCTGGCCAGACAAACACCTACATTCATATACAGCCTTGCGGTGTGCTTCAAACTTAGTGATATGATTGATATTCATGAGCAAAAATATTTACCATATAACCGTAGCATAATCCTATGAGAATATTTATATAATTATATATATATATATATATATATATATATATATATATATATATATATATATATATATATATACACACACAGCCCCATTTTCTTCAATTATTTATTCTATTTATGTTGTCCAGGATGAGTGATACATTAACCATGTAATGATGGGAGATCATTTCAAATAAGTTTCTATATAATATATAATATAACACAATTTATAATGATATATATCCATATCTTACTATATAACTGTCACATTGAAAAAAGTGAATAGACCAAGTATAAATAAGATAAGAATTTGGGTTGAAAGCAGTTATTTAGGCCTTTGCATAACTGGTGACTGTTTCGCTCAAAGGTATATATTGCGATGTTCAAGTAGCTACCCTATCCGTGGCAGGTTCAATTCCAGTAGCAGCAGCCCTACTTTCTTTGTTTTTTTTCTATTTACGTTATCTCAACCATATGATACATTCACCATATAATGAGGGGAGATCATTCCAAATAAGAGTTTCAATATCATACAACGCAATATATATATATATATATATATATATATAATGGAATGAGGATTCACTGCAGAAACAAACGTTTGGGTAGCGAATCCTCCATCATAATTTAAGCTCTACTCTAAACCAACTTAATATTTGAATTTGAATGTATCAAGCATTTTATGAAATAAACCCATCATACATTGGATATTGTGTTATATTATACTGCATCTCTGATTTGCATAATATATATATGTATACATATATATATGCATGTGTGTGTGTATGTATGGGAAAAAGGGGTTAACACTTGTAGATAGCTGACGAATTGAATTTGAGTTACCTTATAACTTGAAATTTAAAATAAACTGTCAGGAAAAAGTCAACATTTCCAGTGTAGAAATAAGTGATATTTGCTTGTGTTAGAAGTAAATAAAAATATCCAATGCCACTAATTTTCCTTTCAATACCAAACATGTGATCTAAATTGGATAATGATTTCTCTATTTTAATCAGAAAGGTGTGAGATCTATATCATTGGTTTATCTGTAGAGCAAGTGGATTATGACCTTCTTTCTTACAAGTAGTTGATACATGAAGTCAATGATCCTAATTACACACACTAATATTGGGTTGTTACTAATAAAATGTCGCTTTGTGGATAGTAAGACATAAAATGATATAACCAATCAGAAAGAATAAATATATGACTTATTTGAAGCAATAACTTTTTTTTTTTCAGTGATACTCAAATAATTTGCTATCTCTATAGAATTCTTCAGGTTCAACAGTCATTAATTCAGTAAAAAAAATAAACCATAGCTTCCCTATTATTGAACCTTTCATTATGAATATGAATTTCAAAATACTCAAAAAGATGATAATCTGTCAAGTGAATATAGAAAATACTGCAAGACTTCATATCTCAATTTTCTTAGCTTAGACACAGTCAGCTGATAGGTGTGCTGCCAAGTACTGTCATGGAGCATTTCATTTACTTCATGTGGGAACAATTAGTCCAATTTTTTAACTATTTCTATCGTCTTGAGAAGATGGGATACGGTTGTTATTGAAGTCTCAAAGTCCCCAGTAAAAACTCAGACTGTTCTTTGCAGGTTGCGGGACCCTATTATTGATAATTCTTCATTATTAAAAACAAGTTAGGGTTTCCCCTCAACATTTATTATTAGCATCCACACATCCAGACATAAATATTTCGGATTAACACCAACCTTTTTCTAGCCTGTTCTTCAGGATCAAAGCGTAGTATCTGTTCCACGGCATAGACCAAGGTGTCAGTACTGACACTTGCCTGTCGGATGGGCCGGAGATGGAGTGTGTGTCAAAGACCGAGTGCACCGGTGGAATGTGTTAGCCAATGAGGTTTTACTGAGGCTACGCACTGCTAAGCGCATCGGGGAGCCTTTGGACTTGTCCTTAGGCTCTCCTATAATTACTCTGCCCAGCTGCGGGGAATCCGTTACCCCGGGGCAGCACTGCTCCATTGCACTTAAAGGAGCAGGTCCCCTGGTGGACGCTTTCGTGGCAGAGGCTGTCTAGCTTCTATGGAGCGCTTGGCAACCATAGCCGTGTCGGCTGGAGCCATTTTTGGAAGGGTGTCTCCTATTTTCCCCACGTTAACCCGACCTTGTGTCAAATTCTGCTGTGGTGGGACAGTAGATAAATAGAACACTGACCAGATCACTTTGTAGCAGTGTTGACTGAAAAGCGTTATGCCATGATTCAAGATTGTATTTGGAAATTAGTCTAACATTTTGAGAAGATACCATTGCCTTTTGAGGCTCAAAAATCTCTATGGAAATGAATTATATCTATTAACGCTGAGTCTTCAAAAACAAAAAAAAAAGGTAGTCACATTAGTAGATATTTTGATCACTGTGACCTACAACAGACCAGTTGATTCACTGTTGCCAGATTTGTTATACACGTGTCTTGATATTCACATATATCTATCAATCCAGACTATGCCCAGCCCTAACTGTCCATAGTAGAAACTTGAAATTTTGCATTCACATACATACATACACACTTCAATGAATAGGGGAAAATGGTTTTTGTTGCTTTTTGAAAATACCCCCCCTTCTGAATAGGTTTTTATTGTGGGTTCAATATATAATGAAAGTTTATGTCAAACTGGCCCCTTAGTTTGTACCTCATTTTTTGAAAATTTGTATTTTTAAGTGATCACACCACCAAAAAAGGCAAGAAATGTAACTCATTCATTGATCATTTATTTCCAATTATTTAATTGATCACCTAATCGAGTGATTAAACAGACCTGTTTGTTAGTTTTTTTTTTAATTAAAAATTCATGATTCAAACCATACTGGTAATATTTTCCTCAAGGTGTCTTAATTTTACCACCGCTGCTGCTTAATTTACGAGGTAAAAAGCAGCCTATTTTGGCCGGCAGTGATTCTTAATTGGCCTTAGGATGCTTGTCAGTTTTAGTATTATTCTCTGTGATGTAAAAACCATTTCATGCGTAACAATATAATATAAAAACGTATTGGAACATAGAATCTAACAGAAAAGGAAATATATCTGGTGATCAAAATTGTACTGAAAAGAAAACTGAATTTACCATGAAATGGAAGTGGGGGCTACAGGCTAAAGTTTGCGTGCCATGGTAACTAAATCTTAATGGAGTTAGAGAAATGTGATTTGCTTCATTTTCTCCCTCAGCGACCTGAAAGTCCTTGATAGAGCTAGCCTCATTAATGTGAAGGTCATGATCTTGGAGGCCTAACTTTGCTGGACAGGTCATGTGACCTGGATGGAGAGCTCAAGTATGCCCAGTCATTTTCTATAACGAGCCCTGGCGTAGGTTCACAGAAATGTATTTTAAGGATTATCTCAATGACGGCCTAAAGCACAGCGAAATCCCTGTAAATGAGCTGGAGTCTATCACTGAAGACAGAGCCAAATGGAGCAACATAATATGTTGCAGGTACATCCTTTGAAAAAAGCTGATGAGAGCGGATCACCAGGGCCAAAGAATGATGGAAAGGCTTATCTGTGCCCAAAAGCAACCCAGTTCTGTGCCTCAGGAATTGGACTTGTGAGAGACATTCAAGTCCATTGCAAGCAAAGTCAAATATATTATCAGGCGATAGGGAGCTACCAAATCTGCATAGGATCCAATGAAGGCTCGAGTCAAACCTAATGAAAAGGTTGGTCAACCGAAAATAATTAACACACATGAACTTTGTAATATCAGCCGCCAAAATAAACGTGGCGATCAGTTGAGATATTCAAGCGATATTAAGTTTTTCCTGCATATATACAAAGTGAAATAATGTTTTCCTTTCAATATATTGATAACAGCATTTCAAAACATCATTATCAATCTTTTATTGCCTGTCGTAGGACATAGACCTTCCCCAGGATTTATTAGACCTCTCTATCATGGGTGACACAGAGCCAATACTTTTTGAACTTAACTTCATCTTTCCATCTCTCATGCTGCCAGCCTCGGTTTTGCATGTCATCTCTAGGGATCCATGATGCGAGTCATAATGTCCTATTTTTGCAACATGGCCAGCCCATTGCCATTTGAGTTTTTTCAGTGGATTCTATGATTTCTTGGACTCCTGTTTTTTCCTTGATACACTGTGTTGTCTTGTGATCTCTCCATGTGATGTTGAGCATGATTTTTTCAAGTGTATATTGCATGGTTCTCAATTTGAGGGTCAGTCTCTTGATACGGTTCTGTGTTTGAGCTCCAAGGTGACTATCAGGAGGATGCAATGGTTGTATACCCTTCTCTAATGGGATTTTCTTGTTCTTGAAGGTTGAGCTTGCTCTACAGAAGACTTTCCATCCTGGTGTGATTCTTTGCTTGGTTTCTTTTTCTTTTGAGGATTTCATGGATATTTGTTTGTCCTAACAGCAGTGTATTTATCAACTTATATCATCTAAGTGTTGCTGCTGTCAAATCTGTTGGCTGAATGGATGGACGGAGACGGGACAGCCAAGCAGGTTGCAAACCAACAATAGTCTCGAGCCAGATGACAATTGTTCTCCAAACCTGCCGCAATTCAGTCAATTCTTATCAAAATCAATACAAATTCGGTATGATCTAAGTGTGGTAATGAATGCCTTGTCTGACTTTGCCCTTTTATGTCAGTTGACCATTTGTTAGACGGAAAGGTGTAGAAAGACGAAGAATAAGAAACAGGTTGGCTTTATTCAACCAACCAGCTGACCATGGCAAATGGATCACAAATGTAGTCATAAATACGTAATATGAGTGCGGAAATACAGAGAATCATCAAAAAATGATATAAGGACTGCCTCGAGGACAGCCTTAAGCTGAGTAGTATCTAATAATTCGCCATCTTTATAGAATTCTTCAGGTCAAGAAGTCATGAATTCAGTAAAAGAATAAATCATGGCTTCCCTCTTATTGAACCTTTTATTATAAATATGAATTTCAAAATGCTTGAAAAGATGATAATCTGTAGAAGAAATATCAGATGAATATAGAAAATACTGCTAGACTTCATGTCTTAATTATCTAAGCTTAGACATAGTCAGCTGATATGTGTGTAGCCAAGCGCCGTCATGGAGTGTTTCAGTCATCTCATGTGGAAACAATTTGTCCAACTTTTTAAATTTTTATATCATCTTGAGAAGATGTGATAGGGTTGCTATCACAGTACCAAAATCCCCCAAAAAGTACTCTAACTGTTCTTTGTGATTTGCTGGCACTTACTATTGATAATTCTTCTCTATTAAGGTTCGGCTTTCCCTTGACATTTATTATTGGTATCCACATGTGGAGCAGCAAAATATACATGGCATGTGCATCGTCTGAAAAGACCTTAAGAGATCAGATCATCAACACCAGAGAATGCTGAAAGGGCTCATTAAGTGTACCCACATAGGTCCACTGCTCCAACTGTCCCAGAATGTGCACCTTAAGAATCAGACTCGTCGGCCACAATCAGATCCAAGAGATCATACAGCTATTATTGGAATGAGGGTCAGCCAACTACTTCTGAGTGTGAATGAGAAATCCATAATCCGACACATAGATCATAGCTGGATTTTTGATTTGAAGTTTTCACTGTATGTTTGATTTATGTGTTTATTATTTACTACTGAATTAAAAACGATCATAATTTATTAACTCAATAATTCAGTGCTAAATATTGTTTTTATAGCTTTTTTAACCTCAGATGTTTTGTTTGATAAAATGAATATCAGCTAGTTCTAAGCATAATATGATTGGTTTAAAAGATTCAAAAATTGTACTAAATATTGCAATAAATTCAAATATGAAATAATTATGAAATTGATGTGCATCTATTATTAAGGGTTTTTACATACTAGTTTTTAAACTCCAGATTTCTCAGAATGTATAAGTTTGGGGGTTTTGTTCACATCAGGGCTGGGCAATACGGACAAAGATTCATATCCTGGGATTGTCAGGATGAATACTGATATACGAGATAAATCCCAATATAAGTCAAAGTCACATGAGATTTTACAAGGAGTTTTATTGAAACAAACCAAGATCAAAATGACTATAAATAAGGAAAAAATTTAAAAAATAGGCACATCTCTGAGAATGCTGCTTTTTCAACAAGAACACAAGAATACTCTGACTGAAAGAAACTGATACTAAAAACGTAAATAAATAGTTTTCCAGTGAAATACACAATTGCAGGAACTGTGAAGGAGAGAAAGGTGGGTTTGGCATGTGTATAAAGATGGGGGTGGGATTGTGTGGACAATTTAGAAAGGAGACAAGTGAGCTTGAGAAAAAGAAAAAAAAAGCTAGATCTAGCTCCAGAATAGATAAATTGGCATTATTGTGGCTATATCGATGTAAAAGGTATTGCTCAATCTTATACGGTGTCAGAAAATATATGGTCGGTATATTGTGCAAAGTCGTTATACCACCCAGCTCTAGTCTATGTCCTGCATTGCTATAAAATTTACTTGGTTGTTTAAAGAGATACTTTTCTCTTTTTATTATTTGATTCGGACAGCACTTTTTTTAATATTTGTTTCCAACAATCTCAAAAAGCCTATTATTCTGTCACAAGTTTTTAAAACTATCAAGAATATGGTCAGCAACAAATATACAACAAAATTATATTATTGAAAGTAATCGATGTTTGTATACAAAACAGTTTAAATGGCAGAGTTGTCAATAGAAAATAATTGGTCTTATCAAGTTGACATGAAACACATTTTTGAAACATTTATAGTTCATGCTATTTCCAAGCATACAAAATTATGAACTGAACCCTTTCAATATTCGGTATTGGTCTTTTTTTTTTTCTTTTTTTTACTGTTATCAACATCAGAATACTGAAGATAGTGTCAAATATTGCATAAAGTTTCAACCTTTATCAATAATTTATATCTTCTAGACAATAATGAATGCAAAAATAACACAGGTTTCTGAGAAGTGAAACCTTTTGCAAGCCAACATGGCATAAAGCAAAGACACAATCACAAGTAATTCTTTGAGTGTTCCCAGACCCCCAAAATGATTTTGCATGAGACTTTAGCTTCAATAGACATTGCTGCATTGATTGTAGTATGACTAATTTTGAAAGATTGTGTAGGTTCAGGGCAGGTTTGTAGGATGTTTTGAGGGCCTGCCAAGAACCATCTGATAGAAAAATGTGTAAGGCTAAGCAGTCTGGTATTCTGTTGTATTTCAAGCCTTCCACATCAGCCGCAGCACATGACAAACCTCAAATTTCAACATCAAGGCAAACAGACACAGAAGAAGGTTATTTTGGGGGTCCGGGAGTGCTAGAAAAAACATTTCCTATATAAATTAAGAAACTGCTTTCAACCAAAATTCTCATCTCATTTGAGTTTAGTTTTTATGTAACAGAACGCAATCTATGATTCATTTTGTCTGACCAAATTTGTCCATTTTTCAAATACACACACACACACACACACACATATATATATGCATACATACATACATACACACATGTATATAACATGATTTGTAGTTGAAGAATCAAAAGATATAAATGCCAGCATTAATAATAGCAAAAATTTTGAACTTCACACAAAAATC
This sequence comes from Thysanoteuthis rhombus, assembly GCA_963457665.1. Lineage (NCBI taxonomy): Eukaryota > Metazoa > Mollusca > Cephalopoda > Oegopsida > Thysanoteuthidae > Thysanoteuthis > Thysanoteuthis major. The sequence continues at coordinate 31,929,714 of OY735240.1, read as the reverse complement.
ACATCTTGAAAATGACCAACTACGGTTGAAAGTGGTAGATTTCATAATTTCAAGAGCTTCGGAAATTTTTTACATAGTTTCAAATCTTGTTTTACAACAGCTTGTCCACTAACAAAAAAAATTGAATAAATAGACAATCATCATCATCATCATCATCAGTCTTTTAATGTCCATCATTGGACATAGACCTTCCCCTGGATTTGCCACACTTCTCTATCATGGGTTTTTCTGAATTTGTCTAGCTCGTCTCTCCATCTAATATTCTGCTGGCTTCAGTTCCGCATGTGATCTCGGGGGATCCATGTCATGAGTCGCAATATCTATTGGTTGTCTGCCATTCTTGCAACATGGCCAGCCCACTGCCATTTGAGTTTTTTTAATGGATTCTACGATGTAGACTAATTCAACTAATATTTTACTGACTATATATGAATAATAATTTAGAACAAATATACTACCAGTCCTGACACATAGGACAAAATGATGTTGGTTTGCAAGATCAGATGGTCTGAGTAATGGTGGGCTGGACTTTTTGCTGAACTCCACTTGGAGTTCCACATTTTTACCCTGAAACCAAAACTATCCTCACCAAAAACCAATGAGTCATACATATAAAATGATGTTGAACACTAAAACTCATGAAGAATTTACTTGGTTACTTGTTATCAATAAATCCGAGAACAATAATGATGACTCAATGTCTTTTTTATATCTCTATACCTAGGTGAGAAAATTGATAGATTTTAGAAAAAGATGATTAATTAAAACAGTGTTCCTTTTAGCATTTTCTTATCTTTGTTTCAAAAGAGGATAAGATGTTAAAGTTGATTATTTTCCTGTTTGAAAATTGGAGTGTCTAAGATATGGGGCCATGATTTTTTTTAAATTTTGGTTTCAAAGCTAAAAGGTGTTTTATTTTCAGAAAAAATAACAAAAAGGAGGTTTATTTTAAATTTGAAATCTGTAGATATTGTTTGAATTTTTTTTTTTACTTGAAGTTTATTGAAAATTAGTTAAGAATATCAAAGACCCAAACTCATTTTCTGCGTTAACATTCCATTGAAAAAAATGGCGCACATTGTTTTTTTTTTTGGCACTGATCACTTATTTTATGAACATATGATCTTTGGAATAATACGCAATTCAAAAGTTGTAACAAGCTTGGCATCACTAGGGTTGATTCCTTTGCATCAATCTAAAAGGTAAACAAAAACGGAATTCGTTTCTCCATACAATATCATTAAAAAAAACTATGTGTTTCATTTCAACTCCCCTATTAGTTGTTCCTGTAAACTTTAGCAAAACAAGTCGACATGAGTTTTGGGCTTTAGAAAATTAATTAAAAATAATAATAAAATTAGATTGGCTGTGCTATAATCAACTCCCTTGCTTCATTAGAATCTTAAAAGTAAAAACAGAATTCATATCTCCACACAATATAATTCCCAAACTACAAATCTAATTTCAACTCGTTTATTAGTAGTTCCTGTAATAAAACAAGTTGTCCCAAGTTGAAAGAGTGTATATGCCACTCTTATTTGTGCCATCATGACGTCTTCGGTTTTTGGTGAGTTCATTGTCATGACAAAGTCAAAACTCCATGGTAGGAGTTGGACAATAATCATCTTGAATAGAAACAGAAGTAGGAGTGGGATTTGACCCTGCCTCAATGGGGCTTGTATTATTCTATTTGCCTTGCATCAACAAATCATTTTGATTCACTGAAAAATTGATTGATAGACATAAGAGAAACATCCTTAGATGAAAGGTCATCCTGAACCATCAAAGGTCAAAATGTTATGCCATGAAAAAGTAGCTGCTCTTCAAAAACCTCCGAGAAAAGCCAGTCGATACAAGCGAATGGTTTCTCGACAAAAGGAACCACAAAGATAACAGTTCTGGTTAGTCAGCCAATAGAAACCGTCATGTAACCAAATTCTTTTGGCGGATTGTTGTGTTGGGGTGATTAATGAAAGAATTTTTTTTTTTTAAAAAGGGGGTGATCAATGAATGAGTTTCTTTTCTCAGCTTTTGTTGGGCAGTGATCACTGAAAAAAAAAAAAGACCAAATTTAAATAAAAAAAATTTTTTTTTAAAGTGTGAATGCTGCCGGACACAAACTAAGAGATCAGTTTAGCATAAACTAGATTACAAATTGAACCTGCACCTAAAAACATCATTGAGGGAGGCAAAAAGCAAATAGAAGTTTTTTTTCTCTGAACAAAATAAGGGTTATATGTTTAAATTTTCAGCCCTCTAACTCAATCGGTGAGGCCTATATTCGCCATACATACAGATTCAGCCACCTAGTCTACATATATGGTTTAAAGCTACATTGATGATTTGTTGACAGTTTCTAATTACTGGCAGCTTGTAATCCAAGTTTAAAATTTAGGTATCTTCATAATAGAAACTATTAAAAAACTCAAATGGCAATGGGCAGGCCATGTTGCAAGAATGAAAGACAACTGATGGACATCACATCTCACAACACGGATCCCCAGAGATCACATGAGAAACCAAGGCCTACAGAACAAAAGATGGAAAGATGAACAGGACAGATTCAGGAAATACTGGCTCCGTGATAAAGAATTGGGGCGAATCCTGACGAAGGTCTATGTCCATGTCCAACGACAGATGTTAAAAGACTGATGATGATGATAATAGACAACCAACTAGAATCTAACACAATGATTCTGAACGTGGAACATATGCCTGAATTGGGGGGGAGCGATTTGAATATTTGGGGGAATAATCAGAATTTTGCTGTGAAGAGTCAAAAGCATTCTGTAGCTCGAAATTGAATCATGTTAAGACTGTTCAATTCCTCGCTACACAACGCTAGTGATTTCTCCTGGTCATTGCATTTGATGTGAAAAAAAAAAAAAAAAAAAAAGCATTTTGAAGGATGTATTAATAACATCTAGATTCTCCAGAATCCAGATGTTTCTAGATATTTTTTTTTTTAAATTCTGTTTTTGATGTTTTCCAGTGGTGACTGCCAATGACGTCGTTAATAATAAAATTTATTCTAACCATATTTATTCTTTAGTAGAATTTTTTTTTTTTTTATACAACTTAAATTTTGATGCTACAGTTGTTCAATTATTGACTATGATGGCAAGTTGTTATACCTTTTCAACACCTTATTTGCATTAATTTAGAGAAGGATACATCAGGCTTCTTGAATTGCGGAGATTGGGCATGGCTAATCTAATATTTCATTCCATGTCTGGGGTCGGGGAACTTTTTTGGAGTATCACCTAAAATCTATTAATGCTGGATGATATTACCACCAAGACTTCAAAAGAACAACTAATTGCTCTTTAAAAAAAAAAATTAAAAAAGAAAAAAAGAAAAAAAGGGGAATAAACTTCTCTTGAGGTGAAGAATTAATGAAAGACTAAGAAAGCCACACATGCTGTAATGAGAATAAGACATAGAAAATGAATGAAAATGATTGAAAAACAAGAGCATTATCATTCAAAACATCTCCACTCCAGGTATTGGGGGAAAACGGCGCTCTTCCATTTCTGATAAAACAACATCAATATTCGGGGCTTTTTGATGTTAGAGCAACGTGGATTCGTTTGCGATAAAATAACATCGATATCAGAGCTTTTGGATGTCAGAGCAACTTTGATGATTGCTCCAGGGTCTAACCAATTTCTGAACTTTTTCCAAGTTCATAAGGTTGGAAAATACTTGTTCACAAAAGTTGGTTGTCATAGAACCCAGCTGTATTTCCTTTGTTTTCACAAGTGAAGAGGTCGACATTCGAAAGTGGACAGTTCTACAAATCAGTTGTAAAATAAGAAATTGCAAATACAAACATTTGCACTTACCTAAGTTAGAATCAACATTATGTTCTGGAATAATGGAGACTTTGCAGAGAACTATGGCTCTGAAGTATTGACCAACTATTGACAATCACGTTCAATGAAAACATCATAAGGAACACATACTTATAAAAATCATTATTTCTATTAATATTCGGACCATTCTCATCTTGGTTTTTTTTCATACAACGTTTCGGCCATTGCACTCTACGGCCTTCATCAGGTATCATCTGGTAGGTGTGGGGAAGTAATGAACCGAACCCTTTATTTATCCGACGGGGGTATATTGACCTGATGCTGTAACCACTATGCTATGTCTCCACATGGACACATAGCGTAGTGGTTACAGCATCAGACAAATTACTGCAAAGTAATCTGATGGTTCTAGGTTCAATCCTAGTGTGAGACAATAATAATACTACTAATGCTAATAGAGGGGTGCGGTCAATATACCCCCGTCGGATAAATAAAGGGTTCGGTTCGTTACTTCCCCACACCTATCAGATGATACCTGATGAAGGCCGTAGAGTGCAACGGCCTAAACGTAGTATGAAAAATAACCAAGATGAGGATGGACCGAATATTAATAGAAATAATAATAATACCTCATCTCAAAAATTCAGAGATATACTATAAAAATCATGTTTGAAATGTAGTGTCCTAAGGGAAACTTTTAGTTAATTCGCTCCTGTGTCCCTACTTTATGTAATTAGGGATAAGACGTTTGGTTTGAGATGTACGCTCATGCAAAAACAGGAAGCTGAATTTCACAATGTGTTCCACAATGAACCCCGTCAAAGAAGCGAGAAATTACCACATCAAAGGAGATATGATAAAGAGTTAGAGTTAGGTCGGGACTTTTTTTTTTTTGTCTCCAAGTGAAGAAAATGTTGGAGAACTGTAATTGCACTAAGTGAGAGCATAAGTACAACTGAAATTGAATTTATTTATGGCTTTGGAAACAATGAATCGATCCATTGTTTCATTTTAGGTTTCAAAAATCCTTCTAAAGAAGTAGAATTGATTCAGAAGCACTTTGCAAAGTCATTTTGTTGACATAATATTGGTCACTTCTTTAAAATTATTCTCTATTTCATGACTCGCATATAAAAGCCATAGTCAATTTTTTTGTTGACTGGTTTGTCTGTCAGTCATGGGAGAGAGAACTGCTGAAAGAAAGGAGAAAAGATGAACATAGCTGCCTTCTGACCTTCTTCACTCAATACTCTTCTCTTTCGCCCAAGACTTCACTCCCTAACCCCTGACTGCCAATACACAAAATGTTCAAACAGTTCCTAACTTGACCTAAGTTCACTGATTTTTTTCAGAACCCCAGCCTCATTTCTTCCTCCATCCGCAAGTCAGTTTTCCACTTCATTGTCCAAATACTTGTCTGCTTTAATTCTATATTTCTTAATTTTTCTAAATCTAAATTAAAACAGAATACAATTGATTTTGTTATCTATGAATACATTTATACTAATACACACATATATATACATATATAATTTATCTTACTGCAAATAATCCTGTCATTTTTTGACAGGGACCATACAACCAGATATAATAAAAGTCATGTGTGTCACACTCATAGTATCAGTAGCAGCCATCAGACCCTCTCTTTTCCTCTAATCAAGCCACATACATTTCTCTCTTCTTTCTTACCTGTTATGAATCACCAAGCTTTTTTTCACCTTTCTTCCTACCATGTCTGTCACATTTATAGTATCAGTAGCAGCCACAGGTCATGGACTAGTCAAGATAATTCAGTGTCCAATTGTTGCATTAGATAAAGAATTTAAAAAATAAATAAATAAATAAGAAAAAGAAAAATGAAATTTCCCAAAACCCTCTTTATTTCAAGTTGTCCAAAGCATGGACAATGTTTATTTTCTTTTTTTTCAATTAGTGCCTTCCATAAATAGAATTTTTTTTTAGAATTGTTGAAGGTGTGGAGGTGCATAAAAGTTACCCACACAGAAAATGGAATTGGCAGACCAAATTAATGTTTCAACCAAGGGAAAGGCATGAAACCACTCCCCCCCCCCAGCTACAAGTAAATAGTAAGGCAGTAGGAACTTTTTAGCCCTGTAAAGAAATCAATCTAAGAGCTGATTCATATGAAGAAAAAAAAAAAAAAAAACACTTCGCAATTGCCATAGCTGGGCCCAAGCTCAGGTAAAGATGGTGGGTTGGGCTAGCAATTCTACTTAGTAAATTCTACTTGCTACAATAACTGCAGCAAAGGGTCTGTGGCCTTATGCTCCACAAGGGATAAGTAGTGCCCTTGAGCTGGTCACGGCTCCGGCTATCTCTACTTGAGCTCTAAATATCATACTACTACTCACTTGGCCTGTTTGCAATGTGTGAAATAGACTTGGAAGCAACAAGCGTCTGAAGTGGCAACACTGACTTTATCTAATACTATTTCACCCATAGCTGGAGTGAGAGCTGGGATTATGCCTCTCCCAAGGGCCTTAATCGGAAGTGAACACAATCTGCAGCGTTTGAACTCAACTTGCCAAGCCCATTATCCAAAGCATTATCGTTTTGGCCACCTCGCACCTCCCTACAAGAATAAACAACCTAAAATTGTTGCATATGGTTATGAATTCAGGAAATAAAATCATAAAACATTTTCTTAAGGTCATCCTTTGCATGAACATTGTTTTTTCTTTCCCTTTTTTAATTAGTGTCTTCCATAAATAGTATTTTCTATTTTAGATTTGTTTTCACATAAATACATTCCAATTAAGAACTTGATTTTTTACCAAATTGCTTCAATTAATAGGTTCGCTCAGATAGTGTAATGGTAAGCACGTTTGCCACATACAAAAGATCCCCGGTTTGATTCCCAGGATGAACTAAGAATGAGGAAAAATCTTTAAGATAAATTCTCCAATGCATTCTGAGGCTAATTGAGTACACTCTAAGCTAAGTGATTAGGGTGAAGGTATCCCTTTGGCAGAATTGCATCCTATCAATTAAGTGATCATAAAGACACATGGGAATAGAGTCCTGGTCTTGACTTGAAACCTGCAAGGATCACTTAGCTGACACACGCAATGGAAACACTGATCTTTGTCACCGGCTGTCATGTTTCAAAGGGAGTTGTCCCTTAAGGGACAGACGCTTTACTTTTAGTTTGAAAGTCTTACATTTCTACTTAAATGTTAGATTTTGGCCTGTCTTTTCAACCAATAATAAATTATTTGTTCTTTGCCTCTCTATAAGAAGCTCTGTCCATTGGTCTGTCTGTCCTTGTACGGTTTCTCAGCCAATTCAGATTTGGCTGGAAACTAGATAGAAATATATTCCTTGTTAAGATGCTTCTTACAAAAATTATCTTCCTCAGAGTCACGTGATCTAGCAATAATGGCATTTAAACCTTATAGTGGACGCCTCATTACGAACAATATAATAGATCCATCAGCTCTGATCATCTTGATTTCCAATCATCAGAATTGGTTGGTTGAGTTTCTAAGTATCTTGAAGAAGTGAGTACAATCATTATCATCAGCATCATCAGTCTTTTAATGTCTATTGTTGGACATAGACCTTCCCCAGGATTGGCCACACTTCTCTATCATGGGCGTCACAGAGCCAGTACCTTCTGAATTTGTCTAGCTCGTCTCTCCATATAATATTCTGCCGGCCTCGGGTGCGCATGTGATCTTGGGGGATCCATGTAGTGAGTCGCGATGTCCATCAGTTGTCTGCCATTCTTGCAACATGGCCAGCCCACTGCCATTTGAGATTTTTAATGGATTTTATGATGTCCCTGACTCCTGTCTTTTCCTGGATGTACTGTGCTGTCTTGTGGTCTCTCCATGTGAAGCCCAGCATAATTCTTTCATGTGCATGTTGCATGATTCTCAATTTGCGGGTCTGTCTCTTGGTTAGGTTCCATGTTTCAGCTCCATAAGTGACTATTGGGAGGATGCATTGGTTATACACCCTTCTTTTTAGGATTAATGGGATCTTCTTATTTTTGAAAATTGAGCTTGCTCTGCTAAAGGCTTGCCATCCTCACAAGTATAAATTTAGCAAATACACACACAAATGTCTTCAGTCTGCATTACATAGACCATAATCCTCAACCTCGTGGGATAGCCATGACCAAGAATAAATTATCAACAGTGCCTTCGTTTCTTCAACATGAGCGCAAATGAAATAATAAGAAATAAAAGATTTGAAGTTCAAAGTGTGCAACCGAGACCAATCATAAATTTACTAAAAACAGTAAAAGATCTTAAACCAGAGAAGAAGTCCTGGCTACAACTATTGTCCTGAACAGAATTATATGCTTTCAGTAAATAATTGATGGCTTTATGGGTCATAAAACATCAAGTGCAATTTTAGTAATCGATACTTGTAATCTCTCTTGGCTAATAACTTTCCACAAAAACTTTGGTAAAAACTATGAACTATTTAGCCATAAGTTTCAATTAAATGCTAAATTTGACACGTGATGCCAATAGTTTGAATATCTTTGAAATCTTAATTTTAGTTTTAATTGCAAGAAAATAGTATAAAAGTTTTGGGAAGAATTACTTCTGCATACTTAATGCAGGTTTTAGATTGGTTTCTAATTTCATTTTTTCCATCCAAAATTACTTTGATTAAAACATGATTGATATCTGTCTACTGAACATAATCAAAAATCTTCCAAAAATAAAGTAGCCATTAAAGAAACAAGATTAGATGAAAATTAGTTAAGTACTTGACTGGATTTCAGAGAAATATCATGTACTTTGTACTCAAAATATAGTGAAAAATACATTTTTTTTTCACAGAGGGTGACTGTTGCTTATCAACTCAAAGGTCAAATGGGTTTTGAGTGAAAGTCTGCTTGTAGATACAAGCATCTTATGGGGTTACTAAGTATGGATGACCAAACATGACAAAATCTAATAATACCCACATTGGCAAAAGTATGTTCCCAACATTAAAATGTTATATGACAAGCAGCACTTTTGCGCATAAATAACTTCTTGAATATACTGAGGAAATACAAGCCTTTTATTGTGTATGCCAGGCGCAAGAGATCATCATTAACTTTTGATAAAAATGGATGGAATAGTAAGTATGGATAAACATAATAGAAAAGTGGTTATTCAATGGAAAGTGTCAAGTGACCAATATCTTTTGGCAGCATGCCCTGTTGGGAATGATCAATCAAAAAATTGTTGAAAAAGGGTGACCAATGGATAACTTACTTCTCTTATCCATTGTTGGATGGGGATTTCTAAACAAGTCCGAACTATGAAAAAACAAGCATGGACACTGCTGCATACAAATTGAGGGGCCAATTTAGCATAAACTTACATTGTATATTAATGGTTATTTGATGGTTCCTAAAAGGATTGAGTTGGCTTGTTTATATCAATTATCTGAATGAATTAAACCTTAAAAGAAATTAGATATTATACAACAGAAAAGGAAGTCAAGTGCTTTATATTATACATAACCTCATCAAAAACAAATTTAACTGCGTTAAGTTCGAACTCCCTTGCTTCATTAAAATCTAAAAAGTAAACAAAACAAAATTCATTCCTCCATACAATATTATTCCAAACGTACGTGTCTCGTTTCAACTTCATCATTAATGGTTCCTGTGAATTTTTATATTGTTTAATGGTTCTATTACTATATTAATTGATTTTACTGACATCCTTAGTAGCAAGGTAATTTTCACTGAAAATAAAAATAAATAAAATATATAAATATATATATATATATATATATATATATATATATATACACACTTATGTAGAAATAATATTATTCATAACAGAAATTCACACATCTTAAATTCCAGATCTGACGAATCGTGACTGTCAGAGTTCGACAATAGTTCCAAGTGAGTTTACACATACGAGATCTATCCAGAAAGTAACAAGCAATGGCTTCTTAATCCACTTCAAATTACTCCCCTTGGGATCCCACACACATATTCCAGCGTCCCTTCTACTTTTCAAAACTGTCTTTAAAGTCCCCTTTCTGGATTGTCATCAGCTGCCTCATCGCGTACCCTTGAATCTCATCTACGGTCTGATATCTCTTTGGAAAAAGCCAGAAGGAGCAGAGAATTAAATCTTGATTATGGGGTGGGGGCTGACAGATCTGGGTGATACAATGTCTTACTCCCTCTTCACCTCCAAAATAACACTAGACATAAAGATTAGGCAGATCTTGATCGTTGTTATCAATGAGAAACCTTACGAGAGGGCGTCTGTCCATGCATGCGCAGAAAAGTTCCCTCTAATAGGTTGCAGAGTTACATCAAGAGCGGCACAAGCAGTTTGAGATATTAAAAATGTCTGGATACTTTCCACACAGGCAATAATTGCAAGATAACCTTTTGTCTGTATGCCTAGGAGAGAATATCTGCAAGTATGGAAGGAAGCGGAGACATAAATGTAACAGGTAAGACATCAAGTACAAAGGTTTTGTATTCTTAAGAATACTCATAGTGATGTGCACTCAATGATTACCAATTTGTTGTTAGCAATGTTGATGGTAGCACTTCAGAGCACCAAATGCTATTACAGACAGAGAAACTGAGACAATTACCAAAAAAAGAAGCTATTGATTTCCTTATGGGCTTTCATAGCTGCAAGACACAGATATTGCTACAGTTCAGTGAAAAACAAAAATTAGATTAATTTCCTTTTTTGAACGTAACCCATTCAAGATTCTTTTGAACACTTTTCTCTTAAATTGTCAATTATATAACAAAGATTTCTATGTTCCTTTCAATTCCCCAAAAAACAATCTTATTTCAGTCTTTATTAAGAGAGATAAGTAGTAGCTGTATATTACTTAAGAGCGAGGGTTCAAGATGTGTCCAAGTTTTAATTGCTTGATATAGGCTGTCCTGAAATTCCTTGTGCACTTTTAAACAATAATAACTTGAAATGTACAACCGTAAAAATCCGGCAGTAAATATTTAGTGAATGCCCAACAAATACAGATTTCAATGAAGTATTATCATAGATACTGCGTTAATTATGACTTCTATTACAGATCCTTTGAGACTCCAAAAATGGCAACTTTCGAAAAAAACGTTGATTGCGAGCTGTGGCTGGTAGAATTGAAATCGCTAACAGCTGCGTTAAGAAAGTTTGTTACTCATTATGGGAAAGATGCACCTTATAAAAACTCAATAAACAACAGGTGATCTCAAAGCAAGGATTACAAATGCAATTCAAACAATCACGGAGCAACAATTGAATAATGTTTTCAGAGAATTCGCAAATCAACTTGATCGATGTATAGGGAATGATGGCGGTTATGTTGAAGACTGAGAATTAAACTCCACATCGACAAAAACATTAAAACAAAAGCTTTCATACGCCATATGCCATGTAGTTCCATTTTTTGTATATGTTGAGTGATAAATTTTTGTAAGCACTCAAGGATTTTAAGGACACTATATTACTACTAGCGTACCTCGGTCATCAAAAATGATGACCATTTCATTAATTATAAAGGATTAGTCAACAAAAGCATAGGATATACCTATCTAACTAAGTACAGCAGCCAAATAAGGTTATGTATCAAAGTGACACCACCACAACTGGTCATCACCAGTTCAAAACATTGTATATGAAACAAACCATGTCAGCAGTAGGACCCAATCAAATGTTCATGCCTTCGCTTTTGTGACACTAATATAGTGCTGTATCTAACCTTGTCAAAACACAGAATTATTTTTCAATTTGCTGGTGACAGATGGACTAAAGCAACCAACACACACTTTTCTATGATACACTGATAGACAATGTATTTGGTTAGGTTCTCGAGAACAATTAGAACAGCAGAGAAGAAACCTACTTCTGAAGATTTGTAAACAGGTCTGGTTAGTCATCCAATAGAAACCATCTTGTCACCAATGTCTTTTAGCAGCAGAATGTACTGGGGTAGATCATTAAAAAAATTTGGAAAAATGGGTGATCGATGAATAAGTCACTTCTCCCACCTTTTGTAGGGCGGTGATCACTAAAAATGTTATAATTTACAACCCCCCCCCCAAATGAGTGAATGCTGTCAGACAAACTATTGGAAAATTTAGCATGAACTTACATTACAAATTGAGCCTCCACTAAGACCAGAGGGAGGTGGAATAAAACACATTTTTTCTAGACATAAGGAATAATGTTCAAAATTCCAGCCCTCTAGCACCATTGGTGTGGCTTATATGCATGATACATATATATATAGCCAGCCAGCTAGACCAACTTGAAAACTGAAGAAACCTACTTCAACAGTTTTGGTTGACCATTTCTAATTAACGATGACACTAACTTTGGAAGGTATGTAAACAAGTGTTGCTTATTTTTCTCTGAAGTCTTTTTACTTGATAAAACCATAAGAGTCAGATGCAAGAAAACAATAGAATAACATAATTGTATTCAACCATGACAGTTAAGTTGGAAGCAGTATATGTATTAAGTCATGTTTGTTTGTCTGTCCACACAATATCTCCAAAAGTTCTCAATGAATTTCAATGACGTTTTGTGGAAAGGAAGGCCATGGTCTAGAAAAAACTGATTAAATTTGGGGGAGCATTCAAACAAATTTTTTGATTGAGTGATATTTTTTCATTTATCAAGATGTTAGTCTGAAGTATGGAAAATCTAAGTACACACACAGTTAACTCCCCAGCTTAGTAGCTATACGTGTTTGAACCGTTTTTTTTATTTGACTTTTAATTACTTTATGATGTTGACAGAAGTATGCACTTTGAGTGCTTTCTTGTTAATAAAGAGAGCCACAGATAGTATACGATGTCAAAAATACTAATATTTATATAAGAGACTGAAACAAATTACTAGTTGTTCTTTTCATTGATAGTGTTAAAGTACATTTCTTCAGTTTTCGAGTTGGTCTAGCAGGCTGGCTGTGTATATATGTATTGTGCAGACAAGCCACACCAATGGATCTAGAGGGCTGTGAATTTGAAGTGATCAGTGTAGATGCCATATATACTCGTATAACAGTCGATTCCATATGGAAGTTGAGCACCTATTTTTTGCCAAAAACATTCGGATTTTCCTATGTATATCACATAAAATTAACTCTAGTTCTTCATGGGCAACAGATCAACATTTGTGAATCAAGTTATTATTAAGATAAATGTTATGAGGAAATTATTTTTCTCCTCTAATTTGTACTGATGTACACATCAAACTAAATACTTCACTGAAAAATCATAAGGCCACATCACTATTATAAATACTGGTAGTTACGTTCAATATTGACCTGCATTATTAACATGAAACATTGCTCTTGAATCCAGTGGTGATGTGTATTTCTTAGGAAATGTTTCTTTCTATTTTGTCTGCTTGCCAGTTGTGTAAACAGTCATATATGACAATGCAGCTAGGCCAAACTTTGAGATTATATCATTATTGGGTCAGTATATCACACCATTTCTTATAAAAACTAGGCTAATATGTATTCACCTCTGTAATGAAGTAAAAGAGTGAATGTAAAAATTTATAAGAGCTACACAGTCTTATCTATGTTTTGTTAGTAGGATGTGCTTTGATGCATAGAAACAGTATTATTACTGTAATTCAATTGCTTTAGTCTTTTATTCATTTACAGACAATTTGGGCTTCTACTAATTGATACAGTATTTTAGATTGTGGTATGAATTTCGACTCCTTGAAATCAGTATCCATGTAATAGTCAACTCCATAAATTTAACCTCAAAAATAGTCGGCAAAATTTGACTTTTACATGAGTATATACAGTATGTGATGTTACAAGTTTATAACAGTGGCATGTCTGTCCATTCAGTTATTGTTGTCATCAGCTTGGTTGTTGCTATCAACAGTCAAGTACATTCTTTTTGCACTGGTTCTGCTCGGCCCTATTGACAACCCATTTCTTTTATAGTTGCCGGACTAGTGGATGGGTTCTCTTCTATGGGACCCTCACCAGACGAGGTACTGCTCTTCTTTCTAATCATTATGGGACCTCCTCTTGGTCTCCACAATGGCTTTGGCCAGCCCATCAGAGTCATGCAAGGGAGCCTCTCGGGCATAGAACCACATCTAATTCAGTTTTCTTATTTTTTGATAGTTCAGTCAATTCATCGGTCTTGTTTCTCAACAAGTAAACAAATAAAAGCATTGCTGATGTCGTTCATGTGATTAGTAGCCAATTACAAAACCCTCGACTACAACTGTCAACATAGATTTCTTTCTTCAGTTTTCAAGTTTGTCTGGCTGGCTATGTATCTATCATATGTCTAGACTCTACCAAGGAGCTAGAAGACTGAAAATTTAAACATTTACTCCTCATTATGTATAGAATAAACATTTTTGGGTTTTTTTCAAATTTCCTCTTGATAGTTTTTTTTTTGGGGGGGGGGGGTAATTTGCAATGCAAGTTTATGCTAAATTGATTCCTGGTTTGTGTCCAGCAGTATTCACACGCATTTTTTGAAAATTCAGACTTTTTAATCATCACTGCCGAACAGAAGGCAAGAGAAGTAATTTATTCATTGCCCACCTATTTTTCAATTTTTTTTAATTGATAACCGCCAACATGGCACGCTACCAAATGACGGTTTCTATTGAGGGACTGACCAGACTTGTTTCAATATCTATCAGGAGAGCAACGTCAAGAAACTAAAGCTTAATCAAAATACTCAGCTCAATCGGTGAGCCTATGTTTGTAGATATGTAACATGAAGAGTAACAACTAGAATTTGTTGACCAGATTTTCTCTGAGTAGATTCCAAGACCTGTAGACATTGATATAAATAATGATTGTGGGCTGATCTTATTGATTAACCCATTAACTGCAATGTCTGGTGAAGAGGAATAGTTATACATCGCAAAATAAAAGCCCTCGTCGATTGCAAGTTATCCATTACAAGATAAAAGCCCTAGCTCACAGATAGAACAGAGTTGCCAACAATCCCCATAAAGTGGAAATTTCATTTAGCTAGCTTTAGAACTGCAATGACGGAAACTGCCATCAACTGCAGTTAATTGGTCTTAATGTAATCACAATGACGGCTGATGAAAACCTATACTTCACATTGATCTTAAAGCAGACAATCTAATCAATAAATCCAGATCCAAATATCTTGATCATCATTGAATCTTTTCCTGCCTACAGTGATAATTGAAGTTTTCCTTATGAATTTGTTTCCACCGTGCCCAAAGTAATCTTCTTGCTATTTGTAGGATTGGTCCTTTATTTACTCGAGTATTTATATATACTCTATATCAGGGTTTCTTAAACTGGGTTCTGTCAAACCCCCTGAGTTCAACACAATATATTTTTGGTTCCATAACCAATTTTGAGAAATTAACTATTCAGTTTCAAATGAAATATAATGTGGTACTGATTAAAAAAAAAAAAAAAAAAAAAAAAAAGAAAGAAAAATGTCTCCTTTGTACCAGACTTAAGTTGTTGGTTTTCATTCAGAAAACCATGCTTACTTACTGTAGAATTAGGACTAACTTTATAAATATGAATAACAAGTACTCTGAATTTAAGGAGTAATTCATACCCTATTTGCAAATACCTATCTAGCACATAAACAGAATGTGTTGGGTCATTGAGATGATTGTACACGGTACACCATTGTATATACACACGTGTCCTATTTCTGTAGTCTGCATCCCCTCAATGGTTGCTGCACACCACTATATCATGTATGTGGACTATAGTTTAGGGTTTTCACACTTCGAGATTTTATGCCTCATAACGCAGGGCGATTATATATATACACTCACACACACACATATATATATATACACACACACACACACACACACACACACTGTGGGCCTGTTTTAATGCTGATCACAGTCCATAATTTTCTACCATGTTTCCTATTTCTATAAACCTTGATCCAAGTTACCTCCACCCCCAATTTTTTCAAAACTGACCCTTGCACAGAAATGAAGAGAAAACCATGGCAAAGGGTACAGTGGGAAGACAAAAATAAATATCAAATTTTTTTTTTTTTTTCAAATCATGACAGCTTAATAACTAGAAAGTTACATATCTAGCGATGATTAGTAATCTTTTTAGAAACAGATAAAAGGTAAAGGGTTTAATTCATTCCTTTCATCACAGTTGGTGTAACTCAATTCAGTACAGATTTTTTTTATTTTTGTACTTGGTTATTATTCTGAGAATCAAATTTATCATTCTGAAAATTAGGGTCCATGCTCAAAATGTGTCAAACATTTCTACATTATGTCGAGCCGCATTATAACTGGTTTACAATGTATCTTTTAGGTTCCAAAGTTTTAGTCTCAGTTCCGTGAGTGTAAAAAGTTTGATAAACCTTGCTTGACATGGGATTTTGGGTTCAATATGTTACAGCCTGGCAGCCATATTGAAACTATTCTGAACTCTATGAATGGTATCGAGTCAGTCACAAGAGGAAGATGATAAGCACCACAAACAACAAAAAAGCTTCTTTGAAAAGAGGTGATTGAATATTGGGTACCAAAAACAACTAACCACACCTAAAACATTCTTTAATTTTTTTTTCATAATTAGATTTTCACACAGGGAAAAGATACACAGAAAAAAAAGTTTGGGTGGTGGGGGTTTGAGACATTCTTATATATACATAATGAAGTTAATCATCATTATTCAGGTTATAAGGACTTCTAATTGAACAACCGGAGGTGGTGCAGGCTTCCATCCTTTATTCATATGTGCCTGTGTAATTGCGTGTTCCAGCACTCCTGGCCATAGTGTTTTGTCTAGAGACTTGAAAATAGGCATCAGTACTCCCCTAGACCCTTTCTAAGAATGCTTTTTTCGATTTTGAGAAAAAATTTTTCGAAAGGTTAATTGATAATATCTAGATTTTTTTTAATAAACCTGTCAAAAGAGTTTTTAGAAATTTTTCTACTCTATTTTAGATATTTTTCAGCAGAAAACACCATCATAACCAGTCTTTTATTGTCCAAAGTTGGACATAGACCTTCTCCAGGATTCGGCAGACATCTCTCTCATAGACATTGCAGAGCCAGTACTTTCTGAACTTGTCTAGTTCGTCTCTCATCTTTGTATTCTGCCAGCCTCGCATTTGCATGTGACCTCTGGGTATCCATGTTGTGAGTCCATCAGTTGTCTGCCATTCTCGCAAGATGACCAGCCCATTGCCATTTGAGTTTTCTAATGGATTCTATGATATCTCGGACCCCTTTCCCCCCAATATATCGTGGTGTCTTCTGATCTCTCCATGATTGTGATGACATAGAATTTATTCTGGCCATATTCATTCTTCGATGGGATTTTTTTTATATTTTTTTATAGGATTTCAAATTTTCAGTTATTCAATTATTGACTGTGATGGTGAATCTTTGCTTTATCTCACAAAGATAATTGATTCTTGTAGCCTTTTCCAACTGTTCCTGCTGCTCTGATTTGAATTGGGGAATTGCCGAGGCAAAAACGGACACTACTGACGTGCACTTTTCACCTCAAATAAGTTCCAATAAGATTTACTGAAAGGGAGACAAATCCATTTGAGAATGTTGTACTCTCATTTCCTTTTCTGTCAAATCGTTCTTCCTTCCTTTTTGGGGCAACGTCCTGTAAGACAATTCTTGAAAGGCCACAATGTCTTCTGACTTTCAAACTTTAGTTCAGAAAATCTAAATCTTTTTTCTCATACTTAATGTTCTCAACACAATGTGAACCCGCAGGAAAAAAAATAAGGAATTTCTCTATTTTGGGAATTCTCTCAACAAGTGTTTGCATAATATCATGATGAACATATATTGAGGTTTTTTTTCCACCAATTTGCGGTAGCCATTTCTAACTAATTATTTGGTTGAAGATGACAGATTGTTGTGGTAAAAAAGTTGAGAACCACTGGTCTATAACTTTGAGAGAGAGGAGAGTTATTAACATTCTAACTTTTTCACCTTCTCATCTTCGATGTTCTCAACAGGACGTTCCAGCTGATCCATTCACCAACCCTTGTCACTGTAGGATTTGAGAAAAGAAACCAACCTGGGGGGTGGGGGCAAAAAAGAATTGTATTCATTGATATACCAACCAGATCAATTAATTTTACCTCCACCCTCTCCATTCAAATCTTCAACCAAATAATTAGTCTGAATTGGGTAACGCAAATCTGTGAAAATTTTTTTTTGATATAACATGTTCATCACAATATTAGGCCAACACATAAGAGAATTTTGAAAATGATTGAAGAAGTTCTTACTTCTTTCCTGAGGGCTAAGACCCCCTCTTGAAATTACTACCCACCCCCCATGATGGTGGTTAGAATATTCCAATGGTAGTCACATTACAATGTAGGATTCAGGTAATGTTCATTTGTTCCTCTTTCTTTGTTGGACAGGGATTTCCATATCCTGTCCATGTTAAATAGTGGAAGCCATATCAACTTGAACTCTGTACTTGTCTGATTTATATAAATCCAATCGACATATTGATTTTCCTTAGTTCTTAACAGCATTCACTGTCTACTATACAAACTTCTTCCCAGAGAGATAATTGTTCGCCTTCCTCTTTCCAAATATCCATCCCAATTTTCTATCTCACTTTAGAAGTTTCAATCTTTGTTTACTTTTCATAATATATTTTATATCCTATATTTTGAGAATTTTGAGCAGATTAATAAAGATCAAACAGACCCTGATTAAGAAGTGTATCAATTTGTATCTGTTAAATACAATGTCATTCTTTAGAGTTCATTATTGTGTATATCAAGTATATATCATGTTTTTGTCTAGAAAATGGGAAAATCCAGAAATCTGGATCACCACCGGTCCCTAGCTTGGTAGATAAATGATACGCTACTGAGGTAATCGGTCAATTTGTTTCTGCAAGTCATTCAAATCTGTAGTTTTCAGGCATTAAAACATCAACAGTTTCAAAACTTTAATGAAGCAAAACAATGATCAATTCATCATCTTCTCCACCAATTTTTTTTTCCTTGAGATCAAAAATCCTCTTCTTCAAGCTCAGCATAACAAAGCACAGTTAACAGAGAAATGCATGCACATGCAAAAAGAATTGGGTATATATATATGGTCAATGCTTAAAAGTCGACATATAGCAAAAGGATTTACCTATACACTTGTAAGCCAATATGAAGTACTTCCTTCGACTTCTTCAATGATGATCTGTCAATTATAATGTATACTCTTCTCATTCTAGAAATGGTCTGCCATACCAGATTTTTCTACAACTCCTTTGTCTATGGCTTCCATATGTTCCCCCAAGTCTGATTTAAAGGAACAGTTGGTTTCCAACTTACATGCTTTTCCACATATGTATGGGATGTAATTAACATAATGTATAGTCAGACCCTTTATAAAGGACCAGCTCTCGCAAAGATGTAGCAAAGAGTAGTCCTACCATTGGACATGACTCTGATGTTGTAATATCAACAAACCTCCAAGATAAGGAAGGTTTACTTTGATAATTTGATATCAAATGAATTTTAATTCATAAGATACCTTTTCATCTATCAATTTATACAAATAATCAGATATTTCTAACAATATGAAATTTCAGAGACTCATTTAGAATATCTGATTATTTGTATAAATCCATTTCAGAGATGAAAAAGTATGAAGCAGTTAGCTTCACAGTCAATGGAATCAGCAAATTTGGCTCAAACTCTGACTCGGACAGTTTCCATTCACTTTACACTTATACCCTTGGAAAAAGCATGAATCCACCCCACTCCCCTAGCTACGAACAAAGGTGGGGTCTCCATCGAATATTCAAGAAATAGATAGAAAAATCATTGCCTCATGTGTCACGTGACAGTTGAAACAATTTTTGGCTTTTTTACATAATGAATAGAGGCATTATTTAATATCAACATATTCAGAGGCATAGCTGAGAATCCTTAGGGCTATTTGAAAAACCCCTGACAAAGCTTCACAAAAGCTTTATAAACATTAGCTCACTCACTACATATCTACCGACATGGTACAATACCAAGAATATATTTGTACATATGAATTGCATAAATGATGATTCAACTTCTGGGGGCGTGGTTTCACTAATAAATAAATGGTTGTACAGGTCTGTTGCAAATTTTCATCTTTTATCAAATAGGAGACCCCAGGGCCTCTTAAATCTCAAACTATGTGACTGGACATACGCGCACTTTTTTGCCATATGACAACAATGAAAAATTGACCATATGATATTTTCCCTCAGAGAGAAAAAAAAACTATCTTTTGATTATTTTACATGCAGAAAGATACATGTTATTTGTTGGAAGTCTATTCAGTGTATCAAAGCATTCAGTAAAGTACTTACTCGAAAAGAACATTCTGTATAATATAAGGCGAACAATCAGGGAATTGCACCTTCATTTGCTCCAAAGTCTCCTGTTTGCTGTCAACTTTTGTCTGCGAAAAAAGAAAAGAAATATATGAAGGATTCAACATAAATCGATAGTGGAATTATAGAGTCAAATGAGAAAGTTATACAGTGCTTTCTAAAAGTTTGAGACCAGCAATGAAAAATAAATGATTTTTTTTGTAACAAACGTGATGGGTCGCCTCAGACGTTTTTATTGCATGTAATTATCGTGTCACATTGCATTGGACTTTTCTCTGGATCAACTTGAAATTATTCATTTACTCCCTGACTTTTGGAAAGTCAATTTCACGGATATAAGCGGTAATTTTATAACTAATGAAATAAGCAAAAAACTTCTCAGCCAGGTCCTGCTCGCTTAAATAGTATTATGAGCAGGCTCAACCTTCAAAAATAAGAAGATCCTATTAATCCTAAAAAGAAGGGTATATAACCAATGCATCCTCCCAATAGTTACTTATGGAGCTGAAACATGGAACCTAACCAAGAGACAGATCCGCAAATTGAGAACTATGCAACGTGCACATGAGAAAATTATGCTGGGCCTCACTTAGAGAGACCACAAGACAGCACATCCAGGAAAAGACAGGAGTCAGGGACATCGTAGAATCCATTAAAAAGCTAAAATGGCAGTGGGCTGGTCATGTTGCAAGAATGGTGGACAACCGATGGACATTGTAACTCACAACATGGATCCTCCGAGATCACATGCGGAACCGAGGCCAGCAGAATATTAGATGGAGAGACGAGCTAGACAAATTTGGAAAGTACTGGCTCAGCAACACCCATGACAGATAAGTGTGGCAAATCCTGGGGAAGGTCTATGTACAACAACAGACGATAAAAGACTGATGATGATGATGATGATGATGATGATGACACAACAAAAGCTATTCAGAACATGAAATTAGTACAAATTACGTAAGTAGAGAAATGCGATTGTCAATATCGAAATTTATGGAACTTATGGCGACAGGAAGAGAAGTGGTCGCACCGGGAAGACCGGCATCGGAGATGATCATTCGATGAAAAGGATTGTGTATTCTCTGACCAGTTCGATTAAAAAAAAATATGGCCGCTTTGTTGGCAAAGGGTACAAACATGCATAGAATGACTGTTTTGCACTATCTGAGCAATGAATTTGGACTGAAATCATTCTAACTTATTCATAAATCATAATCGACATATCCCTGAAAGCCAAGCGTATGCAGGGTGGTCTTGAACTTTAGGAAAGCCCTGTATTTAAGGAAGATACTATCAGGTATCATTGCCCAGAAATATTGAACGCATACAAATTGGATGGAAAAAGTTTATCAGATTAAAACCTTCATGAGACTGTCATTTTCTGGACTGGCTTCATTATAAAATAATTAGCCTGCGTTTGAAGCCTTGGATAGGCTGGGTGGTGTGAAGGTTACGGGTACAGATACTGGAATTGGCAATTACAGTTCCAGCTGAGGCTGCTTATGTTAACTTCACACTAATGTCCTTGGAAAAGACATGAATCCACTTTCCCTCCCAGATAAGGATAAATCGCAGGGTAGTTGAAGCTCTTTAGGTCTGTAAGGCAATCAATCTTGAGCACGGAGCAAGTAAGTTCATCCTGTAAAATCCTTTTCGCTACTGAAACTACAATGTGGCCCTACACAAGGAGTCTATAGGAATGAAAAAAAAAAAAAAAAAAAAAAAAAATGGACAAATAAATAAAATGATATCTGTACCTCATATAAATGAATCACCGTAACTCATTTATGTCCAAAAACTGATTATCTAAAATAATCTTCAAAAGGAAGAAAATTGAATAAAAAAAATAGATGTTATCTAAAATCATCTAAAAACATACCAACACAACATGTAGACATTGTTTGTCCAAAATGACCATAGAGGTATCGAGAAGCACTTTTTAAAAAAAACAAAACATGCATTTTGGATGTTGCCAATAGGTGTACTCCATGCAAATCTTAAAGGTTGTAGGCCCCAAAATATGCCCAGGAAAGAGACACACACACACACACACACACACACACAGATGAGCAAAGAGAGAAAAATCCGTAGCCCACTTGACTAGGCGATATGTGGGGCTAAATTGATTCAATGAGAAAATTAGTTCCTTATAATAACATCTTTAATCTTTATCCAATTTTTCAATGAAACTTGAAATAAAGAGCAGCAACGATACATTAAACCAAGGAACAGGGGTGAATTACCCTATTAAGGTAAACATGAAAATTTTGAAGGAAATGTAGGCAGGAAAAAAAAAAAAATTTAAAAATACAGATAAAGTTTACTCTAAGGCATACAATATTTGAAACAATTTTTATTCAGATGCATTCCTTGTGTTGTGTGTAATGAAAACGACTGTGGAGTAAAGCTGCCAATTCACATAATTTTTCATTTTGTTTTTGTGAGTTCAGTGTTGACAATATTTAGATGTTTTGTTTTTTAATTCTGTCAGGTTTTAAAGTCTGGGGCTGCCAATAGGGATGTTTTTTTTCAATTTTCTGAATTGAAGAGCGATTTCCATAATGGAAAGATTGAAATATCACATCTAAATAAGCAACCCTGCAGCAGCCATGATTCTTTGTAGTGTCTTCATTATTTCAGATTATCATTTCATAATTAGAAACCATTCACCAAAACTGTCAACATGGGTTTCTTCAGTTTTTCAGTTGGTCCAGCTGACTATGTATGTATGACACATACATGCCATAACAATATATCTAGAGTGCTGTGAATTTCAATATTTACTCCTTATCAGATCTAGAAAAAAAATTTTTTTTTCAACCCCCTCCCCAATAATTGTTTTGGGGAAGGGGATTTGCTATGTAGGTTAGTGCTAGATTTATCCCGTAGTTTGTGTCAACAAGTTTTTTTTGGAAAATTCTAACTTTTTTTCATGATCATTGCCCAACAAAAGGCAAGGGAAGTAACTTATTTATTGATCAATCAAAAAATTAGAAAATGGGATGATCACTGCCTCCCAACAGTTCCTACTGTCAAAAGACATTGGTCATAAAATGATTTCTATTGAGTGACTAACCAGACCTCTTTACAAATCTGGTTTCATCTCCAATTTTCTAATCGTTCTTAGGAACCTAACTGAACAAATCGACTATCAACATAAAATAATACAGTGTGTTTGTGTCGGTTGCCAGTTTAGTCCATCTGTCAACTCATTTATTACACACCAATTTTCTGATTTTTTCAATTGATCACCTACAATAAGGCATGTGTGAATCGCTTACTAGTCTAGTCCATCTTTCAACCCATTGATCATGTCTTACATACATTCTGCCAAAAGACCTTGATCATATGTTTCTATTGAGTGACTAACCAGACCTGTTTTGATTTTCATCTAGGTGAGTGAAAATATTTCAAATTTCTGATTTCTTATTTTACAGCTGAATTGTAAAATTTAGTATGTGTGCTATTCTTATCGCAGCATGTGTGGCTTTTCAAGTCTTTCATTAATTCCTGATCTTAAGAAAAATGTTATTCATCCCTCGAAGAGCAATTAGCTTGTTTTTGTTTACTCTGAAGTATAGAGAGTTAATATCATTCAACACAAATAGTATTTGGGTATTAACTAAAAATGTTCATTGACCCCTGCTTCAGACAATACCATCAGGTATCATTTTTACTGCTTTGTATATCATCTTTAAAATATGACGCTTCTTTTGACATTCGAGAATTTACATAAACAAGTGCTGACATGAGTTATAGCCTTTGCATGATATCATTATTTCTTGTTTGTTCAACAACAAATGATTGTTGCATTACCACATAATTGTGTCAGTCAGATTGATGAGTATTGAATCTTCAGGAGGCAACTTCTAAGGGTGCAGCTATAGCTGGAGGGAAACGAGGCAAACACCTATTGAATATGACAAGAAGACACTCATAATTTCACCTCTGATTCAAAGGCCATGACAGAATCCAGCATCATCATCTGACGATTTGTCTGGTTCCATCATTAGTACAAATGGCAACGGCTTTGATTATTCTAATTGATTCTTTTAATACTTGGAGTATTAATCTTGCCACCATCTTATTTCTATTGTTTTCATTGCAACATTTCGAACTAAGCATCATGTCTTATCTCTTTCAAAAAGAAGTGTGTTGAAATACCAAAAGATATCTGGACTCATTCTTGTCGTTATTTATGTTGTAAACAAAATGTTTTGGATGATCTCTTCTACGGCCTTCCTTGAGAGTAATATCCATATGGAAAGAGAGGGAACCTTTTTTCAGAAATGTGAAGCAAAAATTGGAAGGAAATGGAAAATTTAAGCTTATGGTATAAGTAATTCTATTTTCAGCAAAATGTGCAGTACAGCTTGTTCCATAATTTTCAACATGGAGATACTCGGTTTATTTGTTGAACAAAATTGTTAAAGAAAATAAGTATCCATAACTAAAAAGCAGCCATAGTTCAGTTAGTTGACCATTGTTCCAATCTTTGGCTGAGCTATCAACAGTAGACCCGAATGTAGCTGCCAATTCTAGGGACACTGATTCAGGGGACAGTGAGGGCATTAGAGTATTATAAGCACAGATGATAATCCCTTTCAGTATTCTCAGGTGTTGGTAACCGACTCTCTTTTGCTCTTTTTAAAATTAGTAAACACCATGTGTGTTACGCTGTGCCATTCAACTCCAGCTTATTCATAGAAATACAGCAGTGTTTTAGGCTTGCAGTCATTAAAGCATTTTTTGGAGATGCCTTGTGTTTTTCCTGAGGCCCCGTGCCAGGGCTTTATAGACAACTTGGCATACGCGAGTTGTCCATACAGATCATGTGATTTAAAAAGTACCAATACAACTTATCAAATGAGCTATATTTATATACAACACTGGCGTCTTATGTATTTCAGATTTATATACATTCTATGGCTAAAAGATCAAAGTTACTTGAACATTGACAGAAAATGATTCGGGCATCTGAGCGAGATACAATCAAGTGCCTTGCCATGATGCACAATTGCAAAGCATTTACTGGCTTGGAAAATGGAATCAGCAAACTTGTGAAATCGACTCTCCAAAAGACGAGAAGTAAATAAATAATTCCAAGCTGGTCCAGAGGAAAGTCAAAGCAATGCGACTCAATAATTACGTGCAATAAGACCGTCTGATGTGACCTGTCATGTTTATTACAGAAAAAAAAAAAAAAAAAAAAAAAAAATCAAAAAAATGAAATAAAATAAAATAAAATGAAATTTTAAAAATCAAAAACAAATCATTAATTCTTCATTGCCAGTCTTGAACTTTTCTGAAGCACTGTATAACTTTCTCATTAGACTCAATAAGTTTCAGCTGAGGCTGCCTACACTACATCCACTGCACTAATACCCTTGGTAAAGGCATAGATCCACTCCACTCTTCAGCTATAGGGAAATACCTATACTTATCAATCTAAGGCAGTCCATCTAAGAAAAAGTTACTTTGAGGGAAAAAAAAAAAGAAAAAAAAAAAAAAAAAGAAAACTTTTGCTTGGCAGTCAGCATAACAGGTCTTAAGTCCAGTTAGAAATCGGGGAGGGTGTTGGTGTCAGGTTTAGCACCCAAGTCCCATAAAAACCAACAATTGCTACAGAAACAATAAATGAATCTCTGATAAAAAGAAAAAAAAAGGTCCTATTTTGGGCCGTCAACAAACATACGTGTCTATTGTAACAAAGACCAGAAGATACCCACAGAAAAATGACAGTGTTATGTATGGATCGGCACTGAGGAGCCTAAAGCTATTTTAGTAGGTAATTTATTTTTCATAGTTCAAGTATCTTAATTTTTATCTTTTTTTCAAAAGTCAACTTGAATAGTTTTAATGTGTGATTAGACACAGTCTTGACAATTACATCATAGGAAGGTGAATTAACCAATGAGATGCATGATTGCAATATAACAGAAAAAATTTGCATATATGCTTATTATAATACATACTAGAATATACCCGATATACGTTGCTGTATGGGAAGCAATGCTCCCTATAGTTTTTAATAATCATCATCACCTACACTCTCCCAAAGATTCACCAGACCTCTCTATCATGGGCATCACGGTACTTTCTGAGAACTGGAGAAAATAGACCAATACATCTACCTAGGACAACAAGTCTCCATGAAGTCATCAAAAGGAAAAGAAATAAAGCGAAGAATTAGACTGGGTCGGCAAGCTTTTGGTAGAGCAAGCTCAATTTCCACAAACAAGAAAAATCTCACTTTTGATAATCAGTGTTCAAAAATTTTCACATTGAGTAAATTTTTTGCCTGCGACAAAAGTCTGTGCGCACTGAAT